>CM024765.1:96531369-97230903 GCA_014218235.1 Colocasia esculenta | reverse complement strand
GAGCCGATGCCCTAGCAAGTTCGACATCGACTCTCTGCAAAGTTTGAAGCCTCTCTCTCCTTCCCGCGAAATTTCTTGAGGGCTTTCACTCCTCCTTCCTTCTCAACCCTCCAGAAAACTTCCTCACCGGATTCCACGGCCGCATCCTCAGTTTCCGGAAGTTTGGGTGGCTACAGCGCCGAGTTTCTTACTCTTGAGTAGCAGGAGAGGTTCACTTTCGTAAAGACAAAGCTGTGTGGAAATAAAGAGGTTGATATTGCAGATCTGGAGAAAAATGGGATGCACAGTGTGGTGGCCGCAATTATCAGAATGCAATGGATGGGAATCGCAACCCTCTCGGAAGTAAGCTATCCAGACCTTGTCAAGGCATTTTATGTTTGTTTGAAATCAGAGGCAGATGGATCCCTGACATCCTCTATCAAGGGAATCCAAATCAGGATTGACCGTGAGTTTTTGAAAAACCTAGTTGGTGTATGTACATCTGGTCAGAGTGGAATCCACTCAGTGGATATTCGAGCGAAGGGTCTAGGTATCATTGGTCCAGACTTCAGGCTGAAAGATGGAAAGCTGGACATCAATCAGCTAAATGCCTTCAATAGGATTTACATTTCATAGTGTGTCAGATTCTGGCTCTGAGAAGTGCCACCTTCTCATCTTGTACCAAGGCCGACTCAACTTGATGTTTTGGGCCATCCAAATAGGGAAATCAATATGGCTGAAGTTATGATAGAAAGGATGAAGTTGCCAGAGATCAGATTTGGGACACCAAGAGCAAGCTAAACGTCTCTCTGCCTTATGCTCACCTGCTCACCAAAGTATTCAACACTTTGGTGTTGATCTATCAGGGGCAGTCACTGAGAAGATGGGCCAGCAATTAGGTCCAGAAACCTGAAGAAAGCGGTTTTCATTTCAAAATGGTACCTGGTCCAAAGCTTCAGTAGCAGAAGGAGAGGCCATCATAGGTGATTTTCCTGATGTTCAGAAAGAAGCAGCAGAAACAACAGCAGAGCAGCCAGTAGTAGAAACAACAGCCAGTAGCAGTCCAATCAGCAGTAGTAGAAGCTTCAGTAGCAATTGAGCCAGCAGCACCATCAGCTCCAGAATTAGCAGCATCACCTTTAATCGAAGCACCAGTAGAAGAAGTAATGGGAAGTGCAACAGATCCCTCACCCACCTCCATCGTTGCCTCTATCCTTAAAGAGGTATTGGATTCTATACACTCCACTCCAGTCACTCCAGAGGCTGGGGGAGAATCAGTGGCAGAAGCTGTGGCATCAGGCCACATTGCAGAATCTCTTGAAATACCTGTTCAGGAGGAGCAATTAGATGCTCCTGATAATACTATTTGGAAGAGGATGCTCCCATTCAGGGGGAGCAAGAACCATTGGAAAAGGATGCTCCTGTTTAGGGGGAGCAATCAAAGGAAGGTCCAGTAGAAGCTTCCCGTAGTGATGAGCCTATGGGCAGTGTACCAGCTGATGAAGACCTGCCTAATGCTCCGAATGATGCCAGAGATGGGGAGACAGCAAGCTCTCTGATTCTGATGATGATCAGCCTCCTCCAGCTTCAGAGGATAGAGACAAAGGGAAGAAGTGGAGTCCGAAGTCCACTCTTATCAAATACTCCATTTGAAAAGCAGATGAGGCAGAAATCGTGATCAATTTGAAGTCTGTAATTGAGAGACTTGATGCTTAAGGAACTATTCTATGTTCTCTCCAATCAGATGTTAATTCAATCTTCATGAGCCAAGCATTAGCTACAAGGGAAATCTCCAACATAAGAAATGCCATGAAGTGGTTTAACCAAAAAATGGGCACCATGAAAAATTTGCTGGGAGAGATTCTCAAGGTGGTTGGAGCTCAAAATTCTCCTCCTCCACCTCCTGCAGCCCAGGTTCGGAGTCAGAGCCATTAGCTCAAGAGGCAGGGCCAACAGGGCCAGAAGCAGCAGCAGCACCAACAGAGGCAGCAGTAAATGTGCAAGGGCCATCTTGGCCAGCTGATCAGGTTGAAGGGCCTCCAGGGCCATCTGAGCAAGGGTCAGGGCCATGAGGGCCAGTGGAGTTTGAATCAGTACAGAAAGAGGCCAAAGAAGAGTCCTTGGCAACCAAGCCCCCAGCTCTCTCTTCTCCCTCTCACACACCTATTCCTCCAACTCCACCATCAGCTCCTATAGCCTCCTGCTCCACAAACCTTCAAGAAGCCTCAAGCTAGACCCATCTCTTCTCCACACCATTTCCTTCTCAATCCACCTCATCTCCTGCTCTTCTACTCACATACTTCCACCTCCACCTTATTCTGAGGTGCCTCCAGCATCCTCAGCTGGAGCCTCCTCCTCCTCCTCTGGTCCCTCCCTTGGACCAGTTGATGACCTCCCAACTACTTCACATTCTTTTCTTCATCCTACTCCTCCACCCTCTTTCATCACTATCATACCTAAAAGAGCCCATTTAACTCTCCCTTTATGGAAAGATAAAGGATGAGTTTGAGGAAGGCATTCTCAAGTCTGTGCTGAAGGTTGGGGAGCACATACATAGGGCAGACTCCTCTAGTCCTGCACCTAAGAAGAGGAAAATTTCTTCTACCTCCTCCATTTCCTCTGAGCCTAAATACCCTCCTTTGTGGTTTTCCCTCACAGTGGACAACAAAAATAAACCACTGTACAGAGAATATCTCTCAAAGGTTGTTCTTGCAACTATCATTAACCTTCCCTTCCTTAATCTCACCGATCATTTGCACACCATTCTACCCTACACTTCTCTTTCCAAATCAGAAAAATCTAGAATATTCTCTCTTGCCCATTCCAAATCTGAAGACCAATGGGGCAAAGGTCACAAGGATCTATTCAAGAAATTCATTCTTTCCAAATCTGCCAGATTCCCTCCAAGGGACCACTCCCTGACCTTATCAGAGTGGTTCAGTATTTATCATAAAGAAATCTGGGCACCCTACATTCAAAAGGAAATCAAAATGATCAGACATTTCATGCTATTCAACAATTACAGATATGTCCATAGACTTCCAGAAGTGCAGCTTAGCCAATTCAAAAAGACCATTTCAGCTCTGTCTCCGGGTATCTCACACACTTCAGATGTTCAGGTAGGTTTTGCTACCCTCCAAGTGCCTGAAGAGATAGCCCTTCCTCAAATCCATTTCTTTGTCGTGGAATCCTCTGTAGGATCCAGTATCTTTGAGCATTTTGCCAGAGTAATGGGCAGAATTAGAGTACAGAAAGGCTGCCTGGTTGCTTTTCCTAGATTCCTATTTAGGGAATATCACCAGCGGCATGTAAGTGCTGAAGTTCTAGCCCCAATTCTGTCTGAATGTGAAAGGTTGAGATCCTCAAAATGGAGTAGATTCTATCCTTTGTCTGCTTAGCAGCTGTTGACCCTGAATGAAGCTCAGGCCAGGGAAGGCAAACCAGCCATTTCTCCAACTACTTTCTTGGATATGAATTCTATATATCTTGTTAATGACCCTTTCAAAGTTTGGGAGGAAAGATACAGGTATATGTAGCTCTTCATAAAGCTCTCAGAGACAATCACAATCACTACCCTGTATCCATGGATCAGTTTCTTACCTGTGCCAGCTCTGGGACTCGTCAGTTCCTAAAGATGACTATGGATAAGAATGCTTATGCTGATCTTCTCTACAAGCACCTAGATCTTCATCTCAAAAGGATGGCTTCCTCCATGGAACCAACCTATTCTTTGTCTTTTGGAGTCTTTAAAACTCTTTTTGAAGAGCAGGAAGCACAAGCATGGGAAACCATCTCTCATTTTGCCTCTCTTTTGTCTCCTGCCTTCTATTTACCTGTACCTCCGCAAAGTTAATGAAATCTCCTTCTTTATGTACTCCTATTTTCTTTCTCTCTTCTTTCTTTGTCTCAGATTGTCTTTTTGCTCACTGACAAAAAGGGGGAGAAAATTAACATGTCTGAAATACATTCCATTAATTTTTTAAGGAAGAAAATTAGCATGTCATATCCTCAGACTGATTTCAGATATTTTTCATCCATGCCTATTGTTTAGTTTTGTCATCACCAAAAAGGGGGAGATTGATGATCAGTCTGTCCCCATGTAATTTTAATTAATTACATATGTATTTTGGTAATTAACAAAACTAAACTAGATTTTATCAATAATATCTAATGAATGTCTCATACGTCTTAAGTACAGGAAAAATACCAAGGTCAAACAAGTCAATAAAGGTATGCATTACTTCTCTGAAGCTTAAATCTTTTCAACATGATATTTCTCAGAGTTCATATCGACTTCTGTTGAAGATCATAATGATTTCTTTGTAAGCATAACGATTCTATAAGTCATCGCAACGATTTCTTTAGAAAGCGTAACGACTTGCCTGTCATAACGATTCTATAAGTCATCGCAACGATTTCTTTAGAAAGCATAACGACTTGCCTGTCATAACGATTCTATAAGTTATCGCAACGATTTCGTTAGAAAGCGTAACGACTTACCTGTCATAACGATTCTATAAGTCATCGCAACGATTTCTTTAGAAAGCATAACGACTTGCCTGTCATAACGATTCTATAAGCCATTGCAACGATTTCTTTAGAAAGCGTAACGACTTGCCAGTTATAACGATTCTATAAGTCATCGCAACGATTTCTTTAGAAAGTATAACGACTTGCCTATCATAACGATTCTATAAGTCATCGCAACGATTTCTTTAGAAAGTGTAACGACTTGCCTGTCATAACAATTCTATAAGTCATCACAACGATTTCTTTAGAAAGCGTAACGACTTGCCTGTCATAACGATTCTATAAGTCATCGCAACGATTTCTTTAGAAAGCATAACGACTTGCCTGTCATAACGATTCTATAAGTCATCGCAACGATTTCTTTAGAAAGCATAACGACTTGCCTGTCATAACGATTCTATAAGTCATCGCAACGATTTCTTTAGAAAGCATAACGATTTGCTTTCTATAATGACTTGATAAGTGTTTTCACAACGATTTCTTTAGAACTCACAATGATTTGCTTTGTGCAACGATTTCTTTAAGCGCTCACAATGATTTCTTTAAGCGCTCTTAACGATTTGCTTTACGTAACGATTTCTTCAGTATTCATAACGATTCCTTTAATGAATACAACGATTTGCTTTCTATAATGACTTGTTAAGTGATCATAACGATTTCATCTGTAAACACTTGATCATAACGATTTCATAAGTCATATGACAATGACTTTATGGTTTATATCGACTTTATATTTATCTTATCTATTGAAGTGTTGAAAAGTCAAAGTCCTCTCTTATCTATCTGACTGCTGTGCATTTATGAGATCTGAACGTACCTTTGCATGCATGCAGATGATATCATCCATTTTAGTGCATCTTCTGTCAATATCTTTTAGAAGAAACTATTTAGCATTGCTATTTTGGTGAGTATTCTTATCAACGCTTACTGACAACAAGAGACAGCCTAGCTGTCTACCTTTCTGGCATTTAATTTATGCAGGGTCCTAAAGATGTTCTGTCATACAACGTTGGACCATACAGACGGCAGAAGACATTATCTCTTTGCGTGCTCAAATGGATAAAAGATTGTTGAAGCTTCCAAGTGTCAAGCAGTCTAACGTCTACCAATCTAAGAGACAACGGTTACTTCAACGGCCAGATTTCAAAAGAAGATATAAATTCAAGACAGAAGAGATGAATACATCAACTAAGCAGAGATCACTCGTTCAAGCATTCAAATCTTCTGACAGAATTCTAAGAGCCAAGAACTTCATTCCTTCTCGTGTTGCTCTTTCCTCTCCACTCTGTAGTGAAAATCTTCAGAGAGCTTGTGTAGTTCTGAGAGTGTGCTTAGCTTAGAAACTCTGCTCTCAGTGCTAGTTGCTTCAGATCTTGGCTTGTCAAAAGCTTGATCTAGGGGCTTGAATTTCGTTCAATTCTCTTTGAGGAGTGTTTCCCTTCTGTTGTGAAGGAAGACCTGGTGGGGTATCCAGGGTGCTGTTTCCCTTCAGTTGTGAAGGAAGACCTGGTGGGGTATCCAGGGTGTTGTTATTTCCCTTCGGGTGTGAAGGAAGACCAACTGAGCTGGGTGTTGTAGCGTCCTTAGGGGGACTGTACCCTAATAGTGGAATCCTGAGTTGTTGCTCAGGGATTAGACATAGGACTCCTAAGGAGAGGAGGTCCGAACCAGGATAATTCTTGTGTTGTGTGATTGTTTTCCTTGTGTGATTGCCTTTCGAACTAACAGCTACTAACCTCTATCGAAGAACATTGTTGTGTGAATGTTTTTGATTTACAGGTATTAATAGATTAATTTTAAAAGACCCATTCACCCCCCCTCTGGGCTCGTCAACTGAGCAACAAGTGGTATTAGAGTGAGTCTCTTCGACAAAGAAAGGATCCAACGATCTGAAGAGTAAAGATCCATGGCAGCCCAAAGTCACAACGAAGGTCAGTTTGTCAACTGACCACCATTGTTCGATGGAGAAGATTACACATATTGGAAAACTAGAATGGAGTATTTTCTGCAAGACCACGACTATCAGATTTGGTCCATAATAGAAGAAGGTGATCTCCTGGTCATAAATGAGAAAGCTCAATGGACAGATGATGACAGAAAGAAGATCTCCTTGAATTGCAAAGCAAAGAGCATCTTATGCTGTGCTCTAAGTAAGAAGGAGTTCAACAGAGTTTCAGCATGCAAATCCTCAATGGAAATGTGAGAAAAGCTCAGGATAACATATGAAGGCACAGACAAGGTAAAGGAAACAAGAATCAACATTCTTATCACTCAATATGAGAGATTTCAGATGCAATCAGGTGAATCCATAACTCAAATGTTCAGTCGGTTCACTGACATCACAAATGGACTAGCTGGTCTGGGGAAAACCTATGAGATTGGAGACATGGTGAGGAAAGTACTTAGATCCTTACCGTCTTCATGGACCCCAAAGGTCACCGTAATAGAAGAAGCTAATGACCTGAAGAGAATGTCAGTAGAAAAGCTCATTGGGTCCCTCATGGCCCATGAGATCAACATGGAAAGGCTAGGAGAGTCCTCTAGTAGAAAGAAGCACTCCAACGCCTTAAAAGTTGAAGAAGATTCACCAGAAGCAAGTTCAGATGAGAGTGAAAGTGATGTGGACAGCAAGAATGAGGAAGCAATGTTATCTAGAAGATTGTAGCGGATTTTAGCTAAGAAGAAGATGTTCCAATCTGGTAGAAGGCACTTTAAAAGGAATAAGGACTTCAAGAAGCCAGATGGAGAAGAGATGAAGAAAGGAGAACCCATCTGCTATGAATGTAAAAAGCCAGGACACATCAAAGTTGAGTGTCCAAAGATCAAGAAACCGGAGGTCAGGAAGAAAGACAGCTCCAAGAAGTTCAAAAAATACAAAAAGAAGGCAATGGCAGCAGCATGGGAAAATAGTAGTGACTCAGACAGTGAGTCAAGCTCCTGCAACGATGAAGAAGAAGCCAATTTGGCTCTCATGGCCAATGCCGAAGACAAGGTAACCTCTGACTCCTCTTTTGATTCATGCAATGGTTCAGTTTTCGATAGTTTAGAAGAGGCTTTCAACGAACTATATGAAAAATATAAAGAAGTAACCAAACTATTAAAAATAAGCAAGAAAAACATAGTCTGTATAGAAAATACAAACTCATATCTAAAATCAGAAAATGAACAATTAGAAAGTCAAATAACTGAACTTAAAAGAAGAAATGAATTGTTATGTGAAGACCTAAAAGCTAAGAATGACCAAATAACTAAATTAGATAAACAAGTAAGTTCAGATGAACTGAAAACTGAAATCAAAACACTGACAGAAGAAAATATACAGTTATCTAGCACATTAGAAAAATTCACCAATGGTAAAAACTCCCTCATATTAAAAGGTGCTAGAAGATCAGGTAAGAAGAAAAATGGATTAGGATATACACCCCCAGATAATGAAGAAACCATAGTTTATCCTAAAACATATCCAACACCAAAATTTGTACCTGAACAAGATATAACTTACAATGCTGATTTCAAATATATAGAAAAAGTAACCAAATTATCCTGCTGTAGTCACTGCAACAAATTAGGACATATTATAACGACATGCCCAACAAGACATAATAAATGGATCCAGTGCTCATGAATCCAGTGCTAAGCTGTGTCTGGATTCGGTCCTCCTGTATATGTAGGCGGCTGCAATCTCAAAAAATTTTCAACCTGCATAACTGGTTCCTCTGCTACCCTTGCTGGCTGTGGTGGTGGTACAGATACCGCAAAAGGTACCTCCACACCAGGTGGTGGTGGAACAGGTGCCACTGGTACGGCCTCTCCTGCAATTGGTGGTATTGTTGCTGGCTGTACCAGTGCCTGCTGATCCATTCTCATACGAATATCCGTGAGACTCTCCCATATTCTCTCTATCATTCGCTGAGTTGACTCCTCCTGCTCATCTCCTCCACCACCCCAATCTCTCCTATCAGCCATATCAAATTCCCGCACAAACAATATTCCAACCACATACATACCAACAAATCATTACAAAACCATGGTCAGCTACCAGCAGTGGACTACTGTAGAAATAAGGCTATGTAATTTCCTAATTCCTTTATATTTACATGGACCTTGCTCTGATACCAACTGTGACGGACCACGTCGTTCAAACCCGTTAACCCAGTAACGAGCCTGACCCGACTCTGTCTCCCGCGAACGAGTTGTAGCCTCGCAAGGGATATCACACACACGTCCATGAAAATACAAAAGAACACACTGATATTTATATATGATTCACAATGTCACATATATTTACATCGAATTTACATAGCCAAATATGAGCAAAAGTCAAAGTAAAATACACAAGCCTGGGGCATACCCCGAGGTACAACAAAAGAAAGTTTACACTGCTGGAGGCATCAGCCCAACACCGCTGCGATGCGGCTCTGAACTAGAAGATGGAAGAGAAACCTCCTGCTCTTCTTCATCTGTAAGGAGTAGGGGTGAGCCTCGCAAGTCACTGGCTCAGTAGGGAAACTCCCCCAAAAATCGAGCAAACCAAACCCAAGTATAAAAGTAGGAAGCTACGCTAACAATTTATAGAGTAAGCTAAGCAAGATATAAAAGTTGTAAATACCACTTACCACTTGCCGTTTACACAAACCAACTTAAATAAACAAACGACAAAACCACAACTCGGTGAACGTGCTAAAGTAGAGTCCGCCACACTCGAGTCATGTGGACTGGTTTCCGACACTAGCAACTGACTCAGACAAAACACACAGGTCTACCTCTCAGTCTCGCAGCCACAGACGTAAGGTCTAGCTGCCGCTCCACTAGAACAAGCCAAACAACTGTGGAGACCAACCAACACTACACCCGCGGACCACACTGCCACAGGCCCAAGCTTGGGACCTCTAGGGACTCTGGCCTGAGCTCCCTAAAGTGAGGCACTGGAAACAGGACTAGCTGGAGACCAGTGACGTCTACTGGTGTCCATACCCCCAACCACGAGTGCGCTACAAGCGACAAACCACAAACTCTCACAAGTCGTTGTCCCACTATCATCTTTCCCTTAGCCGGACGTACAACTCAAACATAGGAGTGAGGGTGTCCAGGGCAGACGACACAGACCCCGACGGTACACACTACAAGAAAAAGCGCATATAGAGACCGATTTAGAGACCGAAATTTTCGGTCCCATATTTAGGGACCGAATAGGGACTGAAATAATTCGGTCTCTATATTTGGGATCGAATATTCGGTCCCTATTCGGTCTCTATTTTAGGGACCGAACTGGGACCGAATACGTTCGGTCCCTAAATAGGGACCGATCTGATTCGGTCCCTATTCGGTCCCTATTTAGTGACCGAATAGGGACCGAATTTAGTCGGTCACAAATTTGTGACCAGAAGTTTTTGACCGACAAATTCGATCACTATTCGGTCCCTATTCAGTCTCTGAGCTGTTTAGGGACCGAATAGAGACCGAATATTTCGGTCTCTATTTCCGATTTTTCTTGTAGTGACAGCACAAGTACCGGGAGAAGCTCCGAGCACAAAGCCTGGCTCGCACAAAACCTAGGGCACCCCAGCTGAGGAGATAACCACGGTAGGCGTCGTACTACTCGTCACGTACACATAAACCACGTGAGCACTGCACAAACCATGGGAAATCTCACGTCAACCATGTGAACTCAGCACACTATCCGCGTGAACAACACGCTAAACACGTTAACCACTTTCTAGTCACGTAAACAACACACTAGTCACGTAAGCGACATGCTCCCAGAGCGCAACAAGTGCCAACGCACCGCTTATACTTGCTATATACAGGAAAAAATAACGATAACTAGATAACTCTACCATTGAAACCATGCACAACAGGACCTCTCGGCTGAGGTCGTGACATAGGGTAGTGTCGCCTTCAGAACGCGACACCCCGATGTGTCATGTTCACAAAATGAACGCGACGGGTTGGCCTGTCGCGTTCTGAACGCGATAGGGGGCTCTGTTGCCTTCACAGATGAAAACCCTAATCCGGGGAACTCTCTCCGGATTACCACCCAAACCATGCAAACTTTGATTAATTCTTATTTTTCATGCTTTAGTGATCACCCTAACATGTTATCTACTATTCTCAAAGCCAAAAACCAGCTATACATGCATTTCATGCAATCGCACAGTGCAAAACAGGTAGAATTCCCCTACCTTCATGAAGAACGCGAAGAATGATAGCCCACAAATGCATCGTTACAAACGTGACTAACAATCTCAAAATTATCGGCCTACACTAATTATTTTGACAATAGTTAAGTGGTGAGAGCCAAGTCGAATCCACGGAGAACTAGATTTTAGAGTTGAAAATGTTGGGTTTTTAGTTAGGAAAATAGTGTGGTGATATTTAAACTAAGTTGCATTAAGTAAAACTAAACTAATTAAACTAGGTAAATAAAGAGAGAGAAGGAGGGAATGAGAGAACATGAGACATGATTCAACTTTACGATCTACTAAACAGTAAAAATGTTTAACAAAGAAATAACTTATTCCAGCCCCACAAACGTCAACAATTACACCAAAGAAATAGATAAAAGAAAAAGAGAGAGAATAAGAGAGAGACTAGAAGAGAGAAAGACATGAGAGAGGAAGCGGGAGAGAGAGAAACGAGAGAGGGATAGAGGAGAGAGAAGAGAGAGGCGAGAAAATAGAGAGAAGAGAGAGCGCGTGGAGAGGAGAGAGGAGAGAGATAGAGGAGAGAGACGAGAGAGAGGAGAGAAGAGAGAGAGAGGAGAGAAGAGAGAGAGCGAGGAAAGAGAAAAGAGAGAGAGCGGAGAGAAAAGAGAGAGAGCGGAGAGAAAGAGAGAGAGCGGAGAGAAAGAGAGAGGCGGCGAAAGGAGAGAGAGAGACGAGAGAGAGAGAGGAGAGAGGAGAGAGGGCGCCGTGGCGATAGGAGAGAGAGGGCAGCGCGGCGCCTCACGTTGCATGCATGCAACGTGAGGGGGAGGGCGGCAGGGGCACGCGGGGCGGCTTGGGCGCGCGGCCAGGCGAGCGCATGGGGCGCGCGGACGTGGGCGGCCGCGTGCGCGCGGCAGGGGCGTGGGGCCGGGCGCGTGCAGAGGCGGGGCGGCCTGGGCGTGGCCGGCGCTGTGCAGCTGCTGCTCCTTTGCGTCTTCCGCAAGAGAGAGAAACGAGGGAGAGGAAGAAAGAGAAGGGGAAGAAGAGGAGGAAGAAGAAGAGAAAGAAGAAGAGGAGGAAGGAGTTGCGGTGGTGAGAAGGAGAGAGAAAAGTGAGAGTGGGAAGAATAATTGAGTGAGAGAGAGAAAAGGAGAGTTTTTATAAAGTGTTAGAGAGGAAGGGGGGAGAGTTTAAAGGAAAGAGAGATTTTTGGAAAATAGGAGAGGGATTTTAAAAATGAGAAAGTATTTTTGAAAAGAAAGAGAGAGAGGAAATATTTAAAAAAAATAGAGTCTCTCATTATTCTCTCTTGGTCTAATCAAATTTATTGGCCCATTTGACACTTCATTTCTTGGCCCATTAATCCTGCAATCACAACACAACAGAGATTTGATCAATTTCCGCACTTGTAATGAAATGATAACAGAACTTATGAAATTATCAATTATTTGTCAATCAAATGGCACGATTTATTCATAACAATTATGCAATTATCACACCCCCAACTTACTCATTGTTAATCCCTTAGCAATGCACATAAGTAAATAATTGGGACAAACAAGAGTTTAAAACATCATACTTCATGACAAGAAAGTAAGAATGAGAATGCTTGGTCATAAGTATTTCAAGTTCCAATCGAGAGTGTCAAAGGCAAATATGTCAGTTCATGTCATTAGACAGTTCCTCAAGATACACACAAAATTTCATGATTTTTTGAATAATGTTTGAGCATTAATAAGAGGATGCATGGGCTTTTTACTTATCACTCAAGAATGGTATCAACTCTACACTCCTTAAATTCGATCCTCGAATTACAGGTAGCTTTCACTCTGCCTAATTTTTTTTTTCATGCTTTTTTTTTCCTTTTCATTTATATGGTGATGCACTTCCCTTCACCGTTTGACCCGAGCCTCAACTCTTACCTTAGGAGCCACAGGCCCGGTTACTAAGATCAGAGGCATTTTTCATGTTTCTTTTTTTTTTCTTTTTTTTCACTACTACACACATTTTCACATTTATTTGTAGGCAGGTATCTTTTTCCCCACGATTGGTCATCAATAGGAATATAAAATATCAATCAATCAACCGGAATGTTCGGTAAAACTCTCATCATCCATTTGAATAGCTCAAAATAATAATTTACTGTGTTGATGAAATTTCAAAAATATTTTGAGGAAGATGTTAAAAACATAACTAGTTAACTCACCCCTTCAACTCACCACCTTCACAAGTACACAATATGAGTCAAGCTAGAAGCAAAATAATTTCTTGCATGAAATATGAAGCATGAAGCATGAAGCACAATGTTAGGGACAAAAATTTGAAATACAATTTGTCTCTCCCCCCAACTTAAATGACATTGTCCTCAATGGCATAAAAGTAATGACAATAGAATAAAGCCAATGTAAGTTAAGAAAGGAGAGATGCAACCTGATGATCACATGCGTGTGGTTGCATAGTAGCTTTATCAAAGGATAGTGGCCAGCAAACACCTAAGACACAAAATAAAAATGAAATCAATAGAAATCAATTTTCCTAAAAATATTGGGTTGCCTCCCAACAAGCGCTAAGTTTAATGTCTTCAGCCAGACACATGGGGGTAACAGGGTCACGTAACACCCCTAATCAATTGACGCCAAATTTTTTCTTTGTAGGGCATCACCAGCCATGGTGGGTCAAGTGGTCCAAATGTACTCAGTAGATCAGTAAAGGATAGAGAAATTGAGGCACTCAAGATCATATCTTTAATTAAGAAATTTTCATTTGCACACTTAAGATCTTTATATGTGTTGAACACATCAATGCGGACTTTATTATTTTCTCCATTTTCACCCACAACTTCTATTTTCAGATCCTCTTTCATGATGTTCAGGTCAGATTGAGTTGAATGCTCAGAGGATTGCTTGAATTCCACAGGCTGACTTGTGTCAAAAATAGCAGCATGATCAGGAATGAAATGGATATGACTTTCAACACAAGGATGCTTAAAAGGTTCAAGTGCAGTTGACCAATCAGCTAGTGGTAGCATGTCCATGAATATGTTGGATTTGCCAAGATCAGGGAGAGGTAAAAGATCCACATCCTCCCCTAAATCAAGAGATGCCGAATCCGAGTTAATTTCAGACACAATCTCCAACTCCTCTCTTAACCATGAAGAATGGTTGACAACTTCACTCAATCCCATCTCTACACCCACCTTTTCTTTATCCCTCACTTGGGTTACGGTCACCTCAAACTCAGGAAGGGAAAATAGTGGAATTTGATCATCATCTGACTTATCCCCTTCCTTTTCTTCTCCCCCCAACTTAAGATTAACACACTCAACACATCCCATCTGAAAAGTAGAATTGGGCTTGAGTTGCTCTGGTTGCTCCTGGCTGATGTTGGTTCTAACATCCCATTGATATGAATCCTCAATACCCCCCAAACTATTTGGGCGAACAATGATATGAGTGTCTTCGGGTTGGAGAATCTCAAGTTGACCACATGGGCTTGCATGGTGGTCAAATCCAAGTGAATGATTTTCAGAGATTGCATTAGAGTAACTAGACAATTGGCCCAATTTTATTTCCACTTGCAAGGTGGCTTTAGCAAGCTGTCTTAGTTGGGTTGTCATCTTGGAAATGGACTGATTTTGAGTCAGGATTATCTGTTCCATTTGATCAAGCATTTCCTTTTGGAGATTGGTTGGGGTAGGAGATGTGTAGGTGGGCTGGGAATCAAGCTGGGATGAATAGAAAATTGGGGAATCCTCAGACTGATGGTAAGGTGACTAGGAGTGTAAAGGTTGTCCTCCACATTGGATTTGATGAGAAGAATTGTTGGAATGTGAAGTCCAATTCTGTGAATTTTGAATAGGAGGGCTTTGGACTTGGGCTAGAATAGGTTGATCTTGAAGTGTCAAATGTGGCATTACTTCCCCAAGTTGTTGGAAAGTTGTGCCGTCTGGAGCATCTGATAAACGCACAGGCAAATTAGTACCATAGAACCCTTGATCAAACCACGATATGATTTCACTACCTAGAAAGGGTCCTTGAACCTCTCCTTGTGGATCTTGGTAAAACAAACTCAAATTTTCAGGAGAGACACTCAGTTCAACTTTTGGATAGGGAGTAGGTGTGGAAAACTCTTGTGCAGTTGGGGCTTGATCATGGTTGACAGATGGCCATTGGCTAGGAATGCAATACTCATTATCATAATGAGCATGGTCAACCCACTTGGTACTATGGGCCTGAGAGGATGGAGATGAGGTGTGAAGTGGGTTAACATATTTCCTCAGTCCTGAATCAAGTATGTGATTTGTAATTGGGTGACCATGAAGATGATGGACTTGAGTCCACTTGGAACCATTGGCCTGGTAAGTAGGGTTGGATGAATAAGGTAGGTTAGGTTGAGAGTGAATGCCATAATGGGATGACCCAATTTGCCCTGTTGATGTGCCAATTTCATAACCATTATTATCAACCCACATAAATCCTTTTTTTATTTTTATTTTTTTGTTTTAAAATATTTGATTTTTTTTATTTTCAAATAAGTTAGCAAACAATTAATCCTATGACACCTAAGGTTCCCTAGGACATAAATATTTGATTTCTCACTAATCAACTGAGGCCTAACTCAAATCCACTCTCAAGCTCGTTAACCGGCCAGGTAAGAGGTGGGAAAGTGGGAGGTTCCCCCTGCTCTCACAGTGACCTAATTAAGTAACCACTTGTCCACTTAGGCATTTGCCAATAAACCTCTAGCTTTAGACACCAGTCTCCAAACTTGATAGTAGGCCCAAGTGGGCCTAAGTCTCAAAGCGAACCCTAGGTCAAGTTTCTACTTTCTTTTATTGGGCTTGGGAATGCAAAAGATGCAGGAAATTGTGGTTTGTGGGCTAAGGAAGGGTGATCAAATCCCCACCTTATCTTGTTAAGGAAACTGCCCTTAAAGTATTTTAGAAATGATGTGCACACCACAAAATCAAGCAAGGGATTCTATGCAGGCATGGCAATGCATGATCATGCTTTTAAAAAAGTTGAGATTCTCACCTTGCCTCCCGTAATCTTCGACAAGAAAGGAAACTTTTCAAAAGAAAAATTACCTAAAGATGGAAATCTAAATGATGCATGTCCTAAAGATGGAAATATCTAATCTTGACATGACATCTTTTATTGGATTCAAGTGATTGATTTTTTTGATTTTTTTTATTAATTATCTAAACATGGCAACTAAGAAAAGGAAACTCAATCAAGAGGGTTTTAATGGTACTTACCTTCAACGCAATCCCTCGTTCTTTTGGAAATGAAAACAAATGGAAAGAGTGAGAGAAGGAAACTCACCTCACTTACCCTTTTTTTTATTTTTCATGTAATTTTTGGAATTTTTTTCACTTTTTATTTGATACCTACAAAAAGAAAGAAAATGTTAGCCTAAATATATACAAAAAACACCAAAATTATCAAAACTAAAAATCTAATTCCCCGGCAACGGCGCCAAAAATTGATAGCCCACGAATGCGTCGTTACAAACGTGACTAACAATCTCAAAATTATCGGCCTACACTAATTATTTTGACAATAGTTAAGTGGTGAGAGCCGAGTCAAATCCACGGAGAACTAGATTTTAGAGTTGAAAACGTTGGGTTTTTAGTTAGGAAAATAGTGTGGTGATATTTAAACTAAGTTGCATTAAGTAAAACTAAACTAATTAAACTAGGTAAATAAAGAGAGAGAAGGAGGGAATGAGAGAACATGAGACATGATTCAACTTTACGATCTACTAAACAGTAAAAATGTTTAACAAAGAAATAACTTATTCCAGCCCCACAAACGTCAACAATTACACCAAAGAAATAGATAAAAGAAAAAGAGAGAGAACAATAGAGAGACTAGAAGAGAGAGAGACATGAGAGAGGAAGCGGGAGAGAGAGAAACGAGAGAGGGATAGAGGAGAGAGAAGAGAGAGCGCGTGGAGAGGAGAGAGGAGAGAGATAGAGGAGAGAGACGAGAGAGAGGAGAGAAGAGAGAGAATGAGGAAAGAGAAAAGAGAGAGGAGAGAGAGTGATAGAGAGGGGAGAGAGCGATAGAGAGGGGAGAGAAGAAGAGAGAGAAAAGAGAGAGAGTGGAGAGAAAAGAGAGAGGCGGCGAAAGGAGAGAGAGAGAGAGAGAGCGAGAGAGAGAGGAGAGAGGTGCGTGAGAGAGGAGAGAGGAGAGAGGGCGCCGTGGCGATAGGAGAGAGAGGGCAGCGCGGCGCCTCACGTTGCATGCATGCAACGTGAGGGGGAGGGCGGCAGGGGCACGTGGGGCGGCCTGGGCGCGCGGCCAGGCGAGCGCATGGGGCGCGCGGACGTGGGCGGTCGCGTGCGCGCGGCAGGGGGGTGGGGCGGGCGCGTGCAGAGGCGGGGTGGCCTGGGCGTGGCCGGCGCTGTGCAGCTGCTGCTGCTTTGCGTCTTCTACAAGAGAGAGAAACCGAGGGAGAGGAAGAAAGAGAAGGGGAAGAAGAGGAGGAAGAAGAAGAGAAAGAAGAAGAGGAGGAAGGGGTTGCGGTGGTGAGAAGGAGAGAGAAAAGTGAGAGTGGGAAGAATAATTGAGTGAGAGAGAGAAAAGGAGAGTTTTTATAAAGTGTTAGAGAGGAAGGGGGGAGAGTTTAAAGGAAAGAGATATTTTTGAAAAATAGGAGAGGGATTTTAAAAATGAGAAAATATTTTTGAAAAGAAAGAGAGAGAGGGAATATTTAAAAAAAATAGAGTCTCTCATTATTCTCTCTTGGTCTAATCAAATTTATTGGCCCATTTGACACTTCATTTCTTGGCCCATTAATCCTGTAATCACAACACAACAGAGATTTGATCAATTTCCGCACTTGTAATGAAATGATAACAGAACTTATAAAATTATCAATTATTTGTCAATCAAATGGCACGATTTATTCATAACAATTATGCAATTATCAAAGAACAACACTTTCCCGGCATTTGCCCCACTCCACACAAGGTCCTTATAGCGAGAACACGCCGAAAACACCACCAATCCTCCAAAATGCCCCAAGAATCGCCACAGTACCTTCCTCTCGCCGAGTAGAGCACTCTGCAACTCTGCTTGGCTGAAGTTACTTAAAAACGCCCAGCGGTTGGGAACGCGACGTACCCCTCCGTCGCGACCTGAACGCGACGGTTCAGGCCATTGTCTTCTCAAGGCTGATGTCTGCATGTCGCCCAGCAAGCGACACGCAGCGCGCATGCAGATGACGATCGCCTCACGATGACATGCAGAACGCGACCACCAGGGTCGTCGCGTTCAGAATGCGACGCACACCCCTATCGCGTTCATAGACAGTGAACGGGTTGGTGTTTTGGGCCCAGCCTACCGGCCCACAAACACCCCAAACCTATACACTCACCTGCAAACACGTCACATTGGCCACACACTGACCACCATAAACACTAAATGAGGGATCCACAAGGATCCGAAAAACACGCGACGTTACAGTCTTCCTTCAAAAAAACCTTGAATCTTAAGTTGAGAAGAGAGGAGGAAGAGAGGAAGAAGAAGAACTTTATCTACGTTGGGGGGTTTAAATGGACATCCGACCGGACCGCTATGGGCCTAGTTGGATCCATTATGGATCCGGGTCGGATCGATACCAGTCCGAGCCAGATCGTTTTGACCTACTACGAGTCATCCCCGAGGGGGTGACCTGACTGTGCCAAGGCTCATAAGAGCCCAGACACTGTGTAGTATGCCCTTGCTATCGCAGTATGTGGCGGCATGATGTACGAACCCTATTCTTTCCAACATGGTAGTTGGTGAGACTTATAAAAACATCCCTCCCAACCCCTAAGGTCCAATTTGGTTGGTAGATAGGATAAAATCGAGTAAACAATCTCATAATTGATTAGTCAGAGTTATCAGGTTTGTTTATTTGAGTGGTTAGATAGCAAACAACTCTGATAAGCGTGGTTAACATAATTCATATTTTTAAGTTGACTTGGTTAACAATCTTGATAAGAGGGTTATCTGCGCTAGATAATTTATCAGCCTTTCCAAATAAATATATAAAATCTCCCTTTTTTTTTGCTCCCCTCCTTCCATCTACGAAGGGGAGGATTGCTGGAAATGGAGATGGGAGAAGCAAGGCACCTTCTCAGTTAAGTTAATTAATGCAATATGCTCAAATGGTAGTTTATGTTATCAATTCTACAAGGAAAGTGTGGAAACTGAGGAGTTCTCTTAAAACCAAGTTTTTGTCTTGAAGGATTTCGCATGACAGATTCCCACTTAAGTACAACCTACTGCCTTTGTGGTGTTGAGGTGGAGATCTTGGATCACTTGTTCCTCGACTACTCCTACTCTCAAGGGGTATGGATGGGGATTGCAAAGAGGGTTGGCACCAATATCAACTTGAGGGGTGAAGTTTGTTATTTGATTGGGGAGTGGGATAGGCTATGACCTTTCAAGTCAGACTAGATAATATAATGGCTCGTCCTCCATGCAATGTTATGGGCATTGTGAGGTGAACGGCACAATCGTATTGTCAAAAGGGAGCTGCGTGATGAAGATACTCTTTTACATTTTAAATGGGGGAGGGTTAAGAAGTGGGTGACCACAATTTTTAGTGTGAATTCATTTGTATCTCCTCTTTTAAGATGTTTGGGGGGAGAGTGATTTCACATTATCTTTTGCGACGTTTGGGACTGTGTTTTCGACCAATTTCTGATCTAAAAGCTCTAACAAGAAGCTGACGCAATCTCAAATGTGCGTCCCTAGTTATTGACTTATGTGTGAATCACTTTTGCCTTTGATAGAGAAATAGAGAGAATATTTCTCTCTCTCCTATTTTTTCAAGTGCGGGATGGATGCTGTTTTTTTAGCAGAGGGAGTCGATTTTGAAGAGAAAACCCCAATATACATTGTTGCATTTGCCTTATGTACATCGCATTTATGTCTTTATTTCTCTTGGAGATGGTTGTCTTCTTTGAGGGAAGAGTGTAAAAACACAATATACCCCTTTCACATCTTCCCTACTGCTTCCAAATGAATTCGACAGAGGATAACCCATCATTACAAATTTTTACAATGTCAGACCACCCAACAAGAATTTGCTTTTCAAATAAAATCGTTTTCTCAAACACCATTCCAAGCGTGGCCTTAGTGTGGATGTAGCTATATAGGTAGTGTGGGGGATGGTTTTTTTGGGTTTTTAACATAGCAACTATACTTATATACTCTCCATGTGGGTTTGCTCCGAAACCCTAGTGTCATCGCTAGGTTTCTCGAAAGAGGGTGTCTCCTCTAGTGGCCTCATCGAAGAGTTTTGTCATTGATGTAGGTCTCCTCCCTGGCAACTATCATCACCGCTCTTGTGGTGGGCCGTCAGGAGGGGAAAGGCCCCCGCCCCCCCACTTTGTGAGCTGCATCATATCCTCCCTCACCTTTGTTGACCCGGCCTCCTCACCATCTCCCTCCTTCTTGCCCCTCTACTCCCCCCCCCCCCCCCCTTCTGCTCCCTTGCGTACCTCCCCACCCTCCTCCGATCCTCTTGCCTCTACCCACCTACCCCCTTTTGCCTTCTTGACCCTCTTCTTATGTCTTTCATCTCCCCACCTCTCCCCCATCTGCCCTCCCCCTCTTCTGACTTCATCTCCCCCGTCCACCCCCCTCTTCCCATCCCTTCTCCCTACTGCTCTCTCTCGCACCTTCGCCTCTCACCTTCTTAATTGTGGCCCCCTTTGGCCTTTTTTTTTGTTTCTTTTGCACCTTTTGGCTTTCTCCATTCAAGATCGAGATCTTTTTTCTGGTTGTTCGTGGTCCATTACTACTTCAAATAGCTATCTCAAGGTCGTCTAGTCACTGAAGGCCCCTTCTATGGGGTTACGGAGTATCAAGAGTAACTTATGTTCATGATCGAAACACACTTTTCTCTTACAACTGCATCTTCTAAGCTATCCTCTCTGACTTGCTACCTAGTTGTTTTGCTGCCCCTCTCTTTTAAAGCAGGCCTTCATTTCGACCTCCTCCCGATCTCACTCTCACATCTTTTGGATCTGTCTGATCTAGGTCGTTGGATTGGAGAAGTACATTTTATGTGCTTTATATTGTGTTGTTCTTTATAGATGTTAGACTTAAACCTCTCCTTTCTACTCTTATGTATCTCGTCTTTTGGGTTCTTCAACTGTCTCATTGTGTTGTATCTTGCTATCGCTTCGTCTGCTATTCCAGTTGCCCACGAGACTTTCTAAGCTCATCTTGTTGTATCCACCTAAATACTTACTTTTACTTGATGAATGGATTTATGCGCATACGGGCGCGGAGCACGTGCATTTTTTTTTTTTAATTTACACTGTTGATTCAAGATCTAACGGTATAGGGCTGCACCAACGTACTCTAGCCTTCTCTCTCTCTCTCTCTCTCTCTCTCTATATATATATATATATATATATATATATATATATATATATATATATAGTCTCTTTTTTCCCACTTGTGCAAAATGTTACTACGAAGTCATGACAATTTCATGCACAGCAAGGTACCATTTTCAATGGTCTGCATGCGTCTGGTCAACAGTTGAGGTGATGTATAAGGGCATGGACGGGGTCCCCAATTGTCACTAAGGCCAATAAAGAAACTATGGATCTCCTGTCATTTCTTCGTACTTGTGATGTGGTGACCACGATCCAGTGTTTATTAGAACCTGAGATGAGGACAGGCTAGAGTAGAAACTTCCACGTTGGAGTTCTCTATCAGATATTAAATTTTTTAGAAAAATAATTATTGTAAAGCTGATTTTATAGTAATGATAATATAAATTATATAAAAAAATTATTAATTAAAAGAGAGAGAGAAACATCTATTTTTGACCAATGAAATTACTTTCTTACAATCTAAATTATTATTATCACAAAATTACTTTTTCCAATAAGTATTTTTTTTTTTGCATTTAGATCACAGGGCAGAACATCAAAGGCTTTTCAAAGAAGGAAAGAGCCTTATGTTTGTATATGCATGATTGGTGGCGCAATGCCATCAGTCCACATTATTTTCTTCTTCCTTTTTGACCCAAAAAAGATATGTTGACCGATGTTGAGACAGGAACTCTGGTCCAACGTCTAAACGGCATATGAAGTTATTTTTGACTTGTTCTTGGTCCGCATATTTTTCTAAGTTATTGTATTTGTTAACTCTTGGTCCTTCCGAGGTGGTTGTGCTCATACCAAGCTTTTGTCCCTTTTTTTTCTTCTTGTTTGACAAATGAACTACTTTCTTCATTGAACATACGCAAGGGTGACAAGGGAGCAGGAGCACCACCCCACACAGGCAGCAAGTATTACTCGTTTATAAGAAAACACATAAGTTGGGACAATACGTAATGGCAAATAAAGGGCTTTTGGTCCATACATAAAAGGCAAACGCCCAAGAAATCGCCGGATAATAAGACAGAGAGGAACCCACAACCACTCTTGCATAGGAACGCGGACAATTGGGATCAGATTGTCGGCGAAGACACAACGAGTCAGCTTCACGGAAAACTTCACACAGAGGAGCATAGAACATGTCCCGTAGTCAAGAAAGATGAGGAGCCACTATTGCAAAGAATCTAAATACCACAAAGCAAACACACGCGAACAAGAATTTAAATGCCTTAAACTTCGAACAGATCAGATGATAAAACACCGGCAAGATCGATGGACCGACTCCACATAAGTTGGAGAGCAAAACTCCTTACAAGAAGAAGAAAGATCCTGGGGAGGATGATCCCTTGACAAAAAAAACAACCTAAAGGAACCAAACGAAGGGAAGAGCTGAGAAAGGGTGCAGGGGAAAATGAGAAAAAAAAATATTCACCGACTCAGAGGCTCCACCTTACCGAGCTTTTGTCACCTTGAGAGAAAAAGGGATGCTCATATATTCTTTAGGGAAAATTAGTTATATACCTTCAAAATTTTCATATTCGATGATATAACTTTAAAATTCAACTATTAGATTATATACTCTTGAAATCGAAAAAAACATCATATATGTCTATACTGTTTCCTTCCATCTATTTAACTCATGAACCACAGTTGAGTTAAGATGGCAAAAAGACTAACTTGCCCTGCTTAATTGTAAAATAATAATAATAATAATCTTCCTCACCCACCCACCCACCTCTCTCTATCTCTTTCTCTCTCACTTGCCGAAACCGGAGGGGGAGACCCCTCCGGCACCTCCCCACCACCACCGTTGCTTCTTCCGGTCTGATAACCGGAGGTGGAGGAGGAAGCTTCGATTGTGAAACGTACGCGTAATGCAATGCACAAGGTCCCAAGGGGGGGACCCAACCCATTCTTCGTACTCCAGGGGTCGTCAAGATTGCGGAAAACACAAGCAACTCCTCATCATTTTACAACACATGAATCAGACATAAGCAAGATAGCAACTGATCCTCTACCTGATGGGTTTGATGTGATATAGAGACAAGAAAGAAAGAAAGAAAGAAAGAAAGACGCAGTAAGATGCACGACTCTCATCTTCATCTGATGGTGGGGCAGGCGCTTTCAAATCTTCCTTTCAATCCCAACTATGCTCATCTTCCATTAATTTGGAGTCTGTAATCTGTGGATGGCTTAGGCGTGGTGAGGCAGGGAAGTCAATAAAGTGAAGAAGAGTAGTTGAGGTTGTAAAGAAAATGAGTAAGGAGGGGTGACCGGGCATGTGAGGTTGGAGTCTTTCCGGAGCCACCTGGGAGACAACTGGGGTGGCTAGTCTCAACTTGCTCCAAGCGCCCGGACCATATAAATCGAGAAATACTTAACAGTTGAGTTGGATTGTAACGAATCAATTTTCTTGACTGACAAGTACCAAAACGCACCGAAAGTTATCAGAAGCACTAAACTAATAAGATTGACAGATTGTTTTCTCTTCCAATACAATTATTGAAAGACCCTTTTTGGAATAAACATTTCTCATACAAATTTGCCACCTTTTGCTGTCATCTTGTGTAGGCTAATCACTTCACTTGATGTAAGCAGGACCAGTCAAGATGGTGACGATGATGATCATCATACTTATCTTTTCTCTGTGTTGTTGTTTTCATGGCATGGCCTGCGCGTGCTGCAGTTGAGTGGCGGTGGTTTCCCTCTTCGATTTCATAAGCTTCCTCAGTGTCGGCATTTAAGGTGGGGGACTCAGAAAATTTCCAAGTCGGGGTGTGGAGCCGAAGAGTTGAACCGATAGGGGCCACTGAGTGTTTGGAGTCTCCCTCGGAAAGATTGATATGGTGTCAGTTTAACCGAGATCAAACTTAGGACACAGTATATTCTTGATTTTTTGTTAGAAAAAAATGGAAAGATTTGATGCAAGAACATTCAACTGTTGTCGGTCGTTGGACCTGCCGACGAAGGGGGTTCGAGTCTAAGAGGAGGATCTTTTATTATTTTGGAGGGTCAAAGTTTTAAGAAAGGGGAATGAATATGTGATTTTGATGTCGACTAGACCTGCCTTTCAAAACATAATCAATAAACCATTCGAGTAAAACAAAATGTTAAGTGTCGGCCACAAAAGATATAAGGGGCAACAAGATACTACTTGTTCTGGGTATAGAGAAAAGGCACCCAAGTTTGTGAAACACTGCCCATTCCTCCTTATCCAAACCACCAATCTATGAAACGATAGCATGCTTCCGCTTGTACCATTTGACAGAAACTTTTGAAGCTTAGCACCCTAGACAAAATCACATGTAATTATCTCTGAAGCGGGTGGGAGAGAGGCAATAAGAGGTACCTTATAATTTACTTTGATATGTCCACCAATGAAGATGTCACGGGCCGGAATTTATGCGAGCACTGGCTGAAATTTCTTCATGGGTAGATGAGCAAAATCTTGTGCAGGTGAGAAGCAAATAGAGAGATCAGAAAACAATGTGAGAATCAAATGTGTCTTTTTTCTTTTATTTAAGAGTGGGGGCAAATAGCGGGTATGAAATTTCTAGCTTACCATATCTTACGACATGCAACATCTGTTGTGAGTGGCAAGATCTGTTTACAACCTGCAAGGGACCCAATTGTTTCACCTTACAGTGTTGAGGATTCTTTTTTCTTTTTGATTATGAAGAAAGGATGTTCGGCACACAAAGTAGTCACCAATAATCTTTGCAAGAGCAGGATCCATCAACGAAGTGGTGAAATCGGTTACGATCTCTTACAATGATTATTCTCTTATAAATCTTGGAGAGAAGCTTGGTGGCAGCATGGCAATCATCACAGACTCTCAGATTTTTCACAATTCGAATCGGGGTGCCAGGAGCTGTAATGATGAGGCCAAAAGCAATAGCCAGCTTCTCACTATGATATCTGAGAGCTGTCTCTTTCTCTTCCTCATCTACATTGAGAAACACAGCTGACGTATCTGCCACGTAACCTACATGATTTAGTTCCCTTGTCATCTCAACTATCATTGCATGTATCTGTCTAATTTGTGGATGGGAGTCATCTCCCATTGAGAAATTGTGAAGGGATCCATTCACTTCAATTGAGCTAAATCCTGGGGCCTTCTTAGTGCCAGTTTCGTTTAGCACTTTCCTTATCTCAGAGACATCGTTCCATCTCTTATCCATAGCATAAATGTTTGAAAGAAGAACACTGTAACCACAGTTGTGGGGTTCTAGTTCTAGAACATGCCTAGCAGCTAGTTCCCCCATCTTTGCATTCTTATGCAGCTTACACCCAGCTAGAAGAGCGCCCCACACTACAATATTTGGCCTAAAGGGCATAGAATTGATCAGGTTATAAGCCTCCTCAAGCATTCCTGCCCGGCCTAAAAGATCAACCATGCATCCATAATGCTCAACCTTTGGGACCAAACCAAATTCTGATTGCATCCTCTGAAAGAAATGCTTCCCTTCTGAAACCAGTCCAGAGTGGCTGCATGCATGGAGAACTGCAACGCATGTGATGTGGTTAGGTTCCACTCTTTCCTTCTCCATCTGGGAAAGGAGCCCCAGTGCAACATCCCCCCGGCCATGCATCGCTAGTCCACTTATCATGGCATTCCACATGCATACGTCCCTGTCGCTGACAGAGGAGAATAACCGGTAAGCTGTATCTATGTCACCGCACTTTGCATACATGTCTATCAATGCCGTAGCAAGCACTGCATCCAATTCCGTCCCTTGCTTGTCTATGTAGGCATGGACCCATCTGCCGAGATCCAATGCACCTGATTCGGCACAGAGTGAGAGGAGGCTAACAGTGGTCATCTCATTTGGTTTCACCTTCTCATTCTTCATGAGAGAGAGGAGATGAAACGCCTGGTCAAGGCAACTAGTCTTTGCATAACCAGAGAGCATGGCGGTCCAAGTAGTTACATCCTTCGCATCCATTCTGTCGAACAGAGCTCTGGCACTTTGGACATCTCCACACTTGCAATACATGTCCACAATTGCTGTTCCCAGAACAAGAGACATCCCAAAACCATTTCTCAGTACGTAAGCATGTAACCATTTGCCCAATTCTAAGTCCCCCCTCGACCCACACTCAAGAACCAAACTCAACACCGTGATCTCATTTGGGGAAACGTTCTCCTGACACATTTGGGCAAAGAGTTGCAGCCCTTGCTCTGGCTGGTTGAGGCGAATGTGACCTGCAACCATTGAAGTCCACGAGACGACGTTCTTCTCGCTCATCCCATCAAAGACCCTTCGAGCTGCAACACCACCACCACACTTAGTGTACATGTCTACCAGTGCAGTACTCAGGTTCACCCCCATCACCTCCCTGCTGCTGTTCCTTAAGACGTAACCATGCATCGCTCTCCCAAGGCCTAAATCCCCAACATCCGCCAAGAGATTGAGCACATTTATCATGGCCACTTCACTGGCTTGCACCTGTGACAGCAGCATCTCTCCGACCAAACTTACCGCTTCAGGAAGGAGCCTGTTCCGGGCAAAGCACCGAATCATCGTACTCCAAGAGACTACATCCCTCACAGGCATTTCGTCAAACACCCTTCTAGCAGAACCCATGCTACCGCACTCAGCGTACATTTGAATCAACGCATTGTGAACGAAGACATCCCAGTCCAGGCCAGCCTTCAAGACAAACCCGTGGACCTCCTCCCCAAGGTGAATCCTCGACAGCTGCCCGCACGCTTTGAGCACGGAAGGCACGGTGAAACTATCCAGCGCGACCTCGTCGTCCCCCCTCATGTGGGCATAGGTCCTTAAAGCGTCCTCGGGCCTGCCATTCTTGATGTAAGAGGAGATAAGGAGATTGAGCTGCGCCGCGGGGCTGGAGTGGAGAGGAAGAGGATAGCTGGAGAGCAGATGGGTTGGTCGAAAGCCGGTTCTAATCATGCGGGCATGGATTTGCCTTGTCTCCTCCAACGAGGTGGGCAGTCCTTTGAATGAAACTGGAACTAGCTGCTGGTGGTGGTGGTGATTACCATGGCTTCCGTTGTTAGTGTTCAGAGGTGGAGAATAGGGTCTCTGGAGCATGGTGTGGGTGGGGAAGGAGGAGAAGAAGGGTGACAAGGTAGAACGTGTGCTCACCAGCGTCATATCCACGATGGCCTCTATCAGTAGACATTTTTATAATATAAATATACAAAAATCAAGCGATTTTAATTATAGAAATATCAAAATACACATAACCATTGCATGTCTAGAAATATCAAGATGCCATTTTCTCAAGTGATTTTTAGTTGTAGAGGTATCAATATAGACATGTCTACTCCATTTCTCTCATTTTTTTAATTATAGAAATATCAAAATACCATTTTCTAGAATTCAAAAGTATAAACTTACCCCTCTGGAAGTGGAAGTCCAAATTAGTACTGTGGCCTAAGTTATAGGAGAAATACTAAGGGTCCGTTTTGGAAAATTTGGGTTTGGAAATAATTTTCAAAAAAACTTAATTTTTTATATCATTTGGTATCACTGAAAACCAAAATCTGTAAAAATAAATCACCCAAAATCCGGATTTTGGCATCCACGGAAAAATCGCGGATGCCGTTTTCTGCCAAGCGGAGCCATCTGCAGTCTACAGTACTTTTAGGTGCACTATTCATTCAAGTTAGATTTTTATTTTCTTTCCACTCATTGAAGTATCTTTATCAAATTTAATTATTTTTCATTAATTAATTGAATTTTTATTTTTTATTAAAATATCTATAAAATACTATTCATTCAAATTGTATTTTTTATTTTATTTCTCCTATTTTAAATTATCTTTGTCAAAGTTACTTATTTTTCATTAGTTATCTAATTTTTTTATTTTTTAAAAATATTAAAAAAAAATAAAATAAAATAAAATAAAATAAAAAATTGATGAATAGTATTAGTATACAAGGAATATATGACTCTCTCTCATTTGAATAGATCATAAGATCGCATATCTCTCTATACAACTTTATATTTTCCTAACAACCAAATAAACAATCACGTTTTCATTTTCACGAAAAAATTATTCCGTGGAAAATCATTTCTCTCTGAAATTGTTTTACATAGAACCAAATAGACCATAAGTGTATCTTCTTAATGCACTTCTGGTATATTTTAAAATTTCCTGATTGGTCTATGTTCTATCGGTGTTAATGAGGAAGCTAAAATTGTAATAAAATATATTAAAAATACACTAAATATTTCTCTTGCTATGTATAGACCAACTTTTCCAGGGACACGTCTTGGTGGCAACGTATGCGGCGAGGAAAATCCACTCTCGCCGACGCCGCCGTGGCTGCCCGCATCTTCCCCGAGCACCTGAACTCTCTCTTCCCGCTCTGCTCGACGCTTCCTCGGCTCAAACAGCTTCACGCCCAGATACTTATCCATGGGGTCCAGAGCTTGGTGTACGTCGGTTCGAAGTTGGCCAAGGTCTATTTGGACTTGGACCACCTCAGGAGTGCACGCCAGTTGTTCGACCAAATTCCGATTAAGAACGCTCACGCATGGAACACCATCATCTCTGGGTACTCGACGAACCGAGACTTGTCGGAGGTGTTGCGTCTGTATGGGCTCATGCGGGAGGGTAATCATAGGCCGGACAGTTATAGTCTGGTTTTTGTGATCCGAGCGTGCACCGGGTTGTCTGCGCTGCGGGCGGGGAGTTGTGCTCACTGTGATGCTCTCCGGGCAGGTCTGGATGCCCATAGACATGTTGCCCCAGCTCTTGTTAAGATGTACACTGAACTGGGTTCCTTGGATGACGCCCGTAAAGTTGCCGACAATGTTTCTACTGCAAGGTCCGTTGTTTGGGGCCTTATGATGAAAGGGTACCTGCAGTGGTCGAAGGTGACGGAGGTGTTTGGCCTGTTTGCTCGGATGAAAGATCTGGGAATCGAGTTGGACCCGTTCTCATCACTGCATCTGGCGCAGGCCTGCGGTGATGTTGGTGCTGGTAAAGAAGGAAGTGCAGTTCATGGTCTTTGCGTAAAAAAGAACTTTTTGGATTCTGATCCATGCTTGCAGACTTCCCTTGTTGATATGTATGCAAAGACTGGTATGTTGGCCTGTGCGCAGAGACTGTTTGAGGATGCTTCAGCAAGAGATATTGTGTTGTGGAGTTCAATGGTGGCACGGTTGGCACAAAATGGGAAACCCTGTGAAGCGCTTCAGATATTCCAGCGCATGATGGAGACGACAGTGATGCCAAATGAAATCATATTAGCGAGTGCCTTACTTGCAAACACTCAACTGGGGACTTTGCTGCATGGAAAGAGCATTCATGGGTATGTGATCAGGAACGGGTTCAGATTGGATGTCGTGACTTATACTGCTCTTCTTGACATGTATGCGAAGTGTGGATCAATTGGATGCGCTTACAAAGTGTTCAATGAGATGCACGTGAGAAACGTGTTCTCATGGAGTGCAATTATTGGAGGGTTTGGTGCCCATGGGATGTGTTCAAAGGCTCTTTCCCTCTTCAACCAGATGAAGTTAGAAAGCATCGCACCAAACTCCATAACATTTGTCTCAGTGCTTTCTGCATGTAGCCACTGTGGCAGGGTCCAAGAAGGGAGACGCCATTTTCAGTCTATGTCTAAAGATTATGGGATTACCCCAAAAGATGAGCACTATTCATGTATGGTTGACCTTCTTGGGCGTGCCGGGCTAATTGATGAGGCAGTGAACCTGATAAACGACATTCCAGCGCCACCTGGTGCCAGTGTTTGGGGAGCACTTCTGGGTGCATGTAGAATCCATAAACGAGTTCAATTGGCTGAAAAATCAGCAAGCAAACTCTTCATCTTGGAACCTAATCAACCAGGAGCATATGTGCTGCTCTCCAATATTTATGCTGCTGCAGGAATGTGGGACATGGTGAAGAAGATGAGGACCATGATGACTGAGAAAGGATTGCAGAAGACATTTGGCTTCAGTTCAATTGAGATACGTAAGAAGGTGTACATATTCTCTGTGAAGAACATATTACAGTATCATAACACAGCATTGGGCAAGGTTTGGTGCATGTTGAGCTCACAGATGAAGGCACTTGGGTACACACCAGACATATCCTTTGCTCTGTACAATGTGGACGATGAGGCAAAGGAGGAGGCACTTTGTGGCCACAGTGAGAAACTGGCACTAGCTTGTGGCCTTCTAAACACTGGAGAGGGTATGCCCATCAGGATAACCAAGAATCTGAGAGTCTGTGGTGATTGCCATACGGCAAGTAAATTTGTCTCTTTGATCACAGAGAGGGAGATCATCATGAGGGATTCCAAAAGGTTCCACCACTTCAAGGATGGAGTTTGTTCGTGTGGTGACTATTGGTAGGAGAGACAAACTGGTCATAACTCCTCATACTTCCGACTCCATGAGTGTGACTCCTTTATATATAGATAACAACAGATGTCCGTTTCAGGATATTTGATTACCAATTGGTACCACATACTTATCCATTTGAATCCGTTAATAGATTGCAGATCAGAATCGGCCCCTCGTTTCCCAAATTTTCAGTCACCTGGAGTGTAAAAATAATCTTGTAATATGCTTGCAATTGGTTTTGAGAGAAGCTGTAGCGACTTGGGATTCTGCAACTCGTTACAGACCCAGTGTTTTGTGCGTTTCACCACTCACGAATCTGAAGATTTTGAAAAGTAAATAAATAAATAAAATCAAAATAAAATTATAATATTTGTAAGATACAAATATCCTAAATGATAATACAAGTAAAAGAAATAAAATTATACATGTTCCATGTAGGGCATACATTGAGGATAACACCACAAGCACTGTCGGTACAAGGAATTGGTTCGCTCCACTACTCTTCAAGCCGACACGGACACGTGAGTTTTCACATGCAAAAATAGGGTGCGAGTCTCATGAGAAATAGGTTAGTAGGGATCCTTCACCTTCACCACTTAACCAAACTAGTGCACATAAATATAATAAAAATATAAAACATGGTAATTAACTAAGTAGAAAGTAATAACTACACTAGGAACAACATAAAGTGTTGAACCGGTCTACACAACGATGAACATGAGACACCCACACACCCACAGAGTCAACAATGTGGTATTACTCTGAGAATAGGACTTGTCAACTTGCAGTAGTCTATACTCTGTCTGATCAACATATACTAGCTTTAGTGATAGACGATCATTAATCGCGTTGTCAAATACATCAATGGGCATCTCATCTCTCAACTACCATCTTACGCCTAGGTGTATGAGGACTCAATACAAAGAACATAACCGCAATTTGACTAAGCCGCAATTCCACGTCTAATCAGGTTTCAAAACCTCATAAATTGAGGCAAGTGAAAAATGTGGTACTAGTTGAGGACCGTGGCTCCACAACTTGTCACAGTGTCCTCTCCTTTAGGTACAAGTGTACACAAGTAATCCATACAAGTTATTGGCCCCAACAATTTTTCCTTAGCTTGCATGTGCGAATAAAGGGGGGTCTCCAAACTAATCGTGTCCAAGACACAAGGACAAACCCCCAACCTCTCCCTAGGCCGTAATGTGCTCGAAACACATGATATCCGACTAGTGGGGCATCGTGCTAGGAACAAGACATCGACATCTATGGGTCTCTAAATGAAAATGTGTTAGGGGTTGCTAATGTCTTACCACTAAAACACATCACGCCTAACTGATGCCTTCAAAACACATCATCTAAGGGTGATGAGTCCACTAATAACTCGAAAAACTTCCATGTGAGAATCCTCTAATGCCCCTAGGGGAATAAAAGAGCCAAGTCTACTTGGTCACTGTCTTAGAACCAATGCCTCTTAGGGGATGTGACAATGCCCATTGATGCCTTAATCTCATCATTGAAAACCCTCAGAAGCCATGGCCCTTCGAGTTGATGCATTCAGAATGTGTTATCTAAGGCCACTGTGAATACACATAGCGGTTAAGATAAAGCCTTCCCTTTTCCGCAGCCCCAAAATATTAACACCCAAATCTCCCTCATTTCAAAGTGGAAGATACAAAAGAAGAGAGACAGGGAAAGGAGAGTTCATTCCACAATATCACAAGTCTGCCTTTGTCAAGAAATCTAAGGGAAAAGAAGCTCACTCTATACCCTTGGCTTGGAGAACCCCCAAAATAAAAAATAACTCAATATCTCTCTCCTAAATCATGTTTCTAGCATGATAACTTTTGAGAATCCAAAGTTAGAGAGTGGATGAAAGACAAGTTAAAGAGTCTAACCCGTTAGGGTTTTCTCATAAGAATTGGTCACCTCCTTCTCACCGCCGCCCCACCTCATTCACCAATACCATCACTTGATGTCAGGCATCACACTATTGTCTTCCTCATCTACGTACCATTGTCAGCCATCGAAGGGAGAGGAGGATAGGATGGGGGAGCTCAGTGAGAGAAAGTGAGGAGAAAGAGAGTGGAGTTCGAAGGAGGGGTCCCAATGTAAAAGTCAGACAACCTAAACGTATGAATATGCTATGACGCCATTCACTAGGAATATTTTTGTGTAGACTGACACGTTCAAAGAGTGTCACTCTACACATGTCAGACTTGTTTGACATCTGGTGCATAGAATTAACATCTGGCAAGCCTGATCAACACACTAGCAAATACATTTGTCTAACAAGATGCATTCTCAATCGTGTAATCTGTCATCTAGTGTTCAAGTTCAAACATCTGACAATTTACTATTGCACTATGAAAATGTGCTATATCGCCCAGACATGACTACATAATAGAGATCTGATATGTCAGTCAGAACTTTAACACTTTGGCTCTACTATCGAGCAACCACCTAAATATGCATGTCATCCTAGACTGATGCATTCAAAACGCATTTGATTGGGCAAATGCATTACACATACCTAAACCCCAACCACTCTTGGCTTCAAAGAATGGGTCTCACCTCCACCCGTGATTTGGCGCTAACCTGATAATTTTTAGGACTCGAGAAATCTGAGACATCATAGAAACATACTTGCTACAGAGCATGCTGTCTTGCCTCTACATAATTACTATCTCTTTACTTCATATTTCTACAAGCTTCAATGTACATGCTCCATGTGGAGGGAACAAATCATAGCCTCCCAATGTTTTGAAACAGGGGATTGCCTAAAAAAAGAAAACTTGTTTCTAATCAGTCATGATTCATTTTTCTTTAACAGATACCCACATGCCCCAACAAAAAAGAACCTTAATTTTCTAAACTAATTGTCTGATCTGAACTTGCATGAGCAAATATCCCCATCGAGGTCAGGAGTAATTGGTCAGTGTAGAAAACGCCAATCCCCCCCCCCATCAAACAATAGTTTCTGGCCAAAACGTGTGCTAACTTCCAAAGTAACCTGCATCACCGCCATTACAAGTAGGTCAGCTGAACGTGGCCCGTGTCACCAAAAGATTCTTCCCATGAATGAAAGGTTATACCACGCCACCTTTTTGTCGTTTTGAAACGGGTCCCAAGGATCAAAATTAAGCTTCCGAAGCAGAGTAGTGATCTTTACTACAATAAAATTGATGTGATTTACCAATTAATTTTCATATAAGTAATTTATATGGAGATAATAACTTGTAGTAAGATGAGACACATCTTTATGAGATGGGTCAGCCAATGTCTTACCCCCGTATGTAGTCATCTCGGTATAGACTCCAAATTATATGAAAGTGGAGCAACAATACATACCAATCTCTTGCTATCCAATGCGTTGTCCCCGTGTCTTTCACAAACTTAGCTAATTCATGGGCTCCTCCACCACCAAGAACACCATTGCTAATTTCTGGAAGCCCTCCCACATGTCATAGTGTAGTGGTAATTATATATCCAGTCCCCGGACTCTCCCACACCTTACCGCCATTAACGCACCTCGATGATGGCCAAACTATACGTCCTTCGGCGGAGAAAAAGGACAACATCACAGAAAGCTCCAAGTAAACAACGCGGGTGATTAAAGCAGGCCAACAGAAGGGCTCCAGGCGTCACATTCTCCAGTGTTTAGCAAGTATTTGCACAACACCTAACACTCCAATACACCATTTGGTACGTGTTCCCTTGGAACCCTACACACACCCTTCCATGTCTCCCATCTCGCACCCTTTTATGGAGTCTCGCACCCTCTGCCACTGAAACTGAACTCTCTACTCCTCTTCTCTTCTTCCCATTCCTTGCCTCACCCTATCCTTTTTCTTTTCTCATCATATCACAGTCTTTGCTTCTTTCCACATATCCTCCAGTAGAAGGGAGCGTTCGAATGCTTGTGTTTAAGTGGGCCGGTATCATATCTGGGGGGTGGTCTTCCTCTGTGCGTGGGTTCTTCTGCCACATATGGCGTCCAGGACGGGCTTTCCCTGCGGGGCGTGCAAGTACCTCCGGCGGAAGTGCACGGTGGGCTGCGTCTTCGCTCCCTACTTCTGCTCCGAGCAGGGGTCGGAATGGTTCGCGGCAGTCCACAGGGTGTTCGGCGCCAGCAACGCGTCCAAGCTGCTCATGCATGTGCCGCCGGCGGACCGCTGCGAGGCCGCCGTCACCATGGCTTACGAGGCTCAGACGAGGCTCAAAGACCCTGTGTACGGTTGCGTCGCTCACATCTTTGCTTTGCAGCATCAGGTATACATATGACCCTTCCTTCTCCATCTCAGGCTTAGACGACGTCGAGGCCGAGACATCATATAGCATGCAGCTGGATTGTTCTCAAGGATCATAACATCTATATCATAATGTATACATATAATGACCCATGCATATATTACATAACAATGGATTGGAACTTAGAAGTTGTGCGGTTATCTTTAGTACTCTCGAAGTTGGAAGAGTAAGTTTGACAGGGAAGAGGGTCTTATGTGAATTTTGACAGGTTGCAACTTTGCAAGTTCAGCTCATGCAGGCAAGAGCGGAGCTAATTGCACATAAGACGGCTAATCGTTCTTCTTCGTCCCTGGAGAAAGAGGACCCGCAGGGCAACAACGTTAGAACCCCTCCCTCGCAGTCATATCCACATGGACAACCCTTCTCACCGCAGAGCTCTCTAGACTGCATCGACTACATGGCAGATGCAATATTATCCACAGAAGAGGCGATCTACCTCGATGAGGATATCCGCATGGACCCATGTCCCAAGAACAGAAGGCAGCAGTCTGACATGGGCGAGCTCCAGGATCTTGCCCTAAGGATGATAAGGAACTAATTAATCATGGTGGGGATATATATATTAATGTACAGAGTTAATGACTTGAGGACGTCGTCACCCAATTATAAAGGTGCCTGTGGACACCCATTTTAACCAGTGAGTCAGCAATGGGCCAGCGGCCCATCTAAAAGTGCAGGGGTAAATAGTTGCGGCAGAGACAAAATGATGAAGAGAAAAGAAAAAAAAGCAAGACAAAAAAGACAACAAGAGAAAAGTGAGGGTGCTGGCTACAAAAACTCAAGCCACCTCAGCCCTGGGAAATGGGGCTTTAAAAAGGGGCTCTGTCTCGTATAGAGAAAAAAACGGAGGAGAACAGAAGAAAAGGGGGGTGGCTTTCGTGGGAAGGAAGGGAGCTTCTTCTTCTTCCTCGGGCAACAGGAGGCAGGCAGTGCAAGTCTTTTCCTCTGTGAGAGGGAAAGTTTTGGTTCTATTCCCGGAGTGTGTGATAAAGAAAAAGGGGGTGGGTGTGGCAGCCAATGTAACCAGGCTTCTGTATTAGAGCTTTGTTTTCTTCTTCCTCTGGATCTGTCCTCCTTACGTAGTGTTCCTCCCCCTCATGTGAAATGCAATAGCCCTTTTGTCCATGCTGCTACTTGGTTGAAACCTTCTTGACGAATATATATGTATATATATCATGCTTTTCTTTCTTATTTATGGATTCATCTACAGATAATGGGGCTTCCCACTGTATTTCTTATCTAATATTGATTTCTTTCTTTCTCTGAATCCTTTCTCCTCGTTAGGGCATGGTCCCTGTAGAAAGATATATGGACTCCTTTAAGTAGCGAGTTGGACACCCCAATGTCTAGGCTCAGCTATAAGGACCCAGACATTTTGTTCACCGTATGTTTCAACTCGATCCCATCCTACCCTCCTCTCTATTCTTTCTGTGTTGTCCAGCAATTACCCATGATTATGTGAGGATGGCAATGCCGAGTGGGAAAGCCTCCCATGATGCTGTCGGTGCTGCCCAAATGCCTCCAACAGTAGCCCGCTGAATTGGAGTTTTTGTCCCCTTTCATTCTTTTGAACTTGGTAATACATTTAATATGGTTTTATAACCCCTCTCTATGCGTATTGCTCATGATGAGTTTGATTTCTTTCTTTATAAAAAAGGGATCATGATGGCTGCGCACCCATGTGAAAGCATTACTACATCTATGTAGTTATATGCGTATATATGCCATTTATGTCTCTCTTTTCCATGTTTCCTCAATATCTGGGTTTACGATGGTTCTGTCCCTTTTATGTATAATGGATCAAATGATGGATTTGTTTTTTTTTATAGAAACAATGACCTGAATAGTTCGTCCCTTGCTCATCCAGAGTCCCAAATAGTTGCAGGCTGGACAAAGTAGTATCCATGCCTCTTACGTTGGGCTCAAATATAACCCAATTATGGTCTGTTTCATGCAAATTTGGGAATGATGTCATCAAATCACATAGGCGGCAGCTCACTTCCTGCTGACTCAAATAAAAAAAAAACTGAGAAATCCATTAAATTTCGAGTTAGATAACATAATATCTATGCTCGATTACATGGAGTCAAATATGATTTAATCACTGTCCCGTTTCATTTATGGTCTCGGCGTATATCGACTCCCTTGAAGGCGTGCCTCGGGAATCGGTGCCGTGTGCCATGGTGGTGATGCCTTCGGCATTTACCTCGGTGTTGGTACCGTCTCCATTGCGGTGGACGGATACCGTGCAAATCCCCCCAATGTGCAAACTAAGGGGAGGTGTTGTCGGATTTTTGTCTCAAATCTGATGTTCATTTGCTTCTACCGGTGATCTCTGAATATATTTGTGCCAACATGGCCGCCGGACAACTTGTGTTGCGATCCGGCACTATTGGCAAATATTGTGTCGCCATTGATCGGCGGACACTGTCCCGTGGGCGTCGCCTCGGATTTATAGGTGAACGTCCCTAGGTATCACCCCGACATGCGATGGGCAGGGGTGATCACCATCAAGTCGGTTTCTATCATATGACCGGATTTTTGTCAATGTAAAATTCATTTCTTCAACCACGATTTCTATCGGGTTGTGTTATGTTTATGCATGTGTGTGTACGAGTAAAGTAAATAAGTGTTGGTGTGACGTCTGTCACTCGATCGACATGTCACACACGAGAACAAATAAATGAGATAAACAACAGAAATAATAGTAACAATAATGAGTGAAAATAATAATAATAATTGAATAGAAATCACAAACAACAAAAAATATATAGATAATAACAAATCAGAAAATCAATAGAAATTAAATGACCAAAAAAATAATAATAAACAAAGGAGAGACAGCAAGTTAAACGAGAAAATAAATCAACAAAAAAAAGGAGGAGATTAATTAACAATAAAAGAAATGATGAAAGTGAATAAAACACTAAAAGAAATAAATAACGTCAATATAAAAAATAATAAATAAGAAAAAAATAAGTACGCCGCCGTTCAGTTCTCAAACAGATCTGCCATTTAGCATCAGCCCCTGCCGTTCAGCACCCTGTGTACAAGCTCCCCTGGCTGCCGTTCAGCCACCGCTAGCCCCTGCCGTTCAGCGTCCCATTCACAGGCTTCCCTGGCTGCCGTTTAGCCTCCTCCAGCTCGTGCCGTTCAGCACCCTGTATGCGCATACCCCCCCTGCCGTTCAGCACCTCATGTGCCCAGGCGCCTCCACACACATATCCCTTAAAGAAAGATAATATTTAAAACTCCCTGCCGTGCAAGCCTGCTGTTCTAATCCATCACCCACAGCAAGGACCGTTCTAACCCATTTCTCCTTTTGTTAAAACCCATCAAATACCCCACCATTTCAACTCCACGTGCCATGCACATACCCAAATAAACCCACACGCATGCCCACATTTCCTTACCCACATGAAATAAAAATAAGTGAAACAAACAAGAAAACGGGATGAGACTAATGGAATAGCAATTAATAAATTGTAGGACAAATACAATTAAATAATATTAATAAATCAATCAATCAATATCATAAAAAAAAACTAAAATATCATGATTTCAAATAAATAAAAAAAGAGGGATAATGAATTTTAAATCAAATAATAAGAAAACAGGAACAATTATGAATCTGATCTAGCAACATAAAATAAGTGCAACAAAAGAAATGACTTCAAATAAATCCAAAGTAAAACAAAATCAAATGATCCTAAGCAAAAGAAATCAAATCAAATAATTCTGGGTTAAGTTTCTAACTTAGAACAAAATTCAAATAAAAGTTTCAAACTCAAATAAATTAAAAGAAACAAATTCAAATGAAGAGAAATCTAAAATCAAATAAAAGTCCCACGCCAAATCAACCAATCAAAATTAAATTAAATCAAAGGACCAATAAATAAAAGAACAATCCAATCAAAGATCAAACATAATAAAAATGCAAAAGACCAAAAGAAAAGAAATCAAATCCAATAATGTTGAAACCAATTCAACCTCTTTTAATAAATCTGAAATAACAACAACAAAAATGCGTCGAATGTTATCGTCTCACATTAGGCGTAATTAAATTTACATCTTCGCACTTTTATCGGATGTTTCCGCTTTAAGACCATGAGACTTTCTAATCTGGCGATTAATCAAGGGTTTTCTCTCTCAGAGATGTAATTAACGTCGTTGCGTTTAGGCAACGACGGGATCTTGGTCTCGACCCGATCTCTACTTTCGTTTGACGAAGTCAAACAGCGCGCGTAATAGACTTAAAGTCCTTCGACTCTCGGAGGCAGAACACTTATTGTCACTTCGGTGGCTGGCACGCCTGCGCTATGCAAATTGCCGATTCATCTCTCGTCATTATTGCTCGCGTAGCATTCGACGGGATTTGGATTAGTAATACGCATCTATGAAAACATGATAAAAATAGAAATTTAAAAATGATTTGTGATGGATTAAAAAAAATCCATTTCCACAGTGCCACTCCTCTGGGTGGTCTTATATAAAAGTTTTTCCATTTTTCCTTCTTGATCTTGCTGTAAGAATAATCTCACATGGATTGAGACCAAATTACTCTTTTGTTTAAAAGATCACTGGTACCATCTCCACTCAAAACATATCAAATTAAATTTTATATTAGATTGAGATTTCCAACTCAAAATTTTAAGTTGATGAATGGAAGGAACACCATTTTTTTAAACACAAGTATTCTTACACACCTCGGCCCGTGCTAGTTGCCACATAGATCATAAACATGAGATGCGCAGCTCGGATCATATTATATATTATACCACTCTAATATTGTCTGCACCATTTTTATGGTGTTCGGGCCACACATGGGCCAATGGCCCAAGGACCAGCAGCAGCGGGTTGCAGCAGCAGCAAACAAGGGGGGGCACATGAGGTAAATATATGAAAAAGGAGGGGCTACCTTGGGCTGGGGCTGCTGCCACCTCAGCCCTCAAAAGGTGTGCTATAAAGCCTCCTTTTTCCCATGCGGCAGAAGAGGAGAAGAGGGGCCTGAGGGTCAGAAGCGGCAGCCAGCAAGGAAAGAAGCTTCCGAATAGTTCTCTGGCATCAGAGAAGAAGAAGCGGCTGGGAGGGTTCTGCTAGAGAAAGAAGGCGGCAACAGAGCAAAGAAGGGGAGAGAGGTTGCAGACCTCCTTTCGGTCTTGGAATCTATGGTGAGAGCAAAGAAAAAGAGAATAGAAAGTGGGCAAGAGAGGAGAGGAGTGATGGATTCTGTTCTCTGTTCCTACCTCCCGTTTATGTAATTTCTTTGTGCTCTTACGGGAATCCCAGAAATGTCTTCTTTATTTGATAATCAGATCTCCCATTGATGAATTATTTTATTGTTTTGTTCTTTCGCTCCTCCATTATGGTCAAAGTTTCATGTCATTGGATGTTCTGAACCGCAGACATGAGGACCCTGAGCTAAGAGCATGGCGCCCTGCTCTGGACCCCTGTTTTCTTTTTATTTTTTGTCATGTTTAACCGAACACATGATTTCTTTGAGATTGTCCATTCCTTTGTTCTGCTTTGTCACCGTGACCAGCAAGCATCCCTCCCATACACCGAATTGAACTTTATCAAGTGTTCACTTCGGTCTTTGGAGGATCACACAGCGAAATGATCAGGTTCTCCTTCCGGGTCAATTATAAGTTCTTAGTGATGGGTGATTGTTATGTTACCCCTTTGCTACGAATTGTTAGCCTACTAAATCTGAGCAAGGCAAATGTATGATATAACAGCCCATTATATGTTTGCTAAACACTCACCTCCTTTATGTGAGATGTATTAGCATTAAAATTTAAATAGACAATATATTTCTTCTTTACATGATACTAATCGAATTATTGGTTTATTTTTTATCCACTGTCAAATTTTCCCCAAATTTCCGTTTTATAATTCTGAAATCATTCTTTGAGATGTTGGTTTCAATTTCTTCTGATTTACGCATTTAAATTCTGAACGGTGGCCCTGGGCGATCCCACCGTTCAGACTGTCTCACTGTGAGATAGCCACCGTTCAGACTGTCTCACTGTGAGATAGCCACGTTCAGACTGTCTCACTGTGAGATAGCCACCGTTCAGAGTTTCTGCACTGTAGAAGGCCCACCGTTCAGAGTTTCTGCATTGTAGAAAGTCCACCGTTCAGGTTTCCTTCACTGTGGAAGGGTCACCGTTCAGGTTCCCTTCACTGTGGAAGGCCACCGATCAGGTTTCCTTCATTGTGGAAGGCCACCGTTCAGGTTCCCTTCACTGTGGAAGGCCACCGATCAGGTTTCCTTCATTGTGGAAGGGTCACCGTTCAGGTTTCCTTCACTGTGGAAGGCCGCCGTTCTGGATTCCTTCAACATGAGATACCACTGTTCAGGATTACAACGTCCTCCGGCCTTGGTACATAATGGTCCTTTCCTGGATATGTCCGGAAAGCCAGTATCATGTGCCATTTTGTTGTTGCCTTCGGCATCAACACTCTTGTTGGCACCGTCTCTATCATGGTGGACGAATGTCATGCACACCCCCCCCCCCCCCCACATGTAAGATAAGGGGAGGTGCTGCCGAATTTTCGCCGCGATGATTCTCGAATTGGTTTGTGCCTATATAGTCACCAAGCAACTTGTGTTATGATTCGGTACTATTGGCAAACATCGTGTCGCCGCTATGTGGCGAACATCATCCCGTGTGCATACCCTTAGGTTGGTGGGTGTTTGCACTAAAGGATCATCCCAACATATGGTGGGCAGGGATGATTCCCATCATGACAAATTCTGCCGAGTGACCCGGGTTTTTCTCCGTCATGTTGTAATTATATCGGCTTACTTGGTACTTCGTGAGTGCAAAAGAAATAAATGAGTACCGGTGCAATATATATCATCCGATTAACAAATCAAATGCAAAGATGAACAAGGAAAATAACAATAACAACAAATAATAATAATAATAATGATAGTCACAAATGACGACAAAAGAAATGAAAATAAAGGAAATATCAAAAGAAACAAACAATTTCAAATTGTCCATCAATATTCAGCTTGATCGGTGGTGCATCCACCCCACCGTTCAGACCATACCCATGCATACATGTGCCACCGTTCAGGTCCAGTGAACAGCAGCCACCGTTCAGCCTGATCGGTGCAGACAGCATTTCCCCACCGTTCAGATCCACATGAACAGCAGCCACCGTTCAGCCTGATCGGTGCAGGCAGCACTTCCCCACCGTTCAGCCATACATGCATCAGTTTACCCTCCACCGTTCAGCATATTGTGCATATAGGCAGGCCACCGTTCAGCTTTCTATGGCCACCGTTCAGCATATTGTGCATATAGGTAGGCCACCGTTCAGTATATTATACATATAATCAGGCCACCGTTCAGCTTTCCATGACCACCGTTCAGCATATTGTACACATGAGCAGACCACCGTTCTGCTTTCCCTATTCATTTCCAATCCCAATAAAGCCACCATTCAGGTCCCCATATACAGTACCACACCGTTCTGCACTGTTCATGCATACACATCACTACACACTCTCTCTCCATCCACTAGCCCCACCGATCTGCACTATTCATATACACACATTGCCTCTTTCATTTAATAAAAAAGGGAGAAATAATGAGATAATAATAATGATGATAATAAAAATAACTCGAATAAAAGAAAAGAAAATAAATAAACAAATCATCTAAAATAAATAAATCTAATTGTCACAACTTCAAACCAAGTTTAAAAGAAATACAACATGATAATTTTATATCAAAAACAAAAGAAATTTTCAAATCAAATAATAAAAGAAAATATGAATAATTTTAAATCAAATCTAACATAAAATGAATACAAAAAAATAACTTCAAATAAAATCCAAAGTAAAACAAAATCAAATGATCATAAGCGAAAGAAATCAAATCAAATAATTCTGGGTTAAGCTTCTAACTTAGAACAAATCCAAATAAAAGTTTCAAACTCAAATAAATTAAAAGAAACAAATTTAAATGAAAATAAAACCATACATCAAATCAAACAATAAAAATTTTAATTAAATCAAATCAAAAGGGCAATAAATGAAAAAGACAATCCAATAAAAGATTAAAGATAATAAAAAAGAATGCAAGAGACCAAAAGAGCACAAATCAAATCAAACAATGTTGAAACTAATTCAACCCCTTTTAATAAATCTGAAATAACAGCAAAAGTGCGTCGAGTGTTATTCTGGTCGTCTCGCGTTAGGCGCAACTAGATTTGCATTTATGCGCATCTTTTATCGGATGTTTCTGTTAAAGGCCACGAGACCTTTTATTCTGGCGATTAATCAAGGGTTTTCCCTCATAGAGGGATGTAATTAACGTCGTTGCACTTAGGCAACGGCGGGATATTGGTCCCGACCCGATCTTCACTTTCGTTTGACGAAGTCAGACGGCGCACAAATAGACCTAAAGCCCTTCGACTCTCGGAGGCAGAACATGTTGTCACTTCGGTGACTGGCACGCCTGCACTCTGCGATTACCGATTCATCTTTCGTTATAGTGACTTGTTTAGCACTAAACGGGACTTGAATTTGTAATACGCGGGTACACACATGAGAACATGATAAATAATTTTAAATTTTAAATAATTTTGTGATGGATCCAAAATCCATTTCCACAAATATCAAATTAGATTTTATATTATATATTGGATGCTCTAATTGAAAATCTAAAGTGATGAGTGGAAAGGGCGCCACTCTTTACTATTCTTACACTTACCAGGTGTTGTCTGAGAAAAGGACCATTGGTGAGGCCAGGGAAGATTAATGTTTAATTAGTGGATGGACTCACTCATGAGGGATGATCACGGAATCCTGGTCTTCATCAATTATTTGGTCCCCTAGGTTATGGACAATATTTTAACGTTAATAATGCCCTCACTAACATGAAAGCACCCAAATGGGCATGATTTGTCAACCTTTAGTTACATGTTTGCATTATATTATCACCCAAAGCTGATGCTCGGGGATGTTTCTTTTGCGCTGTGCTTATCTTTGAGTGCCCACCTGCTCATTACTAGCAGCAACCTGGGGCCTTCATGTCTCAATGGCAAAGTGCATTGATCTTATTGGGTGACCTCAAAAGGGGCTTAACTAGCTAGTTACGTACTACAGCTGGAAGAAAGTTGGGCCTTTGGGGGCACTGAATGATTTGCCTTCATATCTTCCTTGTTACTGAAAAGGATAGAGTTAAGATTAATATTATTTCCTTTTTTACACTTGTTCCTTACGTTCTTTATCATACCTAACGAGATTTATTCGATCATTAATTTGTTTGTTTTGGTATGGTTGATCTATGGGAGTAGGAGTAGGATCGACCCATGCTGTTGCGTGCGTCGAAGAGTTCCCATGCCAAATGTTGTTCAGACTTTCCCCAGTTTCACAGGCAATGATTCTTCACCAGTACTGTTCAAGAATAGATAGTTTGATTAAGAATCCAAAAAGGGAAAAATCATGGTGCAGAGGAAATGGGAGTGAGCTCATAATTCTTTAAGAACTATCAACGTTTCTGCCTGTTGAAATGATCTGTGGGAATTTATATATGGGGATGAAACTCACGCATCACATTTCATATGCAACAAATGATCCTGGGAAAGCTGGCTGGCTGGAAATCGAACATCTCCAGGACCAACGACCCAGATGGATTTTTTTGGCCAGCATAGACAAATTGTTTCCTAAAAGCCCATGCATGTATACGCGGTCACAGCCACAACCAGGATTTCTTTATGCTAAAGCTCCTCACTTTTGGAGTTAAAAAGAGTCGTCTAATCCCCGACCCATTCCGGAATCTGATGCGAAGCTAGCGCTGGAAAGCATGAAACATATGTGGCCTGTTGCTGCTGATAGCCAACTGGAGGAGTTATGACTTCTAATTAGGTCTCATATATACCTTAAGATCTGAATCAACAGAAACTGAGACATTGGTCAATGTTTTCTCTCATTTTGCAACCAGCGGCTAGCTACGTGTTATTGGCAACTGATGTCCGCTAAACTCTGCGTTGAACTCTGCCCATCGAAAGTGATACGTTATCTGATTTGTGCCTTTGTCCAGCCTCAGATTCCACGTCCATATCTTTTGTGCTTTATTTGTAGATACGATGGTGCAGACGATGATGATTGGGATTATCTGGAACAGTGTGTGTACTGAAAAGGCCACTGCAGGGCTGTTAGTGTTGCATAAGTTTTGGAAAGTTTCATACTGGATCCTTAACTAAAAGTTAGAGCAGTTAATTGCCAGTTCCTGTTTATCTTCACTCCTCCTAAAGCTCAGAGCTAATCTGTTGGTATCTTTTCATGACATGGGTAAGTTGGAACAAGGGCAATTGGAATTGTACCCTGAAGAATGGGGTTGTGTATCTGCACTCTGGGGATCTTTCTATTCGCAGATGTGCATCTTAACCCCAATTCCTGAGCTCTGCTCTCTGATCGTCCTTACATGCATGGTTTGCCAATATAATTTTTATACCGGCTAAGAAGCTGAAATAATTGACTTAGTTCACACTCCCTAATCTTACGCCATAGACTTCTTCTCTTATTTCTGTTTGCATATATTGGCTGAGATCATCATAAGCCTTTTCATGTCCACTTTTACTGCAAGGAATGGGGTCCTGATGATGGGGCCTTCCTTCTTCTGAATGCTATGTTGAGTCAATAGTAAACGCTTCCAATTGTGTTTTCTTTCCTATTTCTCGTCCTTTTCTTCTCACAGTGGAATGCTTCTTATACAACTCATGCCCATCACGTCCAAGAAGTGCTATTCTGCGAAAGGACAGCATATTCAATGGCATCTGCTGCCACTCATAACGTTAACATATGGGAAGTGAATCACTTTCTCCCGGCAAGATCTGCTCCTCTGAGCTGGTTTTGACTGGGGGCAAGGTGGAACATGGCTTAATTTTTGCACAAAGCGCCAGCACACAAGAGAGAGAAGACTGAGATAACTATAGGGGAATTCAGCAACAAGCAACTTAAGTGCTGTCCACAAACATTTAAAAGGAAACCAATTGTTTAAGCCACTTGCAAGCATGTCTTAGAAGGCTTAACTGAACTAATACAAGCATACGCTTGGGTTTTTCATTTCTTACACGAGGGGGCCATGCCTAAATCTTGCAAGGATCTGGTGGAAGTCAGGATTACAGTTTAAGCCTCATCTTTTTCTCTTGGATTTTGATTACAGAATTGTTCACCATCACTGGTTTATTTCATTACAGTGTACGGCGTCCAAGCAGAATCTGATGGTGAATGGATTCCACATGGTGTGGCAGAAGTGGAAGGGGATGCCAGTTTATTAAGCTGTCCTGGTACCTGGTGTGGGTTCCATTTGTTTTTTTCTTTTCTCACATTGTCCTATAACTTCTGACGTTTATGACCACAATGTTATATTGGTTGACCGCTTTGATGATTTTCATACATCAGAGATGTGATGGAGCATTTTTACAGGGATATGGGCAACTTTAGCAGACAGAACAAGAGGCGGAGCTTGCAGGTGAGCTTGGCCTTTGACAGGTCTCCACAAATTGCCTATCTTTCTGCTCATTTGCAATCAAAACTCGCTGCTCATTTGCAATGGGAAACATGTCAGCGCATCAGGATACTATCGATCTCTGAGAGCGTGATGTGATGCGGGTAAATTCTTAGATTGGACAAACTCTGCAATCACATCGGGCTAATAATTATGAGCAACTTATGAAGGGCATGGTTGGTGAACCTTCTGAAGTTTCTACAGGTGGTTAAAGCTCAATTATTTTGAAGGGGGGAATATTAGACTTTAAAAGCCATATATGTGCTTCTGGCTTCTAATAAAAAATTCTACATGGTATCTTCCTTAAGAGTTGGAGTAAGGATTAAGATTATTGGAGAAGAAAGACTTGACTATGGTAATTGTCCAACTTCAACTAGAAAATCAGTTTACTATTTCCATTTCCTGACATCAAACTTCGACTTTGTCCAATTAAAAACATGCCACATCGTCATGTAACTGCAAGAACACTCAAACATTATGGGGGCCAAAATTTTGGTCTAATTAACAACATTCTCAACTCGTTGATTGGTAAAAGGGTTACTGGTGTGGAGGCATGGCTATCAAGGTTTGTGGTTTGGAAGAAAGTGGTTGTAGGAGAAATAACCCAATGGTCATCCTTTGATTTTTCTGCTTTCCCCCGTTGCATAGTCCAAGTATGTATCTCCTGGAGATTTTGTCGAACACCTTCCGATGTCTGCATACTTTTTTTCTTCAAACTGGGTACTTCTTTTGGAGAAGACGCGTAGTCCCAAACATCTTTGTCGAAAAGTAGAAAATTACAAGAGCATTCCTCAAGAAAAATTTCCTCCCTCAGATCTTCGCGGGGGAGAGAGAGAGAGAGAGATGCCATACAAGTCCAGAATGGCATACCATGCTATGCCATCAAACAACTGGAGAGTCATGAAGAAGAGGAATCCATCATACGCACCCTTCTGCAATTGGGACACCTTTGCCAGAATACGTAGAATCCATTTCAAGATTTTAGTCATCTTTTCCCCGACCATGTACATGTACCCCACTGGGCACTACAGTGACACGACACAGAGTACAACCCCCCAATTCAAGCAATTTTGCAGATCTTCTGAGCCAAAGCTTTCATTATTGGCATGTGGTGGGGATGGAACAAAGCACAGGAAACCCTAGAGGGGCCATGAAATCTGCCCATCTAGTTTTTGTTTCCTGTCACCGTGGGGATACGGATACCAATGGAGAACCCAGTTCAAAAAAGCAATCTTTTTTTAATACACAAATTTGCAGTGTTCCGGCCCTCGCAAGTCCCATTGAGAAGAGTTAGCACATTTCCTAGACTAGTCAATGTGGGGAGGCTTCACTCCATTTGTTTATTTATGCCCCTGCGCCGACCCTTGGGGGTCCTGATAGTGCCATGGAACCAAACCTCGCTTTCATGATTCGGGTACCATCTCGGCGGCAAGAACCTGGAAGGAGGAGGGGAGGAAGGAAAGAAAGATGCTGTTTCTCATACGTTGTGGAAGCTTTCCACGAAGCTAGATCTCATAAAAAAAAGGCCCTGGCCAGGATGGAAACGGTCGAGATTGGTACCCACCCAGAACCTCCTAAGATGAGAGCTTCGGTGTTCTATTGTGTTGATGTCTTGGAATTACCAGAACATGCCGAATAGTTCAAGGATCCAATCGTCAACAGATGTAGAAGCTGGAAGGATGCAAACATCTTGGCGTGGTAAAATTGTCTATTTTGACGTATTGGCTGAGGCCAATCTGGGTGTGTCGCCGAAGGTTCTACGTAAAGGGCCCAAGGCCGAGATCTGGCCCGCATACTGAAGCAGCCGCACAAGGAAGAAAAAGGTTTTCTGATCTTATTAACAACTACATATGTTCAAGAGATCATTACAAAATGGAATGTCAAAAAAGGGGGGAAACAAAAAAAAAACGGATCGACCATGTGTCAGGACGCGCCGTGGGAAACCGCGAAGGCCGGGGCGTTGCTGGGTACCGGCTCGTAGTAGAACGGCTCCGCCGGGTGCCGCCACGCCGACCGCCTGAAATCAGCGCCCACCTTGCCGTCGTCCCCGCCGGAGATCTGCTGATGCTTCTCCGACGGCACCGCCGCGGCGGCGGCAGCGACCGCCGTCTCGCCGGGGCCGGGCAGCGAGCATATGTCCAGGGGCGAGAGGAGGGGGATGGCGACCTTCCACTCGGACGCGCACCCCGACGGCGGCGCCACCTGTATGGACGACGGCGCGTGCATCCTCAACCTGCTGCTGTTGCTCCGCCGCAGCACCTTCCCCTGGCCCCCGACGGCCGCAGAACCCGACGTCTCCGCCATCGCAGAGAGAGAGAGAGATAGAGAGAGAGGATAGGGAAGAAGGAAGGAACAAAGGAGGAATATGCTGTTTCGTTGAGGGTATCGACGTTATGGAGGGCAACCGGCAAGAGAGGGTGTCCTTTTTTATACGCGACACAGACGAGAGGGGAAGGGGGAAGAAGGGTCCGGGGATATGTTAGGCGTGTGGGAGTCACGTGCAAACGGGGGACACACCGGAATGGTCCACCCCCACCCCGCCTTGGCCTCCATCGGATCGACGGTCCTCCACCCTTACATGATGCTGATTTTTTTTCCTTTTTTTGATAATTTGAGTTGTATGGTACTAAAAAAGGGCCGGATCGGAACCGTAACCGAATCCAACTCGAAGGGAGAGTTAAAGAAACGTGATCACCAACTAAAATGCGCCCGGACGGACCCGGCTTTACAATCCGATTTGCTAAACTACACGGCGCAGTTTGTGGTGGCACGGAATGATTTGGATGATGATAAGAAGTATTAATGATTGATAACATACAACAATGAATGATGTTGAATGATTAATAGTAGCGGTGACAAGTAAAGAGGGATGGTGATGGCAAATATTGGTGACTAGCAATGGGTTACTCATGACATTTAATGGTACCACACCATGTTCACATGAGGGAGACTTGGTATGTTTTAATTGGCTCTTCGTTAATTCATATTATATTTATTATAATACTCTTGTTTAATATCAAAATAACAATTTAAATGGATCTTAATGGCACAAAAAGTAAAAAAAAAAAATATATTGTATTGAAAATGGCTAATCTTGAGTCTTGGTACAAATCATTCGATAACTATGTGATTGAGGATGATTGATAGACTCGAGCTTGTCAAGCATGGTTTTACAAGGGAAGATCAATGGATCAGGAAGTCTTAGAGAGTGGTTCTCAGGATAAACTCTCCAATGTCCAAATTAGCATTGACAGGCTAAGAGCAATAAAGAAAAGAAGGAGACAACTCAAGATCATTCTCTATAGATGAAGTGTTGTAGTCTCATCTTTTTTTCTCGTACTTTTTTGGGAGGTTATTTGGGGATCCTATAGACGTTAGCTTCTCCCATTCTCTCATAAGAATATGGCAACCAATATGGGTGAGATGTGGGCGGAGTCCCTAGTTGTCTTGGGATCAGTAGTAGAGCCAAAAATATTTAGAAAGGGAGATAATTAATAAGATTAATTACTCATAGATACGTAACGCAAGGGGGGCAATTAATAAAGTTAAAAAAAATCTTCACATGTCCGTCGATTTAATTCACGCAAAGAATTAAGGGGGCAATTTATGCAAGAAATTAAGAGGGGGCAATTGCCCCCCTTTTGCCCCTCTCGCTCCTCCACTATTTGAGGTAAGTGACTTGCCACAATATATGAAGGCTCGTATGGCAGATAATTATGAGGCGAATCTCTATCCTTTACCTTCATGTTTCTCCATCATTTAGGTCTTGACGGAACTTGTTGTCTATATTATCAAGTAGGACTAAAGACTATTTTAGTCTCCTATGGTTGAGTTACAAATCTACTGGGTCAGCCTTCTAAGTTAAGATCACCTCAAGATGGGAGCTCTTTAATTGTGGGGGTGCCAAAGGAAAGCTAGGCTCCCGAGTTAAAGTCTTGTCGACATAGTAGAGCCACCATAAGTTGAGTTAATAATTCTACCCTAGCGCATTCCAAAAATGATGTTTCGAGAGTTGTCCACTTTGCCTCAAGTTGTCCGCTAAGATTTTTAGCTGAGTAAAAAGGGGGCCCTTCTTGCGGAATGACAATATGGGACTTAATAGTACTTTTTTGGTCATGCTTATCATCTGGACTTTAATAGTACTTTTTTGGCCATGCTTATCATCTGGACTTTAATAGTACTTTTTTGGCCAGCTTATCATCTGGACTCTCTCTGAGTGAGCCACTGTTTAGTAATTAGGTTGTCGATTATTTAGACCAGATTTAGTAATTGAACCTTATGATTTAGATTAGAGGGTCGAAATTCACCCTCTCTATATATTATTAAAAATTAAAAAATTAATAATTATATATTATATAAAGAAATAATATAAAATTTCAATGTATTTCAAGAGGTATTATCTCTGCTTAGGTTTTGTCTTTTTTATAGGAAAATGACCCTCTTAGGAAAAGAGGAATGAGCCTTACTTATAAAAAATATAGTTTTTATTTTAAAAAAGTTGGTTCAAACTACAGCCAAACACCCCTTCCTAGATTGGAACACCCAACCCCCTCTTCCCACTCACTTAATGACTATCCTAACTACAAGTAGGGGACACACACTTATTTTCGCTATTTTTAATATGAGACTAAATTATACTTTTACACAACGCCCTAATGAGGATAAATGTGTGTGATCTTATTACAACAAGGCATTTGGGTAGGGTATATGGCCTCTCATTCAATTTTTCACAAACGACGTCATTGAAACTATGTAAAATTTCAGCATGCCCCCAACAGGTGTTGACTTTGTCTGGAGTTTTATTCTTTTTCTAGAAAAAAGACTCTTGGGAGAAGAGGAATGAGCCTTAATTTCTTATAAATGCACACTTATTTTTACTACTTTTGATATGAGATTAAATTATGCCTCTACATATATATATATATATATATATATATATATATATATATATATATATTAGAGAGGAGAAATTTCAGCCCTCTAGTCTAAGCTATAAGATCTAACTATTGAACATGGCCCAATAGGTGAAAACCTAGTTATTAAATTGCGATTCCACCTAACATTTCTCAGGTGGAATCCCAAGACATGTCAGAATATGTAGCTTCATTCGATTTTGGTGATTTCCACTTTTTGAAAAATATTTTCAAACGGTGCCTTAGTTCCCTTAGTTTCTCTATTTATGTTAATTTTTTATTTAATCGTTAGAAGGTCAATTCTAAAAACTCTTTTTTGAATTTAACTTTCTACAAATCAAATTGACATTGACTTCGACAACAGCGACTTTGCTTTCCTACCTCCTTCAGTGACTTGAACACTCGACTTCAAGCACCCAAAGGCAGTTCGCATCGACTTTTGCGGTTCAGATCGACTTCATCATATATATCATCTGCCAATGCAAGATATGGAAAATGACAACCTAGCTTGATGCAGGAATATCATATAAAAAGTCACATTATAATTTGTCAATGGATTCATATGTGTGCCATCTATTTTACCTTCCGTCTCTATAACTAAATCACACATGGTTAAATGTTTATAATTTCCTGCAAGGAAAGACTTAATTATCCATATCTCATTTGGAGCCAATTTTCTCATAGGATGAGGGATGATCAAATATTGTTGGTATCAATTTTCCTTTTCCCTAGCTGGTACTTATCAAGAACGAACTTGGAGATCAAAGGACGTCAAGATGATATACATCCCATCCCCATCCCACCGACATACACCATTCTAACCCCAGTGACCAGTTAAACTCTCATCACTAGGTTTCTCTTTGAAGCTAGATTGGATGAATATTCCACAAACAAGAGACAAAAGTCGCCATCAACGACCTCAATTTTAACTTCTGACAGAGATATTCAGCTATATATATGTACTCAATTTTCCATTCAATTGACTGCAAAAAGATGATTAGGGTTCCATTAATCCACTTTTCTAAAACTCTGCTACTAGTCTCAACAGTGGACATGACAAAATACTGTGGGCCGGGTTTCGTTTGACCTTCCAGATTTTTACTACACAAAAGCTACTAAAAAAATGTTTACTTGATCATTTTTAAATCTATCATGTTAACAATCTCTTTCTTAATAGCATTATCGATCTTACTCAAATATCATTTCCAAATCTATGGTGCCAACAAAAATCAATTTTAATAGAGATGACTGCATACATGGGCTTGAGAACCCCCAAGTAAGAGGTTGGTCTAAATGTCTTATGCCATTATGAATATTGAAATCCCAAAATCACAAGGGTGTTCAGATTCACAAACTCACAATCATAAGTAACAAGAACCTCAACTAATTAGAAATCTATATTTAGGATTAAATGTTCAGATTCTAACACTCTCTCTTATGATTAATATATATAGATCGTAATAATTAATTAAGTGGAGATGAGAAAGATCATGAGTAACAAGAATCTCACCCAAAGTTTAATGAGAAACAGTTTTATATTATCATTTCGTAATATCATCATTAAAATTATGTCATATTAATAAATGAAATAAAAAAATTAAAAATATTTTATAAATAATGAGATTGTGATGTATTTTGATTAGTGTATTATTTTAATGTGTTATCAAATATTGTTGTTAAATTATTTTCCAAATCTAATATGAGAATAAATACTCAAGTTTTAACGGTGAAGATAAGTCACCATGTCTGCGCATGGGGAGGAGCATCTGCCATCTGGAGCACCAGCTCGTTACGGGCAAACTTGTAACTCCACCTCGGACAACACCCCGCCGCCGGTCGTATCGTCCACTGATCCATGGCCTGCAGCTGTCCCCCTTCAACATCTATCTCCCTCCACTCCTATTAGTCCTCTACTGTTGCAATCACATTAAACAAAAGACTTATGACCAACACCGCCACCCCCACCGTACATCTCAGCAACTCCATTTAATATATGTTAATCTTACGAAAGATGGTTGAGACCCAGGAAGAAAAAAACAAGGTTTGCCACGAGGAGAGAGAGAGAGAGAGAGAGCTGGTGGTGTATAGCAGTATGGCGTTCCCTTCCTCAACAAGGTCTTATCCTACCACTGCTAGGATACAACCAACCAACTGTCATCTCTTGTTTGTCGACTTCTGACCCACAGGATTCTCGTTCCCCTCTCTCTTACAGACAGACAGGGTTCGTCGTACCGCGGCGGTGTGAACCGGCTCGTGTTTGGGATCCGGCGAGCCCACGCATGGTCTGATCGCCCACGTGGGGGACCCGGGTGTGCCGCGACGGCACGTCCCGCGGTCCGGTTCGGTCCGTTTTGATCCGGTCTGGACCGGTCCGCGGCAAATCGTGTGTATTTATTTATTTTTTTCTTCCACTCTCACATCAGATATATTTAAGGGGTGTAAATAATGTCTAATTGAAATAAAATTTTAAACATAAATTAATTAAGAGATGATATAGGTTATAGTAATTTTAGTTTAATTTTTTAAATTATTTTTTCGTCAAGTAAAATTTATTCAAAAAATTATTAGGTCAACTTAATCTCAACATCTATACATCAATAATTCTTTATATTTATATTTTTAGAATCAGTATATTTTTCTGACAATTATGATAACTTCAAATTTGACTTTATTTTCAGACCGAATGTCGTCCCGTCGAAGTACGGACAATCAAATATAGTACCAGAATTTAGGATTTGCCGTACTACGACAAATCGTCGCGATACGTGCGAACTGGGCCGTGCTTGGGCTCCCAGGGGTGACTTGGGCGTGCCGCGGTGGATCGGTACAGTCCGGTTCGTTGAACCTATTCTTTTTCTTCCCCTCTCATATCCAATATATCTAAAGAGTCTAAATGATGTCTAATTGAGATGAAATTTCTAACATAAAATAATTAAGAGATGATACAAATTATAGTAATTTTTGTTTGATTATTTTTTCGTCAAGTAAAAATTATCACAAAAATCATTAAATCTACTTAATCTCAACATCTATACATTAATAATTCTTAATATTTATATTTTTAGAATCAGTATATTTTTTAATAATTATGATAATTTTATATTTGACTTTATTTTCGAACCCAAATGTCGTGCCGTTGAAGTACACAGAGGATTTGTCGTGTCGCGGTAAATACTGTGTACACTTAAGGGGTCTAAATGGTGTCTAATTGAAATGAAATTTCAAACATAAGCTAATTAAGAGATGATACAAATTATAGTAATTATAATTTAGTTTTTTAAATTAATTTTTTGTCAAGTAAAAATTGTTCAAAAAATCATTAGGTCGACTTAATCTCAACATCTATACATTAATAATCTTAATATTTATATTTTTAGAATCAGTATATTTTTTTAATAATTATGATAATTTTATATTTGACTTTATTTTTTGAACCGAATATCGTCCCATTGAAGTGCACACAATCAAATATAGTACCAGAATTACATTAATAATATGAAAATATTCTAAATTTAAAGATAATTATGTTGTTTATAAGTGATCATGTCTTACGTATAATTTACTATTTCTTTTAATTTCTTAGTGTCATATTAATATTTTATTATAAATTTAAGATGTTACGATTTTGTTTCTGTTTTCGGATTCTTGGTGTTGATCTAATGAAATATATTGATCATATTATGAACAATTTTCATGAAGAGCTCAAAGACTAGATCACCCTCGTTCAGGTTGTAGAGAGGCTGCACTCACTGCTAGTTTAGATTGCAATATGAGGGAGAAGGTCAAGAATAATTCATTGTATCCTTAAACACAAAATTTCATTTGATGTAATTCTAGTTGAAACTCGTAGAGAAAATTGTGAGGAACAATTTTCATGAAGAAGCCTCGAAGAGATATGTCCTCGTTTGAGATGTGGAAGCATGATATATAATCATGTATATGTAGATCATGATATGAGAGAGAATGTGAAGAATAATCTACTATAACTTTGGGCACAGACCACCAATTAAGATGATTCCACTTCGAAGACGAAGCTAAAAAAGAGTAGAACAACTTTGATGAAGACCTCGTGAGCATATCAACCCCTTTTTAGGCTGTAGAAGGTGTGACATTCTTGATGGTTTCTGAATGATATGAAAGAGAAAGGGGAGAGAGAAATGATGCAACATTGAGAATGACTTCTCTAACTTTGGGGCGATGGGACTTGTTAAGCAGAGCCTCTAGGGGTCTCTTCACATGGTGGTAGTCTTTTCCTATCTTATAGAGTCCTAGGATGTGTTTAAGAGAGAGAGAGAGAGAGTACAATCTCGTGTTAGAGAGAGAGTCCATACATAAGAAGAGATGAAGAGTCTATCTTGAATTTGAATGGAGAATCTTCTTTGGAAGTTTGCTCATTTTAAATATTTATCAAATCACAAAATAAAAAATTAAAAAATTAAACAAACTATTTCGCCACCGTATCTCAGCAGTACGTACAGTATGGTACTGTATCATATTGTATCACGAAAAATGGGACACGATCGATCCAGACGGTACGGCGAACCATCTACCCTAAACCTCCCCAATTCACAAATCCAAAAATCCTTCCCTCCCCCTCACAAAGCACAGAATCTGTGGCTGTAATAAAAGACCACTCTCCTTTCCTTTGCGGTCTTGGCACTTGTCTTGATAACCCGAATAAGGAATTACCTAGTGGTGTTTAACGGATAATAGAGACGTGGTTCTCAAGGACTTTTGCGTTGGGCAACAGATGAACTGATCCAACATGACCTGTTGAGAGGTGTTTTAAGTAATTAAAAAAGACATGTCACATGGGAGGTTTTTTCCCGAGTCTAGATCCTCTTAGTATTTAAGTGGTCCAGACTCAATACATATTAGAGATAGTTTAGAGTAAGACCGCTTATATTTTAAGAAAAAAAATAAATTAAAATGTAAAAAAAATATTTTTACAAAAATCTCTCTAATATTTATTTAGTTCGATCCTCTCATGTATTGAAACAACAAACCGGCACTACTTTTTCCAAGGCTTCGTAAACAGATGATCCCACCTTTTTTGACGAAATGCAGAAAACTTAGGACGGCACGCTTCGGCTTTCGGCTCCGCCGCGGTATGGTGGTGGGTTCTCGGGGGCAGAAAGCCTATCTAATCTAATGCCGTGCTGCTTCTCCAATCTACCACATGGATATAGGGACCGGGAGAAAGAAACCCATGCATGTTGACTGAACGAGCACCGCAAGTTTGGAGGATCCACCCAACAACAAATTAATCTACCTCCTTCAGTGACTTGAACACTCGACTTGAAGCACCTCACATCGACCTTTGCGGGTTCAGATCGACTTCATCATATATCATCTGCCAATGCAAGATATGGAAAATGTCAACCTAGCTTGATGCAGGAATATCATATAAAAGGTCACATTATTGTCAATGGATTCATATGTGTGCCATCTATTTTACCTTCCGTCTCTGTAACTAAATCACACATGGTTAAATCTTTATAATTTCTTGCAAGGGAAGACGTAATTATCCATATATATCTCATTTGGAGGTGATTCCCGCCAATTTTCTCATAGGATGAGAGATTATCAAATGTTGGTATCTATTTTCCTTTTCCCTAGTACTTATCGAACATTTTCCTTTGCCCCTTCTCTCGCGATTCCGTCTATCAGAATACTGAGAGGAGGACGATCGAACTTGGAGATCAAAGGACGTCAAGATGATATGCTAGCTGGTCAGTGGCTTCCCATTTTCCTTCGACGTACGCGTGGGAACATATCCGAGGAAAAAAGTTGATGATAATATATATATATATAATATATATAGAGAGAAATGTTATGGTGCAGCAGGGTCTTTTGATACAGCTCCGCCGTAGCATAACACAAATCGTTAGATTTCAATTTAACGGCGAAATGCTACAGTACATCCGTACTCGATGTTTGTGTGTTCGAATATTCATTATTTGATGTTCGATGTTCGGTGTTCGATAAGCATAAACAGATCGTTAGATTAAAATCTAATGACCCTCTCTGATAATAGAGCAGGGTCGTACCTAAAAATTTCACCGTATTATAACATTACTATTATATATTATATATATATATATGGTTATAACATCTCCATCTCACCGACGTACACCATTCTAACCCCAGTGACCAGTTGAACTCTCATCACTAGGTTTCTCTTTGAAGCTAGATTGGATGAATATTCCACAAACAAGAGACAAAAGTCGCCATCAACGACCTCAATTTTAACTTCTGACAGAGATATTCAGCTATATATGTACTCAAATTTCCATTGAATTGACTGCAAAAAAGTGATTAGGGTTCCAATCCACTTTTCTAAAACTCTGCTACTAGTCTCAACAGTGGACAACAAAATACTGGGGGGTTACGTTTGACCTTCTAGATTTTTACTCCACAAAAGCTACTCAAAAAAAAATGTTGACTTGATTTTTAAATCTATCATGTTAACAATCTCTTTCTTAATAACACTATTAGGTATTCAACCCGCGGTACTCTTATTCGAATATCATTTCCAAACTTATCATGCCAACAAAAATCAATTTTAATAGAGATGACTGCATAGATGGGCTTGAGAACCCCCAAGTAAGAGGTTGGTCTTATGTTATTATGAATATTGAAATCTCATAATCACAAGGGTGTTCAGATTCACAAACTCAACATCCTAAGTAATAAGAACCTCAACTTAGAAATCTATATAGGATTAAATGCTCAAATATATTCTAACTCTCTCCCTTATGATTAACATATATAGAAACCTAAAAATTAATTAGGTAGAGATGAAAAAGAGTGAGATTGAACTCAAACCCATACTCTAATATTATATTAAAAGTCTCAAAATCACGTTGTTGAGATTCTTATATAATACCCAAGTAGATTATGAGTAACAAGAACTTTGTCCGAGATCTAATCTGGGACTACATACTCAAGTTGTAATGGTGAAGATCAGTGGCGGAGCCGGGAGGGGGGGGGGCTAATTTTTTTCTTAATTTCTTAAGTAAATTAAATTAGTGAGTTTGTGAAATTTTTTTAACTTTCTTATTTGTCCCCCTTATTTTGAGTATCTATGAACACGTAATTTTATTAATTACCTCCCTTTCTAAACATTTCTAACTCGGTGAAGATAAGTTAATATTTCTGTGCACGAGGAGTATCTGCCATCTGGAGCACCAGCCCGTTACAGGCAAACTTGCAACACCACCTCGGACAAACCCGCCGCCGCGCCGTCGTACCGTCCACTGATCCATGTATATCTTCCACCACTCTACTGTTGCAAGCACATTAAACAAAAGATTTATAGGATATTTGGTTACAATTTTTTATCTATTTTTTTTCTAAATTTTAAAAAAAAAAATACAGACATGAAGACACGTTTGGCAAACAATTTTTTTTTTTAGAGCAAAATTTTTTTTTCTATATAAATCTCTCTAGAAAAAAAACAAGTCTCACCCTATTTTTATTTTAGGAACACTAGTTCTCCTCCTCTCCCCCCACCACCCACCCCCTCCTCCTCCCTCCCCTCCCCCCCCACCCCTGCGCACCCCCCCTGCGCACCCCCCCCAGACCCCTGCGCCCTCCCCCCCCACCCACCCCACCCAGCTGCACCCCTGCGCCCTCCTCCCCTCCCCCCCCACACACCCCTGCGCCCCCCTCCAACATCCCTGCGCACCCCCCCCCCCCCCAGCAGCACCCCCCCACCCCACCTCCTCCTCCCCTCCCCCCCCTAACACCCCTGCGCCCCCCCCCCCCCCAACCCCACCTCCTCCTCCCCTCCCCCCCCCCCCCTCCAACAACCCCCTGCGCACCCCCCCCCCCCCCCCCCAGCAGCACCCCCCCAACCCCACCTCCTCCTCCCCTCCCCCCCCTAACACCTCTGGCGCCCCCCCCCCCCCCCAACCCCACCTCCTACTCCCCTCCCCCCCCCCTCCAACACCCCTGCGCACCCCCCCCCCAGCAGCACCCCCCCCAACCCCCTCCTCCTCCCCTCCCCCCCCTAACACCCCTGCGCCCCCCCCCCCCCCCCCCGCAGCCCCCCCCACACCACCCCACCCAGCAGCACCCCCCCCCCAACCCCACCTCCTCTTCCCCTCCCCCCCCTAACACCCCTGCGCCCCCCCCCCCACCCCCACCCCACCCAGCAGCCCCCACCCCTTGGTGCCTCCCCCCCCCCCCACACCTCCTCCTCCCCTCCCCCACCCCCCCCCCCCCCTAACACCACTGCGCCCTCCCCATGCCCCCTACGTTATGCACCCCCTCAGCCCACCGGTCTTTAAATAAATAAAAAAAACACTTCTTACCAAACAGATAAGATCATTTTTTTATAATTTTAAAATTTTAGTAAAAAGCAAAGACGTCGTTAATTTTTAGATAGAAATCGTTTTAAAAAAAAAAATTATTTCCAAACACCCTATTAGACCCAACACCACCATCCCCACCGTCCATCTCAGCAACCCATTTAATATATGTAAATCTTACGAAAGATGGTTGAGACCCAGGAAGAAAAAAAACAAGGTTTGCCACGAGGAGAGAGAGGAGGAGAGAGAGAGAGAGAGAGAGAGAGAGAACTGGTGTATGGCGTTCCCTTCCTAAACAAGGTCTTATCCTACCACTGCTACAATACAACCACAACTGTCTTCTCTTGTTCGTCAACTTCTGACCCACATGATTCCCCTCCCCCTCCCTCCTGCAGATCAACCCTAAACCTCCGCAATTCACAAATCCAAAAATCCTCCCCTCCCCCTCACAAAGCACAGATTTACAGAGACTTCTATCTGTCGTTGTAAAGCCCCAACTCGTCTGCACCTGTGGCTATAAAAGCCCCAACTCGTCTGCACCTGTGGCTGTAAAAGCCCCAACTCGTCTGCACCTGTGGCTGTAAATCTATACTATATATATATATAACCCAGTTTGAAGCAGCCACGTGGCACCACCACATGCACCTTCTCGCTATTCTCCCCTATGCAGAAGGTTAAAAAAACGGTTAAAAAAACTGCACAGAAACATCCTGACGCAGGAGTTAAGAATCCCGTATATTTAAAACTCTTCCCACTACCTCCACTTAATAACATATGCTTTTACCTTTTCAGTTAAAAAAAAAAACTACCTACAAAACACAAAACCGCCCCACGAACCAAACATCATCTTCTTCCTTTTTCCTCAACCTGCGCTGAAAGTCATATCCCTCTCCTGTCGGATATTTCATTCCTGAGGTAGGCTAATCTCCTGTGAGAAATTCTTGTCTTCTGATAGAAGTTTTTGTTTCTTCCACTGATGTCAGCAATTTTTATACTGCAGGGCAAGCGGCAAGGACGCTCAGGGCAAGGGGCAAGCAGCACAAGTGCCAACGTTAGGAAAAAAAAACACAGTTCTTCAAAATCTCCAAAATAAAAAAAAGTACGTATGCATGTTTAGAATTACATGCACAATTATTTAAGAACCTGTTGTTCCTTTTTCTTCCAACTCATGCCATCACTCTTTCACAGGTCAAGGGGGCGGTATCACTCTTTCACAGTTGATACCGCAGCACAATCAACTTCTTCAACAAGTCAGGGAAAAAACATCAAGATCTTCCACATCTCCAGAAAAAAGGTACGCCGCATCATCAAAGAAATAGGACAATTATTCCATTGATAATGGGTGAAAAGGATAATTACTGACAAACAGATAATCTTTATCTCATGCACATCCAATATGGTAGCTAACATCCCCCCTAATATCCATGAGGCCATGCTGCCATGGTGGACAAACTCAATGCATCGTTTTCTTACAAACACACAGTTCTGCTCATGCATAACTTACACGAGACTTTAACAAGTTAACATCCCTCTTTGCATTTGGGAAGATATTGTGGAGTGTGGACATCCTGATGCAGGAGGCACAGCAACATCAAGATCTTCCACATCTCCAGAAAAACGGTACGTCCGCATCATCAAAAGTGCATGCACATTTATCATTAAACGCACGAACACGTATAGCCCTTGGCAAACCTGCAGTAGACCCTGTCCCCAGTTTCCGGTGTGCACAGATGCACACATGCTATTGCTCTCTCTCCTACAATGAAGACAGCCTCCATGAGCAGTCTGTCCTCTCCCTCTACCGTTCACGGCACTGTGCCCTCTGCATGCCCCCGTGCGCGGGAACAGACCGCCCCGCCGCTGTGGCGACCGCTGCCGCTGTGGCGACCACCCCGTCGGACACGGCGCTCCTGCCGGAGCTGAGGCGATGCAAGTCCCTCTTGCGCCAGTGCCAGTGGGTTCTCCGGCATCAACACCGATGCCCTCGGCCCGATGTCGCCAACGCCACCAATCGACTTTGCCGCGTCTGCCAGTGCCGGTGAAGGAGAGCTCGATATCGAGTGCCAGAGCCTCCCCTCGAACCACATCCCCTCTGCTCTTCACACCGCCGGCAACGACGTGCGACCTCCCGTGCGCCTCCCCGCCCAGCAGGTGGCGTTGGCGCCGGACTCACAGTCCGCCTGCTCCCTACACAGAGGCTCACGCGGCGTCAGACACCGAAAATCCAACAACTACCTCTTAGGCCCCCGCCACGCCAAAGGTGCAACACTTCCACTGTTGCGCACAGTAAAAAATGCCGTCATTTTAGCTTTTTGTTAGTTTTAAAATTTTATTTTAAAATCATATTTTGTAATATGACATTTTCCAATTTTAATTTTTTTAAAATATAAAAAAAAGAAAATAATTAAAAATTTACATATTAATGTGAACCGGATCCGAGACCCGACTGTTATACACACAACACGCACATATATAACTATTACTATTTGATGTCGCAGGGGGTGCAGACGGCGACGGCAGCAAGTGGCATCTATTTCATCGAGCACTAAAATCAGTATCTTTATCACCTGTCTGTAAGTTTTCTTTCCCCACTTTTATGAATAGTTTCTTTAGTTTGCATATGTATCACCCTGCACGTACACATATTGAAAAATGGGAAATGATCATCTCAAACTAACAACTTTGTTTTAGTGTAAAGATTCAAATCTGTAATTCTTTTTTAAATAGTTCTAAATATTTTAAAATATATTTTTATGAATATTTCTCAAATTTTGCATCTGATTTTATGTTTTCTTGGTTCAAAGAAATTTTCTTTGCACTCACCTACTGCAAAGGTAGCATAAGGTTTGAACTCTTCCAGCAGAAGAAAATTAAATAAAGTATAATTATTGCAAGTCATATTTCGGTGGTGAAGATGGAAGATGGTGATTTAATATGTTATGTAAAATTAAATTAGAGATATTGTGTTTTACTTTGTTTATGAACAATTTAAAATTTAAACATTCAGTTGTGTTTAATAAATTCAACTTAAGGAAGACATAACGTTATTTTTTATGTTATATATTTTAATTTTAATTTAATATATACATAAAAATAAATTGCATCGCCATAAAACTGAGTTTAACCTACCAAATTAACATATATAACATAAAAAGAATCTCTATTATCAGCACTCATGTTACTGAAAAAAAATGTTTATCTTTGTTTAGAGATTATTTTTTACATTATACTTTATTAGAATTTTAAAGATTAAAAGAATAATTTTGTTTGACACTTCATAATAGTCATCTTATCAATTTATTAAATACATTTATATATATATATTATTTATTTATACAATATTATAATTATATAACTTCACATATATTAATTAAAATAAATAGTAATTTAAATCTAGAAATATCACCGTGCATCGCACGGGTAGAGATCTAGTTGTAATAAAAGACCACTCTCCTTTGCGGTCTTGGCACTTGTCTTGATAACCCGAATAAGGAATTACCTAGTGGTGGTGTTTAACGGATAATAGAGGACGTGGTTCTCAAGGACTTTTGCGTTGGGCAACAGATGAACTGATCCAACATGACCTGTTGAGAGGTGTTTTAAGTAATTAAAAAACATGTCACATGGGAGGTTTTTCCCGAGTCTAGATCCTCTTAATTAGTATTTAAGTGGTCCAGACTCAATACATATTAGAGAGATTGAGAGTAAGTAAGACCACTTATATTTTAATTAGAAAATAAATTAAATTAAAATATAAAAAAATATTTTTAATAAAAATCTCTCTAATATTTATTTAATTCGATCCTCTCATGTATTGAAAGAACAAACCGACACTACTTTCTCCAAGGCTTCGTAAACAGATCATCCCACCTTTTTTGACGAAATGCAGAAAACTTAGGACGGCACGCTTCGGCTTTCGGCTCCGCCGCGGTGTGGTGGTGGGTTGTCGAGGGCAGAAAGCCTATCTAATCTAATAATGCCGTGCTGCTTCTCCAATCCACCACATGGATGGATATAGGGACCGGGAGAAAGAAAGAAACCCATGATATGTTGACTGAACGAGCACCGCAAGTTTCCAGGATCCACCGAACAACAAAATCTAGATGGGAGCACAACCTCTCCATTTATTGTGGAAGGGTACATAAGATAATAGTTCCAGATATAAAATATGAAAACTTATCGATCAATCTTCTTTATTTTTGAAGAATTTATTTTTAAATCTTTAATTCTTTTAAAAAAATTATGTAATTACATATTTATAATCTCTTTTAGAATAATATTAAAAATCAATCTCTCAAAAATAAGAGCTGATTGATCATTCTCCCTATAAAACATCCGCCCATGACCGAATACAAAGATAATCATATATTTTTTCATCAAAATCACAATTTTAATGGACAAAAATATTACCTTTATCAACTCAAAGAGAGTGAGTATCTGGGTCGACCCAAGATCTTCTGCTAATGTTGACGCCGTCGTCTATGGCAATGTCAGACCCACAAGCACATGCCAGTCTTTTTGAAAATTGTGCGTAGAGACGTAAGAAAATTGAAGATTTATAGATAATCTCACCATGGGTCTGCATCCGATGCAACTTCCCTGTCAGCATATGTAAGCAAAGGGTTTGCCATTCATTTTTAAGTGAACAATCACAAATCCAATGGGGTGTTGGATAACTTAAAAAATCGAATCAAATCGATGGATTGATCAGATAAGTTCGATTCGGGTTGATGGGTTTCGCAATTCAATTCGATTTTTTTATTATAAAATTATTTGAATTAAATATATTTAATAATAAATAATATTATAAAAAAATCGCGACTCAATTGCCAAACGCCTTTGCTCCCAAGGGGAGATCATGAGTTTGAATCTCACCTTTGTCTTAAAAATTTGTAATTTTGTTATTTTCAATAGGCTGTCAATAGATATCCTCTTTTCAATCTGTTTTTTTATCTTTTTTTATCAGTTTTTGATTACTTTTTGTTTGTCTATTTCTGTTTCGATAATATATAATTTTATTTTATTTATAAAATATATATTCTTAAAATTTTATTTCTTAATATTAAAAAAAATTGAGACTAAATTTTTAACTTCTCCTTAATTGTAAATAAAATTTAATTTATTTATTTTTCTCGTAATATTTATTATGTCTATTATTATCAAAAATATTTTTTTTACAATTATTTCTAATACTACATACATCTATCATTGATCGTATCAAATATTTTCAATTACTTTTTATTTTCGATCTATTTTAATTTTCTTATAAGAAATAGATGCGAAAAATATCATTTTCGATTCGACCCGTTGACAATCTTAATTTGTAGTTTAAATCGAATCAATTCGATTCGATTCGATTTGTCTAGGGATCAATTTACTTCAAATTAAATAAAAAATAAATATGAATCGAGCCAAACCAACCCCTGATGACCCCTAAACCCAACCTCCACCTCCAACTTCACAAGGACTAACGTTGGATTTCCCCACCTTTGAGGGTATAAGAACTAGAGCTGTTCAAAATTCGGTTCAAACCGAATCGACCGATTCGGTTCGATTCAGTTTGGGATCCTACACAGTTTAGTTCGGTTTCACTTTCTGAAACCGAATAAACCGAATATATATCTTATAAGTATAATATATGCTGGAACGAGCCGTAGCCATGTTGGCTAGCCCATGCACCAAGGTGCATGCGCTGGTGCGGATTCGAAACCCACCTTCCACCCGCGCGATTTTTTGCCAAAAACTGAGAATTTCTTTAACAAAACATGGCGGAGCAGGGATTCGAACCCCTGACCGCCCAGAGAAAGCGAGCGCGTCTTAGCCACTGAGGCATGCGCGAGCTTCTGATTCAAAAGATATTACACTTCGGTTTAAATCGAACCGAACGGTTCGGTTCGGTTCGGTTTGACCTTGGGATTCGGTTTGGTTCGGTTTGGCAAACAAAAGAGCCAACCCGAACCGAACCGGACCGTGTTCACCCCTAATGAGAACAGGAGAGGAACCGTCGACCCTCGTAGGGCGCCACCGCCACGCTATTGATCATCCTCCCACCCAAGCCAATGGGCCTCCATGACAGCCTGCCCTTCTCTTACATCTCCTACCTTAAAAAAAAACAAATAAATAAAAAAACAAAATGGTCCATTTTGTTTTGGTTGGAACGTCGAGACAAGTCTGAATGATATTCTATTTGGTGAACAAAAAGTTTGTAGCCACAGATAACCATGCGTATGAAGCAAGGACAACGCCATGACTTAATCATAACTATTATACATTCTATGGTGTATTTTAGTTTTTATTTATAATTTTGTTATATTTTGATTCGACAAGGTCGGAGTACTATAAGGGAGAAAAATAGTTTCATTTTTTGTTAGTTTCAAAATGTGATCATATGTAGATGTCACAACAAGGCCACCAATTAAGCTCGTTCGGTAATGTAGTACCTAAATCAAAATAGATGGGGTAATTAATTGGGGTCCGATTAAGCTCAATTGTTAAGTTAGCCAAGCTTGATCAACAGCTCTGTCTCCTTGAGTATATATAGTTCAACAACTTCGGACTCGGTATACATATTTGAATCGGGTAAGAAGACTGACGTAAACTTGAACCATATTCTAGCGACCTCGCGACAAGTTATTTTAATAACCTTCCAATCTTCTGCTCAAAGATTCTCACAAAGACTGCGGCCGAGAGTTGGCATCGAAGACACTAGATAAAAGTGAGAATTGTAGCTGCCTTGGAACAGAAAACTATCGTGCCGCACCTTTGAAGAACTTGGAGGGGACCAAGCCTTAGTGGCTGGCCTCTGATCACAAGAAGTGGGGCAAAGCCCTGGGTGAGGCCCCATCACTGCCTGGTGAAGTGATGATATGCACATAATAGATGAGGGACACAGCTTTCGGACAATTAGAGCTCTCTGCAACAAGAATAGAAATAATATATAAAGAGTAACTCGGTTAGTTAAGGCTGTCCACATACATGTTAGTGATTTATATTCGAATATATATATATATATAAAACTAATTTTAGGGGTGGAGCCGTGGAGGGCATGTTCAACAATTCGATCCAACTCAGCCTTCTAATTAAGGTGGCTTCTTTTGTGTGGGGGAAGAGAGCTAGAGATAATATTGCAGTATGTTGTCTTTTCAACTTTCTAATTTGACCTCTCTCTTTTTTGACACAGAAGATAGATTTCATATCATAACACAAAATGGAGTACATAGATCACGACAAAGTTAGGCGCAGGGCGACACACCTCATTGCCAGAATACAACTTGCAAACCAGAACAATAGGACATGACTTTAACTTGCCATGAGACAAGGACTAAAGGTCCGAAGAAAAAGGGGAAGAACCCCCAAAAAACCACCAGATACTCGAACTGAGAATGCCCAGAGTAGATCATCACACAGGACGCCTTGAGCAGATACCAGACATCATCGACGGCTTCAAAACGGAGGAAGACGAGCCCTCGATCATCACAATTGTGGGGGAGAGCTCGACGAGGTGGAGGGGTGACTCCAACGATCAACATAATTACGCAAGAAGAAAGACTTGAGCAAACATGGTCTATACACACCACATGCATGATGGTGATAGTACATGTTCTATCGAGAGAAAGAACTGCTGCAACTTTTGCCATAAAATTCCTTGCTGGGCTTGTACTCTTCTTCCTGTTTGCTCTGTTGCACCCACACCCACCGGTAGCTCAAAAGGAAAGTGCCATGGACCCAATATTTAAAAACGCAAGAAGATATGTGAGAAGAGGATGCCACGCTAAGTATTGCACTGCTTTTTTTTTATCGTTTTCATAAGTTCTGGTGGCAAGATAGAAACAAACTGTTGCTACGTACCAAAGTTCGCCGTACCGTTCGGATCGACCGTATCGCATTCTCCGTGGTACGGTATGTATCGTACCGTACCGTACCGCTGAGGTACGGTGGGCAAATGGCTTATTTGATTTGTTTTTTTAATTTTGTGACTTAGTTAATAATTGAAATGAGTAAATTTCAAAAGAAAATAAGTAAAACATAAGAACATCACATAAAGAGGTTGAAAAATATAAATAAATTTATTTACTCATTTAAGTCAACCCACCACAACCATTTAATATTCATCTAACATACATACAATCATACCAAGATCATGACACAGGCAATTAGTGTTCATCTAAATATTAAAGATATAATCATGATACAAGTCAAATATAATACTCATATTGTCATCCTCATATTCATCATTTTTCTTTACATGAAAAATTACAAATTAACATCATCTTCCTTAACATGTCACTAAAGACATTTAACAAGTTCTTACTTACTATTCCTCATCGTGCTGAGCATGTATGTCCACAAAACCCTCGTAGTAGGGCGTATAACTTCCATCTCCGAACAACTTCACAATATAAGTGCTCTCTAAGAAGCGCAAATAATCAGCATAAGGCATGTAATTTTGATATAAGTCTTCGTACATACGCTAATATTCTAAATATTGACGTGTTCCTTGGCGTAGTATTGTAGGTCCTGTTGGTGGAACGATTGTAATTTGCATATAAGAACTATCATGACCATATTTGTATCCAAAGGCATAATAGCCACCATATCCATGTTGTTGTCCATATAGATCCAACTGTGTATGTCCTGAAAAGAAACTCTGACCCTCACTAGCAGCCTGAGATGTTGTGCCGTCTTATGTGCTTAGTCTCTCAAAATCGGATTCAATCCCTTAATAGCTACTACTGTCCACATGACCTATGTATCATATTTTCTCATCTGCTTGATACATTTTTGAATAGCTTAGTGGACCACCGTGATCTCGACCATCTTGGGTAGCATGCGTGAACTCAGACTCCAATGAAAAGCACATGCTACCACCACCACCACCACTACCACCACCACCACCACAACTGCCGCCTGTAGCAGATGGAGAAGAATGATTTGACGTAATTAACCCATAAACCAACTGGCCCGAAGATCCCAGAAAATGCTTGACGTAATTAACCCATAAACCAGCAGGCCTCGAAGATACTCTTGTAAACTCATTCAAATAATGTCTATTTGTGTTGAAATTTTAGATATAAGCTAATGTAATAGTTTTACAAATTATGATGATTTTATTTTAATTTTTAGAATTTATTTTACACTGGGTGAAAATTTGCCTGGAAAATAATTGCGTCAGCTTAATATCAAAATCCGTACGTCAACAATTTTGGATATTTACATTTCTGATATCATCACATTTTTTTGAAAATTATGGTGTTCTCAGATTTTATTTTTGTTACAGTTTTCCGGTGTCGTCCTGTCGGAGCGCGCACTTCTGAGTATGACACTGGGCTATCATTTGTTAATACTAACTAATCTCAGATATTAATAAAATTACTATAATTTTTATCATCTCTAAATTAATTTATGTTTGAAATTTTATCTCAATTAGACACAAATTAGACTCCTTAAATGCACACAGGGTTTGTCGCTGTACGATGATCAGAGGTATACTACAATGGGACGACATTTGATTCTGAAAATAAAGTCAAATTTAAAATCATCATAATCACTAGAAAAATATGTTGATTTTAAAAATATAAATATCATGAGTTATTGATGCATAGATGTTGAGATTAAATTGACCTAATGAATTTTAGGACAATTTTTACTTGACAAAAAATTAATTTAAAAATTAAACTAAAATTACTATAATTTGTATCATCTAGTAATTAGATTATGTTTGAAATTTCATGTCAATTAGACACCATTAGATCTCTTAAATGTTTAGATTAAGTTGATCTAATGATTTTTGGGACAAATTTTACTTGACGAAAAATTAATTTAAAAAATTAAACTAAAATTTGTATCATCTCTTAATTAGCTTATGTTTAAAATTTCATCTCAATTAGATACCATATGAATCCCTTAAATACACTAGATGTAAGAGTGAAAGTTAAAAAAAAAAAAATAGGCCTGCCACGGAGGCAAACCGGGGTGGGGTGACCCGACCGTGTGGCACGGTACGGCACGACCGTGCCGCCGCAAACTGCGGCCGCACGGCCAACCGTGCCACGTACACGCTTGTCTCAAAAGGATCTGTTGTCACAATTATACAATCATATATGACACATCGCAACTGGTTCTTTAGGAATATATCATATATAGAGGATATTAGCTAGTACAAGAAAGAACTTCTCTTCTACATGACTTACACGCACACAAGAGTTTAAAATTGGAACCACAGGTTATGATCTCGAGTGTTGTTCGGATCGGGATGAGCGGTTGAAAACGTTGGCAATATTAATACTTCTGTAAATTATTACAGAATAAATAACTAGTAAAGTGGGCTTCTACTGACGAGATCATGAGACGTTGATAGCTAACTGTTACCTTGATGAAGACTCCATTTCCAAAATATCCAGGGAAAAAAAAATGCTTCAACATTCAAACCAAAACTATTACAAGGTTCCTTCCTCTTTGAGGTATGTAGGGTTCAGGATGGCATTGGATCAGTGACTACGTATACTTAGAATCGCGCAATACCTTACAATATCATGACATGTGGGGGCAGGTTTATGCATTCAACCTTACATGATGTTGATTAGGCTGAGCTGACTTACCAAAAAAAGATAGGCTGATCTGGAAAACTGGTTTAAATGGATGGAGCTTGGACCTGGACTCTTATTGGGCCGACGCGGCCCATATCACAGAGAAAGAATTATTGTTACAAGAGCATCCTTACAAGAGAATGTTAACACAAGTGAGTCGCAAGACAACAATTTAAGATCATCATATCAAAGAGCATTTTCCAACAGATATGTAATTAAGATCATCATATCAAATTATCGCTCTATGTACATTCTGGTGACCCAAGTTCATATATCTCCGTCCTCACATTACTCACCAAAAAAATAAAAGAATATTGTTTTCTCAGGCCTGTACTTGCTGCAATTTGAGGAATGGAATTAACTCCGTGTTAACTTATTGCAATCTAAACCTTTCTTTGGTCCACATTTGGCAAGGTCAGGAGAGTATACTCCTGCAATATTAATAAATACAAGGGGTCCACTGCAAAAATTCAAAACCCCTGGCGGCCGCCCGGAATACCCTTATATATCGCGGGCCGTCATCCCATCCAAAAACCCTAACCCTAAACCTGTTCCTGCTTCCTGTGCGCCTCCCCTGTCCCTGGAGGTACGAAGAACCCTCGTCGTCATCTCCCTCTTTTATCTTCTCTGGTTGTGCGTGATCTTTCAATGTTAATGTTTTGTAAGGTTTTGTTGTTGAACCCCCGCCATTAGACGCTTCCAAGCTATGGTTTTTACTCCGTTTTTTTGTATAGTTTTCTGTTTGCGAATGGGTGGGCAACCATGAAAAAATAGAAAGCACAGATCGAAGGCTCTCAAGCGTCCTACCAGAAGGTAGAAAAGGCCTGTTGAGCTCAAAAACTGTGCAAAATCCAAGATTCGTCTTCTTGGTAGAACTTCCTCCGTTTAAATTTTCCCAATGTTGGAGGATCTGCCCTCAGATTGGAGACGTAAATTTCAGTTTAACTTCAGTTTGTTCCACTCCTTTGTTCTATTCCAGCCTTAAATTTTTTTTCCTCTGCGTTAAGGAGAAAGCCTTTTGATCAATATGTATGCAAAACCCTAGTTTCTGCAGAGATTTTCACCGAGTTTTATTGATAGATTTTTGCGAGCTTGCCGCAAAATCTCCCCTGGGTCCGTCATTCTGGGCTCGCTTTATCTTGCAGTTTTGTGGAGTTTTTGCTTGCAGAAGTAATCTTCCAATGCACTTAATCAAGAACAAAATTTCAGGAAAAGATACAGAGAAATATCAGGGAGATGGCAAACCCTAAGGTGTTCTTCGACATTCTGATCGGCAAGGCGAAGGCCGGGCGGATCGTAATGGAGCTGTTCGCAGACGTCACCCCGAAGACCGCCGAGAACTTCCGCGCCCTCTGCACCGGTGAGAAGGGGATCGGCCGAGCCGGGAAGCCGTTGCACTACAAGGGCTCGACCTTCCACCGCATAATCCCCAACTTCATGTGCCAGGGAGGGGACTTCACCAGGGGCAATGGCACCGGTGGGGAGTCCATCTATGGCCTCAAGTTCGAGGACGAGAACTTCAAGAAGAAGCACACCTGCCCGGGCGTCCTCTCCATGGCGAACGCCGGCTCCAACACCAATGGCTCCCAATTCTTCATATGCACGGAGAAGACCTCGTGGCTGGACGGGAAGCATGTGGTGTTTGGGAAGGTTGTGGACGGCTACAGCGTGGTTCAGGCGATGGAGAAGGTGGGTTCGGAGAGTGGGAGGACTTCCTCGCCGGTGGTAATCGAGGACTGCGGCGAGATCACCGATGAGAAGCAGAATTGAGTCTTCCAACCCACTCGTTAAATGTTGCAAAGATGGCACCTTTACACGGATGCAGATTGTATTCTCCTTTGTGCCAAATTGTAATCTTCTTCTTACACTATGCACAGCATAAATGTGTCATCTTTTTTCTTCATAAGCAACTGGTCTCCTGTTTGGCCTGGAACTGTATGATAATGCTTTTGTAGAAGAAAGTATCCGATGGACACCTGTATTTTTTCCACCCTGCAGCAGTGAGTTGTAGCTTTAGTTTTGTCGGAATAAAAAAGATAACTTTTTGCAGATTGCATTGGATAAAGCCTATTATATGATCTGAATCTGATGTAGTGAGAAGCAGGTGGGTGGGTTCTCCCTCACAAACTGTTTCTACAAAGAAAAGCATAATGTGACATCATGTTAAATGTAAAATAAAGTGCCTACAGACGACCCATATTCCTCGGAATGTTGCATGTTGTACTTGGCAAGTATGGAAAAATAAAAGCAAAATTTTCCGTATGAAGTTTCTTTAAATAATTTTGATCTTCCTGTGCTCTTGGGTATCTGACCTGCTATTGCCCCAGGCATACAATGTTACAAGAAATGGAGATCTGTATCTGGCAGGTCATATGTGCGCCTCAACTGGCCGTCCAATTGATCCAACAAGGCAGCGACATCACCCCACTTGGGATGGGACTTATCTGAAGCCGCAAAATCATAGACCTTCCCATCGATTTCAATCCAGCTACAGCCAGGGTTCCTCTTCTGCACGCCTTTGTCCCTCATCACACCTCTTATGGAGGCAACCTGGTTCCACTTGTTTGCCTGGGCGTACATGTTTACTGAGAGGGCAAAGTACCCACTGCTGTCCGGCTCTAGAACCATCAACTGCCTTCTTGCAGCCTCACCAATCTCCATGTTCCATGAATCTTGCATCCCCCCAACAGGGCACCCCAGATGACAGAGCTGGGCTCCATCTTCATGCTCAGTATCATGTCCAACGCCTCTTGCAAATGACCTGCGCGCCCCAGAAGATCAACCATGCAGCCATAGTGCTCGATCTCAGGCTCTATGGAGTAGCCATGCATCATCCTTGAGAACATCTGTCGACCCTCTTCGACGAGTCCGGAATGAGTACAGGCACTGAGAACACTCACAAATGTCACCCCGTTCGGCATGACATCATCTTCCCAATTCATCATTCTGAACAAAGACAAAGCTTCCACCCCGTGTCCGTGCATTGCCAGTCCCTCGATGGCAGAATTCCAGCAGAAGAGATTCTTCTTCTTCAGCTTGAAGAAAACCATCAGAGATCTCTCCAAGCTGCCACATTTGGCATACATGTCTACCAACGCACAGCCTGTATAAACATCAAGATCAAAACCATGTTGCAGAACACAGATGTGTGCCTCTTGCCCAAGATCAAGGGCTCCCAGGTGAGCACATGCGGAGATAACAGTTGTCATGGTGACTTCGTCAGGGCTGACTCCTGCACCCTTCATCCCCTCGAAAGTTTCAATCGCCTCCTTGAACTGCTTATTCTGGGAGTAACACGAGATCATGGTCGTCCACGAGACCAAGTCCCTCGTTGGCATCTGGTTAAACAGCGAAGCGGCAGACTGGACGTCGCCAGACCTTGCGTACCCCGCAATCATCGTATTCCATGAGACCGTGCTCCTATCCGGCATTTCGTCGAACAGCTTCCTTGCAGAGTCCAAGTCCCCGACCTGAGCATGCGCCAAGATCATAGTGGTCCAACATACCGCATCTCTGTCGACCATTTCATCAAACACCTTCCTTGACTCTCCGATGCTACCCACAGCTGAATAGAAATCAATCAGAGCAGTCTGAACAAAGACATGGGAGTTCAAACCCAACTTGCATATGTGACCGTGCACAGCTGTAGCGAACCGAACCGCGGGCATCTGCGCACAGGCCCCGACGAGAGACGTGAAGGTATAGCTCGTGGGGCGCTTGCGCAGTCTGCACATTCTGACATACAACCCCAGCGCCTCGGCCGGCGCAGAGCAGAGGACGAAACCCCTGATGACGGCGTTGTAGACGAAGACGTTGGGATCCGCCAACTCCGAGAAGACCGAGAGGGCGTAGTCCATCCGGCGGAAACGGAAGCAGGCGGTGACGAACTGGTTCGCGAAGAGAGAGTCTCGATGCCCATCGTTCTTGATCACGGCGGCGTGGACGGCCTTCAAATCCCTCGAAGAAGCGCAACCCTGCAACAGGGAGGCGATCGGGTGGTGCTTGGCTTGAACCAAGGCAGATGCTTTATGCAACCCCCTGTGATTTCCGATCTGTCTCGAGGCGGAAAAGCTGCCGAAGGTGGTGAAGATGCTGGGGAGGACGACATTGCTGCGCTCGACGAGCATACGAAGGTAAAGACCAGAAATTGTGGCTGTGTTACCAAGCTTGAACCTGATACTCTGATAGCGAGACAACACATATAGCGATGGCACTTGGGAAATTGTTTTCTTTTAAAGATGTCCGAAGCCCACTGGGTTCCAATAAACGAGAAAAAAAAAAAGTGTCCCCTTAAATCAAACGGAAAGGACGCCAAGGAACATTCCAGGCCAGAGCTGTGAACAAAAGAATTACTAAGCTCAATGTTTTCTCTTCAAAGTTAGACACCTAGGTAAAGAGCTAGAACTCAAGTTATATTAGAAGAACCATCATGTCAACATTGGAAATGCATTACTTTCCCTTCTCCATTGATCTTATAGCGGAAGCCAAGCACCTGATGAAAGAAAAAGTGAACAAGATGGAAGATGGGGTTTTCTGCAGTAAGCTTCGACTATCTAGCAAAAGATCAAATGTGTTCTACATTGTCATGTTTACATGAGTCTACAGGAGGATTCCTGCAGCCATGAAAGTTCACTTGGGAATCTCAATAACAAATGCCCTGACATTGTTGCTATAACATATGGAACTTATTGGAGAGAACAAATCTACGAGAAGCAGATTTGTTGGTAAGCAATGAAAATTCGTGGGGATCTTGCCCTCGGTATAACTAAAAATCATCTAAAAGGGAGTTCTATGTTCTGATGCTGGAAGCCCTTTGAGAACATCCCTGAGAGCGTAATAATGATTATCACATTTGTGGTCTGATATCAGTTTCCCAGAAAGTAAGATCTTTTGGAAATGCTCCCCAGGTTCCCTCTTCCAGAGCGTGTAAGACTCTCTGATTTTTCCATCAGACATGCCCCTATCAACAATCCTCTTCAAGAAGTACATCGTCCCTGGCACAAAAAGTTCCTCTGGGGTATCAACATCACGTGAACTGAAGGCAGAAACATCCTTTTGCGGTTTTGTATCCCCCTCACCAGTTGATGCTCTTTTGTTGGAAATGTCTGTCAAAAGAGATAGGACATGTCTGTCAAATTGGATTAAGAAATTGAGGACACCAACAAGATATATATATACCACAACCAGAATATCGCAGATGGGTCATGGTGCTCATGAAAAATATACTAACATTGCATTGCCACATTGTATTATGGTTTGTGCCAGAAATCAGATTCCTAGAGAAGAACGAAATACAATCAGAAATACAAAATGCGGAAGACATTCTTAAGTAGGAAAGAGCCATGTCCACTGAAGAACCACCACCGAAGATAGCAAAAGAGGAGAGGTGACCACACGAAGAAGTGATCACAGATAACAAGACTTTATGGCCGGCACCTGCCTAAGAAAACCCATGTATGCTTAGCCTACATCAAAAACTGTGGTTTGGAAACTGTCTTAACCAATTGTCTGTTTGACATTGACTTTCTACAGGTCGTTGCCAAATACTTTGTCAATGTTTAGAAGGCAATATCATATATAAAAAATGGCATCAGCAATTACATTGGGTAGCAAACTACTTCATTTCATAGGAAGTTCATGCAACAAACAGATCGACTTGTTCAGAATCTACCCTATATTATGTTCGCCTCTATCATCCCTCGTTAATGAAACCCATGAAAACAGGCACCCTGTTTTGCATTTTTTTTCTGGCTATAAATACAACAGAAAGCAGAGATACGTGATCCTGAAACCACATAAACACCAAACAAGGAGCATATAGATACTGCTATATCTAAAAGGTGATTAATCCATATGCCATAACCAATTCGAAAGTGAATGGAGACTGTATGGACAGGCATTGAACCTGAATCATTTGATATTTTCCGGAATTTGGCATAATCAGAAAGCTTCCTTCCAACATCTTGAACTAAAGACACAGCCTGCTTAGCATTTCCAACCCACTCTATGATGCTTTTCCAATCTTGCCTCTCCAAAACAATCTTCCTGGAGAAAAACAAAGACAGCCAAAATAAAACATCATTGTGGAGTCATTTAGACAAATGTCAACTGCCACAAGCAAATCAGAGTCATTAAGACAACTGTTGTCCAAAGGCACTTGATATTACTGATTCTATAAGTAGCCTGCAACTTGGCTCACATTCATTGTCGAGTTTTCCTATATAATACAATATTCTTATCTTAGCCGTAGGGCGTTGGTTCGAATATTTCTTTGGAAATTCCATGCTACCTTTGAGGAATGCATAGGGGTAGGGGTGAACATGGTCCGGTTCGGTTCGGTTCACCCCACTTTTTGGGTGAACCGAAACTGAACCGAAATTAATTTCAAACCAAACCGAACCGAATCGGTTCGGTTCGGTTTGAACCGTTAAAAAAAAAACCCACAGATTTTAAAGGCCCGAAGGCGGACCTGAGTTTCGAACTCAGGTCAGCCCATGAAATGGGGACGCGCTAGCCCACTGGGCTACGCGCTCCCTTTTGATATATATTATATATTTAATATATTTAATATATATTCGGTTCGTTCGGTTTTCCAATGCAAAACCGAACTGAACCGCCAGACCTCTCAACCCGAACCGAACCGAACCGAACTAGCTGGTTCGGTTCGGTTTTACGGTTGAACCGTATTATGAACAGCCCTACATAGGGGGCATGTTTCGCATGTTCCATTGTTCATCTGTTTCCAACTTCAAGATTGTTCTCTGATGTTGGCTTTTTGGGACATCAAGTAGTTTGATGATTGTTTAGTTCTATGGATGTCATGATGTTTTCCCTTTTTTCATGGCTAGAAAGCTATTTTACAATATGTAATGATTACATTTGTTTTTTCTCTATTGAGTGTTTCCTTTTGAATGAGGCTGACATTACTAAGCAGAGTGATTCATCAGTTTTAGCAATGCTTCATGCTGAGCAAGTACTAAATACAAATAGGATTCAATGCCAAAAAGGTTTCACAATCATAGAACTTTCTACACACCGTGCACTTTGGCCATATTGCCCACACATCAACAGCTGCAGCAATATGTAGTACCATTATGCGGAACAAAAACATTGAGAACAGGGTATTCAAGCAGGCCGTGAGATGACAAATGTTGCTGCAACTTTCCATTATGATGTTTCCATCCATTTTTTTCACAAGTAATATTGAATTTGGTGATCTATATATTCATATATTTTCCTCTTCCTGTAGATTCTACTTATGATCATTCAGATAAATGTACTCTCTACTTGCGGCCTGTTACGGTGAAACCCCATGATTCCTTTATTAACTGATAAAGACATTAAAAAAAACTAACAATTTATAATGGATACTTAACCAATCAGTCTGGAGGATTTCATTCCTTAATCTTGTTAGAGAAGCTGTGCTTAGCCGAGGAATTATATCATCCTGCCACAAGGATCAAGCTGAAGGGTCAGCAATGGCAATTCCACTATAGAAATTTAGATGTTTTTCTAATGGTGCACACAAAGAAACAAACTCTGGGAATGATCCTCAACACAAAGGTGTCATAGACTTTCGCTAACCTGCAAGACAACAGTGGAGACATAACTGGAGCAACTCTCAGCAAGCTCCTTAGAAACGCAGGGTGGAGTTCCAAACCCAATAGCAGAAACAATACAAGGATCAAATCCAAGTTCTTCTGCTGTTTTCTTCCGAAGCATAATTGCAAGCAGTGCTGCAGCAGCACCCCCAAGGGAATGGCCAACTAGTCTCAATTTGTATCCCTAGGGAAACATGGAAAACATCTATCCTTTCAAGTTTAAAAAAATAGTGATTTTGCGACTGTAAGAATAATATATCTAAAGGGAATAAAGAAAGGTTTGGCAAAAGGGGAAAGTGATTCAAGATCTTCACTTGCCTTATGCTTCTCCAGGCATTTTCTTATGGTTGCTAATTCATGGAGAAGGAACCATCGAGCAGCTTCAGCTGTTCCAAAGTGGGTGGAGAGACCTTCAAAAGTCACCTTTTGATCACTTGAAGTGATCATATCAGTGATAAAGTCATAAACTGTATGGGTTCCACGAATTCCAAAAATCACAAGCTTCTTACGGACATCAACCCCTACATAATATCCAGGCCTCATCACACTAGAATCCCTAACAAACTTTAGAACACTTGATTCTCGGAGCATGCTGTGCCGTGCAAGTCCTGAAGCATTTTCCTTATAAGCCCCTTTTGCCAATTCAACATGGTAGATAAGTTCTTCAACCTGATGAAGAGGGATAATTATATAGATGAAACTAGATCAGTTCCTTTAGTATACAGTGCTCCATGAAGAGTAGAGCAAGAAGCATCCTTTTTGAAACTACATTTTCGAATTTCAACAGTATAGAAGTGAAGCTTTTTGTTCACTAAAGATCATGATGACTGAAAAGTTCTTTCCTAGCACATGCATGCAAGAGAGGATGAGAAACATAAGAACACAGTGGTTTGCGATTATAATATATGGTGCTAATACAATTATATGTTTACATGTGAGAAAAGTTCAAGAAGTACAATTGAGTCAGAAAAATCTGCTTGCCCTTGACGTCTTCAACTTTATCAGCAGAAATCTGGTTTGAATAAATGAGGTATAAGCCCAACGTAAGGTCACCAAAACTCCACTCCTGGACACCAACTTTGCTCCTCTGAAGGTTGGAAAAGATATCTGCCAGGGAATGACTGTTGGATGGTGACTTCTGACTATCATCTTTCTCTGCAATGGAAACATCAATCTTGACTTACTGGAAAGCGAGCTGTAAAATATTAGAAGTATCAAGGTAACCAGAGATAAGCATACTGGGAAAAAAAACCAAAAGCCTTTTACTGGGAAATAACCCCCAGAGCAGAACGCCAAATTTCAAAATCTTCTTATCAGAATAGAGCATGACAAAGGCATATTATCTGTTACTTGATCTTATTGATAGCAGGTGAAAGATTAGATTGAATTGGCAAAACAACAATTTTTAAGAAATACACTCCTGGTCTGGATTTAACAATACTAACCTGAAAACATTTCAAGACTCAGATTCTTTCTTAACTAAAAACAAGCATGTAATAGATTAAACTCGATTCGCCAGAAAAAACACCTCAATAGTTAAATCACCATCAGTATGAAATTAGAATAAATTGTATCAGAATAGAGAAGTCAAGAGTCATCTTTAACTTCAACAACTATTTTGGAAGGCATATTACAGCAGGGAAGATTGGTCTCATCTCATAGAGGCAGAGATTCGCAATGAGTCTGAGGAACCTGACGTCAAAAGGAGAGCATCTTTAATCACCATAAGGAACAAAAGAAGTACCTCTCCATTTTTTGTCCTCCACCATCCACTCCCAAAGGATGAAGTGGGTCACAATTAAAAAGGAAAACAATAATGTAAAATACTTTTGTAACGTTCAAGCATATGTCCATTGATCCGACACAGGCTATAAATGATGTCAAGCCATTAGCATAAACAATTCTCCCTTATTGTAAACAAGTAAACAATTAGTTTATTCTTTGACACACTAGAATTCCATTGTACCTCCAGACTCCTCGCCTTACATGGGGAGGAGGACAAAACTCTCAATCATATTTTTGCTGGCTGCTCCTACTCTCGAGGAGTCTGGAGGGAGATGGCTCATGGCTGTGAGGACCCGTTGTGTCCTCAGCCATCATGTCGAGGTCCTGCAGCTGATTGAGTGGTAGGACAGACATTGGCGTACCAAAGGCGATAGAACTATCTGGTGGTTCATTCTTCATGCTACTTTATGCATGATATGGGGGAAGAGGAACAACAACCGGATTTTTTTTTAGAGTTGCTCGGGATTTAGAGGCTCTTTTTGTTGGGAACTTGACATTTGTAGTAAGTTAAGAAGTGGGCATCAATCGTTTGAAATGTGAACCAATCCCATTCTACTCTATTTGTTTTGTTGGAAGGGGGGGGGGGGGGTATTAGAGTTCGCTACTCCGTTTTGGTGTGGCTTCTATTTCTCCTTTTACATCCTTTCTTTTTATTAATATGATTGTGGTACTATCCACTTTTCAGGGGGGAAAAAAAAACATAGTGAAAAAGAAGATCAATGCAGAATTAAGACGAACACAAAACAGACCTGCTGCAGATGCCCATTTATACAGCTGCAAAGCTGGTTCAAGAGCTTTAGAAATCCAGTCAAGTTCTACTTTCAATTTCCAACCATTCATATCTTCCTTGCTGGGCTCATCAGTGGTGAGCGCCGGCTCACATGTTTTCTTCTCTGACACGAGAGATTTCAAAACTTCTTCTTCCCTTGCAGTACTTCCGCCTTTATCACCTCCTCCAGCTCTCGAATGTTGCAGAAGACATCTAACATTAGACAGAGCTTGCTGATAGGAATCCTGCCTTCTTATGAAGTTTAAACTACTCTCTGTATTAATAAGAAAATGATATGCAATATCAATCAGATGGACCACAAGTTTACTCAGAGTTTCTGATAGGAGGCCATCAAAATCAGGTTTACGATACGTGTGCCATTTTGAAACGCGAGGATACACCAGAATAGACCTTAAAAAAAATGAATTTTGGAAGCCAAATGCTCTTTGATGAGCACATCATGGATTTTTTTCTGCATGGTAGCCACTGGATTCTGATTTGTCCATCGTCAATAATTAATAGGGCGATCGACTTCAAGGGCCATGGGTCATAATTAGATACAGCGAGAAACATCTCGAAAGTTTTGTACCAGGAGAGGAGGTCCATAACCCATAACTGGGAGAAAACTTCTAATAGGAAGCGAAATAAAAAAAAAAAGAACAGGCAGATAACCAAGGCCTTTTCTGCCTTGATTCACGACGCGATAGCTTCCTCATGCGAAATTTTTTTGTTGTTTCCATCTCCATGAGTACGACGGTAAGAAACATCTAGAAAGTTTTCTTTACGACGGCAAGCATTAAAATGTTATTGACATGTCAAAGAAGAATCAACTCCGGCGGCATAAAAAGCAGCCGCAAGCTTCGAGAAATCATCAGAGAGAAGGAAGACAGATGGAGACCATAAAAGTGAGAGAGGGATACCCAGGCGGAGGAGGAGGCGCTTCGCCATTTCCACCGGAACGCAGGCGCTGCGACGCGAGAGGCGTGCAGCATGGGCGGGGCCGACGGCCGATGCTCACCGCTGCCAACGAGGGCGGAGGCGTGGTGACACAAGGCTGCGCCAGGCGATGGGTTTGCACAGCAAGCACACGCGCAGAGACCCGGACAGCGAGAGCTCCGTACGACCCTCCCCTTACTCATTTGGGCATTTTAACAATCACATGGCTTGCCGGGTGCTTTTCCCAATGTGGACAGCTCCAGCTTCCTTCGGTGGCTTTGTCACTGTGTCCCGTGGAGGTGGTTGCCAACAAATCTCGTATTTCCGTTTAATCGATCCGTTTTCACATTTTTTTTTATAGGATATAAAACTTCAAAAAGAGCTCTCCAATAGTTTAGGAAAAACGGAAATAGATATCTGATATTTTGTAGATTGTGAGAGCGGAAACACCTAATTTTACTTCTATTTTTTTTAAAATATATATTATATAATATTCTAATAATAAAAATTCTTCAATTTCAAAGTTTTAACTCTTAAAATTTTAACTTATGATCCCTCACCTCCCATCTATATGCAAATGATATATATCATTGTCTCAATTATTAGTTAATGATCACTCTCTCATCCTATCATATATGGTAGCTTTGTTCTATTACACTATTCAAACCTACATATATATATATATATATATATATGATTATGTATTATTCAACCATTATATATAACCATATAATTTTATCGTACAAATTTGATATTGTCATACTTCATTTAGTAAATGTCATTATAATGCACACGATAGAGAAGATATGGTAGAAGATATTATTAAATTTATATTTAAAATTATTCATAAAATTAATAATCAATGTACTTATAAATTTATTTTAATTATATAAATATTATTGCATTCAAAATTTCTATTTTATTTCTGATTTTTTAACACCAAGTGAAAATGAATGTAGAAGTGGAAACATCATTCTCCGTTTCCGACTCCGAATTTTCTTATAAGAAGTGAAAGCAAAAACATCGATTAGTTGACAGGCCTAATCCGATGGTTGGTTGCGGTCGGTACTCGGTGGCAAACAATCGATACTTATACCTTTCAGAAGATTAATTATGTGAATTTTTTTGGATATATATATATATATTTTTATATTTTATATATATATGTAAATTCTGTGGTGCGGCGAAACACTTGCGTACCACCCCGCCGCACCACCGCAGCACTATTGGAACTCCATCCAACGGGTGCTGGGCGTGCTACGCACACGTCGGAGGCACGCGCAACGCCGTGCTCAAGTTTTTTTTTTTTTTGGTTTCCACCGTTGGATGAGGAACCAACGGCAGCTGGGCGTGCTACGCACACGCCGGAGGCACGCGCAACGCCGTGCTCAAGTTTTTTTTTTTTTTGGTTTCCCACCGTTGGATGAGGAACCAACGGCAGGATGTTATGGTACGGCGGAGCCGCATTACTGTACCATAGCACTATTATATATATATATATATATATATATATATATATATCTATAATGAATTTAAAATACTCTTAGAAATCCTACCCTAACCTCCCCCGGAGGAGGTCAAGGATATATTTCGAATATTTTTTTCACTATCATTTTTAGCAAGAATATATATACAAAAGTGAATGAAATATTTTAAGTATCTTTTTGACTTCCATGACGGTATATTATGATTAGAGTTTTTGAAAGTATTTTATATCTATAAGATGGTATACATGTGAATATAAATTTTTAAAAAATCACTTAATTAATCTTCTTAAGAATTATTTGGTATTAAAATAAATCGAGAATATATTAATATCTTCAAAATTTTAAGATTATTCTCATTCTATCCCTAATCTATCTCGATACTAAATATGATCTTAAAAAATACATATGCAAAAAAATCCTACTATAGAGTAAGATTAGTTGGACCAATAAATCGCACAATCCAATCTATAGTTCGGTCCGAACTGGAGTGTACAAATTCAATTCAATCTGATTTACATTATAATTATAGTAATAATTTTTTTAAAACAGAATAAAATAATTTAATCAAACTCTCAGTCATGGTCCGAATTGGACATATTGGTCCCGATTCGTACATCCACCCATGTTATAGAGTATATATAAACTTAATATTGAGTGTACCAGATTGCCGAACCATATCGATCCATAGGACGATCGAAACAAGTTAATATTTTTACTTTTATTTTAATTTTTTGTTATTAAAATTTAATCGTGGATCGAATCTGACTTAACTACTTCGGTATGCTCCGCTTTATACCGTATAGAGCTCTTTGGTTCGGTCCAGCCCACCATAGTCTAGGAAATATAAAGCTTTGACATAAATATCTTTGCTAAAATTATATTTATAATAAATTTATATTTATACATATAACCCATACAAATTTATTGTGACTGGAAGGCGTACTTAAAACCACACGGATATGAATTGTAAAACTAAGGAAGATAATATGGCATGCGTGCATCCTTTTTATAGCAAACTAATTGCTTAATATAAATTATCCAAACTGCGTTAGTTGAGTATTGATGGGAATCATATGGAATATTTTTCATACACTAATCAACATAAGGGTCATCTGAATAAATGTGAATCTAAGTTTTTTAATTTGTATTAATTTTAGTCATAAGATTGATGTAAAAATTTGTGTAAGTGATTAGAACTATTTTCAACAATTTAGTATGGATCTACAATGATTGCAGGTAGATCTAATGATTAGAATTATACATTTTTTATTTTTAATGATATTATGTTATTCAATTATTGAATATTATTATCTTATGGTACGATTAAGTACAAAAGTAAAGAATGAGGAGATTTACGACAATGTGATATACAGAATTAAACCAAATTGGTTAAAATTGAGAAATGCAACATGAGTTCTTTGCGATCGTGACATATTTGTGAAACTTAAAAGAAGTTTTATAAAACGGCTTTGAGGGCTATTTTATTATATGGTAACAAGTGTTGGGTATTACGAAAGAAAACAGAGATGAGAATGTTGAGATAGATACGTGATAAGATTAAGAATTAATATTTCCGTAATGATTTAGAGATAATTTTAATTGATAGAAAAATAAGAGAAGACTAAGACAGTTTGGACACATATATCGTCGCCCTAACTTGAGATCGGTTAAAAGATTTAACCAAATTTTATTGTGTACCAAGAAAAGAGCTAAGAACAGTCTAAACTAAGATGATGCGATGTTATTAGAAAGAATTTAGACTTCTTACGTTTAAACATGAATATAGCACTTGATAGAAAAAATTTGGCCGAAAATTATTTATGTAGCAGATCCTAAATAATAAGATAAGATAATGATAATGATAATGACGACGACGACGATGACTATCAAATTATAGTTCCATATTGTGATGGTCCTTGCCGTTCAAACCCGTTAACCTAATAACGAGTCTAACTCGAGTCCGCCTCCCGCGAACGGGCCGAAGCCTCGCAAGGGATATCATACCACTAGTCCGTAAAAACATAAAGAAATCAACTCAAGTATTCATAAGATCCACCAATCTCACAAATATTTGCATGAATATACATAGCCATAGCACAACTGTAACCAAACTACAACTAAACCTGGGGTATACCCCGAGGTGAACAACATAAAAGTAATATTACACTACTGGTGGTGTTGACCCTCCACTGGACGACAGGCGCAAAATCTCCGGATCTCCCTCACTTGGTAGGAGGTAGGGGTGAGCCTCTCGAGTCACTGGCTCAGTAGGGAAACTCCCTAGAAACCGAGCAAACCAACACAAATAGCGAAACAGGAAATGCTACACTAACAATTTACAACATTATCTAGCAGGATATAAAACTGTAAATACCACTTACCCTTTGCTGCTTAATAGGAATCAACGTAAATAAATAAACAGTAAAACCAAACAGGTGCACGAGCTACTGTAGAGAAACGCCACACTCGAGTCACGTCAACTGGTTCGCGACACCAGTTACTGACCCGGACAAACAACACAGGACTACCTCTCAGTCTCGCAGCCACGGACGAAAGGTTCAGCTGCCGCTCACTAAACAAGTACAAAGAACTGTGGAGTCTAACTAAACCACCACAACCTGCAAGTCACACACCTCGCAGGCCCATGCCTGGCACCTTTAGAGACTCTGGCCTGAGCTCCCTAAAGTGAGACACTGGAAAACAGGACTAGCTGGGGTCCAGTACGTCTACTAGTGTCCGTCTCCCCCAACTACGAGCGCGCTACAAGCGACAACACAACAAACTCTCTCTAGTCACTATCCCACTGCTGTCTTTCCCTCAGCCGGACGTACTACTCAACACAAGAGTGAGGGTGTCCAGGAAGACGGCTAGACCTCGTCGGTACCCAGTACCGGGACAAGCCCCGAGCACGCACACGTGTCTGGCTCACACAAAACCTGGGCTCCCAACTGAAGAGGTATCCACGGTAGGCGTCTACTACTCACACGTACACGGAAACCACGTGCACACCGCACAAGTCACGTGAAACTCTACACAACCACGTGAACACCACGTAACCACACACACCTCACGCTTCCCGAGCGCTGAGAAAGTGCCAATGCACCCTCACTAACATCACATAACACAAACCATGCAAAACGGATAATCAAACACTTATACGTATTCATGAATAACTACATTCGGCTGTTGTCGTGACAGGTTACAGCGTCGCCTTCAAAACGTGACGTATCGCGGTGTCGTGACATAGTCGCGACGCCCAAGGCTGTCGCCTTAGAAGGTGTAAACCCTAATCCGGAATCTTCAATCCGGATCACCCCAAAACTCATTAAAACCTGTGATTTCAGCCATTTACATGCTTTAATGTGTCCCTACACATGCCATCTACTGTTTAGAAAGCAGTAAACGCATTATCTACACCACACGATCAATCCACAGATTAAACGATAGGAAATCTCCCTACCTTCGTGAAGAACGCGAAGAACAAAGCTCGTACGAGGTTCCCTCCGCTCCACATAACGTCCTCACGATGGGAACTCGTCAAACCGAGCTCAAACAAGACAAATCGCCCACAATTCCCACAGCAAAACCCCTGGCCGAGCAGAGCTTTTATCAGCTCTGTTCTGCTGGGGTAACTTAAAAACACATCGCAGATAAGAACGCAATGCTCTTCACAACCGCCACCTGAACGTGACACTCTAGGCTGTCGCGATCAGCCTGCTGACGTCACCCGAACACCCAGTCGGTGACACGCGGCAGACATGCACACGCTCACTTAAACCGGCGGTGACATGAACGCGGCGCCAAGGTCTGTCGTGATCCTAACGTGACACCCCTCACTGTCGTGTTAAAAACTGAGAAACAGAGAATGCTTTTGGGCAAAATCTTACAATTTGAGAAGAACACCTATCACGCACAAGTCATCGGCCACACACTGGCCTCCTCTACCACACAATGACGATCCGAACGGTCGGAACGTTACATTACTATCACCTAAAAAGAAATTTCGTCCTCGAAATTTAAAACAGAAGCCAATTATCAAAATTTCAATTCAATCCATATGGTACTATCATCTAAAAAGAAATAAAGACTTACTCAAACAAGTATGGATACGCTTTTCTCATTTCTTCCGCTAATTCCCAAGTATCTTCACCACCTTGTCTGTTCTCCCATCTAACTTTTACCAATTCAATTTCTTTGTTCCTAAGCTTTTGAGTCCTGTAGCCTGAAATTTGCACTGGATATTCCGGCATTGACATGTCGGGCTTCAAATCATCTCTTTGATAGCTGACAACTTGAGTTGGATCCTTGATATACTTTCTTAACATTGAAACATGAAATACATCATGTGCATCGGTGAAATCTGCTGGCAAATCCAATTTATAAGCTGCTTCACCCATTCTTTCTTTTATTTGAAACGGCCCAACATATCTCGGGCTCAATTTACCTTTCTTACTGAACCTCAATACACCTTTAGTAGGAGACACCTTTAAAAATATAAAATCACCAACTTCAAATTGTAATGGTCTGCGTCTAATATCTGCATAGCTCTTCTGGCGACTCTGGGCTGTTTTTAACTTTTCTTGGATGAATTTTACTGTTTCCGCACATTGACGAATCATTTCTGGGCCCAAAACTTGACTCTCTCCTACTTCATGCCAATTTAATGGTGATCTGCACGGTCTACCATACAAGGCTTCATAAGGTGCCATTTTAATACTTGAATGGTAGCTGTTGTTATATGCAAATTCAACCAGACCCACATGACGCTCCCAAATGCCTCCCCACACAAGACAACAAGCTCTCAACATATCTTCAATGGTTTGAATTGTTCTTTTTGTCTGCTCATCTGTTTGTGGATGATATGCTGAACTGTACCTTAACTCCGTGCCAACTACTCTTTGCAAACTCCTCCAAAAGCCTGAAGTAAATCGAGGATCTCGATCTGAAACTATAGTGACTGGTATTCCATGCAAAGGTACAATCCTTTCTACATATAACTTAGCTAGTCTATCAACTGACCATGACATGCTAACTGGCAATAATCTACAAACTTTGGTCAATCTATCCACAAAAACCCATATAGCATTATGACCTGATGAACTGGGCAAACCAGCTATGAAATCCATTGCTATATCATCCCACTTCCACTGCGGAATGGGTAATGGCTGCAACAATCCTCCCGGCTTCTGATGCTCAGCTTTTATTTGTTGACATACTACACATCTGGTTATGAATTCTGCAATTTCTCTTTTCATATTTGGCCACCAAAAATGCCTCTTCATGACTTGATACATTTTTGTGCTACCTGGATGAATGGTGTATCTCGATCTGTGAGCTTCTTCTAAAACCTTCTGTCTAATTTCTGTATCTTCTGGGACATACAATCGTCCTTTTAACCTGACCACATTATCATGCCCCAAATTTACTTCATCCATTCTGAGAATATCTGCTAAATTGACATCTGATCTCTGTGCTTCTACTATCTGCCAGTAAAGAGAAGGCTCTACTGCACTAGTTGCTAATATTACTCTGCGTTGACTACTTGGCACATGGAAGGAATTCTCCGCCACATCCTCATAAAGTTTCCATTCTCTGATCATAAGTTGATTCATAACCACTTTTTTGCTCAGTGCATCTGCCACTACATTTACTCTGCCTGGTTGATATGCCAAGTTGAAGTCATAATCTTTCAAATATTCCATCCATCGACGCTGCCTTAAATTTAGATCTTTCTGAGAGAAAATATATTTTAAGCTTTTATGATCAGTAAAAATCTCAAATCTTTCACCGTACAAGTAATGCTGCCAAATCTTCAATGCAAAGACTACTGCTGCCAACTCTAAATCATGAGTAGGGTAATTCTCCTCATACTTCTTCAATTGCCTGAAAGCATAGGCAACCACTTTACTATGCTGCATCAAAACTGCACCCAAACCTCTCTTGGATGCGTATGTAAACAAAACAAATCCACCACTGCCCGATGGAATCTCCAAAACTGGTGCTGATGTCAACCTCTTCTTCAACTCTGTAAAACTGCGCCTGCACTCTGAGGACCACACAAAAGGAACACCCTTTCTAGTCAGTCTTGTCATTGGTGCTGCTATCTTGGAGAAATCCTGGATAAATCTTCTGTAATAACCTGCCAAACCCAGAAAACTCATAATCTCAAACACAGTCCTCGGCTCTTCCCATTTCATTACTGCTTCGACTTTGGCTGGATCCACTGCAATGCCTTCACCTGATATCACATGACCCAGAAATTGAATTTCCTTCAACCAGAACTCACATTTACTGAACTTAGCAAATAACTGATGATCTCTCAATATCTGCAAAGTAATCCGTAAATGATGATATCCTGATCTCAAATCTATCTTGGAAAACACTTTGGCTGATTGCAGTTGATCAAATAAATCATCAATTCAAGGAAGTGGATACTTATTCTTAATTGTAACTTTATTTAACTGTCTGTAATCTATACACATTCTTAAACTGCCATCTTTCTTTCTGACAAATAACACTGGCGCTCCCTAAGGTGACTGACTAGGTCTAATGAAACCTTTTTCTACTAACTCTTGCAACTGCTTTTTCAACTCTTTCAATTCTACTGGGGCCATTCTGTATGGTGCTTTAAAGATAGGTAAACCGCCTGGTTGCAATTCAACTGTAAAATCCACCTCTCTATGCGGAGCTAATCTTGGCAACTCATCTGGGAACACATCTACAAATTCTCTAACCACAGGCACTAAATCTACAGACTTACTAGATTCAACAAGACTAACAGAAGCAAGGTACGCTACACATCCTGCATTAATTAACTTTCTAGCTCTAAGTGCAGAAATAATAAACTTGGGAGTGTAAAAAGGCATACATTGAAATTCAAACACTTCACCACCAGGTCTACAAAATCTGACTCTTTTCTTTCTACAATCAACCAATGCCCCGTAGGCTTCTAACCAATCCATCCCCAGAATCATATCATATTCTTTCAATGTTAGAGCATACAATCTTGCTGGCATTTGATTCCCATAGATTACTATCGGGACATTTTCTAAATAGCAGGAAGTCAACAACTACCCTCCAGAAGGAATTTCTACTACTAACTCACAAGGCCTTTCTTCTAAAGAAAGTATCATGCTATCTAAGAAATCTTTGAAAATAAATGAATGGGAAGCACCCGGATCAATTAATGCTCTAGCAGTATAATCAAAGAAAGGTAGTATACCTTCAATGAGATTGGATGCCTCCGCCTGAGCTCTGGTAACGGCCATCACCCGACCCCGTCCTCCTCTTTGATATGGTGCACTTCTGCCCTGCTCTGCTGGCCGCTGGAAGGGCTACTGCTGCTGCTGCGATTGAGTTCCTCTACCATAAGTCTGGTCTCGAGGATACGGACAATTCCTTGCTAAATGTCCTGGCTGCCCACAATTATAACATCTAAAAGTTGGATATGTTGTAGGTTGTCCTGCTGTGCTCTGCTGTGATTCTTCTGAAACCGGCAGTCTATAGCCACGGCCTTTGTAAGGTCTCGGGTCTTAGTGGATCCTTATTGGGTCTTGTAGAGGTTCGGGTGTGGTTGACGACAAGGACCATTGTCATTGACTTGGGGTTGACGGCCAGGGGCTAGCCGTTGACCGGGAGTTAGCGTCCAGCTATATGGACGTTTGTCGATGAACTCGACGGCAAGCGGTTTGGACGTCAACCTATTGGCGGTTCAGTAGGCGGGAGGGATGTGGACGTCTATTGGTCGCGCCTGTAGAAATAGGGCAGCCCGAGAGCAGAAGTCTCTTCTCTTCCTTTCCTCTCTTTCCCTCCACTTCTGCCTTCGTCTGTTTCCACACTTCTGATGGTTGATGGGAATTCGTGGGAAGGCTCTGGTACGCGTGGCGGTGCTTGATCGGGCGGGAAACGCGAAGATTTGGTGAGATTCGCGCGGAGACTTCGAGGGGTTCCGGCGCGATTGGTGGCTGTTTGGGAGTTTTTAAAGCATTCTGAGGTAGGGACTTAACCCCTTTAACCCTCCTTAGCAAATCAGCATGCTTATTTGTGTAGATTAATATGCTAATTGCATTTTAGGGTTGGGTTATACCATGCTGGGATTTTGGGTGTTTTGGGTGATCCAAGTGTTGGATCGTTTATTTCCGAAATTCTGGTAGTGTTAGAAGATGTGAGGAAGTATTTCCCTCCATCAGCAGGTGTTCTGATTGGGTGATTTTACCCAATTGAACTGACCCGGCGCTGTTTTGGGTCTAGGGGACTGAAGAACTTAACGTCCACATCTGTTGACGCTGAGATCTTCAGAGTTGATATAAACGACAAGGTCGATTGCCATTGATTAAGGGTTAACGGCATTGTGAGTGCCGTCTACATCAATATTGGCGACAATCGATGCTGCTGTTAATATCCTGTGTCCCAGCAGGCTTTGGTTCTGTTTTGTGGTGTTGACGTGTGATGTCCGCCCTATTAACACATTTTGCCAGACTTAGAGTGTGACTCTGCCTGTGCATATGCATAATTAATTAAGTCGTGACGAGACGTGAGGTGTCCGTCCATTGTACGGTGTTTCAGACGTTGAGAGTGTTACCGTCTGTACTCTCATTGAGTTACCGTGCTTCTGTTTTTGTTTGTCACCTGGACATAGAGCGACGCTCTGTCTAGATGACCGACGTGTGGGGGTCCTCCGTCGGTGAGCCAGGACGTTGAGAGCGTCTCTGTCCTGTGCGTACTCCTTGTGGTGGTTTCGAGCCGGTCTCCGTGGAGCCCCTTCTCTACCGCTAGGGTCAGACGTAGGGGGAAAATCGGTCGTGGACTAGATGCGAGAGAGAGCGTCTGTAGTGTGCACACGTGGCTGGGGTTGAGAGCCTCTGTGGTGACGGGACGCCGAGCCACAGACCCTAGCTGAGTCCTACTTACTGTGTGTGTGTGTGAGTGTGTGTTACTGAGCCGCGAGGTTTACAGTTTTGGGTTGTGATGCGACGTGTATTTACCTTCTGTTTTTACTTCCCGCACTTTAGTACTGTTACCGGTGGGGTTACTTTTCCCTACTGGGTCTCTTTTCTTGAGACTCACTCCCCTCCCTTTCAGGTGGGTCGTCGTCGACTCCCGTTCCAGGCGAGTCTAGCCACTCCGGTGTTGGTGCGCCCTAGCTGCAGTGAGTAGTACTTTTTGTTGTACTTCTGTACTCTATACTTAGCTCAGACTCTGAGTTGTACATGTTATGTTCATGTATAGTGAAATTTTACAGCTTTGCATGGTGTGTGTCTTCTTATATATAGTCTCCTCTGACATTCACTTTTCACCCTTCCGAGCTTGTCTCGTGGGTTAGCGGGTCAGACTTCGGGTTACTGGTAATGCGAATTCTGGGTCGTTACAGCCTTGCTGAAAACCTCCCTGCTAAAAACCCTACTGCCTGCCTCTACCACGACCTCCTTGAAAGAATCTCTTGATCTGCTTGCCCCATTTTCCTATTCCAGATGATGAAGTAGCTCCGGAAGGTGCTTTCCCATTACCAATTCCTCCCGACGGTTGAGGATGCCGGAAACTACCTGAGCCTAAACCACCTGACTGAGACTGCCCCTTCTCCTTCATCTCCCACATTTCCCCTTTCAGCCATTACTATTCCTGCACAAACATTATTCCAATAACACAATACACAATGAATCAATACAAAACCAGGGTCACTACCAGCAGTGAGTTACAGCAAATACATGGCTATGTAATTTCCAATTTCTTTATATTCTTACGGATCTTGCTCTGATACCAACTGTGACGGTCCTAACCATTCAGACCCGTTAACCTAATAACGAGCCTAACTCGAGTCTGCCTCCCGCGAACGGGCCGAAGCCTCGCAAGGGATATCATACCACTAGTCCGTAAAAACATAAAGAAATCAACTCAAGTATTCATAAGATCCACCAATCTTACAAATATTTACATGAATATACATAGCCATAGCATAACTGTAACTAAACTACAACTAAACCTGGGGCATACCCCGAGGTGAACAACATAAAAGTAATATTACACTACTGGTGGTGCTGACCCTCCACTGGACGACGAGCGCGAAATCTCTGGATCTCCCTCACCTGGTAGGAGGTAGGGGTGAGCCTCTCGAGTCACTGGCTCAGTAGGGAAACTCCCTAGAAACCGAGCAAACCAACACAAATAGCGAAACAGGAAATGCTACACTAACAATTTACAACATTATCTAGCAGGATATAAAACTATAAATACTACTTACCCTTTGCTGCTTAACAGGAATCAACGTAAATAAATAAACAACAAAAGCAAATAGGTGCACGAGCTACTGTAGAGAAACGCCACACTCGAGTCACGTCAACTGGTTCGCGACACCAGTTACTGACCCGGACAAACAACACAGGACTACCTCTCAGTCTCGCAGCCACGGACGAAAGATCCAGCTGCCGCTCCACTAAACAAGTACAAAGAACTGTGGAGTCTAACTAAACCACCACAACCTGCAAGTCACACACCTCGCAGGCCCATGCCTGGCACTTTAGGGACTCTGGCTTGAGCTCCCTAAAGTGAGACACTGAAAAACAGGACTAGCTGGGGTCCAGTACGTCTACTGGTGTCCGTCTCCCCCAACTACGAGTGCGCTACAAGCGACAACACAACAAACTCTCTCTAGTCACTGTCCCATTGTCGTCTTTCCCTCAGCCGGACGTACTACTCAACACAAGAGTGAGGGTGTCCAGGAAGACGACAAGACCTCGTCGGTACCCAGTACCGGGACAAGCCCCGAGCACGCACACATGCCTGGCTCACACAAAACCTGGGGCTCCCAACTGAAGAGGTATCCACGGTAGGCGTCTACTACTCACCACGTACACAAAAACCACGTGCACACCGCACAAGTCACGTGAAACTCTACACAAACCACGTGAACACCACGTAAACCACACACACCTCACGCTTCCCGAGCGCTGAGAAAGTGCCAATGCACCCTCACTAACATCACATAACACAAACCATGCAAAACGGATAATCAAACACTTGTACGTATTCATGAATAACTACATTCGGCTGTTGTCGCGACACGTTACGGCGCCGCCTTCAGAACGCGACGTATCGCGGTGTCGCGACATAGTCGCGATGCCCAAGGCTGTCGCCTTAGCAGGTGTAAACCCTAATCCGGAATCTTCAATCCGGATCACCCCTAAACTCATTAAAACCTGTGATTTCAGTCCATTTACATGCTTAATGTGTCCCTACACATGCCATCTACTGTTTAGAAAGCAGTAAACGCATTATCTACACCACACGATCAATCCACGGATCAAACGATAGGAAATCTCCCTACCTTCGCGAAGAACGCGAAGAACAAAGCTCGTACGAGGTTCCCTCCGCTCCACGTAACGTCCTCGCGATGGGAACTCGTCAAACCGAGTTCAAACAAGACAAATAGCCCACAATTCCCACAGCAAAACCCCCTGGCCGAGCAGAGCTTTTATCAGCTTTGTTCTGCTAGGGTTACATAAAAACACATCGCAGATAAGAACGTGACGCTCTTCACAACCGCGACTTGAACGCGACACTCTAGGCTGTCGCGATCAGCTTGCTGACGTCACCCGAACACCCAGCCGGTGACACGCGGCTGACATGCACACACTCACTTAAACCGGCGGTGACATGAACGCGGCGCCAAGGTCTATCGCGATCCTAACGCGACACCCCTCACTGTCGCGTTAAAAACCGAGAAACAGATAATACTTTTGGGCAAAATCTTACAATTTGAGAAGAACACCTGTCACGCACAAGTCATCAGCCACACACTGGCCTCCTCTACCACACAATGACGATCCGAACGGTCGGAACGTTACACATACAATCTAGCGATATAGCTCATGGGAATGAGTACTTAGAAGATGGATTTTAATATAATCCCATTTGAAGAAATCGATAATTAGATTTTATTTCATCGCCATGTTAAAATGACTAGCAGCCTGTCAGGCATCTAATGAGTGTTTGTGGTCTCTCTTACGATCAACCATACACTGCCAACCCACATTTAAAATAAAAGAATGGACTGTTTTGTAAATACCCCTGTTAGGTGAACAATTGTATAAAAATATTTACACATATACCCTTGTTCTCGATGAAAAATGTCCCAAAAGAACTCACCACGACCGACAGTGACATACACACATCCCCCCCACCAATGCCTCCCTTCACCTATACAACTCTCTCTCTCTCTCTCTCTCATAGGCTCTGTTTGCACCTAATTTGGGCCACCAGATCTCAGATGGGCCTGTGACCCACTAAAAAGCACAGATGTAGTTCGACTGCTACAGAGATAAAGGAAGAGAATGGCAAAAGAAGTAATAAAGAAGAGAGGGATGGGTCAATTGCAAAAAGGTGACAGCTCCCATCGCCTTACCATCTCAGCCCTCCAAAAGGGGTATAAAAGGACTCCATCGCAACTAGAAGAAAGAGGCGGCAGAAACCAGAAAGAGGAGAGAAAAGAGAGCAGCGGGAGGGGGAAGAAGAAAGGAGCCAGGCCTGTTTTCCTTGGAGATACGTGAGCGTACTGCTTGGTTAGAGAGGGGGAAAAGGTGAGGGTAGAGCAGGGAGTGTAAGAGATTTTAGTTTTGTTTATTTCTATCTTCTTCTCTCCCAGAGATTTCAGTCTCCCCATGTATTTCTTTGTTTCCTGATGCAACCATCTTCTGAGGATGTGCTCCCAATGGAGTTTACGTCTCAGAACGATATGTAAAGGCTTAATGTTTATAAGAAATTGGTGGATAATGCTCCGATGTATGCTTCCTCATCGCCCTTCCCCTTATTTCTTTTTTTTATGTGTTCACGGAGTATGCTTGAGGGCCCAGACATGGGTATATGTATCACTGTTTTATTGTCGCCTGCAATTTCATAATTCAGATTTACTGTTCTTCGTTTATGCTTATTCGCATGAAGCTTTGTGGATGCTTGGCAGTAAGCCCCTTTCCTAATACCAGACTGAAGGCCATCCTATGCTCGATCTGGTGTTGATGGGTTGTACAACATTTATTCATTTGTGCTACTTTAATCAATTCAGATCTCTGTTATCAGATACCTCTTCTTTTTCTTTCATCTTAATTCATATAAATGTTAAACTCTGGGAGGCCCCAGAACAGCAACCCACCGTAGTGTTTCTACAGGCCTCGGTACTGAGCTCTCACGTCCTCTATGTGATGTGCACCAGTTACCCTTTGTTAAGCATTTCTTCTATTTATTTAAACCTTCTTTAAGAAAACGTCTGTGTACTCCCAAACCCCTTTTACAGCATACTAATTTTGCACAAGAATTTCCAGTGAATTCCCACGTTATTTCCTCCCCTGAGTGGATGTTGGGGCCTTGAACGGTGGCCCTACACAATGCCACCGTTCAACATCCTTCTCCACTGCTGATCCACCACCCTCTCCTTTTACTTGAAAAACCCCTGAACGTGGCCCTCCATGATGCCACCGTTCACCCTTCCTTGCCTACTGTTGAGCCTCCACCACTGCACAAAAGCCCTTGAAAGGTGGCTGTCACGTCACGACATTTAATATGCCCATAAATGCCGGAACGTGAACGAACGGGAAATCAAGAGTACAATTTGAACTAATTGAACAAGAATTTGCTCTGAGACTTCACTAAATATCATATATTATTCACCTTCAATAGGTGTTACATGGTTCCTGATTTATAATCTCAAAAATAAAATGACGCCACGGTTGATCTCTCCACACACAAATCCCGAAGTTCCCGCCTTCTAGAATTGTAGATACCTGAAATAGTAGGATTTAATGAGCTAACTAGCCCAGTAGAATTCAATTCCTTGAATTAAAAAGGATTCACAGGTATGATCTCAAGATAAGAACATGAACATTATTAACAATGAGTGTTCAAAGCTATGAACGAATGAGTCAATTCAATAACACATGAAGAACCAAGGTATTATAGGAGCATGATCAATAACTCAGGATATCACTTAAGTTTAGAATCAAGCACTTATTCACACACACATGTGTATTATGATGACTAATCAAACCACTTAATGATGCATGCCAACATCCACTGTCCTCATCGCCCCCGCGCGGCCACTGACGAATTCGGGCGCTCCCCCCAGGACTGAACCAGCCCTTTATTTGCCAGGCATATTACTCAAATGAGTCCCAAAGACTCGCAACTCGTCATCATAACACACTCATTATTGTAATGAGTCAAGGATACAAGGAGTTTACTCATAGTTACTCAAGATTTGCACACAAGAACGAAGGAACTTTGGTTCCTTCACTGATTTCAGAAATTGATAGTTTCACAAGAACAATTTTGTTCGGAACTTGAAGAAATAATTCAAGGAAAAAGGAAAGATCACATGACTGGTTTTAGTAGAGGTTTAGATAGTAAAAACCACAAACTATAGGTAGATTATTAGTTAGAGCGATTGGGTAGGATTTACAATGAAGAACAGAGTCAAAATAAGGCTAGAAACAAGGTTCAGTCAAGACCTGTCGACAGGCCTTGGTCTGCTGTCGACAGAGGCAGCACTGCCAGAGCTGGGTTTTCAGTTCTGAGTGTATCTGTCGACAGCAAGCTAGGGCCTGTCGACAGGTACACTCAGTCTGAAGTTTCTGGGTTCTGGCCAGAGGTTCCTGTCGACAGGCAGACCTTCGTCTGTCGACAGGGGCTGTGTAAACTGTCTGAAAGCTAGTCCATTCAACCTCTAATGGTTCTATAAAGTTTCTCTAACAATCCTAACATGATTAGGACTTTGGACAAGTATGATTTCAGTTCTATAGCTCAACGTAACATAACAAGAAAATGAAAGAAAGAACAGGGGATATGATGCACATAGATGCTCAACACGAAGACAAATTCGAGAGGAAATTACTGAAAGAGTAATTCCCTTAAAACTCTCTTTCCTACTTTCATCATTCATTTATCAAGGCACACTCACTAGAGACTTTCATAGTTTCTCAAAGGTTCAACTTCTAAGAAGAACAAGAACTATCATAGTTCACTCTACACTACACAACAGAATCAATATGATTTCAGATTTTAAACAAGTTGAGGTGAAGAAGGGATAATAGGAACTTCTCATGGCTTGAGGACTAACTATAATATGATGAAAGATTCAGTTTCTACCATGAACATATTTTCTGAACTGACGAATGACAGACACATGATAAGAATCACTTCAAGCAATTAATCTAGAAGTGGAAAGAAAGAGGATTAGGAAATGAATCCTACACTTATACATGGATCTCTTAATCATAAATGAATTATAAGAACAAGAAGAAAGAGGATTAGGGAATGATGTGTTGCCTCTCATGACCAAACACTAAATAAACATGATGAAGGCTCAATTCTTGTCATGGAGCTACTTCCTGAATCTGGAAAATAGCTTGCACATGGTGAAGGATCACCTCAAACTATTGAACTAAGTTGAGGTGTAGGAAGAAGAATGGGATGGAAGTGAATCCTACAGACACACAACTAAAACATGATTATAAGGGATGGATACACAGTTTCAAAGGAGAATTCAAAAGTTTTAAGTATGTAAGTAGGTGATCATGACCTCTTTAACAAGTGTGGAAGTCAAGAATTTAGAGAAGAGTGGGAAAGGAAGAGAATTCTACCTTGCTTTTAGAGAGATGAAGACTCACACCTCCCCCTTAACAGAGAAACCCACAACTAGTAGGTGGAAGAGATGGTAAGCTTGGAAACACAGCTGCAACAAGGGTGGAAGCAACAGCAGCAGCCACGGCTGCAGCACCTCCAACAGGAACAACAGAAATAGCAGCTCCAGTAGTAACACTTTCAACAGAAGCAACAGCTCCAACAGAAAACGATGACTTCCTCCACAATTCACCCACTACAAGGGACTGGAAAACATAGCAGCAATAGGAGCAGATCTAAACGGTTCGCAAGCTGGGTATTGGGGGTTTTTTATAGCCTCAACGCAGGCCATGCATGATGGCACGATAGCCATCAAGGTGTCAAAGTTGTAATCTCCTTAAACCATGTCTGGACACGTTTGCCATGCAAGTTACAAGGTTTACACCTAAGGGGTGTACGTGTTGATCCCATTACCATGTGTGCTGGCCTTCCCAGGGTCACCCACGTAAGCCTCCTGAAAATTCCAGAAAATCCAAACCGTAATTGGACCATAATTCGGCTGGCCCAAAGATCTTTCTATGAACATGTCCAAATGATGTCTATTTGTCTTGAAATTTCTACCATAAGCTAATGTGATGGTTTTACAAATTATGGTTATTTTTATTCAATTTTTAGATTTTATTTTACACTAGGTGAAAAATCACCCGAAAAATGGTCGCGTCGACTGTACCTTGAAATCCATACGTCGAAAAATTCAGATAATTACATATTTAATTTCTCCACATTTTTCTGGAAATTATGATGTTCTCAGATTTTTATTTCGTTGTCGTTTTCCGGTATCGCCCTGTGGAGGCACGCACTTCGAGGTACGATACTGGGATAACGTTCATTACTACTAATTAAGTCTATCATCTAATTATCACAATTTAATAACAACCCTAAGGTATTTTAACCAAATTATTTCTATTTTCTTAACATTTTAAATTTCTGGGGCGTTACAGTGGCCTTCTCCCTTCCCACCGTTCAAGCTCTACCTAACCGTTTTCATATATCTAAACCACCAATAAGACCCTTGAACGGTGGCCCCTCATTCCCCCACCGTTTAGCTTCTCTCCCTGCCTATTGCACTGCTTTAAAAGAGAAGAAGAACTCTGAACGGTGGCTCTTTCCCTCTCCACCGTTTAGGAGCTTAATGACCTGATGGACTCAAGGTCATCAATTCATGGGTGTACTTTATGAAAAAGGTCAAATAGAAATGATATTTAATTCTGGAGCGATATTCTATCGGTTTTGCCCCAGTTTGCGGTCTCGGCATATACTGATCTCTCGGGTATGCCTCGAGAATCGATGTCGTGTGCCGTGTTGTTGTTGCCCCGACATCAACACTGTTGTTGGCACCATCTCCATCATGATGAACGGATGTCATGGACACCTCCCCAAGGTGCAAACTAAGGGGAGGTGCTGCCGGATTTTTTTCGTGATGATTTCTGGATCCGTTTGTGCCAATATAATAACCAGGCAACCTGTGTTGCAATCTGGCACCTGGCAAATATTATGTCGCTATTGTTTGGCGAACATTGCCCCGTAGACGCCGCCTCGGGTTTATGAGTGAGTGTCCCTAGGTGCTACCCTGACATACGGTGGGCAAGGGTGCTATCATCAAACCGGGTTTTATCATACCGGATTTCTGCCGATTTTCAACTTTATTTCTTCAGCCGTGATTTTTAATAGCTTCTGTCACATCTGTGCATTTATGTGAACGAGATAAATGACCATTGGCGTGTCGTACATCATCCGACCAATGTGTTCGATATGGAAAAATACAAATGAGACAAATAACAAAATCGCAAAGCACAGAAATGACAAATGGACAATAATTATAATAATTGAATGGGAAATCCCACGACAATAAAGGAATTAAAAAAAAATGTCAACAGACATGAATGCAGCAGAAGAAATCAACAGTAATAATGACAAAAGGTAATAAGTGGAGCAAACGTAAAAATTTAAATGCTGGAAAACAACTTTTGAACGATCAGATTAGTTATCAGTGGAGCAATAAAAGAAAAATGGGGGCTACCAAGCAGTAGCCACCGTTCAGCATTCCACACTCACGAGGCTGCCGTTTAGCGTCATCGGTGAGTATAGTAACCTCCATCGTTCAGCTCTCCACCCACATAAATCAATTCCCCACTGATCAAGCATCATATGTCCAAATGATAGATTGGACGGTGGAGGGCATGGGAGCCACCGTTCAAGCTACTCAGTACACTGGAACCCCCACCGTTCAAACCCAAATCCACTTCAAAAGTCCAAACAAACTTATTTTTGCACACCCCACACTCTCCCCTTATTAAATGACAACTTTTCTCTCTCTCCAGTTATTACACCCATATTCTCTCTCCATCCATCATTTAATTCTTTAACAAAAAAATACTCATGCACAAAACCCCATCATTCCACCATCACACCCAAGCAGTGAAGGCCACCATTCATCTGTGCATACATAAAGAATCATGCAAAATCACGTGAATAATCTGCCACCGTTGTGCTTACGTCATCACATACATAAGTCCCGATCCAAACCCCACCGTTCAGCCCCACACATGTATGAGCGCCGGTCCAAACCCCACCGTTCAGCCCCACACCTGCATAAGTCCCGGCTCACCCCCCACCGTTTAGAGCTCCCATGTACAGCCTGCCGCGGTTGTGCCTGCACAGTGCACACACCCTGTGCCATAACAAAAAAAAAACAAACAACATTTAAAACCCCTCCACCGTTTCATGCAAACCCACGCACACACCTAGGATATATAAACTCCTCATCTGTACATACCTACCCACGTACACACACATGCCACCATTCTATCTCCCACCTCCTATTTAATTTTCTGTAAAAAAAGGGGTACACTAGGTTAATAAGACAATGATTAATGGAAATTAAAAAAAAAAAAACAAAACAAAAAAATGAAACAAACAACAATCATAAAAAGAATGGGCAAATCAAATCATCTAAAATAACCTTAATTGTCACAATTCCAAATAAGTCAAAAAAAAATGCAATATGATAACTTCATATCAAAATAATAATCAAGGGAAATCTCAAATTAAATAATGAAGAAATGTGAATAATTTTAAATCAAATCCTACAACACCAAAATAAATGCAACAAAAAGATAATAACTTCAAAAATAAACCCAAAGTTAAATAAAAAAAATCAAATAAAGCAATCCTAAACCAAAAGAAAACAAATCTAATAATATTGAAACCAATTCAATCCCTTTAAATAAATCTGAAATAACACGTCAAATATTATGCTTTGGTCGTCTCGCATTAGACACAACTAAATTTGTATTTTCGCGCATACCTTTTATCGGATGTTTCCGCTTAAGGCTACGAGACTATTTATTCTGGCGATTAATCAAGGGTTTTCCCTCTCAGAGGGATGAAATTAATGTCGTTGCGCTTAGGCAACGGCGAGATCTTGGTCCCGACCCGATCTCCACTTTCGTTTGACGAAGTCAAACGGCGCGCAAACAGACCTAAAGCCCTTCGACTCTCGGAGGCAAACTATTTGTTGTCGCTTCACGCCTGCGCTATGTAAATTGCCGATTCATCTCACGTCGCCATCGCTTGAGTGGCATTTGACGGGACTTGAATTTGCAATATACATCCATACACATGAGAACATGATAAAAAAACTTTTAATTTTAAATAAATTTGTGATGGATCCATAAAAACCCATTTCCACAGGCTCTCTCTCTCATCGACATCGGAAGGGGGCGAGATCCCCCTTTCAATGTGCCCCTTCGCCCTTACAACTTTCTCTTTCATTGGGTCTCTCTCTCTCATCAATACAGGAGGGGAGGGGAACCCCCCCCCCCCCCCCCCCCCCCCATTTTCTAGCGCCCGCATCTGCCCCCGACAACTCTCTCTATCTCTCATCAGCAACGAAGGAGAGATCCCCCCTCTAGTCCCCCCCTTTTCGGCCCCAAAACTCTCTCCCTAACATCGAAGGGAAAGATCCCCCCTCCCTGCAACTCCATCTATATTTGCTCTCCCTCCCCTCTTATAAAGGATAAAAATGTCCAATCGATCACTAACAGATTGTAAAAGTAACAATGATGGAATGTTCCAAACACATTCTTGGCTTCCATCTCGATAGGTTACCAAAAGATTATTGAAGACATTTCTTATAGATAAGAGTGGTATACATGCAAACGCAAAACAAATTTTCACTCAAGTATTCGTCTAAGAGGGGTACATATGCAAAAAAAACCTAAAAATTTGACTAAGATCTTTTTAGGCCATCCTTGATGAATAATCAAAATTAAATTAGAATCCTTTTATCCTTTTACTACAAGAACAAACAAATGAGCTGTGCTGTTTGATGCTTTAACTAAGAGTGTGCACCGTAGAATTGTTCTTCCGATAATGAGTAGAATTGTTCTTTCGATAATGATGATTTAGAACATTGCTAAAGAAAATATAAATACAGAATCCAAAATCTGCTCAAGTGCTGAATTAACAATTCACAATTTGCTCGAGTGATGAATATTTAGCCAAAACATACGCAAACTTCAAATTTGCCAAATTAAGCGCTGTACTGGCCCAAATCACAGATGAGAACGTTGCTGGCAACATTGTTGAAGTTTGAAAGAGTTCCGTCGTGAAAATTGTGCATTTGCATTTCTCGGGCCAAAGTAAGAACAGGAACACCGAAACTACTGAAGGCAATCCATCAACTGCTCAGGTACTGAACTTTAGCCAACTCATCTGCGAGCTTCAGAATTGTCCACTTACCTTGCAATGCTAGCTCAAGTAATAGATGGCGGCACAATTTGAGGATCAGATGAAACTCCAGATCAATCAACTGCCATGGCTTCTGAACCCCCACTACCGTCGTCAGTGCCATTCTTGTTGTCTTCCATGGAGGCCCTTAGCTCCTCCAGGTTAATCTTCTGCTCATCCTCTATAGTATTTTGCAATTCATCCACCTGCACAGAAAAAAAAGGGGCGAAAGGACTTGTGATCACAGACAAAGTAGCACCAATGTTCCGTTAACATCCAGTGAATTCCATTCTAATGAAAGAGATACTTGGCATGCAAAAGAAAATTTTATTAGTGTAACCGTGCATGTACCATCTCGGTAATTGTCGCTCTAGAAGGGGCAACAACATAAAGGATTCCATGCAAAATAATTTTGGGATCAGCACTGGATGATGACGGCTAGAATGTTGCTTGAAGGTGGATGAATTTTCTGAAGTCAACATTCCTCAAAGAAAACTTACCACATGCAGTAGAAGAGAAAATTGTTTCTTCCGGAGGTCCAACGTCCTAATAGCTGCAGCATTCTCAGCCTCCAAAGCTGCAATCTCCTTATCAAGAGCTGCAATAGTTTTCTGAGTCTCGAATCTTGGAGGTTGCATGGCAATCAGTCTCCTAGTTGCCTCACATTCCTCCTTGTGTTGCCTCTCAACCTTGCTCTCCTCCAGCTGTTTCTTCAGATCTTCAATGTCCACCTGAGCCTGCACAATATGATGATGAATTTCTTCTTGCAGCTCATTAAAGCTCTCTATTTCTCGGAGGTTTGCATCAACAACTTCTTTGCTCTTAAGTAGAGGCAGCTCAAAAGTTGTCATCTCTTGTAGGAAAGCCTTGCAAAGTCTCTCACAGTCCCTAACATTGTCTGCATCTTTATCCAGTTCAAGTGCAAAAGAGAGGAATTTCTTCTGAAGCTTCTTCAGTGGTGGTTCACCTCTAGTGGTTGTGATCCGAGTAAGGAGCCTGTGTTTGATTATAACATCATCTTCATGAGGACCAAAAGCAAAATGTGCAGCCATTTCTTCTGCCCTGCCAGCAACTTTTCTCCCCTTTACTAGCATCAGGCGCAAAAGGATCTAAAAGTGAACCTGCAATAAGTGGAATTGCCAGTATGATGAACAGCTCACAGAACTGCTAAGGAACAGGCAGAACAATTAATGAGTTGCTAATATTGCAAACAGCTACTCTTAAAAATAGATTGCTAACATGTTGATATGGAAAAAGTTCTTCTTGGATCCTTCGCAATAGTAAATAGCATGTGGCCAAGTTATCCACAAAACATGAAAGATGCTTGGAAACCACTTTATGAATTATAGTTACCCAAAAGACATGCTTGCACACAGAAAGATGACATGCAAACAGTTGAAAAGCCAACACTTAGGGAGCTGACAAAACAGAACTAGTTCAAGTTTGACAAGCTTACCAAAGCTCCATCACTGCATTTCCCAATATTAGGTCACCTAGAGATAAACCTGCCTATGTAATTCCTCGGATCTAAGTGAAAACTAAAGCAAACTATCATTTCCTCTTGTTTCCAAGGATCAATAAAAAGCAAGCTTCCGCATAAAACATCCTCCAGGTAAACTTGGGAACATGCTCGACGTCCACTTGAAATGTGGAACACTAGTGAAAAATCACCAATTTCAATTCATTTTCTGCAGGACGAGTCTCAAGCATAAACAATGTTCCCCATCATCTACTATAGGCATATCTTATACCTCACAAGTGTTGGATAAAGTTACCGTAGCAGACAAGGCACGTTTTCAGGATCACTACTTTTACATGAAAGGTCAGCAAAAACAGATGTCCATGAACAGAACTCTCTTAGCATATAATAAACTGGTTTCTCAAACAAAATCACATTCTCATATCTGTGAACATGATGAGGATAGCATTCTTTGTGGCTTTTATTACTTCCTACCGCAAGGATTAAAAATGTAGGATGGCATAGGAATAGAAGAATGTTGATTTCATATACCTAACATAAATGGGTTGCACGAAGTTTGCATATTTGCATCAGAAAAAGAAGCATACCTTAGACCATGTTTTATTTAACAAAAACACAGTAGACATAGGCATATCCAGGAAGCTCTTGGAAATAAAACGTTGCTGTACATTGAAAAAAAAAGAGAGAGAGCTTTTTTTCCTCACTGCTTCAATCTTCTAAGGAAATTAAGACCAAAGTGACCATGGAACGGGTACGAAAGGTAGAATGACAATTTCTTCAAACTCTCCTTGCATGCAATTAAAATGACATGCCAAAGCCAAGGACATCAGAAAGGGAAGAGGGACCCTAAGAAATCTCACCGTTACAGGCCAGAGGAAGCGCCGACAGGAGATGATCTGATGATGGCGATTAGAGAAGGGAGCTGCCTCCGCCGACGCCCGCAGGCCGGCCACGCTCATACGCCGTCACCCGACTCGCCTTTGCCAGACCGCCACGCCCACGCGCCGCCGTCCGCCCGTGAAAGCCCTGGAAGGTTGCCTGAGCCCGGAAGAGGGCTTACTGTCTCGGGCACGAAAGGGCCGACCGCAAAATCGGCGGGTATTGGGTAAACGAACAGATCGGTTCGGGTCGATGACCCGAAAATTAAATACCTCACTAATCGAACATTTCGGTTTGGTTTGGTTCGGATCCGGGTTAACCGGAATCGTGTACAGCCCTTATTATTTGGAATCACACCTTAATGTACCTTGCGATCGGACAGCCTTTTTAGATGATGAGCTTAATCCTTAATTCAATGCCCAAAAAAAGAGGTTAATCCTTCATTTAAATTTTTTATTTATAAATTCAACCACATGAAAAGAATGTGACACACTAGACGACCCAAAAAAAATTGTAATTTTCATTACAGCATTTCCCACACTTCAGTTCTAGCACTCTGTTTATAGATTAAGAAGGCTATTTACATCAGATCTTATTCTTAATTCAATCTTGTGTCGTCGTAGATCCCTCTTATTTTATTCTTTTTTTTTCATATTCCGATGAGTCATCTAAAGCAACGTTTGGCATCAACTGTTGAAGTGATTTTGGAGCCGATAAAGTTCTGTAAAAAAAAAGCAGAGTCAAATGGAGATCTTGTGCACTGATTTTTGTGTCAATAGATTTTGGAGAGTAGAAAAGAGAGAGACACAAAAAAAAATCTCACTCCTCGAAGCCAAAAGCGAGCCAAAGGCCGCTTTTTGCTGGATTTTGGAAAGGCGGATGGTGCTTTACTTTTTTTTATTTAAATACAGCCTATAGAGATCTGTGTTACTTATTTTTGCATGGTTAAAATATGTTAAAAAAATTTATTTCTTGTACAGGCGGACAAAACCCTGCCTCTACAATGGGAGGTACAAAACTTCTCCTGCAAGATCAAAAACTTGTGTCAAAAAAAATTGATTTCAACAAAATTTCTTTCCTCCTCCATGAAAACAAACGATGCCTAAGCAGCTCACGCTCGTCCAGTCTATATAGAACAAGAATTTGGATTGACATAGGATTAAGGTCGTGTATAATATAGTCCAACTTAAAAAATCGAATCGATCCATTCTAATGAGTTGTCAATTCATTTTTTTTATTAAAAATTTAATTGAACTGAATATATATTTAATATATTTATAATCTATTATTTTACAAGAGAAAGCACGGCCTAATTGGTTAGTATGCTTCACTACCCATGAGAGGTCCGGAGTTTGAAACTAGTAAAATTAATTGAACTGAATATATATTTAATAATATATTATTTTACAAGAGAAAGCATGGCCTAATTGGTTAGTATTTTACAAGAGACCACCATTTTCGATACTACTATACTAATAACCTAGTAAAACAAAGGGTACTTGTAAGCCTTTCATGTCTCCCTACAAGACTGCAATCCAACACGTCGTCTGCAAATATTGTTGCTAACCCAAAACTTGATGTTCCATTAACCAAATTCCGACGTAAATATGGGAAGAACCAGGTTCAAAATCATATACATCTCAAAGAAAAGTTGTGATGAAACAGGTATTTTTATCCAAGGTGAAAACAAAATACACCTTGTAGCTGAACTGATGCTGACGCGCTGCCGAAGGTCACCGATAATCTAAGCATACAAATTTGCTTTGCAAACTCTGCAGAGTTCCTTCCTCACAAAGTTTTTGTTTTGGGAGCCTTCTTCTTAGCCGTTCTCCTTGGAACCGAGGTCTTCATCCCCAGGAAAAAGAGCAGAGCACCAAACAGGGCCAGATTCTGCCACATGAATGAACAAGAAATTTAACAAGTTTGTTGTTTTCAGACTAGCAAACAAATATAAGTTTCAGTCTACACGTGCGAAGGATAAAGCAAACCTGAGTGAACTTAACAAACAGTTGTGCAAATACTGGCTTCTCAACATCGTAGTTGTAGAAATCAAAAACAATGGGAGTAACAATTGCCAGATAAAGAGCCTGCCAAAACCAACAACCAGTGTTGATAGCAATGCCTTACTCCTCATAACACTATAAAGAGCATCATAACATTCTCACATTTTGGGAAAGTTGGCTGCAAGTTATTATACCACAAGGATACACAATAGCATAAAATGTCTGGACGGAAGAGCATATAAAATACAAACCAAGAGGTTAGCTCCAAGGGTACTCCCAAAAATAAACAGAACACCCCCAATGCCCTCACAGATATGGCGCTAGCAATGACATGTTTCATCTGGAGATAAAGAAAGCCAATTAAAAAAGTCAATTCGCAAGATTTTAGGCTTTAGCCAGTAAAAGTGGTACTATGGTGTAAAAGTAAGGCCAAAAAGTTAGCCAGCTCACTTCAATTTCTGCAATTTGGAACCCCAAATGTGCATGAATATGCTTTGATACAAGATCAAACTTGGGCTTCAACTCCTTAGCAGCAGGCCCGCCATCATCACCAAATTCAATAAACCTAAACGAGAAAAGGTCAATCCACCCCACAACCAGGCATCGGACAAGAAATATCAATGCCATCAGCACCTTAAACATTAGCAAAAGATATTGTTCACACGTTGTGATGCTGGTAGTAGCAAAACGAGAGGAAGCTGGTATATATATAGGTTGGCACGAAAAGAATCACTATGCAAGTGACTGACGTGTGTTTCATGAAACAGAATACTTAATTCACAAATGAAAAAAAAATGAATATACACTACTAGATGAAACATACAAAATTTCTTGTTTTGCATCAGTTCAAAAAAATGAAGAGAAGAAGATGAGACGTTCATAACCAATAACAAAGAATCACAAGTTCAGTCAAATGGTGAAAACGTAATTGGACATGCGCTTCCAGACCAGAAAAAGGTTTGAATATGTAAAGAACATCCGAGACGTCTCATGTGAACCATCAACTATCTCATTGCCACTAACCTGGTAAGAGTATCCTCAAATTTGTAATCAAAATTTGGAAAGTTGGGATACACTAATGATCCGTCTTGATGTTTGTTTTTCAATAAAATATTTATTAAAAATAATTTTTTAAAATAAAAAAGTCTAAAAAATAATAATAAAAAAATACACTCCGTATGTCAACCACCTGATCGCTCGATGCCGGTCACCAAACGCCAAGCGTCAGGTGCACCGGACGTCGGGCGCCGACTGCCGGGCGTTGGGTGTCAGACTCATAGGCGTCAGACACTGGGCAGAGGACGCCTAACGCCGGGCACTGAGCCCCGGGCGCCGGCGACGGGACACCGAGCGCCTACACTGAATGCCGACCACCGGACACCGGGCGTCGGGTTGTTAGCCATCGGTCGTCGAGTTTCAAGCATCGGGCACTAAGAATTATAGTGGAAATTGTAGTCACACTCATGAAAATCTTATATGAAAGAGAAATTCAGGAAAATAGTTTACAGAATCTTATCAAGGATGCCAAAATCCATAATTTTAGGTAAAAGATTTTCATGAATTAACTTTTCAGTAGTACCAAACAGACTATTGTATGAAGTTTTTCCCTAAAACCTTTTCCGATATGAACTTTTACATGGAAACAAACGGACCCTAAATCAACTTCTAATCCAAAAGTCTATATGCAAAAGAAATTCTACACACCCTGCCCTAGTTTGAACCAGAAAACATCGATCAGCAATAACCAGTGACAGCGAGCATCTGCACCAGTCTGCAAGCTAGGTAAGCATGTATCCTTATGGTTCTTCTATCTCCGTACCATTTCCCCACTTTTCTGCCATGAGGTATACCAAAGCACATGGAAAGGCCATGGGTGTTTCTGTACTCAAGGGCATTTTGGGCTGCACTAGTTATATAACATGTGCATCTGCATTATAACACACTACTCCGCTAAATTGAATCATGAACGTAAACTTACAAAAAAGACTTTGGGAGTTAGACTTTTAAAAATCCAATAATCAGAGAAATGCAAGCTTAAACAGCAACTTTGAAGTACTTTCTTTGTGTAGACAAGCTGTCCAAAGCAGGACAGGCACCAATCAGAAGCTCACCATAGAATTTGCTAGATGAAAAGAAGGGATTTTTTTAATTCGTGAGACTGATCTACTCGGAATTTATGAGAGCACCATTGACTCGTAACAGGGTGCCTACTCTTCACTTATGTACTAGGTGTCAACCGATGGCATTGGTTGCCCTCGTGGGCACCAAAGGTTGCCAAGGCAACCTTTGGAATGTAGAATAAGCGGTTGTCCCTGGAAAGAGGCTTTTCAAGGAGGATTTTGTGTGCGTGGAAGAAAACCAACGCAGAAGGAGTTCTGCTTCCTCTCCAGCGCAAACAGGACTCTGCCGGTTCCCTCCCATGCGCATGCAGGAAAAGTGAGAAGGAACTCTCACTTGGATAGAATTGCGCAAGAACTCTCTCCCTCTCTCTCTCTCTCTCTCTACACACGCAGTGTGAGACTTCTCTTACGGGACATCACCGTCGCATCCCGAGGACGTTTGGAGCGAGGAACTACGAAGAAGACTCTAGTAGCCTTCTTCCCGATCCTACGACATTCCGCAACGCACGAGGTACACACCTCGATCAACATCTAACATTAGTATCAGAGCCAGGTTACGATCCTGGGACCTGTGGGTTATGGGCCCACCACGCTTCCGCTGCGCCAATTAGAATCCGGCGACTCATGACTGCACGGGATTACGTTGCGGCACTGGGCGCTTCTCCCTCGTCGCACCCGGCCGACGCCGCACGCGCGACTGCACAGCAAGGGGATCGCGGCCATGCGGCGACGCCGTTCCCAGCCATGCAGATTGGCACGGAGGCGAGGACGCGGGCAGGCGCGACGTTAACCGCGGCCAGCTAGACACCCAGGCTGGGCCACCCTGGCAGCGCCGCCCCAGACCCGCGACTGGGCGGGCCAGACGACCACACACTGCACGCGGGCGGCCAGCGGGCCAGCCTGGCCACCCTGGCTGGGCGCCCCTGCCCCCGCCCAGGCGCCAGGGCGGCGCCCAGGCGGGCCACCCGGCCACCCGGGCTGGGCGCCCCTGCCCCGCGCCCAGGCGGGCCAGGGCGCGCCCAGGCAGGCCACCCACCCGCGGCCAAGCGGGCCATCCCGGCCACCCGGGCTGGGCGCGCCAGCCGCATGCCCTGGCAGGCCAGGCGGGCCAGCCCGGCCACCCGGCCCCCGCGGCCACGACCAGCCCGGCCACCTGGGCTGGGTAGCCCAGCCCCGCGCCCAGGCGGCCAGGTGGGCCCTCGCGGCCAGGCGCACTGGCGCGGAGGCCGCGCACAGCGCGGCCACGTCCGCGGCCTCGGCCCTGCACGACGCACTGGCGAGCACGGAGGCGACCGTGGCCAAGGCATTTTTGCAAATGTGCGCAACGGTGGTCCACCTATGCCCAGGCGCACTTTTCTGGTGGAGCAGTCCCGCATGAGAGCGTCGGCCCGTCGGCGACGTGAACTTGACCGTCTTGCCAGACGTCGCACTAATGTGATTTTGCCGAGCGGACCTCGTGGTCGAGCTCGACTTAGCCGCATTATTGGACGTGGACCGGCAGGAAATGCTGACCCGACCCCTCGTCGCCACCATAATGAAAATTTGGCGGTACGACGAGTCCGGCGTCGCATACGGCATGTTCCTCGGCGCCGTCTCATGACTCCGACCCGTCTCCAGACGATTGGTTTAGCTATTCTAATGTTATCGCATTTTTAGACATGATTTTATTAGAACTTCGGATCATCTTTAGCTTCATGACTATGAGATTGTCTTATTTAAGTCCATGCAATAATTATATGAGTTAGTTTAATCTTGATATATTGTATGATCCGATGCAATAATTGTATTAGTCCATGCAATAATTTATTCATGCATTTAATAATCAAGCAATCTATGTATGATCCGATGATATAAAATCATGTGTTGAGAGTTTGAACATGCATGATTAATTGTTGTTCAAAATTATTAGAATATATTTTGAGCATAATTAATTATTGTTCAAAATTATTAGAACATGTTTTGAGCATGATTAGTTGTTGTTAATTCTTATGACTATTCATGTTTAGTATATACATGCTTAAAGATAGAGAGATGTTAGTTCCTCTCCCTTTACATTATTTGATCGAAATTACCCTAATAATATTGAATATTCTTATATAAATGGGAGATGATTGTAGTTCTCTAAGTCTACTTTCGATCTTATTATAGGAGAATATTTAATATTATAGTGTAGATTTTTGGATCAAATAGACTGATGTGTAAAATTGTCAACTTAGCCTTCTCCTTATTATCTTAAATGTAGTGATTCATCGATGGCCTCGAAGAATGTTATTGCTGACTTAACGAAAGGGGATAAATTAGATGGCACTAACTATGACATATGGCATCGAAAAATCCAATATCTTTTGAACGAGCAAGAGTTGCTTGATCACATTACAACATCCATGACCCCGCCCGCAGAAGGCAACACTGCTCAACACCGAAGAGATCAAGACGCTTACAAGTTATGGTTCAACAAAGATCGTAGCACGCGCTTTACACTGTTAAGCAGCATGCAGGATGATCTGATTGGCGAGTTTGAAAAGTGTAAGACTGCCAAGGATATGTGGGATAACTTGAAAATTTCTTTTGGAGGAACCTCTACCACGAGGTTAAGGGCTCTTGTTTTGAAATTTGAGACCCTCCGAAAAGATCCCCGTCAGAACATGACTGAGCATCTAAGAATGATGTCAAGCATGATCCGCGACTTGAAGTCTGCAGGTCACGATCTCACTGATGAGCAGCAGGTGCAGGCTGTAATAAGATCTTTGCCAGACTCTTGGACTCACATGAAACAAATCCTCACTCACAATGAGAGCATTAAGAATTTTTCTGACATCTCTCGCCATGTGGAGTTAGAGGCTGAGCGCGAGGAAGCCATGCGCGCTACTGCCCTTGTCGCCCAGGGAGGCAGACAACAGGGCAAGAAGGGTCCAAAGAAGAACTTCAAGAGGAAGAGGCAAAATGTTGCATCCACTTCTAAGGCGGGGCAGACACCGAAGCGCCAAAGAGGCAAGCGCGGTGGAAAAAGGGACAAGTCAAAAGCCAAATGCTATAATTGTGGACAATTGGGACATTTCGCTCGTGAATGTACTGAGCCGAAAAAGGTATTCCAATTTCTTTGCTCTCCAACTGTGCATGTTTGTTCGCATATCTTAGTTGCTCGAACAAATCCTGAATGGATAGTGGATTCAGGAGCGACCAAGCACATAACAAGGGATCGAGCAGGATTCGTGGATTATCGCCGAATCTCAGCAGGATCGCAAAGAGTATACATGGGAAATGGTTCCAGCGAGAAAGTCCTTGGAGTTGGTGTATATCAACTCAAGTTAAAGACTGGACGAGTCTTAACTCTCCATGAAGTACTCTATGCGCCTAGAGTTCAGCATAATCTACTATCAGTCTCATCATTGTTAGCATTAGACTTCTCTTTTTCGTTTGCTAGCAACCAAGTTGACATTTGTTTGAACAATGTTATATATGGTCATGCTATATTCATGGATGGTTTGTTTAAATTAGATTTGGATTATCATATTTTTCTGTGTCTTATGTGGTGAACACTGATAATAACCTTGATTCGATAATTTGGCATGCTCGGCTAGGACACATTGGACAAGATAGAATGACAAGGTTAGCTCGAGAAGGCTTGCTAGGCTCACTCGCTAAAGTCAATCTTCCTGTGTGTGAATCGTGTTTAGCCGTAAGGCATGTCGCAAGCCTTTCGGAAAGGCTAAGAGAGCCACTGAACTCTTACAATTGATCCACTCCGACATTTGCGGACCCATGAGTGTGAAGACCCGTCAAGGGGCTTCCTATTTCCTCACATTTATAGATGATTATTCACGATATGGATATGTCTATTTGATCGCTCACCGCTATGAAGCGTTAGATTGCTTCAAACACTTCTTGGCAGAGGTTGAGAATCAATTAGGCAAAACCATAAAAGTTCTTCGGACGGATCGAGGACGTGAATATCTTTCGGATGAGTTCCGAACTTTATGTGAAGAAAAAGGAATACGCAGACAGTTAACTATTCCATATACACCGCAACAAAATGGTGTTGCTGAGAGACGGAATAGAACACTGCTAGATATGGTTAGGTCGATGATGGCGCATGCCAACCTTCCAATATTTTTTTTTGGGGGATGCTATAATGACTGCGGCCTACATCCTTAACCGCGTACCTTCACAGTCAGTTCCTTCCACCCCTTATGATATGGCGTGGTGAAAAACCAATTTAGATAATCTACGGCCATGGGGTTCAGCGGGATATGTCCATGACACCTCTCACAAGTTTGGAAAACTTGGCCCTAAAGCTAGAAAGTTTATCTTTATAAGATATCCTGAAGGCTCTAAGGGTTATGTCATGTATGGACAACATCCGAATGGAGGAATGACAGAGAAAGACGTCCGAGATGTTGTTTTCTTAGAAACAGAATTTCCTAGCATCGGCGACACTGGAAAGAGTCTTGATCTCCATGAGATGGATGACCCCAATGATATTCTACCATCTTCCAGCGAAGGGAGGGAATTAGTTCCTAACCAGGAAGCCGCCGGAGATAGTAGAGATGATCATGATAGTGGGAGCTTTGTGCCCAGTGGGAGCACACCTATAGAAGAACAAGACGATCAGATACGCCGTAGCAAACGTGGACACATGCCTCGTCGTCGATTTGAGATTGAAGAGGAAGCCCTTGTGTGCCAGCTTGCTGATGATGATGAGCCTACTTCTGTTAAAGAAGTATTAGCTTCATCTGCTAGTAAAGAGTGGAAGGAAGCAATGCAAGATGAGATGGACTCTATGAGTAAGAATCAAGTTTGGGAACTTGTCGACCTCCCTCCAGGGCGTAAGGCTATTGGAAATAAATGGATTTTCAAAGTCAAACGCAAGGCGGATGGATCTATCGACAAATTTAAAGCACGACTTGTGGCGAAAGGATATACTCAAAAGGAGGGTATAGATTTCGATGAGACATTCTCCCCAGTGGTGAGATTCACATCGGTTCGCCTTATTCTAGCCATAGTTGCACATTTAGACTTAGAACTTTTTCAGATGGACGTTAAAACAGCATTTCTCAATGGAGAACTAGACGAAGAAATTTATATGGTGCAACCAGAAGGTTTTGAGGCAAAGGGACAAGAGCGCAAAGTTTGCCGTCTCAAACGTTCCATTTATGGCCTCAAACAATCGTCTAGACAGTGGTATTTTAGATTTCATAAATCTATTATCTCATTTGGTTTTGAGATGATTGAAGAAGACCACTGTGTGTATGTTAAACGTATGGCGGAAAAGATTCTTATTTTGTCATTATATGTTGATGACATTTTATTGGCTGGAAATGACATGGAATCTATCGAAGCCACTCGAAAATGGCTGTCTTCTGTCTTTGAGATAAAAGACATGGGTGAAGCAAATTATGTGCTAGGAATAAAAATCACAAGAGATCGCTCGAATAAACTTCTGTGTTTGTCGCAGGAGACTTATATAAATAAGATTCTTGAGCGATTCCGGATGCATTATTCCAAACCCATCGATACTCCAATTGATAAGAGTTGTGTTTTAAGTATCAGTCAATGTCCACAAACTGATAAGGAAAAGAATGAAATGTCTAAAGTGCCATATGCTGCTGCAATTGGAAGCCTAATGTACGCCATGTTATGTACACGGCCTGACATTAGTTATGCGGTGGGTCTTGTTAGTCGTTATCAAAGTAATCCCGGTCTCGTTCACTGGAAAGCAGTTAAGAGGATTTTTCGATATCTCCGTGGTACTTCGGACCTTGTCTTATGTTACAAAGGAGGTGACTTAAGATTGAAAGGTTTCAGCGATGCTGATTGGGCCGGTGATAAAGATGAGCGCAAATCCACCTCAGGCTATGTGTTTATGTTAGGTGGAGGGGCCATTTCTTGGTAGCAAGAAACAAACGTGCATCGCTTTATCCACCATGGAATCAGAATATGTGGCTTGTTCTACTGCATGTCAAGAGCTGTTTGGTTGCAGAGTTTCCTACAGCGATTGGCCATGACACAATTGTCAAGGGAGGCGGTGTTGCTGTATGTTGATAGCACATCGGCCTTGGCCTATGCTAAGGACCCTAAATATCATGGGCGAACCAAACACATTGACATTCGTTATCACTACATTCGGGATTTAGTGGCAAAGGAGTTGGTGGTTCTCCGACACATTTCAACAGGTCATATGTTGGCCGATCCACTAACCAAACAAATCCCGAGGGAGGCATTTGTAACCCATATTAGAAATATGGGATTGTGTAAATTGTGATGTGCACAATTATTGATTGACAATTAAGTTATTATGTTTTTCCTTCCTTATGTGTGTCTATGGTTGGAATACTTTACACATCAAGAAAAGTGTCACTAGGCTCTGAATGGACCCCCTCACACGGGTCATTCGCCTTGGCGCTTAGAAAGCGAGCAAGATGAGACAATTTTTATCTATGGCGCTATGAGAGCGAGCAAGATAAATTATATCTATGGCGCTATGAGAGCGAGCAAGATATTTTCTTTTTATTGTCGCCTTAAAATGAGTTAAGATGAGGTCCCTCTGGATCGATCACAGGATATAAGAATCAAATCTGTGAAGCCTTCATTAAGCCGGTTGCGAGTTTTATGATAAAGGTCGTGAGACTCGGGTTAGCCGCAGTGGGAGTGGCTAGACTAAGAACCGTATGGTGTTTTTTATTATGTTGTATGTGACACGCCCATAGATGGAAGAACACCGTAGCATGTGTACATACCACATGTGCGTAAAACGACCCTTGAAGAGAATGATGAATGAGATCTCTGTTTCATCATTGTGTGAGCTCTTGGATCATAATTCATTGATCCATTGTACCCTTAGGACTTGAGATCTATGTCATGAAAAGGAAGCTTGATGTCGCTACTTTAGCATGCTCCTTAGGGCTATGGTTGATACAGTCCAGCGGGACATGACTAGGAAAGCGGTCAAGACTAATTGAATTGACATGAAAACTCAAGAAAGACATCTGAATATTGCACCATGTTTTGTGGTTCACACCTCGAGGGACTATGTCGACTTAGTGGCGATAAAGTCGTGAATACAAAACGTTCGAGTTTTGACGTCGCTAGTTTTTGAGAGATCCAGGATGTCAAAGCTGGTGAATATTGAGGTATCTGGGGTACTACGGGATTCCTTTGGAGTATTGTGATCTGTTAGTTTTGGTGATAACTTAATAGATCACTACTCACTTTGTGCTGACTCTCGTAAGGTCGCTCACTCCATTCGTCGTATGTAAGATTGAGAAGCAAGTGTAGAGAGATGAATTGCTCTTAGTGAGCAACTGACATTTATTGTGCCCTCTGTGGGCAAGTGGGAGATGTTAACCGATGGCATCATGCCATCGGTTGGTTGCCCTCGTGGGCACCAAAGGTTGCCAAGGCAACCTTTGGAATGTGAAAAACCGCTTATGCGGTTGTCCCTGGAAAGAGGCTTTTCAAGGAGGATTTTGTGTCTGGAAGAAAACCAACGCAGAAGGAGTTCTGCTCCTCTCCAGCGCAAACAGGACTCTGCGGTCTCCCTCCCATGCGCATGCAGGAAAAGTGAGAAGGAACTCTCACTGGATAGAATTGCGCAAGAACTCTCTCCCTCTCTCTCTCTCTCTCTCTAACACACGCAGTGTGAGACTTCTCTTACGGGACATCACCGTCGCATCCCGAGGACGTTTGGAGCGAGGACTACGAAGAGACTCAGTAGCCTTCTTCCCGATCCTACGACATTCCGCAACGCACGAGGTACACACCTCGATCAACATCACCTAGGACAAGAAGTATAACCGAGTAAGGCCCGAGCAGATAGAGAAGATATGTTTCTCCAGAATGCTTTTTATTTGTTTCTCATCCTTTCCCGGCGGCTACGGATTTAGTCATGACTGCAACATACCAATCAAATTTCTAGCCAAGTTAATCTCTTCAATACTAAGATCTCTGCAGTCGACAGATAGAAACATAATTAGCAACCGCCACCAGACGAGAAAGGCATGGTTTTGACGCGGTTTCCTCAGTAAAATACAGATGAAGACAAATCACTGGAGACGAGGGGAGCACAAACAGAACAGCAGAAACCACACACCCATCCATCAACCAACAGCTAGGAAAAATGGATACGGGCGACTGCAAAGCTCACGACTTTCGGGCCCCAGTGAGACAATTCCCTGGAAGAAGTAATAGAAACCTACCTTGAACAGATAAGAACCAGAAAACATCCGTTCAGCTACTGAGCAACCACCAACACGTACACAAGCAAAAAGTACCGCAAACCATTGCGTCAACCAGATCCTTCAAACAGCCAGAAAAAAAAAAGGAACCCAACTTCCACGCCAGCTGCCCCCATTCAAACGTCATCTCAGAGGATCAAAACGCGCAGAACAGAAGCCCTAACTTGCATACATTAGAGCGCATATCCCGAGAGCTGGGGAAAGAGAGAGGGAAGTCCTTACTCCTGTAGGCGGACAAGAGGAAGACGGAGGCGAACAGCACCCTCCCCACGAACGACACGAACCCCATCTCCGCAAGGGAAAGCTAGCTAGCGACAGGCAGCGGAGAAGGCCCAGATTTCCGCCGCTTCGCGCGGGGGGGGGGGGGGGGGGGGGGGGGGAGTAGCTTGATGAGCGGAGAAAGCGGAGGCGAGGAGCAAAGCGGGACTTTTGGACGGACCCGGGTTAAGGTGACGGTGTCTGAACGCATGCCTCTGAACAAATGTCAAATTACTGGAAATGCCACTGCTCATACGAAGAAATCTGACGGGGAACGAGGGCATTTTGAGAATTTTGGGCATCTCCCCCGATCCTTCCGATGGTTCAATACGGAGGGGAGGAAGAAGGGCTCTGCGGCTCCTGATTGGGCACAAGTTCGTGTCTCGATCTGAACCGTCCATTGTAGACTCCCAGTCTCCGAATTGATCCCCGCCGTCGGTTACTTTTGATTTGGCAACGGCTAGACGGACTTCTTGTGGGCCTCCGTTGAAATTTGTTGATCTGACAACCCGCTAATATGATTTATTCATCTGGATTTGTCAAAAAAAAATTATTTATTTGCATTTTTTAAATTTTTATTAGCTTGTAAATCCACCAAGATTTGCTTGCCGCTAATGTGGTGAGTTCCTGTCCTGACCGATTCGATTCAATTTATTATTATTTTATTATTTTTTATAATTATATTATTTTAATTGAATGTAACGTATTGATACATTTCAATTTATACTATACCGTATCAGAACGAATTTGGCACGGCTGAGTTGTCACTCATCAGGCACAACAAACCATAGAAATCCACTTTCAATTCTTCATCTAAACATCTTTTAGTAAATTGTATAGAAGACCCTCTTTTTTTTAAATGAATAGAAGACCCTTTTGTATTGAACTGGGGCAATTCAATGTGGGAAAAATAAATACTCGTGAAATTTCTTTCTAAATTCTACCACAGTAAAGCTACAAAGACGTGCATGTACTTTATTGGGAAATTTGTAAAAGTATCTCTCTTATGTGAAGAAATAATATGATCTGTACTCAAAGTGTATGTTTAATATCTTGACTTGTTTAAAAAATAACCATATTACAAAAAACACAAAAATAAAAATAACCTTACTAGATAAACAAGTGAAGACACTAACATATGGATAAACATTAAATTGTTTTATGATCCGATCCATAGAGAAGTGAAGGAAACAATGATACCATATCCACATCAGTCAAATTTTAATGTTCGTTAGCTTATGGGAATGTCAAGGAAGAGAATTAAATGACAAGCATATTAATAGACAGATATTTCTCAACCGTGGGCGGAGAATTGGCTACCGAACTTGTGGCATCCTACATCCCAAAAATGTAGCTCTTTTTTACCAAGCTGGAGGCCAAATTAATAATATGGAAACAGCAACAATATTATTTGGTTAACCATACATGCACCAATGAAGGTCAAGTACATAGGCCATTAATTGTTGAACTAGAAGATAAGCACTAAATGTGCATAAAACTGTGTTGAAAAGTTATTTTTAAAATATATTTAATATTAAAATAGATTGAAAATAGAGTGAAATATTTTCAAAATTTTAAAAATATCAAATATAACCTTAACGTCGAAAGGCAGGTGTCGATAGTGTTCACTCACAACAATATAACATATACGAATATGTTAACATTTGATTTCAAATCTTATAATTTGGTGATTCATGCAACTTTCAAATCTTTGTGTGGCATGTTCTTCTCTCGCGCGCCTCTCGTCTATGCATCCGACTCAGATGCTCTGCGGCATCAAATTTAAGATACAGATGCGTTTCATCTCAATCGTCCGATGCCACATGAGTGATCGAACAGCAGTGGCATTGCTCTTTGCAGTTAATTTGCATCCACACAGGTGACATGAAGGCGTGAGCACGCGACATTTCGCTAAAGCAGGCGTTGGTTACGGGAGCACAAGGAAAAAGGCAGCACCTTCGCAGACCGCAGGTGAGGGGCATCTCTTCTCCTCCTCCCTCCTCCTTGCAGGTTCTCCCCTCTTCGATCTCCTCGCCGTCCCCTAGAAATGGGTTTCTTGTCCTTCGCAGGGAGGCTGCTCTTCACCTCCGTCTTCCTCCTCACCGCCTGGCAGGAGTAAGCAAACATCATCTTCTGCTACATAATATATATATATATATACTCTTCGCTCTTCCTCCTCTCGTTTCCGCTCGCCCGAAGACATGCCGCTGGGGTTTCATCGGCGATGGAAACAGGGTTGATGTGGGCGTACGCAGTCTTTTTTATTGCTGCAGGTTGTCAATTTTCTTCTTTGATTCGTTTAATTCGGAGCTTCCGTGTGGGAGAAGGTGCATGTTGATCCTTCTTATGAGATGGCCAAGATCTGCCACTGATGCAGCTATTTGGCAACATTAATGGGTAGAAAATCATATGGGTTTTAATAAAAGAACAAGCTTTTTCCATGTCACTTGTTTGATGTTTCCCGGCAAGGGATTGCCGCAGCCCCCTGCTGGAATGTGGCTCCATTTTCTTTCACACTGGGACAGAATTTTATGCTGGCGTTGTCGATCACTGTCATACATATGGGCTTAATCCATTGGATTTTCAATCTGTAGGCAGCTTGGTGTCAGCATGATTAGATCATGGCTTTGCCCATTTGCCCGGAACAAACAAGAATGCTTCAAAAAGTTATCACGCAATCTACCATGTCGGCAAATATTTGGGATTTAGTTATCTTGCAAGTTATCTTGCATACTGGGTGGTGAGTGTATCTGGAGCTGGGCTATTAACGGTAGATGCCAAGGATGTTCCTGGTTTAACGAGGGAGGTGCCAAAATATAGTATATTCCCCTTTCCAGACTTTGGTGCAGTTGTCCTGTCCTGTTAGTTCCAATTAGGATAGAGAGATTGTGCTTTCCAATTTGTTTTGAAGAGAGTAGAATTCCCCATGCTCTGTCCTTTTTAAGTTCTTGGTGAGCTCCATGCATGCCACCATGATATGGGGAAGCTTTTTCGGTACAGAGGGTGGGGGTAGTTCTTCTGCATTATTCCATGACTGTGAATAAACTCTAGCTTCTTATATCTGGTGGGCAGTATCAAATGACAGGATTTGTTGGAAAATTTCTCATCTGAATGTTCACAAGAATTTCCAAGGCAAACAAGTCAACTACCTGGATGTGAACTAAATGTCGATTAGTGTCAGATATGTCAATCATGTCCCATTTTGTTAGTTTTTCCTTAGTAGCTGTCAGTAATATTATTCTTTTAAGGCACATTCGAGTTTCTCTATTCCAGCATGCATTCAATCCTGATCAGGAATTCTCTGCATATGATCAGCTAATGTTTGTTCTTTTATTCGGTTGTCAGATTTCACACCAAAGTTCGATGCATGACTCTTGACGAAACTTTTTACATTTCTGACATGTAATCGGATTTGCTTCGAGTGGATTATTTGTCTTAAATTAATCTTAATGACATTTGAAGCATTTGGTTCAAATATCTGTGAGTTGTTGCCATGTTTTAACTTTCAGAATGGTCAGAATTTGCTGGCAAAGTAGCACGAGCATCATAATTACAACTTAATTTACTTGCCAAAAGTGTAATGTGCTGCGGGATAGTGTTTTGAGTTGCACCTTGGAGCTTATCCTACTCTTCCTTGGGAGTGCCCTGCAAAAGAACTTGTAGGACATCATCACTTAATTTGGTGCACATCCGCTACCCACTAGAAAGTTGTTTTCTTGACATGGCTATGAGATTCCAAAAACTATCATTTTGTTGGATCCAAGGCTATCAAGTTTCTCTTAATTACCTGCAAAAAGAAGAAGAGATGTAGGTCTTATCATAGTGGTTTTCAAAGGGACCTGTGTGTTTGAGGGTGAGCACTGGGCAACAAGATTGATCTTGTGAAATGCAGGCAGATATTAATTTTATAAATATTTTATTTCTTAATTCGTCACAAGATTAATCTTGTGAAATGCACGCAGATATTATGATGGGTATCTAGATGCACATCACCTTTCAAAGGCAAATGAATGAGAAGGGAAGGACATTCATATCCTAAGGTGTCATTGTTTTTGACATCAGTATTATTAACTTCATTCAAGACATTCTGCAAGTAGGAAATTTTTTATAACATCTTTTACAAAGATGAGGGTGCTTCGTCATAAACATGTACCTTTTTACATGTTCTCCTCACCACGTAAAATAGGTTATGCCTCCCAGCATATCCAAGCCAGAATACCATCCTTTAAATGTTGTCTTTACATGGCCATATCTTTTTCTAGGGTTTGCCCTTTTCTTCATTTCCAGTACGGTGGACAAATTTGTATGGAAATATCTGACTGAAACATATCAGCGTGTAGTGATCAGCTTCAAACATTAATCCCTTTCTTGCTTCAAAAACAATTGCCATTGGACACATTCACCGTCGGACTGACTGATCACGAGATGTGTTCAGGTTTAACGAATTCAGAGTTGGTGGAGGACCCATTGCAGCAGTCTTCAAACATAACACAGGACTCGTTGCAGCTCAAATTAGCTCACATCTTGGTGTGCAGCTGCCTGCGATTGAAGTGAGGAAGCATGCACTCCTTTTCTGTTCCTGCTCTCATGCTCACTTTTGTCTCAGATACTGAGCTGCCCATATATATATATTTGTACAGATAAACCATATACTTGCCACAACGATAGTCTTGAAGGGGATTGGAGCCATTCTTTTCATCCTTGGAAGCCCTGTTGGAGCTTATATCCTGGTCAGAGAATCTTCACACTCTTGTTTGTCAAATTGTGTTGATGTCACACTCTTCAAGAGCTGGTTTTCCATCTGTGGCTAAGTACTATTCCCATTCTGCGCAGCTTCTGCATCTTGCAGTTTCCACCTCCATTACCCACGATTTCTACAACTACAACATCGGCGAACCTGAGTTTTTCCGGCTTCTTTCTGAGTTCGCACAGGTTAGCAAGGATCTTATGTTTCTGTTGGGTCTTTCTGGCTCTGCAACCTGCAGGTTACTATCACATCTCTCGCATTTTTTATTAGTTACACTTTTGATCTTCGCAGGGTGTGGCCCTCTGATCTTATGTTTCTTTCTGTTGGGTCTCTCTCTGGATTTGCAACCTTGGCTACTATCACATGTTTCTGTGGCGTTCTTTATTAGCTACAATACTTCTTGATCTTGGCAGGGTGTTGCCCTCTCTGGAGCATTGCTAATCTTCCTGGGAATGAGGAGGAAGCCTGGTCCGAGTCGACAACCCAAGAAGAGCGTTCCCAAATCAAAGAAAAGCTAGAATATTCCAGAGACGGGCATAGCATGCATCCCATCCTGATCCCCATCGTACTACGGCGTTCTTCTGTCATCATCACAAGATCAAGCAGACAGAGTCATGCAAATAATTACCTCGAAATCTCCCCTTTTTTTTCCTCAACATGTAAACATTTTTCCACATGAACTCTTGTTCAACATCACTGGGTAGCCAGAGTTGGTAGTTATCCAGAGAATAATATACATATATATATTTATTTATTTACCATTCCAACTTACCATAACACTCTTTCTCGAGATGTGACATGAAAACTACATCATGAAGAAACATAGACTTCATTCTTGTGCTCCCAAACCTCAGACGTATCAAGGTTATAAGTATTTCTTTAGACTGTTCTCAACTCCATCAACACCCCCCCCCCCACCCCGCCGATGGAATAGTACGTACTTGAGCTGAGATTATTATGAAATAAAATGACGAAATGTGACGTCATATATAATATGTCTCATCACAAAGATGCTTATCTTCTGAAACGCCGTCCGCGCCACGGAAGAGTAACGCGGAGGGTCACCCGAATTTCTCACGTGCGAATTGCCGCAAAGTCGTGATGATTCCGGAAGTCGCCATCACCTCGGCGTTTCTCGGTAGGAGTACAAATAAAAGAAGTTGTCTGGGCTGGACTCTGGATTAAGATAAGAGATGCGGGGGTTTTCTTAATTTGTAGTGCCCGTACTCTTTTTACATTTAAATTTTACTCCCATAATTTTGTTACTTGGCTTCGAATTTAATAGAAGAATTTTTTTGTCCAAATCGTGTCATTTTTAAGTGTTAAAAGTTAATTGTAAAAATTAGCCAAATGTTCCTAAAAGGACTTACTTTTATCAGAAGCCAAATATTTCGGGTTTAAAATTAATTTAACAAGTCGATGAAAAGATTAAAGCTTGTTGAGTTGCAAGTCATATCTCTACGGAGAAAGATTTTGTGCACTTGAGAAAGTGCACAAAGTTCATTCCACATGGATAAATTATCCATGTGACACCATTTTTTAGGTGTCACATGGGCAAATTACCCATGTGTATGGTGCCACATGGATAATTTGTCCATGTGAAATACACTTTGTGCACTTTCTCAAGTGCACAAAATCTTTCTCATCTCTACGAGTCTATATTCTGTGTCTTACCTGTTGTTTGGTATATACTATTTTATATTAATCAATACTTGCCGCACACTTTACACGAGTACAAATGTTTGTCAAGTTACTCTCTAATAAGTCATTGGGCCACCTAACCATAAATGACTTTGAAGTAGACTTGTGTGGAGCATACTCACAACTAATTCTTATTTGAAGTGTGATAAGTAACCAAAACTAGAGGACTCCGGTTGAGTCGATCGGTTAGAATTCTTGCTTAAAATCAAGAGGTCCCGAGTTCGATTCTTGAGGGGGACTTACGTGATTTACATGCAATCCTCGAGGTGTGTAAATTCGAAATTTTTTCGGTCAAGTGGGGTAAGGACAATACATGTATACGGAAAATAGGAGCTAACAAGTTCTGACCTCGAAATTTACGAACACCAATCCCTGAGTCTACAAAACCACACGGGACGAAATTTCCTCGTTATCAAAAAAAAAAAAAAAAAAGTAACCAAAACTCCATTCATCAAAATAAAGAATAAGGAACCAGAAGGAAGCGTAGAGGATAAGATTGAAGAACAGAGAGCTCAAAGGAAATATGTACATTTTTCATTCCTACCCTATATATTTCATTTCTAATATGTATTTGTCATTCTAAATATTATACTTCATTTGTTGAATCCCTCATAGTTGGATGAGTTCAAGTCGCAATTGAGCGTCCAACTCACATTCTGTATTTTATCAGTTATGGGTCAATTACCCATATGTCCCTAAAAACTCACGATTTATCTCCATACCTTCACCTTTATGGAATCTATCCGTATATTTTTAAGAACTCTTTACTAGTGTTATCATATTCCTAAAGTTAATTTTCGTATTAACAGAGTTAACGATCAAGTCAATTGGACCATTTTACCCCCTCCCCCCCCCCCCCCCCCCCCCCCCCCCACACACACTAGAATAATTGCAATGGTAGATGAGAGTTGCAATGGTAGCTCAACTGTTGGTGGCTGCATCACCGAGGCATTAATTGGGGGTCCATGAGGACTTGCACAAACAGAGACAAAGGGTGGGATGCTGGGATCTATGGCAGCTCTTGACGGGAAACAAAAAGAGATCTACTAAAGGACATACTCAACACCTGCTCAATGACATCCAACCACTAGTATGCGAGAATAATCTCTGACTCTCTACGGAGTTTTTCTAACATGATCAAAATCTCTAGATTTTGATCAGTAATTCAGTCTTGGTGTTGTCACGTGGCTGCATCAGAACAATTTTATTCTCTCTATAATATTTTTCTCCCTCAAAATAGAAATACATATAGTTTAAATAAATTAAATAATTATCTTCCAACTTTCTCTCTCTAACTTTCTCTCCTATTAAACTTTCTCAAAATATATCTAAACGTTCAAAAAACTCTCAATCTCACTCTCACCCTTTTTAAACTAATAAAAACTTGCTAATATAATTTTTCTCTCTTTTCTTTCTCATTAAACATCTCTCCATTCCTAAAAATTAAACTCACATCTTTATTAAAAATCTATTTTCATAAATAATAAAAAATATTACCCTTATGTATATTACTTGTAAAATTTATTAATTTAAATCTAACAATTTTTTTGTGCAATACAGAGGTATAGAACTAGTTTCAATTAATAATAGTGATGGACTGTCGACTGTAGGCGTATATGGTTGAGTTGTTTGCGTTTTTAGGGATATATAAATAAATTTCATAAAGGTCGGGATATCCTTGTAAGTCATAAATTTGCTGCACAGCGTTCCCCCTCTCTCTCTCTCGATCGACCGCCGCCCATGAGTAACACAAGTATTCCAGCCGTTGACCAGCGAACCCAACCTGGTGCTCTTCTGCTCTTCCTTCGCAACCACTCCTCTTCCTCCCTCCATCTCCAAGATACCAGTCTACCATCGCTTCCCGATCGAAACCCCAAACTCAGTAGCTCAGTCCCACCATGACGGCGTACGACAGGGTCAGCGAGCTCCAAGCCTTCGACGCCACCAAAGAGGGCGTCAAGGGCCTCGTCGACGCCGGCGTCACCCACATCCCACGCTTCTTCCTCCACCCTCCTGACGAGCACGGCGTCTGCGACGGACCCGATCCGGTCGAGATCCCCGTCATCGACCTCGGCGGTGTGGCCGCCGACGATCCTGCCCAGCGGCGGCGGGTCGTGGAGGAGGTGAGGCGGGCCTCCGAGTCGTGGGGTTTCTTCCAAGTGGTGAACCACGGCGTCCCCGAGGGCGTGCTGGAGGAAGCCCTACGGCGGGGGAGGCAGTTCTTCGAGCAGGACAAGGAGGCCAAGGCTGGGTACTACACGCGGGAGCCCGGAAAGAAGGTGACCTTCCAGAGCAATTTTTACCTGTACAGATCCCAGTCTGCCAACTGGAGGGACACCCTCACCTTCTCCATGGCCCCGTATCCCGCCGCCGGCGAGGAGATGCCCCCCGTGTGCAGGTACACAAACATATACATAGGTCACCTTGCCGCCATGGATGGAGCTAGCACACCATCGATCGCGGTGACATAGCAAGTTCGCCATTGATTTTTGCAGGGACGTGGTCATGGAGTACTCGGGGTACATGGGGAAGCTGGGGAGGTTGGTGTTTGAGCTGCTGTCGGAGGCGTTGGGTCTGGCGCCCGGCTATTTGGAGGACATAGGCTGTGCCGAGGGACAGAGCATTCTCATCCATTACTACCCGGCGTGCCCGCAGCCGGAGCTCACCATCGGAACCTGCAAGCACTCCGACCCCGACTTCATGACCATCCTCCTGCAAGACCACATCGGAGGTTTGCAGGTCCTGCACGAAGGTCGCTGGGTGGACGTCTCCCCCGTCCCCGGCGCTCTGGTTGTCAATATCGGAGATCTTCTGCAGGTATGTTCCACTTCCAGTTGGATTAGAAGGGTTGTACAAGCATTGACTTCCCTTTTTCTCTGTTTATGGTGCTGTTTCAAAGTCCATTTTTGTTTCAAATGGCGTATTTTTATAATGATGGCCTCGTTTGTTTCGTATTTTTGTTTTATAATTGATAGTAGTAGTTCATGTTGAATAAAACAAGACGTTTTGGCCTGTTTTTGTTGTAATTTTCCTTCAAATTTTCACCAATTTCATTTTGTGTGTAGATACCATGCCTCTCCCCATGCCTCTCCCATCCCCACTCTCTCTTTTTTTTTTTGTTGGAAACTACTCGACTACATTACCTTCTGAAAATTCTTTATAATCCTGTTCTCAATGAAATTTGAATCGTCTTAGACTTCATAATTTGATGTTCTCAATGAAATTTGAATCGTCTTAGACTCCAAAAAAAAAAAAGTTCTATAAAAAATTGTTAAGATGTATTCATGTTTTCTGTTTGGACCAAACCTTGATATATACTATATCATGAGTGCATGCATGATGGAACTTAACCATCCACTTTCAAAGTGAGATAAGCACTCTCTAATTGGATATCACCAGATAATTATAAGCCTCCATTTATCATGTTACCAAAGCAGATATTATAAATTATCACCACTATCATGAAGGCTATATACGAATGATTACTTTATTGTGCAGCTTATATCCAATGACAAGTTCCAGAGTGTTGAGCACAGAGTGCTGGCGAACAGAGTAGGCCCAAGGATGTCGGCGGCATGCTTCTTCGCCGCTCTTAATCCCCCGTCTACAAGGATCTATGGTCCCATCAAGGAGCTGCTTTCCAGTGACAGCCCACCAGTGTATCGGGAAACATCGATCAGGGACTTCGTTGCTTACTACACTGCCAAGGGACAAAATGGGCAGCCGGGTCTGCCTCATTACAAGCTGTGAAGGGGCGTCTCAGAGTTACTTCTGGAGAAGAAGATATTTAAGTCCAATATTATATATATACACGAGAAGAATTTATTATATTTGTATATTACATTTTTAAGTGTAATATGATTAAATAATAATTTATGTGACACCCCTCATATGAGGAGTGATAAAATAACAATTCAATTGTTAGATGTCACATGAATTTGTTGTCTAATCATATTACATTTAAGTGTAATATAAAAATACAATAAATCTTTCTCTATATATATACATATTAGTACACCACATAATTTGTAAAGGATGAATAAGAAAAGACCATCATAGACTTATTTTCTTTCCCTTTTACTCCATGACAGTGGTCACCAGTCTCTGTACGTTGTTCGTTTCGTATTGTACTTGCTTCACAAATGGATTCAAGGCTCTTCATGTTTGTAGAATGACCAACAATACCTGCTTAAATTTTGTCAATCTATATGGAGTAAATATGTGGTATCGATCATACTATGGTATCATCATTAATCTTGTGAATTATCAATTACTGAAAATTTTAATCCTAAAGATGCTGTTCATAATAACATAAGCAAGTAGCTTATTGTAGTTTCTGCGAATCTTAATTTTCTTATACTAGCTAGAAAGAACCAATGGAAGTTCAAATTTGAATGAAATTTTGATGTAGATATTTGATCATTGTGCCACCCAGGGTTAAAGAGACTTAAACCTTAACCAAGCAAAGAATCTGCTAAACCGTGGGGGATGAGGACAAGCTTTCGGAGGCTAGTTCTAAGTTCTTATTAAAGTAATGTGATTGCTCCGCTGCAAATGATTTGCAAGGTTTTTTTTTTTTGTAACAAAGAAATTCCACCCCGTGTGGCTTTGAATGATTTGCAAGGTTCGCTGTACCGCGGTAGCACGAACGTAATGAGGCGGCACAAGTATATTACACCATGTTACGACATTCACGAGTCTTAACAAAGTTGATTCATTAGACCTAAAATTAGTTAATTAATTATTTTTATCGATCGATCAATTTATTTAATAAATATTTTCAAATATTTAATAAGATAAAATTAAAATCGATCGATTAATTATTATTTTTATCGATCGACTAATTTACATTAAAATAACATTCAGATCCCATTCTTTAAGTTTAAAGAGACTAAAATCAATCATCAAACTTAAAATCTTTTATTAATTGAGTATAATATAGATCGTATCAAGACGAATTCGACAACACAAATATTGATGACCGGAGACAGTGCCACGTCTCCCGAGTGTGCTCTCCTGTTTTCCCTTGGAGGAGGAGAATACCGGTTGACGAAGGACCAGATCCACCACCGCCTAGCTCTTCATCTCCGACTACCCACGTCTTCCCCATTAATCAAATCCCCACCCGGGAGGAGCTCAACCCCAGCCATGGCCGCATACGACAGGCTTGCCGAGCTCCAAGCCTTCGACGCCACCAGAGAGGGTGTCAAGGGCCTCGTCGACGCCGGCGTCACCCAGATCCCTCGCTTTTTCCTCCACCCCCCGGACGAGCACGGTGTCTACGACGGACCCGTTCCGTCCGAGATCCCAGTCGTCGACGTCGGCGGTGCGATCGATGGCGACCCCGCCCGGCGCCGGCGGGTCGTGGAGGAGGTGAGGCAGGCCTCCGAGACGTGGGGTTTCTTCCAGGTGGTGAACCACGGTGTCCCCACTGCCGTGCTGGAAGGAGCCCTGCGGCGGGGGAGGCAGTTCTTCGAGCAGGACAAGGAGGCCAAGGCTGGGTACTACACGCGGGACACAGCCAAGAAGGTGGTCTACAATTGCAACTTCGACCTGTACAGCTCCCCCGCCGCCAACTGGAGGGACACCCTCTTCTGCGCCATGGCCCCCGCCGCCGAGGAGCTCCCTCCTGTCTGCAGGTACATACATATCCACATCTACGTCGTCTGGCTGCTAGTGGACCTAGATAGTTGTCCGATTAACTTGGCCATTAACTTCTGCAGAAACATGATCATGGAGTACTCCAAGTACATGGAGAGGCTGGGGAGGGTCGTGTTCGAGCTGCTGTCGGAGGCTCTGGGCCTCCAGCCCGGCCACTTGAACGACTTGGGCTGCGCCGAAGGTCATAACCTTCTCTTCCACTACTACCCAGCGTGTCCGCAGCCAGAGCTCACCCTGGGCACCACCAAGCACTCCGACTCCGACTTCATGACCATCCTCCTGCAAGACCACATCGGAGGTCTGCAAGTCCTGCACGACGGTCAATGGGTGGATGTCTCCCCGGTCCCCGGAGCTCTGGTCGTTAATATCGGAGATCTTCTCCAGGTATCTATCTATGTTCCAAACTATATATGTCTGATTAATTAGATCACATCCATCATTTCGTCCCAAGCCTTAATTTGTTTAGGATACTTGGGTCGATCTAAATCATTCAAACTTGGTACTAAACAAAAATTCAACTTTCTTAGCTAGTACTGTTTTCTTCCCATTAGTCTGTCTGATGAACCTGCTGAGACTGGATGTGAATAATCACAAAATTGGATATGGGTCACTTGATATGATATCATGGTCAATGTGTATAGGAACCGTTCTTTAATTTTCCCTGCGGAACGTATACATCTTCTCCTTTTTGTTTTTTTTTCCAACTTAGATAATTATACATACTGTACTGCGCGCAGCTTGTAACCAATGACAGGTTCACAAGCGTTGAGCACAGAGTGCTGGCGAACAGTCAGTGCTCAAGAATGTCCGTGGCGTGCTTCTTCACCACTCATTTGCAGCCGTCTTCAAGGCTGTACGGTCCCATCAAGCAGCTGCTCTCCAGTGAGAACCCACCTCTTTATCGAGAGACGTCTCAGAGAGACTACGTTCTTCACTTCAATTCTAAGGGCCTGGACGGGAGGTCTGCTCTTACCTATTTTAAGCTGTTGTGATGTGAAGTCTTCCAAGGAGGAGTAATGTGATCCAGATAGAATAAAGAAAATAATTTGATGACATCATTCGCTACACATGTATTTGATATATCAAATATATATATTTTAAAAAACACGATATCAAACAGCCTTTAAAGTCAACGTGAACATGCATGCTGTTATTTACTTGTATTTTTTTTTTGGACATTTATTTACTTGTATTCGCTTTCACCTTTTGCTGCTCTTGCAATATCAACCACACGCCGGTGTTTATTTTTTGAGACTTTTTTACGGAGTCTCTGTAATATTTCTTAATTAGGTTCTATTCCTTGTAATTTGATTATCTAGTCTTACATCCAAGAAATTAATCTTTTCTCAAAGCACAGTACTCTTCTTCTCTTTTTTTTTTACAAATATAAAGGAGGACTTATTTTTAAATCTCAGGAATTTGATTTAGAACAAATTAAAATAGTCTATTTTTGAAAACTTATAAGAGAATAGATATACTAAAGATTTAAAAAAAGTCCCTTCGTTTTATGATAGATAGTTAATCTGATGTGTGGGCTAGATTTGTTTGGTTCTTCTGTTATCAGAATTGGACATCTCCTTGCATTCTTAGTAATATCTTCTTGTTTAATTTGGTGGGTAATGATGAATGGTGTATTTATGGAAGTACGATGGACTTTTAAAGAAGTGCCTCTAATTTTGTTAATCAAAGAGTACTTCAGTGGTTAAGATTGCCAATTGATATCTTCTTTTCGATTTTTTGACCTATTTTTGACTTTTTTCGTATCCATTTTTTTCGTTTCCAATAATATATAAAATTTTATTTATTTATTTATTTTAGATTAAAATTTTAACTTCTCTTTAATTTGTAAATAGAATCTAATTAATTTGTCTATCTCTCGTAGTATTTATTATGTCTATTATTATGAAAGATATATCTTTTATCACTATTTCTAATGCTACATATATTTACTATTTAATCATATCAAATATTTTCGATTACTTTTTACTTTCAATTTGTTTTTAATTTTTTTTATAAAAAATAGATGTAAAAAATGACATTTCTATTTCTCACTCGACCCGTTGGCGTCCCTAGTTAGCCCTCTAAAGTTGCAGGTTCAAATCTCAAGGGAACAAGTTTAAAAATAAAGATTTTCTAATAAGCTAATTTTCCACAAAAAAATCCCATTAACTTTTGACATGTTCTCACAGCCCATGAACAATAAACAAATCATGTAGAGCTTGTGTTAAAGATTAAGAAACCTGGAAACGATTCATTTATGTATGGATGGTTAAAGGGGCAAAAACTCATAAAATGATTATTAAAATATTGTCATGTAAATATTGTATTTTGCGCACCTTCTTAGTAAATAATTTTTTATTTTAATCATCAAATTAACCCACGTGATAACTTCATTTTTGAAGCTTAAATTGGGGAAGAAAAGACATTTCTTCTGCTTGGCATGGTAACTGAGTGGAAAGAAGTAACATCTGAAGGTGCAGCCTGTAGGCGGACCACGTAGAGAAGAATCCGGAATTCGGAATTATTAGATGGGCCTGTGCAGCCACTGAAACCAATTATTTTTGGATTAATTTTACATACCCGAAATTTTTCATATTTTCACATGTACCATTCAAAGTTTATCTTATCAAATATACCCAAAATCTAGAGAAAATTGATCAGTTATATCACTGGTGTTAAATGTCCGTCAAAGTGTAGGGAAGATTTCCGTCAAATGATGGACGGAACTGTGAAGTAGAAACGTAGATACAGAAATACCCTTTACAGTTGTTAGTTAGACTTAAGGCCAAGGTTCGTCGTATCGTTCGGATCGACCGTATCGCATTTTTCGTGGTATGGTACGTATTGAACCGTATCTTACCGCTGAGGTACGGTAGAAAATTGGCCTGTTTGATTTGTTTTATTTTAATTTTGTGACTTAGTTAATATTTGAAATGAGTAAATTTCAAAAGAAAATGAGTAAAACATAAGAACATCACATAAAGAGGTTGAAAAAATATAAATAAATTTATTTACTCATTTAAGTCAACCCACCACAACCATTTAATATTCATTTAACATACATACAATCATACCAAAATCATGACACAAGCAATTAGTGTTTATGTAAATATTAAGGATATAATCATGATACTAATCAAATACAATATTCATATCGTCGTCCTCATATTCATCATTTTTCTTTACATGAAAAATTACTATTAGCATCATCTTCCTTAACATGTCACTAAGGACATTTAACAAGTTCTTACCTCCAAGAAGCGCAAATAATCAGCATAAGACATGTAATTTTGATATAGGTCTTCGTACATACGCTGATATTCTAAATATTGACGTGTTTCTTGGCGTACTATTGTAGGTCCTGGTGGTGGAATGATTTGACGTAATTAACCCATAAACTAGCTAGCTCGAAGATTCCAGAAAATGCTTGACGTAATTAACCCACAAACTAGTTGGCCCAAAGATCTTTTTGTAAACCTATTCAAATAATGTCCATTTGTGTTGAAATTTTAGATATAAGCTAATATAATGATTTTACAAATTATGATAATTTTAGTTTAATTTTTAGAATTTATTTTACACTGGGTGAAAATTTGCTCGGAAAATAGTTACATCGGCTTAATATCAAAATTCGTACGTCAACAATTCCGGATATTTACATTTATGATATCACCATATTTTTCTGAAAATTATGGTGTTCTCAAATTTTATTTTCGTTACAGTTTTCTGATGTCGTCCCGTCGGAGCGCGCATTTCTGAGTATGACATTGGGCTATCATTTATTAATGCTAATTAATCTCAGATATTAATAAAATTACTATAATTTGTATCATCTTTTAATTAGTTTATGTTTGAAATTTTATCTCAATTAGACACTAATTAGACCTCTTAAGTGCACACAGAATTTGTCGCGGTTCGACGAACTCTCTGTGCACGTACTTCAACGGGACGACATTTGGTTTCGAAAATAAAGTCAAATATAAAGTTATCATAATTACTAGAAATATATACTGATTCTAAAATATAAATGTCATGAGTTATTGATGCATAGATGTTGAGATTAAGTCGACTTAATATATTTTGGGACAGTTTTTATTTGACCAAAAATTAATTAAAAAAATTAAACTAAAATTATTACAATTTGTATCACCTATTAATTAGATTATGTTTGAATTTCATGTCAATTAGACACCATTAAATCCCTTAGATGTTGAGATTAAGTCAATTTACTATTTTTTAAGATAATTTTTACTTGACAAAAAAATAATTTAAAAATTATAATAAATTACTATAATTTAGATCATCCCTTAATCAGTTCTTGTTAAAATTTTTATTTCAATTAGACATCATTTGGATCACTTAAACACACAGAATACGAAAAAAATACGAAAATAAAAATAAAAAACGGAAGTTAGCGGATCGGATCGTACCGGTCCGCCGCCGCGGCACATTCGGGTCACCCCCAAGTGTGCCGCGGCGAGCCCCAGGCACGGTGCGATTCGCCCGTGCCGCTACGGGCGGCACGGGGGAACCCTGCTTAAGACACCGGCGGGGACGTGGCTCGGCGGGGAGGGGAGGGCGTCCGGCGTGTGTGATAGAGAGAGTGAGGGGGCGTGACGGGGTGTTGGGCTCGTCGGAGAGAGAGTGAGAGACAGAGATGCAAATAGAGAGAGGGAGTGGGAGGGGTTGCCGGAGGGGGATCTCCCCCTAATTGGCATCGGTGAGACAGAGAGAGACTAGCAGGGGGATCTCCCCCTCGTTATACTCGATACCCTCCTCTCCGGAAACGGCGAGAACTCTCGTTGTTGGGTCTCTGCTGGCAGGAGGCTTGGGGTGATCGAAGTGGTGTGCCCATGGTTGCCGTTCACCATCTAAGCAACATTACTCTCTCTCTCTCTCTCCTTCTTCGCCGATCACAGTCTGTAGCTTACAATATCTCAGAAGAAATGTGGTGGCAGGAGCGGAGGAAGAAGGTGACACAGATTTATAGAGGGCCAAAGGGTTACGATACAAGTAAGGTCGATTCCTGCATCAGCGGTGGATATAAAATTTTATTTTAGTGAGATCTTAATAAATTCAGTGAAGTAATATATGTAAAAAATTATCTTCATAATATATATATATATATATATATATTTTTTTTCAATTTAGTGGAGTCTTAAGACCTTACTGAATATATATATGATGGATCCGCCACTGCATTGCATGGCTTGGTCCAAGAAGAGCACCGGATATTGGTGATTAGTGACAGATATAAAATCTTAATCTAATGAAGTTTTTAATGGTGCACTGATAAAGTGTGTCTTTAATTCAGTGAAATTTTAAATGATGAAAATTTACATTCTTAATAAAAAAAATTTAATCCAGTAAAATTTTGAGACCGTACTAAATATCATGTAGGTCCGCCACTGTTGGTGACATTCTACGGAGGCGACCACCACTCCGCTGGGGCATTTCTTCTATAGGGTGACGGCAACATGGGGGCTCTGTGGGGATGTCCAACACCTTTAGAGAGAGGCGCCGAAGGAGGCCTCCTCCCATCTAGCGTCGGTGAGATAGAGAAAGAGAAATAACTTAAAATGTGTCTTCAGTGTATCTTTACGACTTTAAGTTGTTATCTAAGATAAATATAAATGATTATGTTCTCAATTGATAGATATATGCAGAGGTTGTAGGTGTCGCAAATAATTCATTTACCTTTTTTAGTTATCGTAAATATTTTTTTTGTGACTCTTTTTTATGTGTCGTGACAAATAATTCTTTTGTGACGATTCTTCATCGCAAAAAAAATATTTGAGATGGAAGTATTTGCGATAGCATGTACGATGAAAGTTTTGCAATGACATGCTTACTTTTTGCGACGGCTCTCAACAATCGTGGAGTGAACTTTTTAAGACAAGAAGTGAATTGAGTTTTAAGATATTGTATATATGTTTGAACTCCAAATCGTGAATTTAAATTTTTATCGTTTATTGTTATTGATATTCATAAAACGGGGAAAAAAATCAACAGACACCACAGAAGGTAGTGTGCACACATATTATTTTCTCATTGATTTTTCTATCATATTGATGTAATGTGTAATTAATAGTTAATATATAGAGAGACAATGCACATGCACACCACCCCGTTTTGATGTGCTAAAATATTCTCTCTATAAAAAAAATAGAGCATCCTTCTATATTTTTTATATGAGATTAATTTAAGTGTGACTTAATTGGTGCCACATGACATCTCAATTTCCACTATCCCAAGGGCAGTGACTTGGCCGGATCCTAGTCTAGTAGTGGGCGATGAGCCTTCTCCATAGGGATCGATTAATTAAGATCCATCTTCATTGGTCCAGTTGGCTTTCTTCTCAAATCTTGTGCATGATGAAGCACATTTCTTAGATTGATGATTGAAGTTTCGGAGACAAAAAGTTAATAAAAAATATTATAAAGATTATAAATAAAATTGTTATCTTTTATATATTTTTAGTTCATATAATTCTTCTTAATTAATTTTTTTGTCCTTGCACCTTAACTATTTAGACTTAAACTTAAGAAAAATTTTTTTTCATAGAATTATGTGTTTTAGAGATAACAAATTATTAGTGGAGTTATCCCTAAAAATATATTTGTAAGAAAAAATAATTATAAAATATTGTGGTACAGCAAAAAAAATATGATTGGAAGGGGTTAAATAATAAAGATTATATAATGAGAAGATGGAGTGTGCTCTTCATTTTTAGTGTTGCATGAGACCTGCTTAACCAATGAACATGGATGGAACATATTGTGGTGTAGGATAATGAAGCTGATCAGGATCTCCATTGCCTCCTTAATTAGTTGCCAATCTAAATTGCAAAATGGCCTTTCCATGGCCAAAGGGAGAGCTTCTCGGCTAGAACCCCATGCACATTATAATTAATTGAGAATTTTTTTCCTCAAAGAAACGACAAATGAATAGATTGATATGAGTAATGATATGCACATGAACATAAGATGAGGTGGAATAGTCTTGCCCTATTTTTATTGGGTCACATGAGATCCACTCTCCAATAGATATTTAATGCGGTGCACTTTTTATCTGTAAAAATAATATACATAATTAATAATATAATATATATAAATAGTGATTCAATGTACACAAATAATACAACAATATATATAAAAATAGTATAACGATACACACAAAATAATACGCACCATTTGTGTGTATTGTTATTTATTTACATTGTTATACTATTTTGTGTATAAATCACTATTTATGTGTATTATCTCACTATTTGTGTATATTATTTTTACGCACAAAAAACATACACTACAAGAAAAAGCGGGATTACCGACGGACATTTCCGACGGATTATTTTCTGTCGATAATTCCGACGGATATTCCGACGGAAATATGTCAGTCGGAATATCCGTCGGCCGTTCCGACGGAAATATTTCCGTCGAAAATGTCCGTCGATAATGAAAACATACCGACGGATATTCCGACAGACATATTTCCGTCGGAATATCCGTCGGTAAAGCTCCTATACCTTGTCCCGCGAAACCCCCCTCTTTCCCTCTCCGCTCTCTCTCTCTCTCTCTCTCTCCCCCGCTCTCTCTCTCTCCTCTCTCTCTCTCTCTCTCCTCTCTCTCTCTCTCTCTCTCTCTCTCTCATCTCTCTCTCCTCTCTCTCTCGCCGCTGGTCGCCGCTCCGCCTTCGCCGCCGCCCCTGCGGCGCTCGCCGCCGCTCGCCGCCGGCGCCCCTCTCCCCGGTGAGTCCCACCCGGCCCCCCTCCCCCCTGCGCGATGCCCCCCTCCCCCTTGCACCCGGCCCCCACCCTCCTGCACCCGGCCCCCCTCCGCTTCCCACCTGGCCCCCTCCCACGTGCGGGATGCCCCCCCCCCCCACCCGGCCCCCCTCCCCTCCCACCCGGCCCCCTCCCCCCTACACCCGGCCACCCTCCCTCCTGCACCCGGCCCCCTCCCCTTCCCACCTGGCCCCCCCCTCCCCCCTGCAGGATGCCCCCCCCCACCCGGCCCCCTCCCCCCCCCCACCCGGCTCCCCTCCCCTGCACACACCCCCCTCAACTTCCCACCCGGCCCCCCTCCCCCCTGCACCCGGCCCCCCTCCATCCTGCACCCGGCCCCCTCCCCTGCACACACCCCCCTCCCCTTCCCACCCGGCCCCCGTCCCCCCTGCACCCGGCCCCCCCCCCCCACCCGGCCCCCCTCCATCCTGCACCCGGCCCCCTCCCCTTCCCACCTGGCCCCCTCCCCCCTGCGGGATGCCCCCCCCCCCCACCCGGCCCCCCTTCCCTGCACACACCCCCCCCCCCCACCCGGCCCCCCTCTCCTGCACACACCCCCCTCCCCTTCCGCACCCTTGATTTTTAAAATCCAAATAAAATAAATTTTTATTTAAATAAATGAGATGAACTAATTTAATTAGAATAAAAAGGGAATTAAAGCAATACCCATTAAGCTAAATTATTGATGGGTTACTCTAATAACCCAAACCCAATGAAATGGGCCCAAATAGGGTTAGCCCATCATGGAATGAGAGGTAAATATGTGAAACTAGTTGAAAACCCGTGCGATGCACGGTAGTTGTTTATAAAATATTAAGATAAATAAAAAATATTATTTATAAAAGTATATAATTTTTATTACAAAATTTTGTTAAACTAAACCGTGAAAGTTTGTTCTTAAAACAAAAGAAGGTGGACTGCACGTAGGTAGGCTTAAAATTGAATTTTTTCTAAAAAGTTATGGTCTGCTTGGTTTAGCAAGATTTTTTAGATGGTGAGTATCTTACCTTGTTTAGAAAGATTTCTTCGTTGACTTAGGTGATAATTAATGTTTGAGACTTGCCTTACGGGAGGTGTGTTAAAGTTGATAGATTTATTATTTTATATTAGCTGCTATATGTTAAGATTTGTTTACCCGGATTTTGCTTAACCATATTTAGCTGCGATATAGATAGATTTAGTGGAGAGGTTTAGGCGGGAAAACTCTGCTTCTGGTGCTGCCACGTGGCTGCTCCAGAACTGAGTTTTATTATAATAGTATAGATTTGTACTTAATTAATTAAATAAATAGGAAAGGGTTAAGATAAATGCTAAATAACTCATATATATCTTAAATAAGAGTCCTTACACCACCCTAACCCTTTGGCCACGAAATTAGCTCTCTCCCTAGCCATATTAGGTGGATAAATAAGAGAAAGTGGAGATAGAAGGAATTTAGAGTTTAATGGAAATGAGGACTCTTATAATGACTAGGACTCCTATAGTTGGCCATATACATCAAAAAACTCATCCTTAGCAACCCATTTTCGTGGCTAGAGCTCTGGAGAAAGAGGAGAAGGGCTGGAGACAAAGGAGCAAGGAGGAGGAGGCTAGAACAAGAAGGGTTTTCAGATTTTTCGTCATCTAAACTAGGGTTTTCTTGCTTCACGAAAAAGGTAGGCAATCTCTCAAGCAAAAATCGTGAAATATTTACCCTAAGTAGAGTTTATGTACCTCTTCAAAAGCCCTATAGTTTCGTCATATTTCGTTCACCCATTTGAGCGAATTTAATTCGTGAAGTCCTGCTGTCACCATGAACCCGAATCTCATGTTTTCTCTAATACCTTGCACGTACTTGTTCCCATGCTATGATAAAATTCTCATTGATACTACCATGTAATAGCTTTCAAACGCCCCTAGTCTTACTTGATTTCGATCTCCCATAAGGGAGAATAAAATCTTTGAACATCTATCAGACCTGTGCACTCGACCCTCCTTGTTTCCTTTTTAACTTCGTGCAAACTTGACATCATTCTATGATAAAATTATCATAAATACTACTACATGTTAGCTTTTAAACGCCGCTGGTTTCATAATTTTTCATCAAGTATTCATCTCCAATAAATTCGTTGAACCCTGACTGCGCCTGTTTAGGTCACCAAAAAGTAACCTGATCAATGCATGTCTAAACCTTGTATAATTTCAAATTAATCGTGCATGTTGATAGATATACATGTCTACTTTCGTTTAAAATTGGTTTCATGCTTTTTGGACCACCGTACTATTTTATATAAAATTTATAACGTCCATGTATCACAGAGGACCCGCCCAGAGAAAAAGGGAAAAACCAGGACCGCCCCTGTTATCGCGGCGGCGCGATACGCCGCGATAAGAGGAGTGTCGCGGTCGGCCTTCAGGCCGCGTCATGAACGCGACGGGCCTCGCCGCCGCGTTCCCAAAACCGAACCGGGCCAGGCCGGCCGGTTCGCCTGTCGTGCCAGGCCGCACCACCGCGACATGATCGCGACAGGACACCCCGTCGCGATACGATCTTAACGCGCCCATGCACCCCGTCGCCTTCTTGGAATTTCGGCCAGAATAAATAATTGTGTTTATATCCCTGCTGATTAGTCTATATACTTCTTAATTAGCCATGAATAACCCATGTCATAGTTAATTCGACTTGGTAAATTAATAATTGGCATAAATGATATACATTTAATTATTTAAAATGACATTTGCACGACTTGTCATATCCTCAAGATTTCCTTACACTTACGCACACACAACATTATTAAATGCCATTTGACCTTGATAAATTATGCAATAATGTATTCGGTAAATTATCAAAATAAATGACTAAATTACCCTATTTTGTTAAATACAATTGTTTTCGTTTTATACGCGCATTTTAATACCGTTACCGTTTTCCCTCGGCCTTCGAGCACTCGAGGCACGACGGACCTATTTTCTACACACTTTCCCTTGACTTGGACCACCTCTCCACCGGGAATACTCTCGACTGGACCAGGGACTCCTTGTCAAGACCTCCGTAAGTCTTCTTGGCTTTGGCGCACGTCCTTAGCCAACGAGCTGGTTGTACCCTAAAACCCGTTACACCTTAGGGATCAGTACGATCCATGGCCTTAGTGTTATCTCCTTATCTTGCAATCGCGCTGGACCATCTAGCCTGTGTTCATAGCACGGCTAGTGGGCAGTTGTGACTTCTACCAGACTGCCGGTACCTGACCTGGTGCCGTGCAACCATTACTATCGCGTGTTTCTCGTCTTTTTACAGAAATGTCCCTATCTCATCTACTATCTCGATACTCTCATCTGTTCACGTTCTCTCTACACTCTCGTCTAGTTCATATACTACTCTCATCTATTCTTGGTACTCTGTTGGCCATTCTTGTGATTGTCTAAGATAACAAACATGACTATGCTAGGCAACATAATAAGGCCCGATCTGGTCCTTGGGAGGAGCACCTGAAAGGCTATAACTCGCGGGGGTCTAATGATCAGGTGATGGCATACACCAAACGCATGACTCTCAAGATTTAATCTAAGACAATTCACAAACATTCCTGTACATGATACTTGACTTATGGTTGATAAAATGATCGACCAAACGCATGTTACTTGCTTTACTTGCTATCGTGACTTGTGCACTGCTGTGCAATTACTTGTTAACTTGAAATATGGCCAAATCTTTTGTACTTGTTACCTATGAAGGTATTCTTGTCTTGTGAACTTACTGGCACGACTATACCTGAACATTCTCGTACTTGCTCATTCCTGTTAGTTATCCTACTTGATAAAAGGTTAAACACTTAAAGTCTGCTTGTTTACATGAGATATTAAGTCCTACTGAGTGTTATTCGCTCATCCTTTATTTTTATTTAATGTGTTTCAGGCGAGTATGATGATGACCACACTCACGAGGACGGGACTGAGGATGATGCTCAGGAGTGACCCCTTCCCAGCAACCAAGGCTTTATAGTAGTAGTCAGTTAGTATAGATATGAGTTAGTGAATCAGATAGTCATTTATGTATTAGTTGATTTTGAATAAAGTACTCTGGGCCCTAGTTTTGGCTCTGATACGTTGATGTATTAGTCAATTAATGAGTTATTAGTGAATGTAATGGAGGTTGTTGGATTATTAATGAAATTGGAGTTTAATTGGTGTTATCCAATTGTGCAATAGTCTGTTATTTATTTCTCGCTCTGTACTATTTAATAACTGTAATTCCGCTCCGATATTCCGCGTCGGGGCGTTACAGTTTTGTGGTATCAGAGCCTAGGTTATTCTTAAGTATAGGATGATCTAGGTTTGACTTGCCTTGACTTAGAGTCTAAAGTCGTACCTATGTGAGATGGGTAGAACCAAGGGTAATGAGATAAAATGAACTCACACACGCACAAACTTAGTGCAAACTCAACGACTTACATTTAAAATTCTCTTTTGAAGGAACTTAAATACTAGTAATGGCAGCGGAGTGTGCTCAACTCCGTGACATGCATCAGACTATCCAGCAGCTTACCCAGGCTTTACTTCAGGCTGCTGGAGCAAACAACAATAATAACAACAACCGAGGAGCTGGAGAATTACACAGGAATTTCCGCAATCTGAATCCACCCCGATTCAGCGGGACCACTGATCCCGATGAGGCAGAAAATTGGCTTAAGGAGACAGAACGTGTTTTCCGCGTCATGCAATGCGCGGATGGGGACAAGCTTTTACTGGCAACATTTCAGCTTGAACGGGACGCCCGTGCGTGGTGGGAATCTGTGGAAGCCACCAGGGCAGATGCACAGTTTACTTGGGAGGAATTCAAGGAGCATTTCAACTCCAAGTATTTCTCTGAAAGAGTCCAGGAGAGAAAGGCCTCAGAATTTGCTGCACTGAAGCAGAGGCACCTTACTGTCGCTGAATATGAAGCGCAATTCTCCCGATTGGCACGCTATGCCAACCACCTTGTTAGCACAGAGAAAATGAAGGCGAGGAGATTTCTTAATGGGCTTAAGCCTTCTTATATTACTCAACTTGCACCCATGGACATTCAGACATATGCTGAAATGGTCAAGAAGGCTCAGTTACTAGAAGATGCGACCGATCTGACTGATCGCATCAAGGGGAGACTAGTCAAGAAGGAACCAGCATCCGGTTCCTCCAGCAGGCCCACAAATGGCAAAAAGCATCCGTTCAACATCACTGGAGGGACAAGCCAGGAAAGAAAGCCCAAGATACCTACTCCTCCAAACACCAACAAGACCAACTGTGAGCATTGTGACAAGCCTGGTCACACTGCCGCTGAGTGCTGGAGAAAAGTAGGCGCCTGCCTGCGTTGCGGAAATCGCAATCACCGCATTTACGAATGCCCTGTGCTGAAGGAGCAAGAGAAAGAGAAGCGTCCTATGGGACAAAAGAAACCAGGCAGACTACAGGCCCTGCAAGAGGTAGAGACCACCGAGGAAGGTGGAGTTGTGGAAGGTACACTACTGGTCTTTTCTCATTCGGCATTTGTTTTGTTCGATACTGGCGCAACGCATTCGTTCATATCACAAGTATTTGTTGATACCCTAAATGAGAAACCTGCATCTATGGCATTTGAATTATCTGTCACACACCACTAGGAGAAAAGGCTCAATTGAATAAATATTTTCCATTAGCTGATGTTAAGGTTGGTGAACTTAACCTTAGAGCTGACTTGATCTGTATGCCCATGGAGGGCTACGATGTCATTGTGGGAGCCGATTGGCTATCCACGTATGGGGCTATCGTGGATTGTAGAAGAGGAAAAATTTCTTTTAGTGAATTCCCTAAGCTGACCTTCACAGGACGTAGGCACAAGCGACACTTGTCCCTCGTCTCTGCTATAAAAGCACATAACATGATAAGGAAAGGGAGTATGGCGTTTCTTGCCGCCATCGTAGTTGAGAAGAAAGCAACCAAGATATCAGACATCCACATAGTGCAAGAATACACTACAAGAAAAAACGATGTTTCCGACGGACTTAATCCGTCGGAAATCCGTCGGTATTCCGTCGGAAAAGGAGCCTTCCGACCGCTTTCCGTCCAAAGCTCGTCGGAAACTTTCCGTCGGAAATACTTGGTCAGAACTTTCCGACGGATGAAAATTCCGTCGGAATTCGGTCGAAACCTCCGACAGATTTCATCCGTCGGTAAAGCCGTCAGTATTTTCCGAACGAATTGCCGACGGTCTTTAACCGTCGGTAATTTATCTTTTCCGACGGAATTGCCGACGGTATTTAGCCGTCGGTAATTTATCAGTTCCGACGGATACACATCCGTCGGCCAATCCGTCAGGACTTTCCGAAGGTATTACCGACGGTCTTTTTTCCGTCGGTAATTTATACTTTCCGACGGATACTTATCCGTCGAAAAATCCGTCGAAAAATACACATAATTTTTTTTTAAAATAAACAAATAAAAATACATTGCTATAATGTCAAACCTGCTACAATATTCATAAATTTAACAAATACTAACAATCAACATAAAATCATAAAATACAATAAATATAAATCATATAGCATAATGAATACAAAAATCAACATAGATCTGCTGGATCGTCTGCTGTCCCTGCCTCGTCATCGTCTGGAGCTGGATCCTATATTAAAACAAATTAAAATGAGAAACATTAATAAAAAAAAAAGACATACAGTATTTTCAAAAATGAAATTTAAAACATGTGATTATTTCTCAAACTTAATACAATAATATTTTTAGATCCATCATTTTCTTGGGTGTTTTTAGATCCGTCCTTTGAATGCCCAACCCAATCCGGAGATCCAAATTAGATTCCGTCAGTTCCCACACGTCACTTTAACCCACCCGGTCGTGTCGGACAAAACGGCACGCCGATCCGATCCCTATTTGGGATTTTGGACCCCCGGGTTGCGTGTTTTGACCATTTATATATGCTTGGCCGTGTTTTTAGATCCGTCCTTTGAATGCCCAACCCAATCCGAGGATCCAAATTGGATACCGTCAGTTTCTACACATCACTTTAACCCACCCGGTCGTGTCGGAGAAAACGGCACGTCGATTCGATCCCTATTTGGGATTTTGGACCCCCGAGTTGTATGTTTTAACCTTTTATATATACTTGGGTGTTTTTAGATACGTCATTTGAATGCTCAACCCAATCCGGAGATCCAAATTGAATTCCGTCATGTTCCCACACGTCACTTTAACCCACCCGGTCGTGTCGGAGAAAACGGCACGCCGATCCGATCCCTATTTGGGATTTTGAACCCCCGGGTTGCGTGTTTTGACCATTTATATATGCTTGGCCGTGTTTTTAGATCCGTCCTTTGAATGCCCAACCCAATCCAGGGATCCAAATTAGATTCCGTCAGTTTCTACACGTCACTTTAACCCACCCGGTCGTGTCGGAGAAAACGGCACGTCGATCCGATCCCTATTTGGGATTTTGGACCACCGGGTTGTGTGTTTTGACGCTTTATATATACTTGGGTGTTTTTAGATCCGTCCTTTGAATGCCCACCCAATCCGGAGATCCAAATTGGATTCCGTCAGTTCCCACACGTCACTTTAACCCACCCGTCGTGTCGGAGAAAACGGCACGCCGATCTGATCGCTATTTGGGATTTGGCCCCCCGGGTTGCGTGTTTTGACCATTTTATATGCTTGGCCGTGTTTTTAGATCCGTCCTTGAATGCCCAACCCAATCCAGGGATCCAAATTGGATTCCGTCAGTTTCTACACGTCTCTTTAACCCACCCGGTCGTGTTGGAGAAAACGGCACGTCGATCCGATCCCTATTGGGATTTTGGACCCCCGGGTTGTGTGTTCTAACCTTTTATATATACTTGGGTGTTTTTAGATCCGTCCTTTGAATGCCCAACCCAATCCGGAGATCCAAATTGGATTCGTCAGTTCCCACACGTCACTTTAACCCACCCGGTAGTGTCGGAGAAAACGGCACGCCGATCCGATCTCTATTTGGGATTTTGGACCCCCGGGTTGCGTGTTTTGACCATTTTATATGCTTGGCCGTGTTTTTAGATCCGTCCTTTGAATGCCCAACCCAATCCGGGGATCCAAATTGGATTCCGTCAGTTTCTACACGTCACTTTAACCCACCTGGTCGTGTCGGAGAAAACGGCACGTCGATCCGATCCCTATTTGGGGTTTTGGACCCCCGGTTGCGTGTTTTGACCATTTATATATGCTTGGCCGTGTTTTTAGATCCGTCCTTTGAATGCCCAACCCAATCCGGAGATCCAAATTGGATTCCGTCAGTTCCACACGTCACTTTAACCCACCCGGTCGTGTCGGAGAAAACGGCACGCCGATCCGATCCCTATTTGGGATTTTGGACCCCCGGGTTGCGTGTTTTGACCATTTTTATATGCTTGGGTGTTTTTTAGATCCGTCAATTGAACGTCCGACCCAATCCGGAGATCCAAATTGGATTCTGTCAGTTCCCACACGTCACTTTAACCCACCTGGTCGTGTCGGAGAAAACGGCACATCGATCCGATCCCTATTTGGGATTTTGGACCCCCGAGTTGCGTGTTTTAACCTTTTATATATACTTGGGTGTTTTTAGATCCGTCCTTTGAATGCCCAACCCAATCCGGAGATCCAAATTGGATTCCGTCAGTTCCCACACGTCACTTTAACCCATCCGGTCATGTCGGAGAAAACAGCACGTCGATCCGATCCCTATTTGAGATTTTGGACCCCCGAGTTGTGTGTTTTGACGCTTTATATATACTTGGGTGTTTTTTAGATCCGTCAATTGAACGTCCGACCCAATCCGGAGATCCAAATTGGATTCCGTCAGTTCCCACACGTCACTTTAACCCACCCAGTCGTGTCGGAGAAAACGGCACGCCGATCCGATCCCTATTTGGGATTTTGGACCCCCGGGTTGCGTGTTTTGACCATTTATATATGCTTGGCCGTATTTTTAGATCCGTCCTTTGAATGCCCAACCCAATCCGGGGATCCAAATTGGATTCGTCAGTTCCCACACGTCACTTTAACCCACCCGGTCGTGTCGGAGAAAACGGCACGTCGATCCGATCCCTATTTGGGATTTTGGACCCCCGGGTTGTGTGTTTTAACCTTTTATATATACTTGGGTGTTTTTTAGATACGTCATTTGAATGCTCAACCCAATCCGGAGATCCAAATTGGATTCCGTCAGTTCCCACACGTCACTTTAAACCACCCGGTCGTGTCGGAGAAAACGACACGCCGATCCGATCCCTATTTGGGATTTTGGACCCCCGGGTTGTGTGTTTTAACCCTTTATATATATACTTGGATATTTTTTAGATCCGTCAATTGAACGCCCGACCCAATCCGGAGATCCAAATTGGATTCCGTCAGTTCCCACACATCACTTTAACCCACCTGGTCGTGTCGGAGAAAACGGCACACCGATCCGATCCCTATTTGGGATTTTGGACCCCCGGGTTTGTGTTTTTAACCTTTTATATATACTTGGGTGTTTTTAGATACGTCATTTGAATGCTCAACCCAATCCGGAGATCCAAATTGGATTCCGTCAGTTCCCACACGTCACTTTAACCCACCCGGTCGTGTCGGAGAAAACGACACGCCGATCCGATCCCTATTTGGGATTTTGGACCCCCGGTTGTGTGTTTTAACCCTTTATATATATACTTGGATATTTTTTAGATCCGTCAATTGAACGCCCGACCCAATCCGGAGATCCAAATTGGATTCCGTCAGTTCCCACACATCACTTTAACCCACCTGGTCGTGTCGGAGAAAACGGCACACCGATCCGATCCCTATTTGGGATTTTGGACCCCCGGGTTGCGTGTTTTAACCATTTATATATGGTTGACCGTGTTTTTAGATCGGTCCTTTGAATGCCCAACCCAATCCGGAGATCCAAATTGGATTCCGTCAGTTTCTACACGTTACTTTAACCCACCCGGTCGTGTTGGACGCCCGGCCCAATCCTAAGTATATGAAATTAATACTAATACTGACCTGAGCTGCTGGCTGTGTGGGGCGTACTCCCTGCATTATTGACATGAACTGCTGAACCATATCGCTGAACTGCATCTGTAGCTGTACCCGCTGCGTCTCTATCTCTACCCGCTGCGTCTGTAGCTCTACCCACTGCGTCTGTAGCTCTTCCCGCTGCGTCTATAGCTCTGTACGTAGCTCCTCCCGAATGATGCCTCTAATGTCCTCTACACCACTGACGGGCGGCGCAGAAGATGAACTCGCGTGTGCCGGAGGAGCGATCGAACTGACATATGAGGACAACACTCGATGAGTATCCAGGATATCCCCAAAGCCGTACACTCGACCCTTCATCGGCACTCCCGCTGCCTCGACCCAAGCGTCCGCATCCAAATCTGGCTGGAGAGTGCCCTCTGTGTAGCGCTCCGCCATCGTCCTGTCGTACGTCTCCTGTAAAATAATTTAAAATTAAATTATTGAAAACAAATTACTTTAATTTCATAATTGAATTCATAATTTAAAGCTTGACTTACAGCAATCGTGCGGGCACTCTCGGTAACATAGTCATCCGTCCCCTTCCGCTTATGAGTTCGGTCAAATAACTCGCGGAAAGTAGGGGCACGCTCTAGGTCGTGATGCTTAAAATTCAACAAAATTAGTTAGTTTCACAATAATAATCCATATGTATATATGAATCGAACAATAAAATACTTACCAATTTTTGACTGTGGGTCGCATAAGATACGGATCCACTAGTATGCACATTCTTCTCCGGTTGAGTTGCTCTGTTGAGTATTGCCGCCTGTGACCGCTGCTGCCATGGTCCAGCAGCCCAACGCGCGCAAAGGGACTCCCAATAGTCCGTCCGCTGCCAAACAGGGCCGTAATCCACCCAAGCCATAGGATCCCGGTTCCCTGTGGTCTTCATTGCCTTTTCCCGTGCCTCCCACATCGACTTTCTTAAATTAGTCTGGGCCGTAATATCCCAGACGGCTCGAGCCCGAGGGAGATCCTCGGGTCCCGTGAACGCGAACCTCCGCTGTAAAGAAATAAAATTAATCAACGTTCTGCAATAAACCTAAATTAATAATAATTGAATAAATGACTTCAACTCTTCTAAAAAATAAAAATACCGTAAACATGTCAAATAATAAATCCCGGACTGGCACCGGGAAGTCTCTCCATGCATCCACTGGTCCTGGAATATGTGCGTGGACCAACGTCGTAATATAGCGGGAAGCAGGACTGGGATCTATCTTCCCCCTGCAATTCCGCATTAATTTTCTACATGAAATGTATATCCTAAATAACAATACAGTAACACTGAGATGATGAACTTTACCCTGAGATCCAGCATGGTTGTCGTCCTGGTAGCTGAGGCCCCTCCTCAGCTGCTGGATGCTGGCTCTCCACCTCTGTTGAAAACAATTTAGTACACTTTTATTGTATAAATTGCAAGAGACAAACATACTAATCTATTGAAACATATGTTACCTTGTGGTGAGGAAGAAGACAAAGGTGGCGTGGACGGGGAGGCAGTCCCTGTAAAATTTCGTACACATTAGAAATTATGAATTTCAAATAAACAAGAATATAGAAATTTACCTGTCGCTGGGACGACGGGCGTGGACGGGGAGGCAGTCCCTGCAAAATTTTATACACATTAGAAATTATGAATTTCAAATAAACAACAATGTAGAAAATTACCTGTCGCTGGGACGACGGGCGTGGACGGGGAGGCAGTCCCTGCAAAATTTCATACACATTAGAAATTATGAATTTCAAATAAACAACAATATAGAAATTTACTTGTCGCTGGGACGACGGGCGTGGACGGAGAGGCAGTCCCTGCAAAATTTCATACACATTAGAAATTATGAATTTCAAATAAACAACAATGTAGAAAATTACATGTCGCTGGGACAACGGGCGTGGACGGGGAGGCAGTCCCTGTAAAATTGTATGTACGTTAGTTCTCGTGAAATCAACATAAACAATAATACCCATATGGTTTTTTGTGTACATATGCATATACCTGTCGCGGACCTGGAGGCAGACGTGGACAGGGAGGCAGTCCCTCTGCCAACGGACGTGGCAACCCTCCGACTGCGTCCTCCACGTACCATATCTCTATTGATACAAATAAGATATAGCAAGTCATCAGCACTCAATTTGAAGTAGCAATTTATTATGAACATGTAATGAACAACAACACCAATTTCTTACAAAATATGCAGTATATTATCTATATTCATCATCAGATGTTGAAGACATATTTAATTCAGCATCATCTTCATCATCATCCTGGAATTCATCCTCATCATCTTAGGAGTCTTCCTCCACATCAGACTCCACCTCCCGCTCAGCGACATTTGGGTCAACTTCTTCTTGTTCGTTATCCTTATGTAAGGAAATTGTTTCATTTATATCATGAACATTGTACTGCGTAGAAGCTGCCAACTCTCGTGCGTCACTCCGATCTGATTGGAAAAAGTTGTCATTAACACCTTCGAGCTCATCATCAGTCAGGAGAAGCTCATACTCAGGGAATAGTCTTGATTTCACTCTACATGCAGCCCACCAATCTCTTAATTTGAGGGATGTATAATTTGAATAATAAACTTGTTGGGCTTGTGCCGCCAGGATGAATGGCTCATATGTACTCAATTTGGACTTATGCTTCACATCGATTAATCCATATGTTGTGTCATGACGAATAGATGTCGGGTCAAACCAATGACACTTGAACAGAAATACATTGTTGTCTTGTCCCAAATATTGCAGTTGAATGACTTCTTCGAGAATGCCATAATAGTCAATTTCATTTTCATTATAGGCACTTCCCTTCACACATACGCCGCTGTTCATCGTAGACTTATTCCGTCCATATCTCTCGTGTGAAATCTGTATCCATTCACAATGTAGCCTGGATAGACACGTACAATCTTCGAGGGGCCAAAACTAATCTGTTGTACTCTTGAATCGGGAATGAAGCCTTGTTCAACCTATTATGAGATAAATAGACAAACATTGAATAAATGACTTCAACTCAGTCTGCATAAAAACATAACACTTATGTTTCAAAATAATTAGACACATACTCGAGATCATAACCAAGTAGGAAAAGACTTCTCCCGTTCCTTTTCAACCTGCACGTCAGTTAGACGTGGATTCTGTCGCAATATGACCGAGTCAAACTCTCTGCAATGTAAATGTCACACAACCGTTAGGTTCTGCAGTAATGCACGCAAATGATGACGAATAAGCGTGGAGAGCTTACTGAATGTAAGGGTCTAGTCTTCGCAATTCATGAACACGTAGATCTCCGCAGCTACCAACTCTCTGTCTTGGAGTGCGCGAGTAGATGAAGATCCGAACGCCCGTCCGGCACACTTGAATACAGAGAGTCGGTCTGACACCTCCGAATCTCCACCATCATCATTACGTGGAGGTTGAGTGCGTCGGGTTCGTATTTCCGTGTCAAAGTACATCGAACAGAAGTTCGATATCTCCTCAATGAGGTACGCCTGAGTAATGGAGCCCTCAACTTGTGCTTTGTTACGGACTTTCATCTTAAGATCGTGCATGCACCTACGACAATAATTCAAATGCATACATAAGTAATATAAAAGATCGTCGTAATGGCAATAAATTGAGATGTAGAAATATACCTCTCAAACGGATACATCCATCGAAATTGTAATGGTCCTCCGACCCTTGCCTCATATGGTAAATGGATGATCAGGTGCTTCATTGAATCAAAGAATGCTGGAGGAAATATCTTCTCTAATTTGCAGACTGTCTGAATTATATTTTGCTCTATATTTTGCAAGTCATGAATTTTGAGTTCTGATGCAGATAAAATCCTGAAGAATTGACTCAACTCAGTCATTGCTCCCCATATTTGTTTCGGCAACAACTCACGAAAAGCAAGAGGCATCAGTCTTTGTATGAAAATATGGCAGTCATGACTCTTCATTTCGTATATTTTTCCCTCGTTGACATTTACACAACGCGCAATATTCGAGACATATCCATCCGGAAATCTCAATTGCTTTAACCATTGCAACACTTCCTTAATCTGTCTGGACCCAAGCACATATGCAGCTTTAGGTTGCACCACTTTTCCTTGAACATGCTGTAGCTCTAGTTCTGGACGTTTGCAAAGTACTTTCAAATCGACCTGTGCCTTGACGTTATCCTTCGTTTTACCTTTGACGTCCATAACTGTGTTGAACACATTATCAAAAACATTCTTCTCTATATGCATGACGTCTAGGTTATGACGTATCAAAAGTGTTGACCAATAAGGCAATTCCCAAAAAATGCTTTGCTTCACCCAATTGTGATCCTCCCAAAGCCAGGGATTTGTCGGGTACTACCAGCCAGTTGTGTTACAGTCGGTAAGTTCTGGACCCGCCTCGCCATGTTTCCACCAGACACCCGTTCCATATCTACCTCTCCATCACAGTTGTATTTTTAATAAAAGAATCTTTGCTTTCGGAAAGGATGGTCACGGGTAGAAACCGCCGATGACAATCGAACCAACAAGATTTTCCCCCAGATTTCAACACAAATGATTTAGAATCCTCCATGCAATAAGGACATGCCAACCTCCCATGTGTGCTCCAGCCAGATAACATGCCGTAGGCTGGAAAGTCACTTATTGTCCACATTAATGCAGCCTTCAGATTGAAATTCTGTTTTCTGGATGCATCATAAGACTGCACACCATCTGACCATAACAATTTCATCTCATCAATCAACGGTCTGAGATATATGTCTATATTCTTTCCTGGACTTTTTGGACCCGGAATCAGCAATGAAAGGAACAGATTCTCACGCTTCATGCACATGCCTGGTGGGAAGGTTATACGGTGTTAAGAATACTGGCCAACATGAGTAAGATGCCACCGAGCCTCCAAAAGGATTGAAACCATCTGTGCATAAACCAAGCCGTACGTTGCGTGGATCCCTTGAGAAGTAAGGATGAGTACGGCTAAAATGAGCCCAAGCTTCACCATCGGCAGGATGACTCATTTCACCTTCGTCGCGACGGACTCTTTCCGCATGCCATGTCATATGTCCAGCTGTCCTCGAGGACATGAACAATCGCTGCAATCTGGGTGTGATAGGAAAGTACCGCAATGACTTATATGAACATCCTTCTGCTTTGACTTGTCCCCTCTCTTGGGCTTGAACCTATCATGCTTACAAATACAGCATGATGTCTTATCTGCATCCTCTTGTAGTACAGCATACAGTGACGGATTCGGACATGCATCAATTTTCATAAAACCAAGCCCCAAATCATTCACCATCTTCTTCGCACGGTAAAAGTCAGTAGGTAACCTCTCTGATTGAGGAAGCATGCTCTTGACCAGTAAGAGAAGCGGTCAAAACAACTCTCGCTCATATGAAATTTAGATTTCAAATTCAATAGCTGCGACACTGCAGACAACCGTGTATGCTTCTCACAACCATCCAATAATGGCTCATCAGCATCTCGAAGTAACTGATAAAATCTCTGAGCTGTATCATTCGGCACTTCTTCATTTGTTTGATCTTCATGAATATTGAACTCCGGACCAGCAGCATCGAACACCAAGTCTACGTACGTACTTGTGGAGGCAAAGTAATTAGCTGGTGCAGACGACTGAATATTCAACTCACTATGACACGACCATAACTCATAATGGCCAACAAATCCTCTCGTATACAGATGATGCTGCACATCCCATGTCGATATCCACTTTTTGTTCTTACAAGCCGAACACGGACATCGGATGTTACCCATCGGATCAACTGCTACTGATGTATTACTCAATGCAAACTCAATAAAACTGTCAACTCCGTCTTAAAACTCCTCGGTCACAACTCCATTCACTATTCCACGGTACATCCATGACCGATTCTCCGACATTTTTCCTACATATTAAATGTCATGTCCCGAGTTAAAATCCAACACACCCTCACATCATTCAAGTACCATACATACGTTATATGGAGAGTCCCAGAGCTAATGGGTGAAATAAAGCGTTGACGTAAAAATAAATGAAGAGTAAACATACATGAATATCAAATAAATTTGAGCACTATATAAATACTTAATGGTATTGAACATTAAAAACACACAAACCGTGATGTCTTCATATTAGGCCACCACCACTTGATCGGCTCTTTATTCACCAGCTTCTCAGTAGATTTCCTAGGGAGTGAACTAACCACTGATATCCCTAAATATAGTTTGCCAAATACATCTCTTCGTACATAATGGGAAGACATAACTTTGAGAATGTCAAATTCTTTGACACAATTATTTTTCACAAATTTACACCAGTCTTTTCCAATAAACATGTACATACTAGCACACCAACTGCATCGTAAGATTACAGAATATCGCACTCCTTTTTCATCTTGAACAATAACAGATAATCCACTTTTATTTTCTAAACTTTGTCTTTCTTCTTTCGAATAATCTTTATGATTTTCGTCATCTTCTCTTTCACCAAAAGTAAACCATCATGCAATCTTCGAATATCGAGCGGAAATATTTTACGTTCAAACAAACAAGTACTTTGATACGTTGGACATTTGTTCTTCTTTGAGTCTAATTTCCAATCGCGAACTCTCATCACTAATTACAAAAAAAAATTTATAACATTTTATTCATGAGTAATTAAAATATAAAATTAAATCATAATATGGTAAATATGAAAAAATCTCTCAAATGGCTACAAATAAACATACGAATGTGAATGATTAACTTGCAGTGTGAAATTTGTGAAAGTAAACAATATGTTTAACAAGAAAGTCATTGCATTGTTTATTTTCATGTTAAGCGTAAAAAAATAACAGCGAGCAAGATAAATAAAAATAACTTAATTTACCAAAAGCTTGAATATAAGCAATTAGGAGAAGGAACTTGTAGGGGAAGGGGGGCGCCAGGATGGGAGGGGGTGCTGGGACGGGGAGGGGGAGGGGGGACATTTGTACTCGACGAATTGTACTCTTATCCTCTTCTGGCGTCTTGTATGTAATTTGTTTAGTTTCTATTATTGGTAGAATAACATTTTCTGAAGAGTACTCTTATCCTTCTTCTGGCGTCTTGTATGTAATTTTTAATCCTCATTTTGATATTTTCTTTATATATATATATATATATATATATATGAAATGCGATTAATTCTTATATATATCCCTAAATTTTTTATCTCATCGCCCTACCCCATAGTTAACTATATTTCCTATATATATAATGTTATTTTACTAGATCTATCCAATGATAATTAAATGGATGTTGAAAACGGACTAACTGCCCCTCCCTTTAAAATCCCACCAAGCATAATGGATAGAGAAATGCTGGTTATTTGGGCCCCTGGATAACCCAGCTGAGCTGGATCGGCCTGGGCGCCGATCCACGTCAGCCAACTCTACATTTGGCATGTAAAAAAAATAGGGACAAAGGGATTTAAAAATATTTGAAGATATCCAAAAAAAATAGATGTAAGTGGGGAAAAGTCATCTCCTAATTCTCATCTCTTATCCCAGTTTCTTATTTTTATTTAAGATTTTTAGAACCTTAAAAAAGGGAGGGGGTCGACTTTGTTTTATTTTTATTTTAAGTACGACAATGTTTAGTATTTTTTGTGGAACAAAAACTTAACAATGATGGTTTACATTTTAAAAATTTAATGAGATTATTAAAATACAATATGCATTACCAAATCTAACAAATCACTCCAAAAATGCAAAGAGATTATATGTCTATGGCTTTCATGTAGTCATTCATACAAAAATATCACAAAGAACTAAGTCTCACAGGCGGCCTTAAATATAATTCAACATGTGTAATTATAAGCAAAGTAATAAAATTCTTCTTCATTATTACAAGCAATTTGCATCTTTCATATATGCAACAAAGTAATCTCCTTAAATTTAATTAGCATCATCAACATATAATATGTAGTAATGTACAACAAGAGTCACAATCGCCTATGACATACAGAACATGAGAATATGGCTTCATTAAATTGTCCTCTGTTTGAACAACAATAGATCCATGTAATTGTAAAATATATTAATACATGCAAACCATTAAGGAATGAAATCATAATGATTTAAATTAACATTGATTAATTACTTGTGACAACAATTCTCTTTTTACCAAAACCATGGTCTATGTGAGTTCCTGTACAATAAAAAATTAATATAAAAAGATGGTAGATGGTAGCACATAGTACAATAAAAAAGTAATAAAGAAAAGTAGTTAGGGTAACCCCACGTTTTAAATTTTCTCTACATCTGATAGACTTTATAACAAACAAATATAGTATTTTATATAGTTGACGACCATTCTAATAGAAAGTTAAATGGGTGGTGAAAAGTAACTAATTAAATTAAGTTTTTTAGATATTTATTTAAAATAGATTAGTACATGTTAATTATGTAATGTCACATGTTAATTCTTAATTATATTTATTTAGTTTACATGTATTAATTTATTAGGGTGCAGGGGGGAGGGGGGCGGGTGGGGGGGGAGGGGGGGGGTGGGGGGGGGGGGGGGGGGCATCCCGGATGGGGGCCAGGTGGGGGGGAGGGTGGGGGGGGGGGGGGTGTGCAGGGGAGGGGGGCGGGTGGGGGGAAGGGGAGGGGGGTGTGTGCAGGGGAGGGGCAGGGTGGGTGGGGGGGGACATCCGGAGGGGGCCAGGTGGGGGGAAGGGGAGGGGGGTGTGTGGGGGAGGGGGGCCAGGTGGGGGGGGGCATCTCGGGGGGGCCGGGTGGGGGGGGGGGGAGGGGGCGGGTGGGGGGGGGGGTATCCCGCAGGGGGGAGGGGCCAGGTGGGGGGGGGGGGGGGGGGGGGTGAGGGGGAAGGGGAGGGGGGTGTGGTGCAGGGGAGGGGGGCCGGGTGGGGGGGGGGGGGGGCATCCCGGAGGGGTCCAAGTGGGTGGAAGGGGAGGGGGGTGTGGCAGGGAGGCGGGCCGGGTCTCGACGCGGCGAGAGGGAGCGGCGGGGTGAGGGAGTGGAGCGAGGCGGCGGGGCTGCAGGCGGCGAGGATGAGAGAGAGAGAGAGAGAGGAGGAGAGAGAGGGGGGGGGGGGAGTGGAAAGAGGGGGAGGGGGAAAAGAAGGGGGGTTTCGCGGGATTGGGAATAGCGGTATTACCGATGGATATTCCGACGGTATTATTTCCGTCAGAATATCCGTCGGTATTATCTAGTTCCGACTGATATTTCTGACGGATAATTTCCGTCGGAATATTCCGACGGATTTTCCGACCGATATGTTTTAGTCGGTAATTCCGACGGAATTACGACGAACAATAATCCGTCAGAATATCCGTCGGTAATCCCGCAAATTTGGTGGTGATACCCTGATGTGTTCCCGATGAGCTACCAGGCATTCCACCTGAGAGAGATGTAAATTCTCAATTGACCTCGTACTGGAGCGCACCGGTTTCACGCCAACCCTACAGGATGTCCCCTGCCGAATTGAAAGAGTTGAAAGAGCAACTGATGGAACTTCTGGAAAAGGGTTTTATTAGACCAAGTACTTCTCCTGGGGAGCACCTGTGCTGTTCGTAAGAAGAAGGATGGATCCATGAGATTATGCATCGATTACAGGCAGTTGAACAATCTCACTATAAAGAATAAGTACCCTCTGCCGCATGTTGATGAGTTGTTTGATCAGATATCAGGAGCAAAGTATTTTTCTAAGATTGACCTTAGATCGGGATATCATCAAATGAGGATTAAAGATGCAGATATCTACAAGACAGCTTTCAGGAGCAGGTACGGTTATTACGAATTTGTAGTCATGCCTTTTGGACTAACCAATGCTCCTGCAGCTTTTATGCAATTAATGAACAGCATCTACCGGCCCTACCTCGACAAGTTCGTCGTGGTATTCATTGATGATATTTCTATACTCCAAGACCAAGAAGAGCACGAGGAGCATCTGAGGATCGCTCTGCAAATCTTGCGGGACAACCAACTCTACGCCAAATTGAGCAAGTGTGAATTCTGGCTCGAGGAGGTGTCGTTCCTAGGCCATGTCATTTCCAAGGATGGTATCGCTGTCGACCCTTCAAGGTAGAAGTTGTGCTGAACTGGGAAGAGGCCGATCAATGCACAGAAATCAGGAGCTTTCTTGGACTGGCTGGATATTAGACGGTTCATAAAAGACTTCTCCAAGATAGCTGTACCTCTTACGCGTCTTACGCGGAAGGAGAACCCATATGTCTGGAGCAAGGACTGCGAGAAGAGCTTTCAGACACTCAAGCAATTGTTGACATCTGCACCTGTCCTCGCATTACCAGTCGAAGGAGCAGGATTCTCAGTCTACATGATGCATCTGGAATCGGTTTAGGTTGGTGTTAATGCAGAATGAGAAAGTGATAGCCTATTCATCAAGGCAATTGAAGCAACATGAGGTTAACTACCCTGTCCATGACTGAGAGCTAGCTGCTGTGGTTTTTGCACTCAAGATAGAGGCATTACCTATATGGAACAATTCATTGTCTACTCCAACACAAGAGCTTGAAGTATTTATTTTCTCAGAAGGAGCTCAACATGCGCCAAAGGAGATGGCTAGAGTATCTGAAGGATTTCGATTTCAATATTCAATATCACCCAGGCAAAGGTAATGCAGTAGCTGATGCACTTAGTAGGAAGCCAGTAGCTTCATTATCATGTTTAGTCATGGGCGAGATGCATTGTTAGAACAGTTCGCCAGTCTAGATCTAAACATCGAGAAGAGAAGTGATAAGATGATAGTTGCCAACTTAAGAGCTCAAACCGATAGTTTGTCGAGATCAGAGAGCAATAGGCTAATGATCCGTTTCTAATCCGAGTAAAGGAAACTATAGCTGACAAGCCAGATTCTCCATCACTGAGGATGGAAGGATATTATTCCAAGCCAGGACATGTGTGCCTGACAATGAAAAGCTGAAAAGGAAACTGATGGATGAAGCCCACAAGACCAGGTACACAATACATCCAGGTGCAACCAAGATGTACCAAGACATGAAGAGGTCATTTTGGTGGCCAAACATGAAGCGTGAGGTAGCTGAGCATGCAGCGCACTGCCTCACTTGTCAGCAGGTAAAAGCAGAACATCGTCGTCCTGCGGGTGTACTTAGACCCTTGGACATACCTGAATGGAAGGGGGAAAGCATCGGCATGGATTTCATCATGGGTTTACCTCGAACTCGCAGTGGATGATGCTATATGGGTTATTGTGGACGTTTAACCAAGTCCGCACACTTCCTTGCCATAAGAGCACCTGGAGCGTGGATGTGTTAGCAGCATTATATGTGAAAGAGATAGTCAGACTACATGGAGTTCCAGTATCCATTGTCTCAGATCGTGACCCTAGGTTCACTTCTAGATTCTGGAAGGGACTCCAGACTGCCCTAGGCACAAAACTAAACTTTAGCACAGCTTTCCACCCACAGACGGATGGACAGACTGAAAGGACGAATCAGATAGTGGAAGACATGTTGCGAGCCTGTGCTATAGACTTTGAGGGATATTGGAGAATGAACAACTGTCTCTAATAGAATTGCCTACAACAATAGCTATCAGGCCAGCATTAAGATGGCGCCATTGAAGCACTGTATGGCAGGAGTTGCAGATCGCCAGTATGCTGGAATGAAGTAGGTGAACAACAATGGCTGGGACCAGACATGGTGCAGAGCACTAGCAGAGACATACAAATTATCAGAGACAGAATTAAGATAGCTCAGTACAGGCAGAAGAGCTATGCTGATAAAAGAAGAAGGGACTTAGAGTTTCAAACTGGAGATCATGTAATGCTGAAAGTATCACCGACCCGAGGATTTCAAAGGTTTGGGATGAAAGGCAAGCTAAGACCAAGATTCATAGGTCCATTCGAAGTGTTAGATAGAGTGGGCGAAGTAGCTTATCGACTGGCACTACCACCCCAGTTCTCTACCGTACATAATGTTTTCCATGTGTCAATGCTAAGGAAGTATGTGTACGATCCTTCACATGTGATCAGCTATGATGACATTACTCTGAACAAAGATATGACCTATGAAGAAAGGCCAGTGAAGATCGTAGACAAGAAGATTCAACAGCTTCGGAATCGATCTATACCCGTGGTTAAGATACTGTGGAGAAATCATGAAGTTGAAGAGGCAACATGGGAACCCGAAGCAACCATGCGACGAAATTATCCGGATTTATTCAGTAAGACATTCTTCCTCTTACGGTAATATGAATTTGGGGACCAATTCTTTTTAAGAGGGGGAGGATGTAGCACCTTGATTTTTAAAATCAAAATAAAAAAATTTTATTTAAATAAATGAGATGAACCAATTTAATAGAATAAAGGGAAAAATAGAAACAAAGGGAATTAAAGCAATACCCATAAGCTAATTATTGATGAGTTACTCTAATAACCCAAACCCAATGAAATGGGACCAAATAGGGTTAGCCCATCATGGAATGAGAGGTAAATAGGTGAAATTCGTACCTAATTAATTAAATAAATAGGAAAGGGTTAAGATAAATACTAAATAACTCATATATATCTTAAATAAGAGTCCTTACACCACCCTAACCCTTGGCCACGAAATTAGCTCTCTCCCTAGCCATATTAGGTGGATAAATAAGAGAAAGTGGGAGATAAAGAAGAAAATTAGAGTTTAATGGAAAGGAGGACTCTTATAATGTCTAGGACTCCTATAGTTGGCCATATACATCAAAAAACTCATCCTTAGCAACCCATTTTCGTGGCTAGAGCTCTGGAGAAAGAGGAGAAGGGCTGGAGACAAAGGAGCAAGGAGGAGGAGGCTAGAACAAGAAGGGTTTTCAAATTTTCGTCATCTAAACTAGGGTTTCTTGCTTCACGAAAAAGGTAGGCAATCTCTCAAGAAAAAATTGTGAAATAATTACCCTAAGTAGAGTTCATGTACCTCTTCAAAAGCCCTATGGTTTCGTGGTATTTCGTTCACCATTGAGTGAAATTAATTATAAAGTCCTGCTGTCACCATGAACTCGAATCTCATGTTTTCTCTAATACCTTACACGTACTTGTTCCCATGCTATGATAAAATTCTCATTGATACTACCATGTAATAGCTTTCAAACGCCCCTAGTCTTGCTTGATTTCAATCTCCCATGAGGGAGAATAAAATCCTTGAATATCTATCAGACGTGTGCACTCAACCCTCCTTGTTTCCGTTTTAACCTCGTGCAAACTTGACATCATTCTATGATAAAATAATCATAAATACTACTACATGTTAGCTTTCAAACGCCGCTGGTTTCATAATTTTCATCAAGTATTCATTTCCAATAAATTCGTTGAACCCTGACTGCGCCTGTTTAGGTCACCAAAAAGTAACTTGATCAATGCATATCTAAACCTTGTGTAATTTCAAATTAATCGTGCATGTGATAGATATACATGTCTACTTTCGTTTAAAATTGGTTTCATGCTTTTTGGACCACCGTACTATTTTATATAGAATTAGAACGTCCATGTATCACAAAGGACCCGCCCAGAGAAAAAAGGGAAAAAACAGGACGCCCCTGTTATCGCGGCGGCGCGATACGCCGCGATAAGAGGAGTGTCGCGGTCGGCTTCAGGCCGCGTCATGAACGCGACGGGCCTCGCCGCCGCGTTCCCAAAACCGAACCGGGCCAGGCGGCCGGTTCGCCTGTCGCACCAGGCCGCACCACCGCACATGATCGCGACAGGACACCCCGTCGTGATACGATCTTAACGCGCCCATGCACCCCGTCGCCTTCTTGGAATTTCGGCCAGAATAAATAATTGTGTTTATATCCCTGCTGATTAGTCTATATACTTCTTAATTAGCCATGAATAACCCATGTCATAGTTAATTCGACTTGGTAAATTAATAATTGGCATAATGATATACATTTAATTATTTAAAATGACATTTGCACGACTTGTCATATCCTCAAGATTTCCTTACACTTACGCACACACACATTATTAAATGCCATTTGACCTTGATAAATTATGCAATAATGTATTTGGTAAATTATCGAAATAAATGACTAAATTACCCTATTTTGTTAAATACAATTGTTTTCGTTTTATACGTGCATTTTAAATACCGTTACCGTTTTCCTCGGCCTTCGAGCACTCGAGGCACGACGGACCTGTTTTCTACACACTTTCCCTTGACTTGGACCACCTCTCCACCGGGAATACTCTCGACGAACAGGGATCCTTGTCAAGACCTCCATAAGTCTTCTTGGCTTTGGCGCACGTCCTTAGTCAACGAGCTGGTTGTACCCTAAAACTCGTTACACCTTAGGGATCAGTACGATCCAGGGCCTTAGTGTTCTCTCCTTATCTTGCAATCGTGCTGGACCATCTAGCATGTGTTCATAGCACGGCTAGTGGGTAGTTGTGACTTCTACCAGACTGCCGGTACCCGACCTGGTGCCGTGCAACCATTACTATCGCGTGTTCTCGTCTTTTTACGGAATGTCCCTATCTCATCTACTATCTCGATACTCTCATCTGTTCACGTTCTCTCTACACTATCGTCTAGTTCATCTACTACTCTCATCTATTCTTGGTACTCTCTTGGCCATTCTTTGATTGTCTAAGATAACAAACATGACTATGCTAGGCAACATAATAAGGGCCGATCTGGTCCTTGGGAGGAGCACCTGAAAGGCTATAACTCGCGGGGGTCTAATGATCAGGTGATGGCATACACCAAACGCATGACTCTCAAGATTTAATCTAAGACAATTCACAAACATTCATGTACATGATACTTGACTTGTGGTTGATAAAATGATCGACCAAACGCATGTTACTTGCTTTACTTGCTATCTTGACTTGTGCACTGCCGTGCAATTACTTGTTAACTTGAAATATGACCAAATCTTTTATACTTGTTACCTATGAAGGTATTCTTGTCTTGTGAACTTACTGGCACGACTATACCTGAACATTCTCGTACTTGCTCATTCCTGTTAGTTATCCTGCTTGATAAAAGGTTAAACACTTAAAGCCTGCTTGTTTACATGAGATATTAAGTCCTACTGAGCGTTATTCGCTCATCCTGCATTTTATTAATGTGTTTCAGGCGAGTATGATGATGACCACACTCACGAGGACGGGACTGAGGATGATGCTCAGGAGTGACCCCTCCCAGCAACCAAGGCTTTATAGTAGTAGTCAGTTAGTATAGATATGAGTTAGTGAATCAGATAGTCATTTATGTATTAGTTGATTTTGAATAAAGTACTCTGGGCCCTAGTTTTGGCTCTGATACGTTGATGTATTATTCAGTTAATGAGTTATTAGTGAATATAATGGAGGTTGTTGGATTATTAATGAAATTGGAGTTTAATTGGTGTTATCCAATTGTGCAATGGTCTGTTATTTATTCTCGCTCTGTACTATTTAATAACTGTAATTCGCTCCGATATTCCGCGTCGGGGCGTTACAGCGATGCCCCCCTCCCCCCGTGCACCCGGCCCCCCTCCCTCCTGCACCCGGCCCCCCTCCCCTTCCCACCAGGCCCCCTCCCCCTGCGGGATTTGCCCCCCCCCCACCCGGCCACCCCCCCTCCCCTGCATACACCCCCCTCCCCTTCCCACCCGGCCACCCCCCCCCCCCCTGCGCGATGCCCCCCTCCCCCTGCACCCGGCCCCTCCCCTTCCCACCGGGGGAATATAGAAAATGGGAGGGTACACAGTGCAAGAACCATTAGTGCACCCTCCCTTTTATCCCTATTCTAAGTTGGTGCATTTCATTTTAATGTAGATATGTTTGCACATGGATTAGCATTGTGCATATGACATGGCCGGTCCTCATAAAAAGGTACAAAAAAAAGGTATTGCATTCAGACACCACGTTTAGGATCAAAATGTTCAAGCCCAAGATCCTCATCCCAAAGAAAAATGTAACTATATTCAGCAACTATATCTGGATGCAGAAAATGTTTGGCAAACCACATGTCATGATAAATTAAAAATTAGTTAGACCAGGATCAATATGTTTCACCAAACAAAATTATATACCATTTTTTCTGATTGATTACAGAGACTTGCAGTACACTCTCACACCATTGAAAGTGTGCCCACTCATCCACAATTCCATTTATGATCATTGTCTTAATTGATGCTCTTGAGGGGACCACTATCTAAACTGCTATTTATAAGTTGTGTTCTCTTCTATATACCTAGTTCTATCCATATTTGAGTTTTTGCTTATATTAAACTCACATGAACTATAGTTCTATCCATATGCCATAGCATCTCATCATCAACACTCAAGATTCTCAATAAATAACCACATATTTCCCTCTCCAATTTAACAATTGGTATTCCCCCATCTATATCACTTAAGATATCACCATTACAAGTGGTGAACAATACCCTGTTACCCCCACAAAGAAAAGGACAGTGTTCCACTGGGCAGTGACAAAAAAAAAATCGATGATGAGAAGTGTAGGCAAGGACAGGGGTAGAATCTTAGGAGATTTTAAACTTTTCCTGACAAACATTGAATTCTGGAGGGATGAGTTTAGAAAGGATTGGATAGATATGGCAAATAGTGATATTGTGATATCTGGGAAGACTTCGCTGTTAGCGTAACCATGTCATCAACTATTTAGAAATCATTACAGATGTTGATAGTTGCTGTTGCCTCTGCTGGTGGTGGTGGTGTCCTTGGCTGATGAGGCTGCCAGTCCCGCTTCTAACCCCGTGTACAGAACAACAGAGACCGTAAATTTAAACTAAAAAAACTTCCAGACAAAAGTAAGGTAAGAAGGTTAGTTATATCTGTGTACTGATTGCGTGGGTAGTGACTGATAGCCTGCTACACAGAACTTGCTCTGATGGTTCTTTTGATAACATGACTGCCCACGCAATCAGAAGTGTTTTAAAATATGAAAATTCGTCGAGTACAAATGCCCCCCTCCCCTCCCTGTCCCAGCACCCCCTTCCCTCCTGGCGCCCCCCTTCCCTACAAGTTCCTTCTCCTAATTGCTTATATTCAAAGCTTTGGTAATTAAGTTATTTTTTTTTCTTGCTCGCTGTTATTTTTTTACGCTTGACATGAAAATAAACAATGCAATGACTTTCTTGTAAACATATTGTTTACTTTCACAAATTTCACACTGCAAGTTAATCATTCAACATCGTATGTTTATTTGTAGCCATTTGAGAGATTTTCATATTACCATATTATGATTTAATTTCATTTTTAAATTACTCATGAATAAAATGTTATAAATTTTTTTTTGTAATTAGTGATGAGAGTTCGCGATTGGAAATTAGACTCAAAGAAGAACAAATGTCCAACGTATCAAAGTACTTGTTGTTTGAACGTAAATATTTCCGCTCGATATTCGAAAATTGCATGATGGTTTACTTTTGGTGAAAGAGAAGATGACGAAAATCATAAAGATTATTCGGAAAGAAGAAAGACAAAGTTTAGAAAATAAAAGTGGATTATCTGTTATTGTTCAAGATGAAAAAGGAGTGCGATATTCTGTAATCTTACGACGCAGTTGGTGTGGTACTATGTACATGTTTATGGAAAAGACTGGTGTAAATTTGTGAAAAATAATTGTGTCAAAGAACTTGACATTCTCAAGTTATGTCTCCCATTATGTACGAAGAGATGTATTTGGCAAACTATATTTAGGGATATCAGTGGTTAGTTCACTCCCTAGGAAATCTACTGAGAAGCTAGTGAATAAAGAGCCGATCAAGTGGTGGTGGCCTAATATGAAGACATCACGGTTTGTGTGTTTTTAATGTTCAATACCATTAAGTATTTATATAGTGCTCAAATTTATTTGATATCATGTATGTTACTCTTCATTATCTTTACGTCAACGCTTTATTTCATTGCTGATTCCGTATAATCTTTACGCCAGGCATGTGCATGAAGCGTGAGAATCTGTTCCTTTCATTGCTGATTCCGGGTCCAAAAAGTCCAGGAAAGAATATAGACATATATCTCAGACCGTTGATTGATGAGATGAAATTGTTATGGTCAGATGGTGTGCAGTCTTATGATGCATCCAGAAAACAGAATTTCAATCTGAAGGCTGCATTAATGTGGACAATAAGTGACTTTCCAGCCTACGTCATGCTATCTGGCTGGAGCACACATGGGAGGTTGGCATGTCCTTATTGCATGGAGGATTCTAAATCATTTGTGTTGAAATCTGGGGGATAATCTTGTTGGTTCGATTGTCATCGGCGGTTTCTACCCAGTGACCATCCTTTCCGAAAGCAAAAGGATTCTTTTATTAAAAATACAACTGTGATGGAGGAGGTAGATATGGAACGGGTGTCTGGTGGAAACATGGCGAGGCGGGTCCAGAACTTACCGACTGTAACACAACTGGCTGGTAGTACCCGACAAATCCCTGGCTTTGGGAAGGATCACAATTGGGTGAAGCAAAGCATTTTTTGGGAATTGCCTTATTGGTCAACACTTTTGATACGTCATAACCTAGACGTCATGCATATAGAGAAGAATGTTTTTGATAATGTGTTCAACACAGTTATGGACGTCAAAGGTAAAACGAAGGATAACGTCAAGACACGTTTCGATTTGAAAGTACTTTGCAAACGTCCAGAACTAGAGCTACAGCATGTTCAAGGAAAAGTGGTGCAACCTAAAGCTGCATATGTGCTTGGGGCCAGACAGATTAAGGAAGTGTTGCAATGGTTAAAGCAATTGAGATTTCTGGATGGATATGTCTCGAATATTGCACGTTGTGTAAATGTCAACGAGGGAAAAATATACGGAATGAAGAGTCATGACTGTCATGTTTTCATGCAAAGACTGATACCTCTTGCTTTTCGTGAGTTGTTGCCGAAACAAATATGGGGAGCAATGACTGAGCTGAGTCAATTCTTCAGGATTTTATCTGCATCAGAACTCAAAATTCATGACTTGCAAAATATAGAGCAAAATATAATTCAGACAGTCTGCAAATTAGAGAAGATATTTCCTCCAGCATTCTTTGATTCAATGGAGCACCTGATCATCCATTTACCATATGAGGCAAGGGTCGGAGGACCAGTACAATTTCGATGGATGTATCCGTTTGAGAGGTATATTTCTATATCTCAATTTATTGCCATTACGACGATCTTTTATATTACTTATGTATGCATTTGAATTATTGTCGTAGGTGCATGCACGATCTTAAGATGAAAGTCCGTAACAAAGCACAAGTTGAGGGCTCCTTTACTCAGGCGTACCTCATTGAGGAGATATCGAACTTCTGTTCGATGTACTTTGACACGGAACGCACTCAACCTCCACGTAATGATGATGGTGGAGATTCCGAGGTTTCAGACCGACTCTCTGTATTCAAGTGTGCCGGACGGGCATTCGGATCTTCATCTACTCGCGCACTTCAAGACAGAGAGTTGGTAGCTGCGGAGATCTACGTGTTCATGAATTGCGAAGAACTAGACCCTTACATTTAGTAAGCTCTCCACGCTTATTCGTCATCATTTGCCTGCATTGCTGCAGAACCTAACAGTTGTGTGACATTTACATTGCAGAGAGTTTGACTCGGTCATATTGCGACGGAATCCATATCTAACTGACATGCAGGTTGAAAAGGAACGGGAGAAGTCTTTTCCTACTTGGTTAAGATCTCGAGTATGTGTCTAATTATTTTGAAACATAAGTGTTATGTTTTTATGCAGACTGAGTTGAAGTCATTTATTCAATGTTTGTCTATTTATCTCATAATAGGTTGAACAAGGCTTCATTCCGATTCAAGAGTACAACAGATTAGTTTTGGCCCCTCGAAGATTGTACGTGTCTATCCAGGCTACATTGTGAATGGATACAGATTTCACACGAGAGATTATGGACGGAATAAGTCTACGATGAACAGCGGCGTATATGTGAAGGGAAGTGCCTACAATGAAAATGAAATTGACTATTATGGCATTCTCGAAGAAGTCATTGAACTGCAATTTTTGGGACAAGACAACAATGTATTCTGTTCAAGTGTCATTGGTTTGATCCGACATCTATTCGTCATGACACAACATATGGATTAATCGATGTGAAGCATAAGTCCAAATTGAGTACATATGAGCCATTCATCCTGGCGGCACAAGCCCAACAAGTTTATTACTCAAATTATACATCCCTCAAATTAAGAGATTGGTGGGCTGCATGTAGAGTGAAATCAAGACTATTCCCTGAGTATGAGCTTCTCCCGACTGATGATGAGCTCGAAGGTGTTAATGACAACTTTTTCCAATCAGATCGGAGTGACGCACGAGAGTTGGCAGCTTCTACGCAGTACAATGTTCATGATATAAATGAAACAATTTCCTTACATAAGAATAACGAACAAGAAGAAGTTGACCCAAATGTCGCTGAGCGGGAGGTGGAGTCTGATGTGGAGGAAGACTCCCAAGATGATGAGGATGAATTCCAGGATGATGATGAAGATGATGTTGAATTAAACATGTCTTCAGCATCTGATGATGAATATAGATAATATACTGCATATCTTGTAAGAAATTGGTGTTGTTGTCATTACATGTTCATAATAAATTGCTACTTCAAATTGAGTGCTGATGACTTGCTATATCTTTATTTGTATCAATAGAGATATGGTACGTGGAGGACGCAGTCGGACGGTTGCCACGTCCGTTGGCAGAGGGACTGCCTCCCCGTCCACGTCTGCCTCCAGGTCCGCGACAGGTATATGCATATGTACACAAAAAACCATATGGGTATTATTGTTTATATTGATTTCACGAGAACTAACGTACATACAATTTTACAGGGACTGCCTCCCCGTCCACGCCCGTCTTCCCAGCGACAGGTAAATTTCTATATTATTGTTTATTTAAAATTCATAATTTCTAATGTGTATGAAATTTTGCAGGGACTACCTCCCCGTCCACGCCCGTCGTCCCAGCGACAGGTAATTTTCTACATTGTTGTTTATTTGAAATTCATAATTTCTAATGTGTATGAAATTTTGCGGGGACTGCCTCTCCGTCCACGCCCATCGTCCGAGCGACAGGTAAATTTCTATATTCTTGTTTATTTGAAATTCATAATTTCTAATGTGTATGAAATTTTGCAGGGACTGCCTCCCCGTCCACGCCACCTTCGTCTTCTTCCTCACCACAAGGTAAACATATGTTTCAATAGATTAGTATGTTTGGTCTCTTGCAATTTATACAATAAAAGTGTACTAAATTGTTTTCAACAGAGGTGGAGAGCCAGCATCCAGCAGCTGAGGAGGGGCCTCAGCTTCCAGGATGACAACCATGCTGGATCTTAGGGTAAAGTTCATCATCTCAGTGTTACTGTATTTGTTATTTAGGATATACATTCATGTAGAAAATTAATGTGGAATTGCAGGGGGAAGATAGATACCAGTCCTGCTTCCCGCTATATTACGACGCTGGTCCACGCACATATTCCAGGACCAGTGGATGCATGGAGAGACTTCCCGGTGCCAGTCCGGGATTATTATTGACATGTTTACGGTATTTTTATTTTTAGAAAAGTTGAAGTCATTTATTCAATTATTATAATTTGGGTTTATTGAAGAACGTTGATTAATTTTATTTCTTTACAGCGGAGGTTCGCGTTCACGAGACCAAGGATCTCTCTCGGGCTCGAGCCGTCTGGGAGATTACGGCGCAGACTAATTTAGGAAAGTCGATGTGGGAGGCACGGGACAAGGCAATGAAGACCACAGGCAACCGGGATCCTATGGCTTGAGTGGATTACGACCATGTTTGGCTGCGGAGGGACTATTGGGAGTCCCTTTGCGCGCGTTGGGCTGCTGGACCATGGCAGCAGCGGTCACAGGCGGCAATACGCAACAGAGCAACTCAACCGGAGAATAATGTGCATACTAGTGGATCCGTATCTTATGCGACCCACAGTCAAAAATTGGTAAGTATTTTATTGTTCGATTCATATATACATATGGATTATTATTGTGAAACTAACTAATTTTGTTGAATTTTAAGCATCACGACCTGGAGCGTGCCCCTACTTTCCGCGAGTTATTTGACCGAACTCATAAGCGGAAGGGGACGGATGACTATGTTACCGAGAGTGCTCGCACGATTGCTGTAAGTCAAGCTTTAAATTATGAATTCAATTATGATATTAAAGTAATTTGTTTTCAATAATTTAATTTTAAATTATTTTACAGGAGACGTACGACAGGACGATGGCGGAGCGCTACATAGAGGGCACTCCCCAGCCAGATTTGGATGCGGACGCTTGGGTCGAGGCAACGAGAGTGCCGAGGAAGGGTCGAGTGTACGGCTTTGGGGACAGCGTGGATACTCATCGAGTGTTGTCCTCATATGCCAGTTCGATCGCTCCTCCGGCACACGCGAGTTCATCTTCTGCGCCGCCCGTCAGTGGTGTAGAGGACATTAGAGGCATCATTCGGAAGGAGCTACGTACAGAGCTACAGACGCAGCGGGAAGAGCTACAGACGCAGCGGGTAGAGCTACAGGCGCAGCGGGTAGAGATAGAGACGCAGCGGGTACAGCTACAGACGCAGTTCAACGATATGGTTCAGCAGTTCATGACAATAATGCAAGGAGTACGCCCCACACAGCCAGCAGCTCAGGTCAGTATTAGTATTAATTTCATATACTTAGGATTGGGTCGGGCGTTCAATTGACGGATCTAAAAAACACCCAAGTATATATAAAGCGTCAAAACACACAACCCGGGGGTCCAAAATCCCAAATAGGGATCGGATCGGCGTGCCGTTTTCTCCGACACGACCGGGTGGGTTAAAGTGACGTGTAGAAACTGACGGAATCCAATTTGGATCTCCGGATTGAGTTGGGCATTCAAATGACGGATCTAAAAACACAGTCAAACAGATATAAATAGTTAAAACACGCAACCCGGGGGTCTAAAATCCCAAATAGGGATCCAATCGACGTGCCGTTTTCTCCGACACGACCGGGTGGGTTAAAGTGACGTGTAGAAACTGACGGAATCCAATTTGGATCCCCGGATTAGGTTGGACATTCAAAGGACGGATCTAAAAACACGGTCAACCATATATAAATGGTTAAAACACGCAACCCGGGGGTCCAAAATCCCAAATAGGGATCGGATCGGCGTGCCGTTTTCTCCGACACGACCAGGTGGGTTAAAGTGACGTGTGGGAACTGACGGAATCCAATTTGGATCTCCGTATTGGGTCGGGTGTTCAATTGACGGATCTAAAAAATACCCAAGTATATATATAAAGGGTCAAAACACACAACCCGGGGGTCCAAAATCCCAAATAGGGATCGGATCGGCGTGCCGTTTTCTCCGACACGACCGGGTGGGTTAAAGTGACGTGTGGGAACTGACGGAATCCAATTTAGACCTCCAGATTGGGTTGGTCATTCAAATGACGGATCTAAAAAACACCCAAGTATATATAAAGGGTCAAAACACACAACCCGGGGGTCTAAAATCCCAAATAGGGATCCGATCGACGTGCCGTTTTCTCCAACACGACCGGGTGGGTTAAAGTGACGTGTAGAAACTGACGGAATCCAATTTGGATCCCCGGATTGGGTTGGGCATTCAAAGGACCGATCTAAAAACACGGTCAACCATATATAAATGGTTAAAACATGCAACCCGGGGGTCCAAAATCCCAAATAGGGATCGGATCGGTGTGCCGTTTTCTCCGACACGACTAGGTGGGTTAAAGTGACGTGTGGGAACTGACGGAATCCAATTTGTATCTCCAGATTGGGTCGGGCGTTCAATTGACGGATCTAAAAAACACCCAAGTATATATAAAAAGGGTCAAAACACACAACCCGGGGGTCCAAAATCCCAAATAGGCATCGGATCGGCGTGCCGTTTTCTCCGACACGACCGGGTGGGTTTAAGTGACGTGTGGGAACTGACGGAATCCAATTTGGATCTCCGGATTGGGTTGAGTATTCAAATGACGGATCTAAAAAACACCCAAGTATATATAAAGGGTCAAAACACAAAACCCGGGAGTCTAAAATCCCAAATAGGGATCCGATCGACGTGCCGTTTTCTCCGACACGACCGGGTGGGTTAAAGTGACGTGTAGAAACTAACGGAATCCAATTTGGATCCCCGGATTGGGTGGGCATTCAAAGGACGAATCTAAAAAACACCCAAGTATATATAAAGGGTCAAAACACACAACCCGAGGGTCTAAAATCCCAAATAGGGATCCGATCGACGTGCCGTTTTCTCCGACACGACCGGGTGGGTTAAAGTGACGTGTAGAAACTGACGGAATCCAATTTGGATCCCCGGATTGGGTTGGGCATTCAAAGGACCGATCTAAAAACACGGTCAACCATATATAAATGGTTAAAACACGCAACCCGGGGGTCCAAAATCCCAAATAGGGATCGGATCGGCGTGCCATTTTCTCCGACACGACCAGGTGGGTTAAAGTGACGTGTGGGAACTGACGGAATCCAATTTGGATCTCCGGATTGAGTCGGGCGTTCAATTGACGGATCTAAAAAATACCCAAGTATATATATAAAGGGTCAAAACACATAACCCGGGGGTCCAAAATCCCAAATAGGGATCGGATCGGTGTGCCGTTTTCTCCGACACGACCGGATGGGTTAAAGTGACGTGTGGGAACTGACGGAATCCAATTTGGATCTCCGGATTGGGTTGGACATTCAAATGACGGATCTAAAAAACACCCAAGTATATATAAATAGTTAAAACACGCAACCCGGGGGTCTAAAATCCCAAATAGGGGTCCAATCGACGTGCCGTTTTCTCCGACACGACCGGGTGGGTTAAAGTGACGTGTAGAAACTGACGGAATCCAATTGGATCCCCGGATTGGGTTGGACATCCAAAGGACAGATCTAAAAACACGGTCAACCATATATAAATGGTTAAAACACGCAACCGGGGGTCCAAAATCCCAAATAAGGATCGGATCGGCGTGCCATTTTCTCCGACACGACCAGGTGGGTTAAAGTGACGTGTGGGAACAGACGGAATCCAATTTGGATCTCCGGATTGGGTCGGCGTTCAATTGACGGATCTAAAAAATACCAAGTATATATATAAAGGGTCAAAACACACAACCCGGGGGTCCAAAATCCCAAATAGGATCGGATCGGCGTGCCGTTTTCTCCGACACGACTGGGTGGGTTAAAGTGATGTGTGGGAACTGACGGAATCCAATTTGGATCTCCAGATTGGGTTGGGCATTCAAATGACGGATCTAAAAAACACCAAGTATATATAAATAGTTAAAACACGCAACCCGGGGGTCTAAAATCCCAAATAGGGGTCCAATCGACGTGCCGTTTTCTCCGACACGACCGGGTGGGTTAAGTGACGTGTAGAAACTGACGGAATCCAATTTGGATCCCCGGATTGGGTTGGACATCCAAAGGACAGATCTAAAAACACGGTCAACCATATATAAATGGTTAAAACACGCAACCCGGGGGTCCAAAATCCCAAATAAGGATTGGATCGGCGTGCCATTTTCTCCGACACGACCAGGTGGGTTAAAGTGACGTGTGGGAACAGACGGAATCCAATTTGGATCTCCGGATTGGGTCGGGCGTTCAATTGACGGATCTAAAAAATACCCAAGTATATATATAAAGGGTCAAAACACACAACCCGGGGGTCCAAAATCCCAAATAGGGATCGGATCGGCGTGCCGTTTTCTCCGACACGACTGGGTGGGTTAAAGTGATGTGTGGGAACTGACGGAATCCAATTTAGATCTCCAGATTGGGTTGGGCATTCAAATGACGGATCTAAAAAACACCCAAGTATATATTAAGGGTCAAAACACACAACCCGGGGGTCTAAAATCCCAAATAGGGATCCGATCGACGTGCCGTTTTCTCTAACACGATCGAGTGGGTTAAAGTGACGTGTAGAAACTGACGGAATCCAATTTGGATCCCCGGATTGGGTTGGGCATTCAAAGGACCGATCTAAAAACACGGTCAACCATATAAAATGGTTAAAACACGCAACCCGGGGGTCCAAAATCCCAAATAGGGATCGGATCGGCGTGCCGTTTTCTCCGACACGACCAGGTGGGTTAAAGTGATGTGTGGGAACTGACCTTATCCAATTTGGATCTCCATATTGGGTCGGGCGTTCAATTGACGGATCTAAAAAACACCCAAGTATATATATAAAGGGTCAAAACACACACCCGGGGGTCCAAAATCCAAATAGGGATCGGATCGGCGTGCCGTTTTCTCCGACACGACTGGGTGGGTTAAAGTGACGTGTGGGAACTGACGGAATCCAATTGGATCTCCAGATTGGGTTGGGCATTCAAATGACGGATCTAAAAAACACCCAAGTATATAAAGGGTCAAAACACACAACCCGGGGGTCTAAAATCCCAAATAGGGATCCGATCGACGTGCCGTTTTCTCTAACACGATCGAGTGGGTTAAAGTGACGTGTAGAAACTGACGGAATCCAATTTGGATCCCCGGATTGGGTTGGGCATTCAAAGGACCGATCTAAAAACACGGTCAACCATATAAAATGGTTAAAACACGCAACCCGGGGGTCCAAAATCCCAAATAGGGATCGGATCGGCGTGCCGTTTTCTCCGACACGACCAGGTGGGTTAAAGTGACGTGTGGGAACTGACCTTATCCAATTTGGATCTCCATATTGGGTCGGGCGTTCAATTGACGGATCTAAAAAACACCCAAGTATATATATAAAGGGTCAAAACACACAACCCGGGGGTCCAAAATCCCAAATAGGGATCGGATCGGCGTGTCGTTTTCTCCGACACGACCGGTGGGTTAAAGTGACGTGTGGGAACTAAGGAAATCCAATTTGGATCTCCGGATTGGGTTGAGCATTCAAATGACGGATCTAAAAAACACCAAAGTATATATAAAGGGTCAAAACACACAACCCGGGGGTCTAAAATCTCAAATAGGGATCCGATTGACGTGACGTTTTCTCCGACACGACCGGGTGGGTTAAAGTGACGTGTAGAAACTAACGGAATCCAATTTGGATCCTCGGATTGGGTTGGCCATTCAAAGGACGGATCTAAAAACACGGCCAAACATATATAAATGGTTAAAAGATGCAACCCGGGGGTCTAAAATCCCAAATAGGGATCCGATCGACGTGCCGTTTTCTCCGACACGACCGGGTGGGTTAAAGTGACGTGTGGGAACTGACGGAATCTAGTTTGGATCTCCGGATTGGGTTGGGCATTCAAAAGACGGATCTAAAAAACACCTAAGAAAATGATGGATCTAAAAATAGTATTGTATTAAGCTTGAGAAATAATCACATGTTTTAAATTTCATTTTTGAAAATACTGTATGTCTTTTATTATTATTAATGTTTCTCATTTTAATTTGTTTTAATATAGGATCCAGCTCCAGACGAGGACGAGGCAGGGACAGCAGACGATCCAGCAGATCTATGTTGATTTTTGTATTCATTATTCTATATGATTTTATATTTATTGTATTTTATGATTTTATGTTGATTGTTAGTATTTGTTAAATTTATGAATATTGTAGCAGGTTTGACATTGTAGTAATGTTGACAAATCATTTTTATTTGCCTATTTTAAAAAAAATATATGTGACTTTTCCGACGGATTTTCCGACGATTTTCCGACGGATAAGTATCCGTCGGAACTTATAAATTACCGACGAAAAAAGACCGTCGGTAATACCGTCGAAAAATAGTGACGGATTGACCGATGGATAAGTATCCTTCGGAACTGATAAATTACCGACGGCTAAACACCGTCGGCAATTCCGTCAGAAAATACGGACGGCTTTACCGACGGATTATATCCGTCGGAGGTTTCGACCGAATTCTGACGGAATTGTCATCCGTCGGAAATTTCTGACCAAGTATTTCCGACGGAAAGTTTCCGACTAGCTTTGGACGGAAAGCGGTCGGAAGAAGCCTTTTCCGACGGAATACCGACGGATTTCCGACGGATTACGTCCGTCGGAAATAGCGCATTTTCTTGTAGTGATACCACATTAAGTGCACATCGTTGTGACAATAAATGCCCTTTGGGGAGCGAATCCTTCGTAATTTAATTAATGACTTTCAGTTCGATCACTTGTAACACACTTATAGTGGGGGGACAGACACCAGTAGACGTACTAAACATCAGCTATTCCCATGTTCCACAATCTCACTCTAGGGCTCCAAAACTCCTAGAGATGTGTCAGGTGTGAGTCTGTAACATGTTTACGCTGTAGGTGGTGTCGATTGGACTCTACAATTTTCTTGTACTTTTAGAGGTAGAGTCATAGTTGGACTTTTTGCTTGTGGCTGTGAGACTAACATATAGTATTTGTTTTGCTTGTCGAGGTTAGTTGCTGGTGTTGCAAACTAGGCTTCGTGACTCAAGTGTAGAGTCATTGCTAGCTAGCTCGTGCACTTGTGCTTGACTTTCCGTTTATTTATTTGTAGTAATTATTCTCATATATATTTAATTATGTTATTTAATTACTTGTTAGTTACTTACTCCTTCTACTCGTTTTACTTTCAATATTGTGGTTTTGGAGGAGTTTCTCTATTGAGTCAATGACTTGTGAGGCTCACATCCCTACTTCCCCCTTTCAAGATAAGGAGAGTTAGAGAGTTCCCGTCTCTCGTCTAGTTCTGAGCCGCTCATAGTAGAGGTGGGCCTACCCCACTAGTAATGTAATTTCTTTTGTTCTTCACTTCAGGATATGTTCCAGAATGATGTACTTTTACTTTCTGTTGGCTTGGGTTGAGACTAGACTATGTAAACTTTATGTATATATGTGTGAGATTGTGTAACTATGTGCAATCTTATATATACTTAGCTTTATGCTCTCGCGAACATTTGTAATGGTATCCTTAGTGAGACTTTGGCTTATTCGCGGGAGGCAAAGTCATGTCAAACTTGTTAATTGGTTAACAGGCTCGAACGACGAGGACTGCTACAGTTATATAATCCAATCTAAGACATGATTTTGAAGGGTTCACATCATCACTATGTCTATGAGTAACCCAAAATTGTGTATGGGGTTGAATAAAATATATAGTTGTCTGGTCACTGAATAACTATCTTTTCCCCTTTTGGACGTATATAAATCAAAATTTTCATTATTTATTATTTTATTAATCTACTTTAGCATATACTAGTTATCATATTGTAGGAATGGGATGTCAACTTGTTGAGATGTTATTATCCTAGAAACTTTTAATCTGTTTAACATCATAACAACACATTAATATCTTAGTATAACAATCGCTATATCAATTTGAGTAATGTTATGCTCCCATATGAACAAGTTGTTGTTCCACTGTCGTCTTTCCCTCAGTCAGATGTACAACTTGACAAACGAGTGATGGTGTCCAAAAAGACGACACAAGTCTCTACGATACACACAATACTGGCTGGGACAATCCCTGAGTACTAGTGTACCTAGCTCATAGAGAACCTGGAGTACTTGACTAGAGAGGCACCTACAAGAAGCATCGAACCACCCGACTCGGCAAACCACAATAGTTCACCGCTAATCACTACCATTATCAATTAATCCTTTAAATTCTTTATTCACCATTAAACTTGACTACACATTGTCCCAGTGACAAAGTGTCATTCTCAATAGAACACATTTAAACAATCTCAGTAATATCTACATGTACTTAATTTGGTTAGAAAATACCAGAAACCAGGGTCCCTTGGACCCATACTGTAACCTGAAGCCCAAATGCTTTGGGAGTCAAAACGCAACAACGGGACGGTTGTGTTAAGAACGTGATGCCACGATACACCGCATTATGGATGAGAATGTGTCGTGGGCAAAATCCGTGTTCTAAATGTGACCACCCAAATCGTTGCGTTCTCAGACAGAATGCTAGATCCAACCTGAAACCCCAAGAAATCACCATTTTTGCACCCATACAACCAATGTGATCAACTATCTCGACATGGAATTATTCATACATCTCAAAAGAACCATTTTTACTCATCAAACCACACAAACCATGCAAGAAAATGGGAGAACTCCCTTCCTAAGTGAACAATACGAAGAACAATGCTCGTCAGGCATTTTCTGTGCTCCAATCGTCCTGCTCGCGTGGAAACTGCGCCAAAACAAGAGCTCGGGCCGAAATCCCCAAGAACCCTCCCCAAGGAGCTCATCTCGGCCGAACATGTTTATTTGCTCTGTTTGGTCGACAAACATGGGTTTAAAGCATTAGAATCGAGAACGTGTCGGGTTGTGTCGTCGCATTCTGAATGGGACCTATCTGAACGCAATGTCACGTGGCAGCCCGACTCGTACCATGTGTCACACATGTAGCTGAAGAACCAAAATAGTTCTGAGATCACGACGTGGGTGGAGGCCGCATTATGAGCGCGACTCCCTCTCCCTTCGCTTCTCAGACAGGAATATGAGTGCTATGTGGGCTGAAATTCTTGGCCCACAACACCCACACAACACTTTAAAGCTCAAAACACAACTTAATGGTCACACATTGACCCAAAAATCACATAAAATTTACCAAGCTAGAATTCGAACGACCACGACGTCACAATAACAAGTCATGCTCATTAAATTGTACGAATTAATTATAGGTCTTCGTCAGAGAGGTGACCTTAACTGTTAATCCCTGTAAGAAATGTCTGCACAAAAAGTCCAAGTAGTTTTAGGGATGTTAGTTTCCAGTCCCTATTTTATTGAGATCTATGGTTACAATATATGACAAACGTTTTCTATCTTCTGACTGTGAGCAACTATTACTTAAAGTTTTTTTACTCTTACTTTAATACCTTTGAAGTTACACTTTAAATCATATCAATAGTTACTTTAAATCCTACATACTTTAATCGATTTCCTCTTCTTCTTTTACATGTTTCTTTTTCTACTTTAACTAGTTTCCTCGTCTACTTTAACACAATATAACTTCTATTTTAACATAGAATAACTACGACTTTAATAAACTATAACTATTACTTTAACACACTACAATTACTATTTTAATAGGCCATACATTTTAATTGATTTTTTTCTTCTTTTTTTTTAAATAAGGTTTCTCTCTTTAATAGGTTTCTTCTTCTACTCTAACCAATTTCCTCTTCTACTTTAACTGGTATCCTTATTTACATTAAGATGCATAAATAATTGAAGTTACAAATAATACCAACCTCTCTGTTAAAGTACATATATATATGTGATAAATTAATACTGTACATGAGTTAAATTAGAAGAAGAATCTGGTTAAAATATAAGAACAGAGAATAAAAACATAAATGATACGTTAAAGTAGATATAGAATTCAATTAAAGTAAATGAAGAATTGACTAAAGTAGATAAGTAAGTTTGTTAAAATGGATGACAAAATCAATTAAAATATAAACACATTAGTCATATATATCTGATGGTGAGAAATAAATATACGTATTGACGGAATGGCAAAATGAGAAAAAAAAATAGAAGATAGAAGATGTCATTTTAGAGACTGATTATTAAAATCTACCGAAAAGAAGAATTATCGGAGACATTTATTTTTATAGAAATTAGAAAATAAATCTCCCCAATTAAATTCGGGACAGCAGCTCGAAACAGTATTTTTACGGAAGCAAGGACATAAAAGAAATAAATAAGCTCCAGTCTATTTGTGTCCGTATCCCGGGCAACCCTCTCTTCTCCGGCGATGGCAAATGGCGGCGGAAGTTATGACCAAGAGCAGGAGAGCTGTTTCAGACCGTCGGCGAAGAATCCACTGAACCTCGCCATCTCCTCCCTGGGAAGCACCAGCCCGAACTCCAGTCCCCCTCCCTCCTCCTCCTTCGCCTCCGCAATGGACATGGCGCCCGTCCTCTCGATGGACACCATCTCCACCTTCCGGGGTCTCCCCCACCCGAAGTCCACCTGGTACATTCCCAGCTTGGGTGAGCCCGCCACCGTCAAGATCCCGAGGGCCGCCAGCCGGAAGATGTCGCGTATCCAGTTCTCCGCTCCCCTGAAGGCCCCTCCCCGCTCTTCCACCCCCCGGATCACCTTTCGGATGGCCGTCGACGCTGCCACCGCCCCGTCCTCCCCCACCAGGTCGCTTCTGCTGGCCTCCACGCAGCAGATCCCCAGGCAGTTCCCGAAGTACGTGGCCGGTGCCTGAGGGTCCATCCGCGCTCTGCACCCTGTGACGAAGCCGAAGTGCTCTGTTGTGTCGCCGCCGACATCGTCGAGCCCCTTGGCTTTTACCAGGCAGACCCATACGAGTCCGGAAGCCAAAGTGTAGGGGGAGCATTCCAGCGAGGTCTTGCTGGTGAACCGCTGGCTCAGCTGCTGGATCTTCTCGTTGGTGACGATGAAGGTCCCCCGGACGATGTCGGAGCGGCCGGCCAGGTCCCATGCCTCCATCCGGCTGTCTTCTCTCAGCATCTGCAGGTCGGCGAGGAAGGTCCGTCCCAGGCGCATTGGGTCACGGATGACCGTTCGATCGTAGGTCGGTGGTCCCCCGACACAGCTTACGCCGAGGACCCCCTTCCTCCCCAGCCGGCACGTAGCGGCCCAGGTCTTGAGGAAGTGCGCGGACGTGGAGCCGTCGGCGACAGCATGCTGCACGGCGATCCCGACCGCGACGCCCACGCCGGGGAAGATCGTGGCCTGCAGCGCCAGCACCGGCGCCCGTCTGCTGCCCACCCCGGGCAGCAACAACTGCGGCACGAGCGGGTGCAACCGGGCGGCGTCCCGTGCGTGGTTCCCGGCCAGATAATGGAAGTTGTCGCTGCACTCCGCCACCGTGAACTCCACAGCGTCGCCGTCACCGCAGCGGACCTCGGGGCTGGAGCATTGGGGCGGGAGGACGAGGCTCCCGGCGAGGGGGCGGAATTCGAGGAGAGCGAGGGAGAGGGAGAGCTTGAGGTGAGGAAGGTGGTCGCTGAGGAAGAGGAGCCGGGAGCAGGGGAGCTCGTAGAAGAAGACGCGCTGCACTGGATGGAACGGGAGGAAGATGTAGTCGAAGAAGGTGAGCGGGAGGGCCGAGGGCTTGACCGTTCCCGGGGCCGGGGCGACGAGGCAACGCTCGAGGATCTTCGTCATGGGCGGCGGCGCTTGCTGATGCTCTGAAGGAGCCATCTCCGTTTACTCGCCGGGAGACGGGAAAAAAGGAGCTGGCGAGCTGCTGCGACTGGAGAGGAGTTGCTATCAGTACCGGGTTGGAGGGAACCCGGTTAATATTAAAGAGTATTTTATAGAAGAGCAATATTAACAGGTGGTGTGCGCATATATAGAGTGTAACACCATTAGGTAGGTAACATCACCATTAAAATTGTGTCACATCAATAATTAAAATAAAAAAATTTAAAACATCTCATAAATAATAAAATTGTGATATACTTTAATTGATGTATTATTTTAAAGTCTAAACTATTTTTCCGCATACATATATCAGGTAAGTATAAGTATTAACTGCCTGTGATCTCACCTACCTTATCAGCGCCAGCCAATCAAAAATGTGGTCCAATGAGATGTGATTTACGCGCACACCTTTCTAAAAAAATCTGCATCAAATATTACACTTTTATAGAAAAGCCCCTCGGACTCAACCCCACTGAGAGGAACTCCTCCACTGCGACTGTGGGCTTGGTGGTGGTGGCCAGTCCGGCAGCACTAACGTCACCAATGGCTCGACGATAAAAGGAGCTGCGATTCTCACCGTACGTTTTGGTTGGCCATGATATGTTGCGAAGATCGCCGGAAACTGCCGTGGGATGGTACAGAGTAGCAAATTGTCATTCGTACGGTGAAGGTGACGTGGGTCTTGTCCAAGCCTTGTACCAAAATATTTGACAATGGATTGGGGTTAAAAATAATTCTAATTTATGACTAAAATTATGTAAGATTAATTAATTAATTAATTTGTGTGTTAATTCAATTTAATTATAATGAGTAAATCTACTTTAATCTCTTGATTGTTTTGTTAAGATAAAATGAGTTAACCCACTGTTAACTCACTTTTATATCAAAAAATAATTTGAAAAGAGAAAGTAATAATTAATATTTTGTTGGGAAAAAAGAAAGTAGCAATTAATATTATGTACTGTCGGGGTAAAAAGATAGTTAATTCAATGGATCAACTCCAACCCCCCTCTAGAGGTGGGTTGAAAAATTGTGAGTTAACTCACATGTGATCTACATGCCTTTAGTCTAACCTACTTGAATTAACTTTGTATGTGATCTACATGCCTTTAGTCTAACCTACTTGAATTAACTTTGTAACATTTTCAAATTATTTTTTGAATTAGTTTTGAGTTAACTCTGAGTTAACTTTAGTCTAACCCATTACTAAAGAGAGACTTAACAGTCATGAATGAGAGGGCGCTAAATGTCTCAAGTCTCTTTTTAAAACACATATTTACCTATAAATCGGTTCTTCAAGTTAAAATACACTCCTAAATATTAAGATACAATTATATGTATTAAAATACAACTATAAAATATACAATAAAAAATATGAGAATACAACTATATCACCAAAATATAATCGTAAACATAGTGATATATTCAAGTGTTTATGGTTGTATTTTAGTGTTTATATTTCAAATATTTTATAGTTGTATTTTGGTGAAACCTCTATCAAAAAAAGTGGGGCCGAAGCATTAAATGCAACTTCTCTAAAAAAAAAGTGGTGGAGGTGAAACCACCTCAGCTGTATTCTCAACTAATCGAGAGCATAATATTACGCCAAAGAAAAATATTTTGCTTCTCGAAGGTAAGGGAGCAAAGGCTTTGCTCAAATAGTAGGATCTCTTTTTATTGATTATTTTTTAGTGTTGTATAGATTCTATTAAAAATATATTAAATATTTTTCAGTGAAATAAATAGACAGTAAGTGAAATAAATAGATATTAAATATTTATTCCACTTAACATTTGATACGGGTAGAACTCCCACTGGTCAGCCTGAGTCATCACTCAACCGACCTCTTGATTTGTCCTGCCCCGACAAGCATGAATCGCCCATTTCAGAGCATTGGCATCACCTTGGCTGACGTCCCGACCATGCCTAGGTCGTCCGTCCCTAGGTCGTCCTGCCAACGTCTAGAGACGGCGCATACACCATCTGGGATGAGCTGGAGATGGGGCTTGGCCCAACCTTCGACACTGCTCATGTAATGGTCGTGTGACGTGGAGCGTGGCTTGCCCATGCAATTCCCAGGGACGTGCACGTAATAGTCGAAGAACTGGTCAAATAGGGTAATGTCCGAGGATCGTGCGCTCGTTAGCATCGGCCATTAAGGTCGTGATCCGTCTGATCTGGCCTGCCGATTATGGTCACAACCGACAGAAATCACGGGTATCCCCTATGGGATTCGCGGGTTTGTCTAGCGGTTACCTTGGGACGGCTACCAGTATAAAAGGGGCAGACATTCTACAGGCACATGTACGCAATCTCTTTGAGAGTTTTCGAATAACCGATATGTTTCTGAGCTAACTTGAGCATCAAAGTGTCTGCCTACCGATCCCTCTCGATGGTCTTGCAGGTCGGGAGCTCAGTGAGATCAAACTCCTTGGTGCACCATCTTCTTTCCTTAGTCTGTTCGGTCTGAGCCGACCTCGTTACTCCAGCAGTAACATTTGACGCCATCTGTGGGAAGCGACTGAAGCTTCAATGGCTCCCAAGGAAAGGTGGTCACTCATTCATCTGCGGAGGAGATCGTCCCGACCGAAACATTGGAAGAGGTTGTTGTCGGCAATTCTGGCTTCGGTAAGCAGGACTCCTCGACCTCTTCTCATCTTCATCAGGTCGAGCAGATGATTACAGGCTTGTATGAGATGTTCATCTACATGGAGCTAAACCATCAGTTCACCGCAGCTCGGCAGGGAACTGCTAACAGTTAGACCGTGCCCACCACGGCTGATCCTGGGTTCGCGGCACCTCCTGACGTGCATGTCCTTCCCCCGACGTTGTCAACCAACCATGGTGAGGTCCCGACTATGGCGCGCGTGTTCTCGGCCCCAATCCCACCTTCGGTGTATCACCCCTCACTGCTCCAGCAATGGTTGTGGAGCACAATGCACCAAGAGCGACTGAGGCCGACCACTACTCGACAAAATTGATGTCTGCCCTGGAAAGTGTCCGTGCGACCAGGCCTCAGTGGAGGGACGACCTCCTTGAGGTGAACAGGAAAATCAAGGCCTTACAACGCGGTTCCCGCGTCCCCTTGGTCGCGACGCTTCTGTCCACCTCATCATTCGTCGAGGAGATCACGTCGGCCCCGATCCTGCCGAAGTTACCGCTTCCAAAGTTCCGGTAGTATAATGGGACGACGAACCCCGTTCACCATCTCGATAATTTCCAGAGCCAAGCCGAGATGGTCAACATCTCGGATGCATTGAAGTGTCACGCGTTCATGTCCACCCTGGACAACACAGCGCTTTAGTGGTTCAAAGGGTTATCGGCTCGCTCGATGACATGCTTGAACTAGCATCAGACTAGCCAAATATAAAATATTTCTCTACTATTAATTATTCATGCCTCTAAATAGTGTTTGTTTGGACCACGTTGAATTTAATATGGCATGATTTCTTTTATTTTTTACCCTCGTGATCAATCATGATCGCCAACGTTCACCGATATTATTGTCTCGAAAATTACACATCAACCAATCACATCACATTTATTACTCTTTCTCATGTCAGTGTATCTACCCTTAAATAGTTGGATAGTAAAAGATTTATTCTTCACAATAGTATATTTTTGGGAAAATTAATTATAGATTTATGTCAGATGGAGATTTATTTTTTAGTCCCTGTACAAAAAAGTGCCCTAAACAATTCCTTCTTCTGATAGACTTTATCAATTAGTTCCTAAAAAGATATTTTATGTCTTCTATTTTTTCCCATTTTATCCTTACGTCTGTTTTTGTGCCATCAGATATATATGACCATTGTGTTCATACTTTAATAACACTTAAAGTCTAAGTTCTAATATGTTAAAATAAGAGTTCGAACTTGTTAAAGTATGTTTGACATGACCTAAAGTCTAAATTTGAAGGTGTTAAAGAAAGATCTAGCTCGAAGATGAAGATCTAGCTCGAAGATGTTAAAGTATGTGTAGCGGTTAGTTAAAATGTGTAGTATTTGAAGTCATTGTTAACGTGACTTAAAATCTATGTTCTAAGACAATAAAGTAAGAGTTTAGAGTTGTTAAAGTATATGTGATAGCTGAATTAAAGTATGTGAGACTTAAAATAACTGTTGACATAAATTAAAGTCTAAGTTTGAAGACATTAAAGTAAGTGTTCGAATGCCTTAAAGTATGAGTTCAAAGTCATTAAAGTATGTGTGATGGTAGTTAAAGTATTTGAGATTTAAAGTCACCGTTTGTATGATTAAAATCTAAGTTTGAGGGTTTTAAAGTATAAGATGAAACGAGTTAAGTAGAAGAACAAATCAGTTAAAGTACAAGAGTAAATATGTTAAAGAAGATAAAATCTATTAAAAAAAAGAGAATTAGTTAAAGTGTCGAGATTGTTAAAGTAGTAGTTGAAGTATGTTAAAACAGTAGTTATAGTTTATTAAAATCGTAGTTGTTGTTTGTTAAAGTAGTAGTTGTAGTGTGTTAAAATTGGTGAAGAAATTAATTAAAGTAGAAGAAAATTATGTTAAAGAAAAAGAGAAAATCAATTAAAATATATGAGATTTAAAATAACTGTTGATATGTGATACCGGTCGTCAGTCGCCGACACGGTCGCCGACGACGCCTCCCAGAATTTTGTCTGTCGACGATCCCTGCGCGTGTGTCCACGACGGATCCAACCCTGCCACGGCATAAGGAAGGCCAAGGTTATTCATTCGCTATTCATGGTATGTCCAGCTGGCCTTGCGCTTGTTAGCCTAGCATGTCTGATATGGAAGGATTCAAGGATCTCGGGCCACGACATCACACCCCACTATAGCTGGAAAATGCTAGCTGTGATCTGAAGGGTCTCCCGGTGATCGCGCCCCCTTCCGTAAAACCTCTCCTGGGCATTCCAGGGAAACCGTGGATGCAAACACGGGCAACTTACAATGTCCAACCCCGCAAGGCCCCTCTATAAAAGAAAAAGGGATACGACAAGAAAAATGTACGCTATTGGTAGCACCAGAACTTTCTCCTCTAGTCTTCTACTCTTCTAACTTGGGCATCAGAGTATCTTCCCACCGGGGTGACTCGGTGGTCTTTTGCAGGCCGGGGTTCCGTCAGCCCGCGCCGACGACGACACGCCATCACCTCGGGGCCCATCCAGGTTGACTCCGGTCAATCCCCTTTCCTATTGCAGCAACAATATGATTTAAAGTATAACTTGAAAAGTGTTAAAATAAAAGTTAAAAGGTTTAAAAGTAATAGTTACTCACAATCAAAAGACAGAAAACGTTAGTATCTAATTGTGAGCACATATCCGAAGAAAGTAGTGACTAAAAGTCAACATCCCTAAAAATTATTGGAGTTTTTTGTACAGTTATTTCTAACAAGAATCTGTCGTTAAAGTCCCTCTTTGATAAGAATCTATAATTATTTTTATAAAATTTTTAATGTGAAATTATTATTGGAAAATTAATTATATGTCATTATAAGAGGGGGAACTTAACTATAAGTCCCTCTTAGAAATGTCTACACCAAAAAGTGCAACAACTTTTAGGGATGTTAATATCTAGTCTCTACTTTATTGAGGTATGTGCTGATAGTTAGAGACTAACATTTTCTGTCTTCTAACTATGGGTAACTATTATTTTAAAACCTTTCAACTCTTATTTTAACACCTTGCAAATTATACTTTAAATCATATCAATAGTTACTTTAAATCTCACATACTTTAACTGATTTCCTCTTCTTCTTTAACATGTTTCTTATTCTACTTTAACTAGTTTCTTCGACTATTTTAACACACTACAACTATTACTTTAACAGATAACATCTACAATTTTAACATATTATAACTATTGTTTTAACACACTACAACTACTACTTTAATAGACCAAACACTTTAACATATTTTCTTTTCTTTTTTAGTAGGTTTTTTGTTCTTTAAGAGGTTCGCTATTCTACTTTAACTAGTTTTATCTTCTACTTTAACAGTGGCTTTAAGTCTCATATATTTTAACTCACTATCACACATATTTTAACGACTTTGAACTCTTACTTTAACACATTGAAATACTTACTTTAATATCTTCAAACTTACACTTCAATTTATGTCAACAAATAATTTAACTCAACTATGACACATATTTTAACAACTCTAAACTCTTATTTTATTATCTTAGCACATAGACTTTAAGTCATAGTTACAGTGACTTCAAGTCCCACATTTTTTAACTAACCGTCATATATAATTTAACTCTATGAACTCTTACTTTAACACCTTCAAATTTAGATTTTAAATTATATCAATAATTACATTTTAAATTATTTTAAAATTTACATATTTTAACTCACTGTCGCATATACTTTAACAAATTTGAATTTTTATTTTAATATCTTAAAACTTAGATTTTAAATATTATTAAAATATGATCACAATAATCATACATATTTGATGACACAAAAATAGATAGAAAGAAAAAATGGGAAAAAAAGAAGAAGAAGACAATAACTATCTTTTCAAAGATTGATTAATGAAGTCCATCAAAAAAAAAAATTATTTGGAAGACTTTTTCTAACATAAATATGTAAATAAGTACCCCCTCGGACAAGAACCCATACTTAATTTGCCCATTATTATTTACGTAAACCAAATGCTTATATGCGGAAATAAAAAGTTCATAAAATTATGCACACAAAAGTACCGGTACTTTGAGGAAGACGTGGGTCATGTCCGCTCGCGTGATAAGCTGCAGCACCCTCGCTGCTGCACGCGCAACTCAAGACTTCTCGGAAATTATTACAAACACCTGGGTACGTGTGTTTGTCTAACTTTTAAAAGCCAGGCTACTTCCTGGAAGGTCTCTTATGCATATGATAATTCACTTTAAGATTAGATTATTTTATACAGCTCTCTGACGCTCCAAGGATGAGCTCCTCGGCGGTGTTTCCGAGGAACTCGAAGTCAGAATCGTGTTGGTTCGACTCGTCCGACGACATCTGTGGCAAGAGACCCATTTACTGACCGGTCGGCCGGGGAAGCCAGCGACCAGACAAATCAACGTTGGTTTGTCTAGTCGCAGAGATGGAGATTTGGGTCTATAATTTGAAGGGGTGCAGGTCTCAGCTGCTCCTTCTGCGGCCGGGCAAGTTCGCCTGATATTAATATTTGCCCTTGCAGTAAACACCGATAGATGGCAAATCACAGGAGCCGAGTCCTGAGAAGAACAGAGTACCTCCCATCCATAAATTAATTAAGGTGATTGCCTTTGATGGGCATTCCTGACTGAATGCGAGGAGCTTATGAGAAAGGTTTGCGTGCTTACATAGGAAGTGGTGACGGTGCCGGCGGAGTCACTGGGGACGAGCTTGATCTAGCTACTGGGAAAACTAGCGGAGTCAGTGAGGGTATATGGGGCGGCCTCCCGGAGAAGACGGATTCGGCGGGGACACAACGTGGCGATGCGGCGAGCCTGCGGCACTGGGAGAGGGTACGCCGGGATGCCACGGGAGACGATGCCCACGGCGCCGCCGGCAGTGACTACAGTCGGTGTTGAGGGTAGTGCGGGGGAGGGAGCTGGTGGAAGGCGCTCGATGATAGGGCTGTAGACGGATTCGAATAAGATTTGGATTTGCTTCTTATTTGTTTAAGTTAATTTTATCTATTTAACAAGTATCTAATAAGATAGCAATGATATTTGAATAATAAATAAAACGGATACGAACAGAATTGTTCCGATTCGTTTAAAATTCGCTCCGCCATAGTACGATTACTCTTGACTATTAGATCTAATCATCCATGTGATATATCAACCATAAATCTTAAACCTTATAAGTTTTGGTCATTAGAACCTAGATCTTTTGTTTATAGATTGTTTTATATAATATTACATGTTATTTTACAGTTTTATAATTTTTTTAAAAAACTTTTTAGAACATCTAAAGCCTCATATCATGAATCATGTTTTTGAAACGGATAAAATCCGTATTCTCTCTCAATTTGAAACATAATTGACTAAAGTATTCACTATATATTTGAATTTTATTTGGAATAGATATGAATACGGTAAATCTATATTTACTCCGTATTTGTTCCTTTTACAATCTTACCTGACACCGTGGTCGGCTTAAACACCTTTATAAATCTCCACTATCCATCATGCACTCTCCTTGTTGGGTCAATGGGTCAAGTGAGAGCCCACTACATCACTTCGGCAACAGTATGTGTGTGTGAGAAAGGTGAGAGAGGAGGGAGGAAGGGTATACATACATATCAGAAAAAAGTTTTATGCAAATAGTGAATGATATTTTTATTACTTTATATATATATATATATATATATATATATATATATATATATATATATATATATAAACTAACTCTCCATGATTGTTGTGGATGTTTTCCTTCTATTCTATCATGGCGCGTGGCAATAGAGTCTCTAGAGATATTTTTATTGTGTAAGAGGAGTGTATAAAATAATAAGATTTTAAAATAGATTATGACGCAATTAAACATTTAAAATGAGTTTTTTATGCAAATATCCCCCTCAAAATTGGCTGGTATGGGAAGAAGTGAACCAATGTGGGTGGGTTGATGGCGTACGTCATCGTCCATCCCTCGCCAACCGACAAAGAGGAAGGGTGTCTTGTCCCCCTTCATGGATGTTGCTTTGCCATCTATGGACAAAGAATCAGGATTTGCACACAACAACAACTAGGAGAAGTTCACTGGTAGAAAGTATTGCTTGGCTCTCAATTTTATTGGTCGGATGCCAGATCTTATTGTGGAAATAGATGTTTTATTATTTTTGAAATAATAATCTATCACAATACTTTTTATTAATTTATATTTATCATGTTCTCCATTGAGTGCAAGAACATATTACAAATTCAAGTCTCACCGAATGCTAATCAAGCCAAGGGGTAAGAGATGAATTGGCAATCACAGAGCGCATACATTCCAGTCACGTGAGTGACAAAGTATTTTGCCTTCAAGAGTAGGAGAGCTTTAAGTCTCTTTGCGCACCATTTGACTTCGTCAAATAAAAAATGAATATCGAGTCAGGTCCAATGACTCATCGTTGCCTAAATATAACAACGTTAATTACATCTCTCTGAAAGAGAAGACCCTTGATTAATCACCAAAATAGATGACCTTATGGCCTGTAAAAGATGTGCGGGAATAACATTCCAAATTCATGCCAAAATTGCAACATGAGATGATATTTATTTGGCAAAATGTAGTTTTATTATGATTATGGTCATTTTATTTATGATTATATGATTCGTTTACCCATTATTAAAATTGTCTCCTTTTGTCATCATCATTCTATTTGATATCACCCTATTCGAGCCTTCCATTTGATAATGCCGAGGGAACCATGCCCGCCACATCATCGTCATTCATCTCATTCATAGGTGCATCACATGAATCAGTGGAATCATGACAAGAAAGAGAGTGCTAAAATCTTTTTATCGATAAAAATATAATAATTGCTAGGAGCTAAATATGATTCGGTGGTGATCACCCTTACCTGCCATATGTTGGGGTGATGTTCATGGGTATCCATCTATACTCGGCCGACCTTTACCCGCACTCACAGAGCCGGTGCGGGGCCCGCACTCGGATGGCAGTGTTTGGCTGAGCAATTGTTCGGTCTAATATTAAATATTTCTCATATTATGTGCACCTTATGTTGGAGGAAAAATACTTATAGTGTCAGGGCACATCAAATCGGATGTGCAGGAGATCCTCTCAGTACCGAATAAGATTGGAGGAAACTCGGTTAGTGTGCGAGGATTTTTTTTTTATAAGAAAAGCCCTCACCCTCACGCTCAACCCCCCCCCCCCCCCCAACCTTTTTTATCTCTGAAACTCACATATCTCTCTTAAAAAAATGTTAAATTATGAGTTAAACAACTCCTAATAATTTTAACTAGGGATTTCTTAATCACTAGATAAATTGGCCCTAAAGTAAGAGAGGTTTTTTTTACAAGGTTTGATAGAATAGGATCTATATATAAATTAAGTGGAAATCAACTAACATCAACTAACGGTCTATTTCTTGACCCATGATTTAATTTTAAGTCATTTAACTCCATTTTTTTAACATCCGATCTATTTGAAGTGAATTTTTATTTTTAGATTCAAAAAAATAATTCACCATCAATTAACTAACGATGGGTACAGAATAGGGAAATCTAAGATTGGGATTGAACAGAACAACAAGTTCCGTGCTTGTCACTTTTTATTTCTTTTTTCAGTCTGCATATTTTTTATTTCTGAGTTACATATAAAATCGATTATACTTTGAGTCAAATAAAATCTGAGACATTGAGCAGAACAAGGAAATCTGAGATTGGGTGATTAAACAGAATGGCAAGTACCGTACTTGTTACTTTTTTTTTTCTTTTTTCAGACTGCATATTTTCTTTTCTTATAGTCTATAGTCTGGAGATATAAAAAGCATCCACACAAAAGTCTTCGATACATGGCACGACGGTGCCTGACGTCCCTGTTACCCCCACAAAAGGAAATGTTACGGAAGGATGAAGAAATTATAGAAGCAACCATAATGGATCTAAATTTAATTTTTTCGGTCAATGAACTTAAAAATTAATAAATAGACGGTCACCTAAAATTGAAAAGGAAACTACTTGGTTTGCAACAAATTAATGAATTATATTGCGTTCATTGGGGGACGGGCACAACCAAAAAACATGTACTCACCCCTAATGACATCAGCCCCTCCAATGAAGATGAATTTGTTGCATACGGTTCACAAGCGATTTACAACCAGACTTATCCAATTGAAAAGGAAGAAAAACCCATAAATTAACTAGTCTCGAGATGAATTGATAGATATAGGGAAGTCCGAACCCTGGATTTGACGTCCTTGCATGAATTGATGTCTCAACTAAAATACTAAATATTGCAAACACATGCCACCAATTACTTACACAGGAAAAGGAAACAATATTATTAATTGACGAGATTACAGGAAAGAACTGCATCGAAAGCAACAAGAACAGGAAATAATCACTTGACATGCGGAGTTTTGTGCTCGAAGTGTGCACTGTTTCCGCTGACCTCCGAACATACGTAATTGCCATGGCTGACCAGCAGGAATTTAAAGCTGCTTCAGACCCTCGGCGAAGAAGCCTCTAAACCTGGACATCTCCTCCCTCGGCAGCACCAGCCCGATCTCCAGGCCCCCTCCTTCCTCCTCCTTTGCCTCCGCAATGGACATGGCTCCCGTCCTCTCGATCGACACCACCTCCACCTTCCGCGGCCTCCCCCACCCGAAGTCCACCTGGTACATCCCCAGCTTCGGCGACCCCGCCACCGTCAGGATCCCCATGGCCGCCAGCCGGAAGATGTCGCGCACCCAGTTCTCCGCCCCCCTGAAGGCTCCTCCGCGCTCCTCCAGCCGCCTGATCGTCTTACAGATCGCCGTCGACGCCGCCACCGCGCCGTCCTCCCCCGCGAGATCGCTCCTGTTGGCTTCCACGCAGCAGATCCCCAGGCAGTTCCCGAAGTACGTGGCCGGCGCCGAGGGTTCCATCCGCGCCCTGCAACCCGTGACGAAGCCGAAGTGCTCTGTTGTGTAGCCGCCGACGTCGTCGACCACCCTCGCCTTCACCAGGCAGGCCCACACGAACCCGCATGCTAAAGCGTAGGGGGAGCACTTGAGCGAGGACTTTCCAGTGACCCGCAGCCCCAGCTGCCGGATCTGCTGGTAGGTGACGACGAAGCTCGCACGGAGGATGTCGGAGTGGCCGGCGAGGTCCCACGCCTCCATCCGGCGGTCTTCTCTCAGCATCTCCAGGTCGGCCAGGAAGGTCCTCCCCAGGCCCGTTGGATCACGGATGACCGTGCGGTCGTAGGATGGCGGCCCCCCGACGCAGCTTACGCCGAACACCCCATTCCTCCCCAGCCGACACGTAGTGGCCCAGGTCTTGAGGAAGTGCGCGGACGTGGAGCCGTCGGCGACGGCATGCTGCACGGTGACCCCGAGTGCCATACCCGCGCCGGGGAACAGCGTGGCCTGCAACGCCAATACCGGAGACCGTTTAGCGCCCTCCCCGTGCAGCAGCGGCGGCACGAGCGGGTGCAACCGGGCGGCATCCCGCGCGCGGTTCCCAGAGAGGAAATATAACTCGTCGCCGCTCTCCGCCACGGTGAACGCCACAGCGTCACCATCACTGCAGCGAACCTCAGGGCTAGCGCAGTGGGGTGGGAGGACGAGGCTCCCGGCTAGGGGGCGGAACTCGCGGAGGGCGAGGGAGAGGGAGAGCTTGAGGCGCGGGAGGTGGCCGCTGAGGAAGACGGACCGGGAGCAGGGGAGCTCGTAGAAGAAGACTCGTTGCACGGGGTGGAACGGGAGGAAGACGTAGTCGAAGTAGGTAAGGGGCAGGGTCACCGGCGCGGCGGATCCCGCCGCTGGGGCGACGAGACAATGCTCGAGGATCTTCGTCTCGAGCTTCCGCGCCTGCTGATGCTCTGCTGGACCCATTCTGCTTCACTTGCCGGCGGCGGGAGAGCGGAGGAGGTCCGAGCTGTTCTCTCTCTTCCCACTTCCGACTGTCCCTGGTGACCACCCGTGCTCTGCAATACAAAATTTTACATTGAAATATGCTTGTGTAAACTTTTTTCACATATGTTATTGGAATTGAAACGCAAAATCCCCCAGATCAAATTATATTTATCGGCTTCCCTCCACGGTCGCACTTACAAGATCTCCACTCTTATTTTAATATCATTTGAAATCTTCTTTCCGTCAAACCATAGAAGAAAATAGAGAGAATTGTCAAAAAGAAAAACGACATATTAATAAAAATTATTATGTTATATGAACACACATACACAAATATCTTACTGTAAAAATGCCATCCAACTGTAGTAATTAATAAGACTGTAAACTGAGTGGATATGAGTTTTTCAGTTCTGATCTAAATAATTAATCGAATAATTCGTATTCGCTCCAATTACAATTCGGATACAGAGTGGATAATTTAACCAGATTATTTTAAGATTTAGAGCGGATACAGATATTATCCGCTTTGAAAATATAAATTTCATAAAAGATATTAAGTGATGTAAAAAAATATAAAAATCTGTAAAAAAAAATATAAAGTACAAATGTCAAAAGTATTATCTAAACAAAAGATTAACATTAGATATATTATATTTTATATATTATATATGGATCATTAGATTTAAGATCTAATGATAAAAAATAAGTCCATTTCGGAGCGGATCTTAAACGGAACGGATCATCCGTTTCTGTATCCATTCCATTTATTATACAGATAATATCTGTATCCAAAATTCGTTCTGTCGGATATTTGTTAAACGGATAATATCTAGTTAATCAGATACGAATTCGAATCGGATCCGAATATTATCTGGATCCACTTACAGCCCTATGTATTAAAGTTATCTTGACAATTACATTTTTATCATAATGCCTGTTTACACATAAGTTGAGACACTAGAGATGTTTTTTTCAAAAAAAAAAAAAAAGAAAATTGGGCACGTGAGTGGGTTTCTTTTTCATGGTGTGGGCCAACGGGAAACAAGTGAGGTTGGGGGATCTACCATTTATGGAAGAGTCCAGATCTCCTCGGTACCGGGAAGAACCGGACTCCATCAATATAAAGTGAAGTTTAAGTGGGTTTTTTTTTGGAAAGACTCAAATCAAAATGTGATAAAAATTCGAAAACATAATTTTTTTTTCACAAAACTCTCTCTTACACTGATGGAGTCTGATCCACTCTTATATTAAAAGGATCCGGACTCTTTATGGAGAACAAGTTGTACTGCGTGCTTGCATGTTTTCTTGGTGTTTCATGTTGTTAATCACGAAGTGGTTTTTAAGATGATTAGGTACACATTGCGTACAAGTGTTACCTCTCTCGGTATTTTTTTTCAACAATCAGGTTGGGGAAGGGGGTGGTGGGGATAACATCTGGCCCAAGTCTTGGCCCAAAACAAGGTCGTTTGGAGGGAGATTTGGATGCAGGCCCATAAAGTTTGTCGTTTTTGTTGGGACATGGGCTGGACCACCGAACCTGACACTTCTTAATTATGGGGGCCATAATAATTGTGAAGGTAATGGGCTGACATGGATTGGAAATTTCATTACGAGAACTATTGGTGTGCACTAAACATGACACACCTGCTAGGGGTGTGTCATTTGTTTTTTTGAGGATTATAATATCTCCCCCATCTAATTTTTTCAAATCTCAAGAGATAAATGGTACACTCCTAGCGGGTGTGTCCTAGTTAATATACACCATGGGTGTGCATTAAGTATTTCTCTTTCATTACAGTTGTCACCCATCAAAAAAATCTTAAGTGACATCCTCCCTTTGATGCAACTCTTCTAAAGTTAATACTTTATAAATATATATCTTTTGTGTTTTTTGAAAAAGATATTGATCTCGAATCTCATTTGAGATGTATGTTTGTACATCATAATTATATAATTGAAAGTTGTGAAATAATTAAGAATAAAGGTTAGCTAACCAGTTTTAGCTTATCGAATAAATCTTATTGTTGATATACTTTTTCAATTTATTTATAGTTTACAAATCATGATGTGACGCATGTGGACATGTGAATCTCAAAGTCAAATTATTTTTTCTATAGTAAAAAAATAACAATAGATATATTTTTATCCTTTCCCTCCTAGCAAGAAAAACAGAAAAACAGCACATTTTATCTGTATGCCAAAAGACAAAAGACATTGAGATGTCGCTTTGAGAGCCTCACTTATTGTGCTTGCTGCTACAAAGGATGACAAAAGAGTACTATTTGTCTCCATGACCAAGGGAAAAAAAACGTTTTTACTCATTTTTGCATATACTTTTTACTATTCTACAGTTATACATTTGCGTTCCCACCAATCTTACAGATGAAGGGACAGTATTCTTATTTGATAGAGTTATCCCAAATATAATGGGACGGATCCCACAACACAATATATATTATGGAACCCACCTTATTATATTTCTAGGGCAAACAATCCGATCGATAACTCTGTCCAATAGTAAGTTGTTCAGTTGTTCTCATGGATGAATGTGTGCTTAGCCTTTTGATGGGAAAGTAACTTGTTCTCTTGGATGAATGCGTGTCTCTGTCTTCTTTTTATCTTTATAAAAAATATTTATTAGAAGATCAAATTTATAACAATGATAATTTGGATTCTAAAAAAATAATTTTATTAGTTAGATAAGAGAGAGAAATATCTACTTTTGACTAATAAAATTACTTTATGGTACTCTCTATGTCATTATTATTATAATAAGATTGATTTTACAATAAATATTTCTCATCTCCTCAGGTAGCTAGGGAAATCTCTCACACTCACAAGTTCCAATCTTGCGATAGACATCCGAATGGAATCAGCATCTTTTCACCCATGCACTGGTGAAAAGCGGAGGATGTTAATCTTGCCCAACAAAAAATGAACTCGATTTAATGCCTTTAAGAGAGAGGACTTATGAACTCAGCGGTGACCATTTAAGACCCATCGTCTCTCTCTCTCTCTCTCTCTCTCCCTCCCCACTTCACCATCCGATTATCACCTTTTCATCTGACCGTCTATTGATCATATTCTAGTACTGTCCATAGTTGCAATATCATGTTTATCATTACGTTATGATATTTGGGGACATGGTTATAACTTGGGTCCAATATATATAATTGCATTCTGATGCCTATAATCGTATTCTCATGCCTGCCCATGTTTTCGTTATGTTTTTGTTTTAGTGTTATGATATTTGGGGACATGGTTATTATAACTTGGGTCCAGTATAATTGCATTTTGTTGCCTATAATCGTGTTCTCATGCCTGTCCATGTTGTTGTTATGTTTTTGTTTTAGTGTTATAATATTTGGGGACATGGTTATAACTTGGGTCCAGTATAATTGCATCATGTTGCCTATAATCGTACTATCCATGTTTTTATTATGGTATTTGAGACATGTGAGATATGAACACAATACAAATCTCTATTAGATATGTTGAAGTCTGGTCCTTTTCTACATTTAAAGGATGCGAATTCAACAAAAATAAGCTACTTGACGAGGGCGGCTCGTGCGATGCTTGAGTGACGTCTCCTCTTGGATTCTAATCTAGTAATCTCTCTCTCTCTCTCCCCCTGTGAGGAGAAGAATATAGAAGGGAATCCCTCTTTTAATTCTAAAATGCAACAGAAGTTCGACTGTTGATACGAATCACCACGTTCTTCCGAATCCAAGGATACGAAAGCATCTGCCTGCTGCTAGTTGGACATGGTGTGTGGGTTCGATGCATGAACTAGGTTCCATAAAGTGCGAATTATGGGCATCTAAGTCCATATGCGTTGGCAGCATCATGTGCCAGATGGCAGCGTTCCTCATGCAAATGACGGGCGGGAGAAGCAAGCATATTAATTGTTCAATGGATCACTGCAGATCTTTCATCTGTTCTATACAAAACTAGGTAGGGAATCCTGAGCATTACAGGTGATCATGATCAGTAGTTTGGTTGTGTGTCACTCAAGTTTACCTATCTCCGGACCTATATATGAGTTTTGTCTTTCCCTCTCCCTCTCTTGTATAGCTAGCTACACTTAGTTTTTCATGCAGCATCTTTTTTTTCCTTCACTTCACCTGAAACATTCTTTTTAGTCTGAAAGCAAGAACTTTTCCCTTTACTACACAGTGCATGCACTAAAAGCACAATCGCCAATTCATCACAAAGATAAAGAAGAACAAAATCCGACGCACCATAACGTGTCGGCATTTAGCCCAAACCTTCTTTCCGAAGAGATTATGTGAATAAAGTGTAAGTGATCACCATCGCGGCCTATAGCTAGCTATCCTCACTATTGATGAAAGATGTGTATCATTATCTAATCTAGGCCTGCAGTAAATTAATGGGACCTCATTATGAATGAAAGATTAGATAAAACCATTAGCCAAAATCTTCTTTGCGGAAGAGAATTTTTTGTGGACGTAGGCGAGCCTAGCCCTTCTTCCGAAGAGGTTTTAGTGGGTACATTAATTAAGTGTCATTGTCTAGGCCTATACTAGAACCTCATTGTTGGATGAGAGATGGTGGAAACCGTGGTGCTTTCAAAAGGAACATGTTCCCGCATTTGGTCTGTCCCCTCCTTGTTGCAAGAGATCGGACAATTGGCCTAAGGAGTATCTAGAAGAATTAAGTGGCGCTGGTGCCTGAGCCCTTAAAATAAGAGGAAGTGAAGTGCCCACTACAAAAATTAAATTGGAAAACAAAGGTGGATAGAACAAACGAAGGGGAACCCATGATGCAAATGCAACATGAGAGAGAGATCTAGAGAGAGATGTGGAACTCCCACTTCTAGTGGTTGGCAGTGTGCCTTCCACGTCTTAGATGTGCCCACTGAGTGCAGCTCCCACTCGAATCACATATCCAAATAGAGCTCTTCTAACCAGGTGTCCTCTTTTTCCCATGCACAGCATACTGGCTTTTAAGGATTCTACGGCTACCTGTGATGACCAAGGAATTGCACATCCCTGGCAAAATTCCAAATTCCAGACGGTGGTTGCCCTCTGGAGGATCTCCTTGCCAACACACATCAACAAATTGCAACGCTAGAGCTCTCTTGGGTCCCCCCGGACATAACCTTCTCCGTCTTCTGTCTGTCTGCATATCCACCTATAAATGAAGCAGTCCGTGGACCTTTTTAGTTCATCCAGCTGAGATCCACTGCGTCTGTGTGTGCTCGACACTAACAGAGGGGGGGCTCCGATCGAGAGCAGTAATGGCAGCTCAGTCATGGCCGGGCGGAGGCGTGTGCAAAAGGTTCAGGCCTCACATCCTCATGGTGCTCGTTCAGCTAGGGTATACGTTTCTGTATGTCATCACAGAGGCCTCCTTCAACCACGGCATGAATCCTCACGTCTACGTTACCTACCGGCACATCGTTGCAACTCTGGTCACGTGGCCCTTCGCTTATTTCCTCGAGAGGTAAATACATTTACGTACATATAAACCTATGTTTATACATATGCTCCTGGTTGATGAGTGTTACTACATAAAAAATGGAACCTCTGTTTGTAATATATTTCGATTCAACTCGTATTAGTGGAAATTCGGCACAACCCGTCCCTGTGACATTGACGAACCTTGATAACACTTACTTCTTTATAAGTTTTGTCTTAGCCTACTAATTAATTATGTGGTACTTGTACAAAACCTTTGCAGGAAAATAAGACCGAAAATGACGTGGGCATTATTCCTAGAGATAAATGTGCTTTCTCTTCTGGGGTGAGTTGCATTATGCCTCGCATATATATGAACAACCAGCATTTATTTAAATTGGGATTAAGGTGACAAATTCTTCTCTGATGCTTAACAGGGTCAGCCTCACCCTGAATATGTACTTTGCGAGTCTGAGATATACCTCACCAACCTTCGTCGCCTCCATGGTCAATACCATCGCTTCCTTGACGTTCATCATAGCCATTTTGCTCAGGTACAGAGCTTCATAAGCTGCTACATGATATGGCGATTTTTAAGTTTCAGAAATACCATGGATGAGAAAAATTTTCTCTGGTCTCTTGTTCTGAATTATTTGTTCATTTTATTGTGTCATCTTCTCCGCTAGAATGGAGAGTTTCGACGTCAAAAACTTGCATGGGATGGCAAAGGTTGCTGGCACGGTCGTGTCGTTGGCTGGTGTTACGACCATGACGTTATACAAAGGTCCAGCGATCAAGAATCTGTGGGGAGCTCTAATCCAGCTGCAAGGAAACGCCATCCACGAGAGCTGGGTGAAGGGCTCAATCCTCACGGTAGCAAGTTGCGTAACATGGTCCATATGGTACATCATGCAGGTATTCTAATTAAGCTGCAACAATCTTTGCATCTGATACGAGGAACTAAAGTCCCATGAGAAAATTACACCTAATTATACCCCGAAATCTTCGTATTAGATTCCATACCTCTAAAATTGAAATAAGTCATCAGTTTTCTTTCCCCTTCGGTTCCGATTCCGGTGGGTGGGTGTTGGGTGCATGAGAGAGAGCGAGAGCAATGGAGAGCCGGTGGGAGGGGCTAGAGAGGGAGAGAGGGGCAAGTGGGCGGGAGTTAACAAAAAAATATATTTTTAAAGAGAGATAGAAGGCAAGTTAAACCTTTTACCCTCTTACCCAACTGCGGTTGACTTGGAGTATATATGACGACTTTCATCGATTTCAGGGGTATGGAATCTAATATGAAGATTACTGGGGTATAACCTTGAATACAATGTATTCCGGGGGCATGTATATAAGTTTTCCATATGAAAGCATGTGGACACTGACCCATACACGGTAGAACATGAAAATTCTACGAGTACATGTGTAATTATTTACCTAATTATTCTTCAGAGTGATTATATCATCAGGACTAATCAACTTCCTGTAACACTGCAGGCAGTGACGTTAAAGAAGTATCCAGCACAACTCTCACTGACTACATGGATGAATTTCCTCGGAAGCATACAGTCTGCAGTTTTCACGGTGATCATAGAGCATAAACCACAAGCATGGGCCATTGGTTTCAACATTGACCTGTGGAGCACTTTATATGCTGTAAGTAACAGATTGGTAAACAATAGCGTTCCTGGAGGGGAAAGAAAAGAAACAGTACCTCATACTTGTAAAACTTGAATGTTGCAGGGGATCGTGTGTTCAGGTTTGATAATCTTCATCCAGCTGTGGTGCACTGAGGCAAAGGGGCCTGTGTTTGTGACAATGTTCAATCCCCTCTCGACTGTGTTGGTGGCAATTTTAGCGTACTTCGTTCTTGGGGAAAAACTATATACGGGGAGGTAAATATGCCTGCTTCTGTCATGAATTTTAAGCTTTCTATGAATTAAATCATACAACATATGCAAGAGACAATGATCCAAAAAACACTTTCATCAAAGTTCGAACTCATCTCCTTGGAAATTGCTCAGTGTCATAGGAGCCATCGTTGGGATTATTGGCCTCTACTTGGTGCTGTGGGGCAAAGAAGACGGGCGGGAGCTCAATATCAAGTCTGAAGAGCTCCATTATTTCGGCTATGCACAAAATGAACACCCAGATGCACACAAATGTAAATGTGTGGAGAAAGGAAACACGAAAGAATCTTTAGAAGTTCAAGATTGCAGCAGCAGTGTCTGACAAGAGCAGCAGAATATCAGTGGATGCTCCAAAGTCTACTCCGGCAGAACCACTTGTAGACTAGTGCATCACAAGCATCTACTCACAATTTTTTAGTTATATTTATGAAATTATGCTAATTAGTTTGGAACCCGTACAAGAAAGCACTGTCAAATGAAATGCAGGTGTGCCAAGCATTTTTATGTGATTTTAACCATCTTGTAAAGTAATATCCAAGGCAAGATTAGTGCACCACACCCTGAGCAGTTATCCCAACGGTGTAACCCAAAAAATGAAACAGATTTTAATGAATGTAATCTTACGTCCTTGATTGACATTATTGAGCTATCATGGACTGAATTGTAAAGATCATGTGATCTTTATGAGACAACGATCATACATACAGGTGCTGTCACCATGTCAGTGAAGCCTATCATTCTCCTTGTAATCTTCCTATGACCCTAAAAGGGCAGGTTGTGCTCTTGAGCCATTTCGAGGAACAGAACATTCCTCCAGCAGCCTTTGTGATTACAAGACACGCGCCTCATTTTTAAGCTTGTCAAGAAGCTCATCAACAGAGGAAAGAATAACACCAGCCTTTCTCTTGGGGGGTTCTGTCACTTGAACAATTTCCAAGTCTGACTTGATTTCCACATTCAATTCCTCCGGAGTAACTTTCTTAATTGTCTTTGATTTTGCTTTCATGATGTTGGGAAGTGTTGCATATCTGGGCTGATTTAGCCTCAGATCCGTACTGCAGCAAACAAAATCATATTTCTGATTAATCAACAATTACATACTAAGGTATAACCTGTGACCTCAAAGTAAAATTTCAAATGCATTAAATTTCATTTGAAACCTTGGCTAATTGTTCATACACTAGCAACAGTCCAAGTAAACATACATCAACTTCAAAGACAAGTCTGAGACACATAAAGATTGCACACCTGGAATTTTGAAAGGCAGAAATTTCCTCAGCCCTTTCTCTACCCTTTTGTGCGTGCAAGTTGTCCCATTGTGATGGGAAATGAAGGATGGCTAAATCAAAATATTTATTATGTTTTATTTGACTTATTAAAAGACTCAATGGTTGTAATCTTGTTTGGCTTTACAAATTCCCAGGGTCATCAAAATAAGTAAGTTTAAGTCCCTTGAGTTTCCTAAGTCTTAAGTAAAGTCTTTATTAAATGTCTTTTCGTATGAAGAGTCTCTTTGTTTTAAACTCTATATATAGAGTCCTGTAACCAAAGAATAGAAGGGAGAAGAAAAAAAAAATTGAGTTCTTATGTGTGCCTCCGAAAATGGAGTTTGTGTTTGGATGTGATGCCCCCGGGTGAGAAGTCCCAAAGTGGTCCGTGAAGGGAGGGTGTGAAGCCTACATTCCCACCGCTTATCCCTCTCTCCGGTGTGATTCCGGCGACCTCCCCCCTTTCTCTCCCATCCTTAACCCCTTTGCTCTCTCTGTCCCGCATCAGTTTTGGTATCAGAGAAGGCTTCGGTTCCTTCCTCAGAACCGAGATCCAACCGCCTCCTTCCTTCGGTTTCTTCCTCCCTTTGTCTGTGTTCTCTTTCTCTCGGTTCCCTCCTCTCTCTCGCCAAAGCACCCAGAACCCGCTCTTCCCCCGACTCACGAACCTCTTCTGAAACCCCCTGCCAAGCCCGCAGTCCACTCGCCATCGCTGCCTCCCTCCTTCGCGACGCCAAGCAGCAACCCCTCGCGCCAGCCATGAACACGAGGAGCCTCTGCACATCCCAGCCAAAACTGTCGCTGGTTCGCCCCTGCGAGCCGCCGAAGACAGTCGGGGTTCAGGGTGCCCCCGTGGAAGACCCTCGCCGTACGCGCTGCCCCTGCCTTCCGCGAGCCTCCTCCATCGCGAAGCCCTGTCAGCAGCGCCCCTCCGGAGCCCCTGTTCGCGGGTTCTTCCCCCCCCCCTCCCCCCTGCACGCGTAGCCGCCCAACTGCCCGCCCACGGGAACCACTCCCCGAACTGCCTCGATGCCGTCCCAGCCGCCTGTGACCAAGCGCCCCGACTGGTTGCGCCAGTCGGCCTCACGCCGCCGTCTGACTCTTTGGACGACCCTACCTCGTCTGCACCAGCGGCGCCTGTTCGCACGTGGGAACCACGTCCCGCCTTTGCCAGCCCCAGCACCAGCGCCGCGCCACCTGCGCCTGCGCCCGTGGCCGCCTGTCCGCGTCTGCCTACGCCAGCGACAGCGCCCGCGACCCCTCTCCAGCGCTCTCTCTCCTTTCCCCTCCCACGCTCTCTCTCGGCTTCTTTGGAAGAAGAGGAAGGAGGAGACGTCGCCGGAGCCTCCGCCGCGGGACCCGCCGCCCACCATCATCACCATCAGGGAATCAAAACTCGGCCGGCTCGGTATCGGATCGCCCGAGCCGGCTCGGTTTTGGCCCCTCCGATCCGAGCCGGGGTAACCTGTCCGGTCCCCTGCGCTCGGATCGTCCGGGGTCGGCTGGGCTCGGTGGGCTCGCCGAGCCCGGGCCGATCCGCCGCGAATCGGGCCGGACCGGGGCGATCCGAGCCCCCAACGGCTAGTTCTGAACTAGCCGTTTTCTAGCCGTTGGGGACTGTTCCCCAACGGCCAGAAACGGCTCTTTGGAGCCTTTGGAGGCCTTGGGGGTCTATATAAACCCCCCAAAGGCCCCCAATATGTTCTAAACTCAGGTTTTGAGTTCTCCTCCCCTCCTCTCAATATTTTGGGCATTCTCTCTCTCTCTCGGGCGCTATTTTGCACTATTTGGGAGGCGATCTCATCTTTCACACTCTTTGGATTTGTCTTCGACTATTCGGGCTCTCTCACACACACTCTTGGCCCGAACTCTTGGCTGCGATTCATCTCCCTCTCTATCATCCGCAAAAAAAAATTATTTATTTTCTGTTTTTTTATTATTTAACTTATTTTTTTGTGTTGTAAGTGATGGCCGCCGAAGGTGGTGCTACTCCGGCTCTCCATTCTTCAAGCAACCCTCCTAGCGCCGATCCCGCTTGGGCTCATGGTATCGTTGTGGACATGGCTCGAAGGAAGGTCCAATGCAAATATTGTAACCGGGTCTTATCAGGCGGCATATTTCGTTTGAAACAACATCTAGCGGGAATTAAAGGTAAGGTGGCACCATGCTCGAGAGTTTCTGCTGAAGTTCGAATGCAATTTTGCCAATATATGAAGGAGAAAGAGACATCCAAAGCAACACTAGTAGAAGACGGCAAGAAATCCGGGAAGAATTGTCTGCCCCTCCTCGAAGGTCCGTAGATTTACCAAGAGGGAGACAATTCTTTGATCTTGATGAAGATGAAGAAGGTTAGTAATTAGTTAACTTACTTTTGGAACATTTATTTTAGTTTAAGGCTTTAAGCACCCTCCGACCCTCATTCTATTTCTATCTCATATTATAGAACAATTTCATCAGGCATCGGAAGCAAGTCGAAGGTCTAATGCGGAAGAGGACTATCTCCGACGTACCGGTCATCACGTAGGTCAAGGTAGTGGCCATGGGGGTAGCGGACAAGAGTTCAAGTGCTGGAATGAGTTCAAATATACCTGAGGTTCCAGGGATATCCCTAGAGACGGAGATCCTAGAGTGGGACCAATAGACCCATTTCTCACTAGGCGAAGGGAGAAGCAACCATCTATTTTGCAGCATTCAAGAATTGAAAATATGCAAGGAGAAGATAGGGAGAGCGATGTCAAGATAGTTCTTCTTCAACAGCATACCGGCTTATGCAGCAAAAGGACCATATTATGAGTCCATGATCAAGACTATTGGTGAAGTGGGCAAAGGGGTGGAAGGCCCTACTTCATATGAAATCTACAACAAATACTTGGATATGGAGGTTGAAGATATGAAGGCATATGTTTCCACATTTGAACGAATATGGGATGAATTGGTTGCACGTTAATGTGCGATGGATGGACAGGTATGTACAAGTGTTTGGCCAAGAACCAATGTTATTCACTTATTCATTAATAAGACATACGTTTTAATTTTTCTTATGGAATTGTGTAGACATTACACGAAAAAGTATGATGAACTTCTTATCTACTGCAAAGCAGGGACTGTTTTTTGGAAGTCGGTAGACGCTTCTGGCAAAGTGAAGAATGCGGACTACTTATTTCAGTTGATGGATGAGATGGTGGAGGAGATTGGAGAGAAAAGAATAGTCCAAGTGGTAACCGACAATGCAACGGCTTTCAAGTTGGCGGGCCAAAAACTAATGGGAAAAGGGAACACTTGTATTGGGTTCCTTGCTCCGCGCACTGCATTGACTTAATGCTAGAAGACATTTGTGAAGATCCAATGGTGGAAAATGTGGTCAACAGTGCAAGGTTCGTAACCACTTTCATCTACAACCACAACAACATATTGGACATCATGAGGACGCATACACATGGACGGGAGTTGCTTCGACCAGCACCTACAAAGTTTGCATCCCAATATTGCATTGGATAGCATAAATGGGCAACGTAGCAACCTTATTAGGATGGTAGCATCGAAGAGTGAGGAACTATATGTCCCGACATGCTCCTACACAGGTGAGGGAGAAGGGAAAGAAGGTGACCGACATTATCCAATCAAAGTCATTTTGGAAGGGGGTCCAAAATGTGTTGAATGTAGTAGAACCGCTTGTTCGAGTGTTAAGGGCGGTAGATGGGGAGAGGAGATCCGAGATGGGTTACTTGTACGAGGTTATGGATCGAGCAAAGGAGCTTATCCAAATGAACAACAAAACAACGTATGCCAAGTGGGGAAATCGTAGATCGACGATGGGAGCACACATTGCATCATGATCTTCATGCTGCAGGTAAGCATAACACTTCAACTCTTGTGAATTGTGATTACATATTATTTACAACTCATGTTTTAACATTTATCTTCTACATGTAGGGCATTTCTTCAACCCCCAATACATGTATAGGACTGATGGGAGGAGGGAGAACTATGACAATTCCTCCGAAGTGTTGATTGGGACAAAAATGTAATCAAACGGATGCTAGACAATGAGGATAGGGCAATCATAGCATGCAAACAAATGCATGATTATAGACTTCAACTCTACCACTTTGGTACTAGCACGGCACAACGAGCTGCTCAGATTTTGAGTCCAGGTGAGAAGTTACTCATCATATTTATTTGCCTCTAGAATGAGTTGGTTCTATTAATTCTATTTTCTAAAACACTATACATGCTTCATTTACAGCGGATTGGTGGTTGATCATGGAAGAACTATGGATATGAAGACTTGGCCTATGTAGCTATTCGGGTTTTAAGCCAAACAACGTCTGCCACAGGGTGTGAGAGAAACTGGAGCACATTTGGCTTGATCCACACAAAACAAAGAAACCGCTTGAAGTCTGCACGTCTTGAGAAGTGGTATTTTGCCACTACAACATGAGATTGAAGCTTAAAAACCTCCAATTAATCAAGCAAGTTCAAGATAAAGAGAAATATAGATCTTCGGGGCAACAACAAGCTGAAGCAACTCCATCGGAGACAATAGATATAGAAGAAGTTTTTGGAGAGGAACATCACTACATGTATGGGTAAATGCAAGCACTTCGGTTCAACCAGAGTTCGACCCGCATGATAGTACATGGGCTGAAGGTGGTAAATGACCTTTACAATGTACATGCATCCATTTAAAATTATTATTTTCTATGTTAACATGTTTATGTCTCATTTAGGTGAGCTTGATGATGTGTCTTTGCTTCCGGAGTTCGAAAATCCTCCAGCCCCTAAACGCCAAAAGAAGAAAGTGGGTGCAAGAGGAAGGAGCACGGAAAAATGGCATTAGCTTGCAGAACTTGACACGATCGAGGAAGATATAGATGATGAAACACCGGAGCCAAGCGATAATATTCAATACCAAACTCTAATGACTCGACATCGAAGAAGTACTCTTAGTGAGGGATCCGATCATGGAGGAGATGTCCTAGTTGTCAGCAGTGTACCGCCACCGGCACCGCCACCCGACCCTATTGTATTCACCGGAGAGAAAGACTTCACCCATGCTACTCAGATCAACATCATGGGAGTAGGGAGGGAGGGAAGCACAAACCTCAAGTCAACAATATGCACGAAAGGGGAAGAAAGTGGCATCTCAATTGCAAGGGCAAGGCCAAGGCCAAGGAGCATCCGAAGATTCGGGATACAATCCCAACTTCATTCCGCATAAACGGAATTGGTTAATGAAGAAGAAGAAGATGCAAGAGGAGTGGGAGCGTCAAGAAAAGCTACGGATGGAGTTTGAGACCATGGAGCAAGCGTCAGATACATCATCTTATGCTTCCACTGAAGGATATTACCAAGGGCAGGAGGCTACTTGGGATATCCTCAATACCCGGATGCATCCTATTACACCGGAGGTGGAGCATATGCACAATCCACTGAGTCCGATTCACATTCACATGACTCATATGAGTCATATGGCTCATATCAAGTGCCTGAAATACCGGGCTACACACCAATCACTATCATATATGCGAACACGGATGCCTATAGTCAATATTTGACTCAATATGAGGCATATTACCAACATTATATGTCTTGGACAGATTTGTAAACCTTATGTCCACACAATATAATGTACGATTCCAATAAATACAATTTTTCATGTATTTCAGTTCATAAATACAATGTTCATATATTTCCTATTTTTTCTAATTTTTTTTCAATTTTTTAAGGGGGGCGATCCACCCCCCTTTAGCTTGGCCAGACCCGGTCGGGCTCGGCCCGGCTCGACCGAGCCAGGCTCGGGATCGCCGGGTCAGATCGGTTTTGGGCCGACTGATCCGATCCCGATCCCCGAGATTTTGAACCTTGATCACCATCAGCAACCCCCTTCCCCGCCATCGCAGCCGCCGCAGCTGCCCTTCTCTCCCTCTCTCTGGCTTCTCCCTGCAGCTGCCCTTCTCTCCCTCTCTCTGGCTTCTCCCTGCAGCTGCCCTTCTCTCCCTCTCTCTGGCTTCTCCCTGCACGAGGTTAGAGAAAAGAGGGAGGAAGGAGGAAGCCAGCCCCCTTTAAAGAGAACCGGTCAAACCAGGTTTGACCTGGTTAGGTCCCAGCCCCAGTTTGCTACAGTGTCCGGCCCGCTATAGTATATTGGCAGTGCACCAGAGCTGTTATCGCACCGCCAGCACGAAAATTTCATTCGTGCTCCGATTCACGTGCTGTTTGCGTCGTTGTGATCGCCTCAACGAATTCCAGTCAATCAACGGCCCACGCCCTGCGTCAGTCCATCCAATTTCACTTCAAAACTCGAGGACGAGTTTTCTCGAACCAAAGGAGAATGATGGGAAATGAAGGATGGCTAAATCAAAGTATGATTATGTTTTATTTGGCTATTAAAAGACCCAATGGTTGTAATCTGTTTGGCTTACAAATTTTAGGGTCATTAAAATAAGTTTAAGTCCTTTGAGTTTCCTAAGTCTTAAGTAAGGTCTTTATTAAGTGTCTTTCGTATGAAGAGTCTCTTTGTTTTAAACTCTATATATAGAGTCCTGTAACCAAGAATAGAAGGGAGAAGAAGAAAAAAAATTTGAGTTCTTATGTGTGCCTCCGAAAATGGAGTTTGTGTTTGGGTGTGATGCCCCTAGGTGAGAAGTCCCAGGTGGTCCCTGTGAAAGGGAGGGTGTGAAGCCTACACTCCCACCTCTTATCCCTCTCTCTGGTGTGATTCCAGCGACCTCCCCCCTTTCTCTCCCATCCTTAGCCCCTTTGCTCTCTCTGTCCCGCATCACATTGTATGTATATTTCCATTTTGGAAATGGATAATACCACTATACTATTAAAAGTTTACAATTATTCATTTTACAATTCTTTTCCCATTGATAATGTGCTATCAAATTGGTGTCACATATGTATCTACATCCAATTGATAAGCATGCATCTTTATGAATAAAGCACAGTCGTCTGTTTTATCTTTCGTAACATAGTTATTCCTGTCATATTTATGACAAAGTTGGAACATATTTCCATATGTTGATCACATGCATATCTGGATAGGTTTTAAGTAGTTTCTATCTGTTGCTCTCTCTATCAGCATTGGAGTATCATATTTAATGAACTAGGGAAGCAAAATGGACAAAAGAGAAAGATAAAAAGATCACCACTCAGGGGGATAAGATCTTATTTTGCCTTTAGATAAAATATCAACCATGGAGGGATTTTCTAAGCCCTAGTGAACACCATACAGGTCCGGAGGAAAGAGGGTAGTCAAAAGAGTTCATCAAAATCACAAAATGATGACACAAGTGTACAGAGCCTACAAGAGGCCAGCAGCCACAAACCATACAAGGTCAAATGAAACCATAATCGAAACAGTGGCTTGATGATGACTTGGAGGCCTCTAGAGCATGCCATCCATGAAAGAGGGAAATAAAGCAGAGGCAGCAGCTGTTATAAGAAAAGGCCAGCAGGCAGTTATTTCTCAATTTATATGTGGTACAAGTTGGTTGACAAATGAACATGGAAGGAGAAGATGGACAATATGCATAATACACAAGTGGAAGAGGGTAGACAAAAGAGTCTTCATCAAAATGATGGCACATGCTAGAGTACAGAGCCTACAAGAGGCCAGCAGCCACAATCCATAAAAGGCAAATGAAACCATAATAGAAACAGTGGCTTGATGATGACTTGGAGGCCTCTAGAGCATGCCATCCATGAAAGAGGGAAATAAAGCAGAGGCAGCAGCTGTTGTAAGAAAAGGCCAGCAGGCAGTTATTTCTCAATTTTAAGTGGTACAAGTTGGTTGGAAAATGAACATGGAAGGAGAAGATGGACAAAATGCATAATACACAAGTCGATGATGACTTAGAGCCCTTTTTGTTCCTTAATGGGGATGAAATAAAGTGTGGAAACCGTAAACACAATTCTAAGTAGATCCATTTTCTTCAAAAAGCAACATCGCAAGTAGACAAAATTAATGCCAGGATAAATTAATCTAGAAGTAATTGGTTATACCATTATTGGTGCTCCTCCAGTGCCAACCCCCCCCCCCCCCCCCCCAACCCACCCAGAGCAACTGTTACAGTATCCACCATTTTGGAAGTGGATTTTCTCTGAGAGTATTGCTTCATCATACTGGTTTAAGTTTTGTTTACCTTGCAATTATATCACCCATTTCAGTCTGAAGAAACAATACCAAAGAATTCTTATGAAAGAAAATGAGAATTCCTCCCTCCAGGAGTGAACCTTCAAAAAGTAGGAAAGCATGAACATTGAGACATTCAGCAGATGAAGAAAAGAAAAGGAAAAAAAAGAAAAATGCATTACGTGATTACTGCTGGGAGATCTAGACATAAAGTTTCCAGTCCACCATCCACCTCCCTTTCGACTGTCACTACCTGCTTTTCTTTGTCCAGTAACACCTAACAAGAAAGACAATATCATACAGTAAGATTAAGGAGATCCTCCTGAGTCCTGATGAAGATGCATAATCAATAAAAAGGCAATGCATGACTATAGAAGTAGCTAGATACAAACTTGGTATATCTTGTCAACATAGAGGAACTCCTTACATAAACATGTTCATTAGTGATGAGCTTGTAAGAAACTAATCATAAAGAATAATTTACAGAAGCTACACTGGTTGAATTAGTGAGAATAACATGTCAAATTACTAGCTACATATATACATCTTTACAAACCGCACACTGCCTACTGACTAGAAGTAGAGAAGGGGAAGATGAGTGCAGAGCAATTTAATAGCCTTCACAGTGATATAAAACAGGAAGGTTTAGTTTCTCATGCGAAAGTAAATCATACTTGCATGTCAGTAGCATATGGCTGAGACAAGTCAATGAAGTCATGGCCTATTTCTATCTTTCAAGAAGTCACAATTACAATTTACACTTTTGACGTAAATCTGAATAATGCTACAAGAATTGTTTCATATGGTAAAACCTTCTGCAGATCAGCCTTAAAGCATCTTCTCAACCTTTTATTATGAAAACCAGCTGATAATAACTAAGGATAGAACAAAGCCCGCCTTTTTATTCGAGAAATCGAAAGCCTAGGGCTAACCTTGGAGGCAAAAGTTCCCTGCGGCCACCTAAGAAGCCCCGCCACCATCTGCCCTGTCTGGTTGCAGTCATCATCAATGGCCTGAAGAATCGCAAAATAAGCAAATAAATAGCGAAGAGGCGAAATCAAATGGCACTGGAGAGGCGAACATCACAATATGGAGATTCCCAAGACCCACCTGTTTTCCCAAGATGATTAGCCCAGGCTTCTCCTCTTCCGCGAGCGCCCGGAGGACCTTGGCCACGGAGAGCGGGTACACCGGCACCCCGGCGTCGACGGGAACGTGGATCGCCCGGTCGGCGCCCATGGCGAGGGCAGTCCGCAGGGTCTCCACGCTCTGGGGCGGACCCACGGAGACGGCGACGACCTCGGAGGCGGCGCCGGACTCCCGGATGCGGAGGGCCTCCTCAAGGGCGATCTCGCAGAAGGGGTTCATCGACATCTTCACGTTGTTCATCTCCACTCCGCTCTGATCAGAGAGAGAGAGAGAGAGATGGAGAACCATGAGAGGGGGAAGGAGGCGAAGGGCGTGAGGGTGATGCAGCGGTAACAATGTTGTTCTCACCTTGTCGGGCTTGACCCGAACTTTGACGGCGTAGTCGACCACACGCTTCACGGCCACCATGACCTTCATGGTTCCTCCTCCTCCACCAGCGCCGCCGCCAACACTTCTCTCTCTCTCGCCTGAACAGGTAGAACCGGCGAGAGCGCGGAAGAACTGAAGAAGGCAGTGGACGGACGCCTCTGCCTGTCCAGCATCCCGCTTCGATCTAAAGATTCTAAACAAAACAGAGGGACCTTTTCACAAAAACCTTGAGAAGACTGTTTATTTCTGGACGATTTTCTCGGCACGGTTGGATACTTGGATGCATCATTCGATTCTTGTTACATTTTTTTATTTATTTTTAGTGCACTTTTGTATGGGTATAGTGTATCAGTACCACATTAGTTAATAAAAAATATCTAAAGTATATTAAAAATGTAATAGAAAGTGCAACAAGTCTTTTTCTATTTAGAATTGTAAATTTGAGTCCCTGACAACTATTTTTTTTAAAAAAAATATTATTAAATTTTAATATAAATCAAATCGAACTAATACGATATACTCGAACCAACTACTCTCCAATCCAAATTGTCTGGTCCATCATACTTCTCCACACACTGGATTTGGGGGGGGGGGGGGGGGGGTCTTCACCAATATGTCGACAACTTTTAAGAGTTTATTCACAAAAATTTAAAGATAAAATAGGATAAAATGTTAAAAATTAAATTAAAAAAGGATTTGAATTAAGATGGGAGATAAAGTGGTAGAATCGTAATGTTGGTAGTATTAAGGACTTAAAAACATGGTTCGTTGTACCGCATGGGTTGACCGTGTCACATTCTCTATGACACGGTATGATATGATCAGTACCCTACCGATCGGTCGACCAAAAATGTAAATTCAGTCGACCGATTTCGTCTCTCTTTGAAGACCATGAAAATTAGATGTTATTGTGACAAAAATCGGTCGATCGATAAAAAAAATATCGATCGACTGATTTTATACTTTGATTTGTTGGACTTCTGAAAATGTTGACTAGAATAAACAGTCAATTGATAAGAAGAAATCGATCGCCCAATTTTATCGTATCGTGTTGGCTATATCGGAGATTGCAGATGCCCATGCAAGATACAAAACGATTGTATCGCTGCGATACACAACAGTACAACAAACCATGCTCATATAGTAGCATATTGTTGCATCATTAATATCAGGATAAGATTAGATGAGTAGGCATGTAAACTATCACGGTTTAGATAGTGGACTTCAAATCTTTAAGAAACTCGAGAAGATGACATCTCATGATATTGCATTGGACTCTGATGGTGTACATCATATACACTTCATATCTAATTCGAGGCAACATTTTAACAAGTTCTTCAAAAGATTTTTTTAAAGAGATTTATTGTTTTCTTTTCTTGGTCTTCGCTGATGAGACTTCCTCAGTGACTTTTATACTCCCCCGTTCATACAAAGTAATTGTCCTAATACCCACTTCAAATAAAATTAAAGAGCATGCTTACTAAATTAACATGCTCATAGTAGGAAAACAATGGATGTTACCAAACTGCTCGTAGTTCCACCTAAGAATATGAACAGTGGGAACTATCTCTACCCTGATTGCTTAATTATCAAAACATGATAATATCCACAATCAAACATGATCATCGCGCCAACTCAAAAACTTGCTTGAATGGCATAAAATAGATATATAGTTCCCATGTACAAAGAAGTAAATTCCCTTCCGCATTTCGCATTTACTCGCACGACTGCCAATCTTTTTTCAAAATAAAAATAGACAAAGATAAAAGAGATTAATATACAATTAAAAAAAATACAGCCTGACAAGCCTTGTCACTGCCTTACGAGCCGTTGTTCAGTGTGGTTTGCAGACGCTCATCTCTTTGATATCTGAGCAACAGCCCCTCGAAAGGGTGACCTGCGTGCAGTGCAGGCCTCAAAAAGCAGCCATTGCGCTCAAAGATATCCGGAGTTCTTACAAAACCAGCGAGGATTGTGCAGGACTGGCGTCAGGAGCAAAGCTAGCTGTGATCCGGTTAAACATCCGTTTCTCTCTGCGCCTGCCACCTCCAGGCAGCTAAATTTGGACATCAAACAGTGTGGTTCACAGGAGCATGGGCTGGTTATATGCTTGTAATCTTATCCCTGATAGTGTTCATAGTTACTTGGCTTCCGACAGCCTCCTCCGGACGTCCTCAGGACTTGATGTGTTATTGACGCTGCAGATATAAAATCATGGAGCGTTAAAAAATTGTCAAATGCCCAGCCCATGTAAAATAAACAGCTAAATTGTGCGACTAAAAGAAAATGGATTCATGGCTGTCAAACAACAGCATGAAAGGAGAAAATAGGTCTGCAGCCATGCATAAAGAAGACAGTGGTGGTCGGATAGAATTCTCCCTGTGGGATAGCAGGCACTGGATTGTGGGTCTCTTCCAGAACTAAAAGGTTCTAGGGAGGACAACCGACATTCGCATTAACTCGGCAAATTCTGCTTTTAACAAAATGTGAAAGATGAATGTAAAGCTTACCAGAAGAGGAAATCCCCACTGGAAGCCGTCTTTCCAGAAATCCAATCTGGAGCTAGCTCTTGTAAGATAACTAGCTGTTCTTCTACTTCACCTGCAATTACGGAAGAGAAACACTTAACCTTCAAAACATCCAACATTATCATTACCAGATGTACAAGCTTCCATCTACTGATAAGGCCATACTTCTATCGACAATATCGTAGTGGTTAGCCACAATCTTGTGGATAAGTTCTTGCTTTGTAATCACAGAGCGCCCAAGTGATTGAAATATAAGAAGGATCATGTCGAAAAGCTTGGGCAAGTAAGCAAGAATGCGTTGTCTCTTCTCCGCTTCAGCAACACCAGCTTCCTGATCCTCCCGTGCCTTCCACTCTTTCTCTCTCACCTGCCAAAGGCCATCAGGTTAGTCATCCACCAAAGTCACATGCAGCATAAGACATGTTTGAAGACGTCCAAGACTTTCGGACAAGACATACTTAGTGGCAGCGATATCTTTTATCTAGTATAATTGAGAAACTTCAAGATATTATTAAACCTTTCATCATGATCAATTATGCTGGGTGCGTACTGAATGAATTTGTGGTTGTGAATTGAAAATTACATATCAATATTCAGAACAAAAGATCCATTATGACAATATGCCTACAAGGTATGTGTCACAAAATGCCATACAGCAAAGAGAAATACTTATTGCAAGACTATCCTTACAATAATGATGATGCTGATTGCAAGAAAGCAAACCAAGGTTGAGTAGTCACCGATTGCAAGAGAGCCTTTGGGAGAAATTGAAGGACATCATCCGCAGCAGCTTCACATTCTTCATCCTCAGTTTTGGTCTTTTTCACTGGAGTAGTAAACAACTTGGTTCGAGTTGGGCGCCTCAATGTTTTCACTGGGGTTGAATCGTCAATTGTATCTGGGCGGCATCTCTTTGGTGTTTGCAATTGCGGAGTGATGCTAATCAGCCTTGCAGGTGTAGAAATGGCTTTAGCAGGAGTTCCCATTGAAGCATCCTTTTTGGGAGAACCATCAACCGAATTAACCTTCTCTACAGTTTCTTCCTTGGTTGCATCAGGTCTTACTGAGGATAAACGGATGTGGGACGGAGCAAGCAACAATTTTTTGCTGATGGGAGGCCTTGAAGCATATTTGAGCGGTGACGGGGCTGATGAAATCAGTGGCATTCCTTCTGAAGTTTCATTGGCAAGACTACCAGCAGGAAGTTTCTCCACAACTTTTTGAGAGAAGCGCCTCTGGAAGGATCTAGGCATGTGAGAAGGTGCTGCCGCTTCCCGCTCAGACGGGTTGCTAGATGATGCCTCTGTGTTCGATGAAGCTGACTTGGAAATCAAATGCATGCTCATCTCTGGAAGCATCGATGGTTTCGTTTGATTGAATGGTTCTGGCAAGTCCATCCCTGGAACATCAACCCCCTGATGCATGACGCCAAAAATAACTCTTAGAAACAAGCATGTGTGTTGAAAACAGCAGAATCTGCGTTCTAGTTGTGATGCCTTCTGATGTAATACAATAACATATAAGCGAATATGGCATGGATTCCAATTTAGAAATAAAAGGGGGGGTCTTTTTTCCTGTTCTACCAAGATCCTAAATTTGCATGCCAATTTGGAAAGAAAGAGAGGACATCCTTCTCCTCTGCTATCAAGATGTTAAATTTGGCTAAATCTCAGCCATGGTCACGGTAACCAGAAAGCCACCCATGCTTACAAACTGCATAGACCAATTCATCTGGTTTATGGTGAGGAACCTCTCACAACCTAAGGAATAATGACCTACCCAAACCACAGCAACTTTCATCAGATGTTATTCAGATGATAAGTAACTACAGTTGTCTAAAAGATAGAATAGAGAGGGGAAACTCATACCTGTGGATGCTCGTTGGAGAAACCAATAAGTCGGTGCCTAAACACTTTAGCCAACATAGAGTACCCACTTCCTATCTTCTGATCCTTGTCAGATTCAAATGCATCAGTTTGCAGGGTAACTTGAAGATCCGGCTTCATACAGCATGTAGCCTCATCGCGCAAAAGTATCTTCTTGATGGAAATGGCTTCGGGTAAGATGTACTTCAATTGCGCTAGATGTCCATAAGAAAACCTCCTAAATCAATTAATAAAAGAGGACATAGTCCACTGAGAATCCAGTAGGAAAACAAGGGCGAATTTATCAGACAAAGTCAATTAACAATTGCAGGACCTAACCTGTTCGTCAGAGATTCCACTTGTGGACAGATCTTTGAAAAGGAAGTCATGCGTCCCTTCAGATGAAGTAATCTAATTGAAGACACAAGGCAGTTGAAGAACTCCAGTAACATCTCATATCTGGCCGTACATACAAAGAATACCAAATTAGATGCATAAGCGCAGATGGAATGATGGTACAATGAACAGTAGTTTCCCATAAACCGAAAGGAAATAAATCAAGCAGACTCCGGACTGACATTTAACATAAATGGAAAAATCTACTGCACTAACTAATGAAAATATGATCATCCTTAGCAAACACAGGGTGGTAGATCTGACAACTGAGAGCGGAGCACGACAAAACAAAGGAGCCTAGCATGCTTTACTTTTTCAAGAAACCCTACCCAAAAGCCCTAAAACCACCATCGAAAAAATTTACATGACTATGAAATTAGGAAAAAAAACACCAAAGAGAAGATCTTTACTTCTCCGGCAGCACGATGCGTGATTTCACCGTGGGATGCGGCCGGGTCCCATCGTGATCTATACCAAGGGCAAGGTCTTCCGCCGGTGGGGCACTCTTACTCTGCCCCGCGATCTCCCCCTGATCAGAGGAAACCCTAGACGATCGCAGGAGCCCCGAGGCGACCTCCCTCACCTCCTTCAGAGAAAAGGCGACGCTCCGGTTCCTGGTCCGCCTCGGCAGCTCCATCGGCTTCTCCGGCGTCGCGATCTGATGGGAGGGAGAGGGCATTGAAGCCGATCGCGTGACGGCCGGTGCGAGCGGCTTGAGGGGCGTGGACATCGGGCGCTTTTTCTTCTCGGATGGTTGGCTGCCGGCGGCGAGGGGATCCATTCTAGAAAGAGAGAGAGATGCGGCGATTGAGAAAGGGCAGACAAGGGTTGGCGCGCGATCAGAGCAGTATCTATATGGAGGCCAATGACGCCGTTTTTTGGCGGGAGAGAGCAGTTTGGCGGGAAAATACCTTAGCTATGCCACGTGGCTGTGGCGTTGGACGGAACGCTCCGTGCAGATGTTTCTCAGTACGCACCGAGGGGGTTATGCTCATCCACGGTCGAGCACGAGGTCTTATTTCTCTTGAATAAAGATTTTGTGTATTTCTCAAAGTGTAAAAATATCATGTCATCTTACATTTCTCTCCTCTTATTGGTAAAAAAGAAGAAAGAGATTTATGTGGCACTTTGATTTTCACTAATAAGAGGGAGAAAATACAAGATAACATGACATTTTTACATTTTGAGAAGTGCACAAAATTTTTCTCTCTCTTAAGAGTAGGTCTTCCGCGCATGAAGTGCCGAACCTATCTCTACTTGCCACGTAATCACCACTAAAGGGCCAAAAAATTCTTACGAGAGCTGTATACACGTAGACCACCCTCGTATAATGTGTTTAAAATATTTCCCAATTCTTATTTATCACGTATGCCATGTCACGACGGATGTTTCCAGATCCCCGCAATGTGATGGGCAGATCCGTAACGAATTGGGGCTAAAGCCAAAGCGAAGGGTAACCCAACTTCAGCCCGACCCAAAATTCTCTTCAAATTTCTGGCCCAGCCCAGCCCAAACCAAATTAAAGAACCCAATTCCTGCTGGGCCAAGGTTGGTTTGGGCCGAGGGCCCAATAGAGACAAGCTTAAGTCGGTTATATCTGCGTACGAGATATTTGTTCTAAAATCTGGTCTACAGTTTGTTGCAAAGCCAAAATCACATGTGGACGTTTATTTTTTAAGACATCTGCTAAAGAAAAGTTGCAAAGACAGGTGCACTAGTTACCGTTGATCTCATAGGTTGTACGAGGATCGATGACCGTATAGATTTGCAACTGTGATGTAACACATCTTTGAGGATTAATATACACACATACACTCTGTTGCTCTCATTTGATTTGAGATTAGATGATACGAAAGAAATAATTGGACTGCGAGATCAAACTTGAATTATTATTCGTTTCGACCTTCTGATTTCAAATCAAACGATTGAAGTAGTGAGGCCAATTAATTAACATGGAGAGCACGATAAAAACATATAGTACCATAACATTGCCCCGAATTTTGACAACTTGATAAATCTTCATCATTAAATGAGCAATTTGATAACATAGATAGTTTATTAGACTTTTATCATTGATAAATATCAATAAATTTGATAACTCTATTTCACCCTCTCAAATATGATAAAATTGTCAACTCGGATAATTTTATCTATCAAATAAAAAATCTTATAAGTTGAGACATCTTATCTATAAATAACTTATCTATAGATAAACTATCAAATTATCAAAAGAGTCTTTAGTTTCGATTCTAAACGGACACATGCAGAAAGCAGGATTGGGTTTCCATTCTTTTGGTTTGCGAATCGAACTATGCTGCTTGAGTACATATTGTCCTCTCAAAACCTAAACAGAAGAACAGAGAAATTTTCAGACACATGGCTGCAGCAATGCAAATTATGACGGCCGTGGGTATTCGTACATGGTTTGTAATTGGATGGAGCAAATTTATAAGGACGTGGGTACTTGTTCATGGGTTTCTTGGATGGTCCTCGATCCCCATAGTTATTGAGATCGGTGATGGGGGACGTGGTGGGGAGGAAGAAAGAAACGGGGGAATGGGGTTTCGCTGGGAAGAGGAGGGAGAAGCAGAGAGAGAGAGAGAAACGCAGAGAGAAAGAAAGAGAGAGGTGACGACTCGAAAGGGATTTCTTAATTCACAATCATATCAACTAATCCTTTGTTGCTTACAAGACACATATATATAGGGTTTAAACCCTAAGACTCTCAAAAGACTTAATAAAGACCAACATGACCCTGGGACCTAAATTAAGCAAAATTCGTAATAATAAATAACAGAAAAATAGCAAAGCCCATGTTGGGCCCCTAGTGGGCCAACACTCACAATAGGACTCAAATAAGATAGAAAATACATCCACAAAGCCAATCATCAGTCCTCAAGCCAAATGGATGCCGATGTCGAATCTGGGACTCTCCTCCGACGATAAACGTACGCCGGGTCGAAACGAACACGGCTCGGGTGTCCTCACCAATCCTCCCCGCCTGGGAGGAACTCGACCCCGTCGAGTACGGGTCCAGGGAGCTCTGACGCTGCTCCAAAAGATCTGGATCGACCGCTGCAGCTCCTCGCGTGTGATCCACGTGTCCTCAGAAGGAGGCTTGCCTTTCCAACGAACCAGATAGCGCTGATAGTCGCCGCTCTGGGAGGTAATGACCTGCTCATCCAGTATCTGGTCAATTTGCTCACGCCGCTTTGCAGTGAAGGCTGTAGGTGGACGCTCGGGAGGTGGCTCACTCACAACGGTGGAATCAGGCTCGAAAGGCTCACTGGGATCACTGTCGGTTCTCGATAAGCAACCAGATCAGATACATTAAATGTGGAACTAATGCCATAATCATCTGGAAGTTCAATCACATAGGCATTGGACCCAACACGTTTGAGTACTTTAAAGGGCCCAGCTCCCCGAGCATGTAGCTTTTTAACGACTCCCGAAGGGAACCGCTCGGGTCTAACCCGCACCATGACGTAATCACCCTCCTGAAACTCACGGAAGCGACGATGTAAATTTGCTGCATTCTTGTATTTTTCATTATTCAGTTCAATTGTTGACGGATGTGCTCATGCAGACTCCTAATGTGCTCGGCCAAGGACTCAGCTGACTCAGAAACTCGAATGTGTGGGGGCAGGGAAGCAAGGTCTATGGGTTGCCTAGGTCTATAACCTGAGACTATCTCAAAGGGACTCATACCTGTAGACCTGTTGACCGAGTTATTGTATGCAAATTCTGCCAGAGGTAGGATCAGATCCCAGTTCCGCGCATGGTCACCCACCAGACAACGCAACAAATTTCCCAGACTCCTATTGACAACCTCCGTTTGACCATCGTTTGGGGGTGATAAGCTGTTGAGAACTTGAGTTTGGTTCCCAAAAGATGCCAAGGGTTTTCCAAAAATAGCTCACAAAACGACATCCCTATCTGAGACAATGGTCTTAGGAAGGCCATGCAGACGGACAACGTCACCAGGAAGAGACGGGCAATCTTAGACGATCTGAAGTTTTGGCACATGCAAGAAAGTGGGCCATCTTGGAGAATCTATCCACCATGACCATGATAGAATCGTGCCTACGAGCCGTACGTGGCAACCCGAGGACAAAGTCCATGCTCAAATCCTGCCAAGGACGGTCGGGAACTGGTAGGGAGTGTACAACCCAGTATTCTGCTTGCGCTGCTTAGCTGTGGCACAGGTGCGGCATTGGGCCACGATGCGGGCAACGTCTCGTTTGAGACTGGGCCAAAAGAAGCGATACTCTACCAGCTCAATGGTTTGTTCCGACCGAAGTGACCCTCTAGGCCCCCCGCATGAATAGATACTCTACCCGCTCTGATACAAATGATGGGGGACGTGGTGGGGAGGAGGAAGAAAGAAACGGGGGAATGGGGTTTCGCTGGGAAGAGGAGGGAGAAGCAGAGAGAGAGAGAAACGCAGAGAGAAAGAAAGAGAGAGGTGACGGCTCGAAAGGGATTTCTTAATTCACAATATATCAACTAATCCTTTGTTGCTTACAAGACACATATATATAGGGTTTAAACCCTAAGACTCTCAAAAGACTTAATAAAGACCAACATGACCCTGGGACCTAAATTAAGCAAAATTCGTAATAATAATAACAGAAAAATAGCAAAGCCCATGTTGGGCCCCTAGTGGGCCAACACTCACAATAGGACTCAATAAGATAGAAAATACATCCACAAAGCCATCATCAGTCCTCAAGCCAAATGGATGCCGATGTCGAATCTGGGACTCTCCTCCGACGATAAACGTACGCCGGGTCGAAACGAACACGGGCTCGGGTGTCCTCACCAATCGGTAGCTGGTTAACTACACCTTCATATATAATTAACTTGGCAACTACGACCATGACCTCACAGCAACCCCACCCACCTCTCAATTTTTGCTGGCACATGACCCTGCTCCTGATGCCAAATCCTTCCATCTTTTAGCATGGGCCGGCTTGTAGGGCTCGTGACAAGGGGCAGTTGGTGGGCTGTAACATTTGGGCTTCTGTCCTCTCTAGTGGCCCTTGATATTATGCACCCCATCATCAGCATTCTTTTGTCAGTATTGATCATCTCCAGCTCATTTTATAATAGGTATCCACACAAGAGTTTGCACATGATCGACCTGTCTTGGATGCATATGAGCTCCAGGGAGGAAGACATGACTCGATGTGGACCATGTGGCTGGTTCTCTCGGGCACCCTTTTCCCCTTGGCACTGGCCATCTATCTATCTATCTATCTATTTATATACATACATGTATACATAGATGTAGATAAAGTTAATTGATTGAAGCGTATATACATCGACCACAATATTTCTAACTAGGAGAACAATTAATATAGGTGAGTTGCATTGCAATTTTTTTCCCAAAAGAAATTTCTCGACTTCATGATTGGATCTACTAGTGAAACCTCTCTTCAGATTTGGCCATTTGTTTAGTGTACTGATGCAAAACCGTGTTAAGCACCGAAAAATACCGACTTATATAAATATGTTCATCCAATACTTGGAGATCCTCGTGCTAACATAGAGGGCCTTTCTCCCACCACTTCGATGTGCTCAGTAGCTTTAATTTAGTGGACACTTCACTTCCTGTGCGGCACCTCTTTTGCAATTACAGAACACATGGTTCTGCAATCGGCCAAAATGACGTTATATATGAAGCACGCACTAGCTGTACAATTGTCTTTTTTTTTTTACTGTTAAGGTAGAAACAATTCATTGCTAACTAGTAGAGATTACAAGAGTAGGACTGCAAGCAATCAAAACATCATAAGGGATGACTTTAAAATGTCATACACCACTAAAAAATTGACGGAAGACATGTTTGGCCAAAACATGTGCCGAGAGAGTAAGGTGCCTAACTGTACAATTGTCGAATGGGTCCTCTTCGTCCTACAAGAATATATATCTCCATGAGGGTAAGAGGACCGGGGAGCAATGGATGCTTAATTGAGAGGTGGAGCCATAGTTCTTGTCCTATATCATGTGTCTTTTCCATGAATATATGTGATCCCTCACTATATGCACATGCACTTCTGCAATCCAGAGAGGGGTCTAAGAAACAACTAATAGTGGACCCAAACCATACCAAATGGTCCAGAAGACTTTGAAGGTTGGCACTTTGTTATGCCTTTCAAAATAGTGAGCTATCATCTACTTATCATCTATTTCAGGAGGTTGGCATTCGTTGGGCATTTTATGATAGTGGGCTATCATTCTTATTTAGAAGGTTGGCACGTCTGATGCTTATTAAGATTGTGAGTTATCATCTATTTATTTTCCACTTTCATCATGGGAAAAAAAGAAGAATCCGACTTAGGTGGTGTTTGATAAAATTTAACACTTAAATCTTAAATTTTATTTGTTATTTATTCTCTAAATCTGAAATTTAAAAAAAACTTAATATATATCAGATATAATTTAAGAGGTATTTGATAACCAATTTAGACAACATCTGAATTGTAGTGTAGTGGTTAAGATGCTACACTTTTAATATGGAGGTCTTAGGTTCAAAACCCATCGGGCACCGGCACTGAAATTCGGCAATCGCTGGAGGTCGGATTTCGGCGATGGATTCCGACGATCGGTGCCAGAATTCGGCGACCGCCGTCGGTGGCCGAAATTTCGGCGCCGATCTCCAGTGATCGCCAGAATCTGTCTCTGGCGGTCAGAATCTGGCGTTGACGGTCCGACAAAAGATCTGAAAAAAAAAAGTGATTATTCTTAACTTAAAAATTAAGTGATTTTTTAAATTTAAATAATTAATTAAGACATAATTTCAGACATTTATCAAACAGTCTGAAATCTTAAAATATATATATATATATATATATATAATATATTAAGAGTTATCAACAGGGCAGTGTTCGGTAGGAGAGAGCGGATACTCTACCCGGTCTAGGTATTGCTAGAAGTGGGACTCAATAACTTCTACTTATATGTATCTTAGATGAGCATATGAACTTACTTGAGATGAGACACTAATTATTTTTCAAAAGAAATTTTTTTTCTACAGAACATGTGGTTCAGCCCTTCATATTGAGACAGATGCAAGGCGGTTAACTTGTGATATGCATGAAATCCTTCTTTTCTCATAAAGGAAATGGGGGTGGGGGAGAGAGGATTAAATAGGTAGCTATCCATTGCATCTATGTCTATATTGTTATTTATTACTTTATTTATCTACTTAACTAATTATTTCTCTATCTCTCTATCTATCCACCTATCTTTTTTGAGATACACTTTAACCTAGGTGGCAAGCGGGGCCCCACGCGAGGAGCCAATCATGGCCGGGATCGGGTAAAATATACCTAGCCCTAAACATTTCTCATTTTTTTTGGGGGGGGGGGGGATGGGGGGTGGGATTTCTACAGTTGGATCGTACTTGGGCTGCAGCCAAGTATCCAGTTTGATGAAAAGTTCCGAAGTTTTGGTTTATAATCTTATAAATTAAGAGAAAAATGAAAAATGACCCATAAAATTTCTCAAATGCCTTTCCTTGAACCCTAGAAGGAAATTACTTAAAAAGCCACCGTAAAAAAATTGGCCACTTACAAAATTGTCAAAAACTATCGATTTCAGTGTAGTTATAATTGAGAGAAAGACAGAGATCAATCCAAAAGTTAACCCCAGTAAGCAATCCTGTCATTGTTTTATCACAATATGTCCATTTTCCTCTACTAACTAGCAGCATCGTTCTGACAATTGAAGCTAGAACGAAGAATGGAAGAAAGGAAACTCCCAGGCGTGGAGAATTTACGGTTCCATGGCCATGGGGAGAACAGCAGCCGCACCTCGCGGACTTCGGCCGAAGGAGAAGAACGACCGCCGGACCACCCTGCCGGCAGCAAGGACGACGCTGCTGCCGCTGCCTCCTTCCCCGGCTCCGACAACCTCGTGGGGGCAGAGACGTGGGTCACGCTGCTGCAGGATCATCTCCTGGACGGACAGGTAGAGCTGCCTGCTGCAGGAGGAGTCCACGGAGAATGACCTCCTCATGGGTTGCACGGAGAAGAACTCCTCGTCCTCGCCCCTCCCAACATCAATGCACTCGTCCCCCATGCTGCCGACATGATGGAACCTCCCTCTCTCCTTGTTCTGTGCTGTCCGCTGCTCTGCCTTCGTCGGCGACAGTTGCCGCTGGGAGGCAGGCGACCTCGGAGACTGTTGTTGTTGATGCTGGCGCAAAGGCTCTGCTCTGGGGGTGACGTCGTCGCCAGCGCCATCGCTGCCGTCGTCTCTCAACTCCATCACCAGGAACCCGGTGTGGTGCTGGGGTACTAGCCCCAGGGCCTGACTTGTCTGGAGCACGGCGTCGCCGGTGACGTTCGACCGGCACAGGGGGCAGTTGGCGCTGCTCTGGAGCCACACGTCAATGCAGTCGATGTGGAAGGCGTGGGAGCAGCAGGGCAGCCGCCGGAGCCGCTCCCCGTCCACGAACTCGTTGAGACAGATCGCGCACTCGTGGAACGCGCCGGCCTTGGCCCCGTACCGCCCCCCGCCACCGCCGCCATTGCCCTTCCTGAACCGGAAGATCGGGATGGCCCTGATCACCGCTTCCTCGAGCCCACGTTTCCCCGCGGAGGTGGTCGCCACGGTGTCGGCCTCGCGCGAGTCGGAGAGGCGGCTGATCACGTCGGAGCGCCGCCAGTTGATGCAACACTTGACGACGAAGACGTAGTAGCCCACAAGGAGGACAGCCGTTGTGAACATGCCGAGTATAGAGATGGTGAGGATGGGGAAGCTGGTGTCCGACGACGAAGACGGTGGCGGCGGCGGGTAGGACATAGGCGGGGCTTGGACCGTAGGATGAAGGTAGAGCAAGAGCCTCCTCGCCATAGAAAGAAGTAGAAAAAAAACGAGGAGATGCTAAGGGGGAGAAAGAAGAAGAGAAGGATCAAAGCAGGGGTTTTCGCATGCTGTTTGGGAAACTAATGCAGCTGGGGTGGGGTCTTAAATGAAATTTAATAAATACTATTTTGGTAGTAATGTTGATCTGATCAAGTTTCGATTCTGATCATAAAGTCGACTCCAGCTATAGAGTGCGCTATGGTTAAAAGAAAAAAAAAAGGAAAATGTGAAGAGCTATAATCTTAACACATATATTTTTTAAAGATCAAATTAAGTGGGGTCCAACCGGTGGAATTAGATGTATAAATTTTTTTATTACTTGGCCGCAAGAGGAGGGGCCGTCAAATCGAAGTTGACGCATCACTGTGGAGGAGGGCCTGGGCGATCCCCACTCCCCCGGCCAAGACGGTGACCTCGACCCCCTCTTTTTGGAGCCCGGGGCCGGATGTGATGTTTTGGCCGTGCTCCTGCGCCCCATGGCGGCCATCAAGGGTCCCCCGCCCCCATATGATCCTTCTCTTCTCTCTCTGGGGGTGAAGTGAAGAAGTGGAGGCCTGAAGGGGCATGCGCCTCTCTTTAGTTTCCCCCCCTTTGCATAACGTGGGTGATAGAACAAGTCCTGCTTTTGGATCCTATTCTTCTACAGACTACATGAGTTTTTGGAACATGCATGAGAGGTTTTACTGATGTGCTGGGTCTATTCCGGATGGAGGACTGGTTCGGATGCATGGTGTTCTGAAAAGGGGAGACCAAGCCCATTTGACCGACGAGGGAAATGGATTACAGTGAGGTTTATTAATTTTTTGCTAACTCTTATTAAAGACCGGCTTAATTTGATGACCAGAGTGGTGATATATAAGTCATATACCATTTTAAAAACCCGGATAAACTATACCAATGACAAAGGTGTGCGGTTCGGATAAATAGATGTTACCCATTGATAACACAATTCTTACTTCTAGATATATAGAGATAGAAAATTATATGAGAAATATTTGTTATCAGTAAATCTGATAACAAATCTCATGTGAATTATTTGTTAAATAATTTTATTGATTGGAGAAGAGAAAGAGAAAATTCATTTTTTTTGGATAAAAAATTTAACTAACAAAATTACTTGACAAATAATTTACATAAGACTCGTTATAATTAAGACTTAAGACTTAACTGATAACCAATATTTCTCAACTTAATTATATACCTTGTGAAAATAGTTATGTGGAGAGTAATGGAGATCATTTCACTATTCCTCTACTATTCAAAACACAAGTGAGTCTACGTACGTATGAAGATATTAAATAGTACTTTCTCTATAATTATACGAGAATCTACACCAACTTATTTTAGATTTATTTTTATTTTTATGATTATCAAAATCACATAAACAAATAATAAATAAAGACAAAAATAAAACTATCCAAATAAGAATATAACTAAAGAGAGATAAAGTATACCAATATAATTATCTCAATATAACTTATCTAAAGTTTTTTTTGGTAGGTAAACTGGTAAAAGAGAGGAGACAACAGGGCATGCAGAAGCGCTTCCCGCAAATGGAAATTCCAAGGGTGATGTACCACCGCACACTACATTAATGTGGGTACTAACACTAACTTATCTAATTATGAGAGCAACCCTAAGAGGTCATAATTCCATGAATGGTCTCCTGCGATATGGTAAAATTAGCTCTACTCTTGCCTTTTTTTTTCCCCTTCGTAATTGAAGCCTCCAAACTTCTCATGTCCCATCAAATCATATCCTTTAAACTTTGGAAAGTCTACTTCACCGATGGGTGATCCGTCGGCACAAGACACCTGGTGGGGACTGTTATCATGAGCTTCGTGTCCAAATGATACACATGCACGCCGCTTTTAGCCGTAATTCATGCATGGAGAAGAGGGTTAATTTGTCTTCATGTTCCCACTTGAATCTATTCTCTCCTCCCTTGTAAACAAACACAAGAAAGAATGTGAGAATTCCGACTAATAAGTTGCATGCGATTTATTTATCTGAACAGAAACAATTCTTTCCTTAAAACATGAGGAATCTATTTATTTTAATGTTCATCCGTTACATAAATCTATTCTCCATCACTTGCCTTTCAATAATTAGACGAAAGCAAACTTGGGTACTTGATAAATTAAAGAAACTTAATTGTGAGTCTTCATGTCAATGCAAATGCAAGCATGTGAGGGGCAATATTAAAGTCAATGGGTTTTAAGTGATCTCATCTAATCACTACATGAGAACGGCCATTTGTTAGCGATTGGAAGTCGCTGACAAAACCTAAAAGATCGCTGACTTAATATTATATCAGCGGTTAAGAAGACGCTGATACAACCGTTGTCAAAAAATCTGTGGACAGATCTTATGTCAGTGGTTTATAAAAGTCGCGGATATATGTTGGATTTGTTCGCGACTATTATAGCCACTGACATAAAGTATTTTCAGTGGTCACAAAAACTAAAGCCATATCCATCATTTGTTTGCAGATGAAGTCACGTACATATATTCTACAATAACGACTATGAGCTGAGGCCATTACGGTATTATGGCCGCGAATGTTAGCCGCAAACATATGAATCTTTTATCAGCGGCTGGAATCGCTGCCTTAAAACTTTTTTTGTCAGCAGAGATCAACCGCGACCATATTCTTTATTTTTGTCAGCTTTTGGTAGCCGCTGACATATGTTCTTTTGGCTGCTACTGGCCAATCGCTAACATGTTGTCACAAATTTTTTTGTTATTTATAATATATCACACTCTGTACGCACATGAGCTACCACCCAAGTTCACTGGATCATTCAATCACACACATATAAGCCATCACTTAGGCTCGCTGGATCATTCAATCACACACATTATTGAGCCACCACCCAAGCTCGCTGAATCATTCAATCACACACATTATTGAGCCACCACCCAGGCTCACTGGATCATTCAATCACACGCATATGAGCCACCACCCAGGCTCGCTGGATCATTGAATCAAACACATAGAAAGTAATGCATAAATAATATTATACAAATATCCAAAAAAGCATAAAATGTCAAAGTGCAATAGAATAAGAGGGAAATCAAGAGACATGATCATCACGATCAGAATAATCATCCGCCTCCTCATCTGTCTCGCTCTCGCTCTGAACTGCAGGAGGTACATGCTGGCTACGTATTTGTGATGCCTATATCTGGGAGAGGAGTGTGCTCATCTCGTCCACCTTTGTAGCTATATTCTCCAATCGAGTAATCTTTTCTCGCGTTTGAGTCATCTCCTCTGCCTGTGCTTTTAACTTTTCTTCTTGTGCTTTTAATTGTTCTTGCATTATCTTTCTCGCTCTAAATTACCAGACATTGCTGTAGATTTATACCATGTGCTCAGCGTCTCTCCACTACCCGCACAATGAACATGAATAGGTCGATCTTTTCCCATGACCGAAATGAAGGCCTCCTCGGGAGTCGTTGGGGTGTGGCTCTCGGCATCGATGTCTGAGGAGGAGCCATCAACTGGGTCATAGTCTCCTACAACAAAAGATAGAGAAAAAAATATTAATGATACAACTATTGTAATGAAAAGATAGTCACATGAAAAAAAAGGAAATAAAGTTACTTACATATCGTCTCTTGCTCTCCTCATCTACCTAGCTCTCACTGCCATCTGCTAAGTCTTTGCATCGACCCATCTTGAAAAGCTTAAGTCAATCCGAATTACATCCATGCATGTTAGACTGTTAAAATTGAGACAAAATAAGAAAGAGATGTAAGTAACTAAATGAAAGGGATAATATTATTCATAAAAAGAACTCGCAAAACATTCATCAATTGATAATGACTAGTCCTGCCCCATCTATATGTCATAAACTGAGTGGAACCGTTTTGCTTATTCCGCTCAGCAACACTTTAAAAAGACAAGAATAGACTGTTATTGTTTCATTTATATAAAAAAATAATAATAAACAATTATATTCTAACAATTTTAAATATTATCCACCCATCTTCATTAGTCTACATCTCGCACATTGTTTGCTAATCAAACAAGTCAACATCTGCTAGGATGGAGGTAATTGCATCATCTAAAGACTTCCCATTAAAATGCTGACATGAAATACAAAATTTCTATCGTTATATAAACAAGATTAAAAAAATCAAGTACATATGAAAATGAAATAGTATATTATAGCTTACTCTTTTTTTTGCTTGCTATGCCAACTGCGATGCATGGCGCTCATGTAAGCAAGCATCTCCCTATCTATTTTTTCTATTCGCTCCCACTGGTACGTCAACTGCACAACATAATCACTCAATTACAAGAAATCTACACATATACACTATTCAATTTAAATAATAATTACCTGAAGATCTCTGAATATCAAATCCTTGGTCGCAACAGGAAGCTTGACAAAATCTTTTTGCCAAATCTTACAATACAATTTTGATACAACGCCCATGCGACTCGTAAAAATATCTGCATGCAGTAGGGCCCACGCCATATCCTCGGACGAGGAAGACATTTCATTGTTGTCCATCAGGCAGCCTCCTCTCTATAACTCTCCTAGTTGGTCCTCGACGGCCAGTGCCCCTCCCCCAAGATGGCGCAGATGGTGCAGATGGACCTGTTCAAATATAAATATTAAATATCATCAGAGGGTATCTATTAAAATATTATATAAAAATTACATCAAATTAAATATGAACTTGCTAAAGAAGATGCAGATGCTATCAAAGAGCCCTGAGGGCTGGAAGAGGGAGCTATCGGTTAAAAAGTGGGAGGGAGAGGAAGCTCCTGAGAGGTGGGAGCGGGAGGGAGCACCTGAGATGTGGAAGGGGGAGGGATCGACTGAGAGGTGGGAGGGAGAGGGACCGATAGAGTCCGATGCCTCCGTAGGTGTGAGCCATCAGGAGAAGAGCGCTCACTACCAGAAACCATCTGTTAAATTTTTTTTTAGTAAATATGTAAACACAGTTATGGCATGGATATTGTATGAACTCATGATTTCGTCCATGCTTAAAAGATTCTATTTGTTCATCAAAAGCAAAATCCAAAAAACTCATATATTCCTTTCATATCTAGGATCCAAAAGATCTCTAAGTTGTATCCAATTTTATCAAGTCTCGTCATTTTAGGATAACCTAAAATTTATGAAAAAATAAAATATCATTAGACAATTCATATATTCCAATAAATATGAATTAATCAACAATTCAAACAAAATTTGATAGCACCTCCCCTATATCAGGAGCATTTTCACATATACATTCCACACACATACATGTCTACATAGATTCCTGCAAAAAAAGGGGGTGCCTATATGAATTCATGCCCATCTATGGATATTTGATTCATTTGTTGTTCTTAATTTATTATATGTGTTTTGAGATTGTCTTAAAATTTTAGCAGTATCTCCCCACACTTCTCCAATATACCCCAAATATTTGTTAATTTTAACTATGCTCAAAAAGTCACTTGTATGAAATACAAGTGACAAGAAGAATAGTTAAAATTAGTTGATATATCGGAGAAGAGAGAAGAGACGCTACAGATATAATAAATTAAGAACGACGAATGAATCAAATATCCATAGACTGTCCAACTTGGACAATTCAAGACTTTATGCTCGATATATGACATTACTATCAAAAGACAGTAAAAACATATATCCTAACACAAGTCTTGAATGGGCAAAAATTAAAAGAAGGTTCACTCATCTCACTCATTGACATTCCTGTTTTCTCCATCTTCTCATTCATACATCCTGTAAAGTAGTTAGTCTACATTCACATTCACACATATAATCACATCCTGCAAAAAATATGAGCCACCACCCAGACTCACTGGATTAAATAAACATGAGCCACCACCCAGGCTCGCTGGTTCAACGAATATATATAGAGGGGATGGAAGGATTACTTAAGCAGAAAGGAACATGAAAACCTGACAATTTGTACAAATGAATACCTGCATTAAACAAGAAAAATAATATGAGTGCTCTATAAACTTTCTCAAAGTAATATGAGTACCTGTGCAACTTAAAAAAACAAAAACAAACAGAAAAGTCATGGTCTAGTAGGCTAGGAGAAAAAAGTGCAAAGAACATGTGTTAATGTAACAAATCCCCCACTAGCTTAATTAAAATGTGCTAAACACATTCGGGAGATCAATGTAGATATTGCTTTGAGTTTGTCGGGAACTCCTAGCGTCCACAAAGAAGGGGGGGGGGAATAAAAGATAAAAGATGGGTGTATGGATATGGAGTGGAAAGCGGAAAAACACGGAAATAAAAGATCATGATTGCCAGGCACGAGAGGGTGCCGAATGGAGATGAGTGGAAGAAGTGATCGCGAGCGTATCTTTTAGAGCAGGGAGAGATTGCACGAGAGATGTAGGTCCTTTTTCCTCTACGAGCACGGTCGGCCGTGGTAGAGAGCATTTCCTCGTTTGATTACCCTGAAAAGAAAAATGACAAGGAAAAGAAGAGGGGATTAGCCAAATAATGTGTAGTATACAATCCTAAAAAATAAAACAACATGAATAAAAAATAGGAGACAGATTCACCACGTGGTGGCTTTTAAACCTCTAAAATATAGGTGTGTGTGTGTATGCATGCATGTGTGTGTGTATAAAAAAAATGGAGAAGAAAGACCACGTGGGGCCCGGAGGAGGTAAATGGAAAGAGAAAAGGGAGGGGGGATGCTTCCCCAAATGTGGATGGCACGGCGGCGCTGCTGACTGGATGGACGGAGAGGACGAGGACGAAGCTCCCGCCTCACTCCGACACGCGTGAGGAAGACAGATGGCTCCGAACACCGATGGGGGACTTGGGTCGCTGATCTGACAGGTCTCCGCCGTGGGGAAGTCGTGGGGAGAATCCGGCAGGGCTCCGCCGGGGTGGAGAGAGTTGGATGAAATAGTTACCCTCGGGGGTCTATTTATAGGTACTAGTTCTTGAATCGCGTCCAAACAGGAAGCCGCGATTATGAATTGAATCGCGTCTGGGCGGCAGACCGCGATTAAGAAAGTCAAACCGATGTGACGGGCTTATGATGGTGCAGCCTCAGCTATGCTTTAGAATTGCGTCGGGCTAGGCTGCTGCGACTTGAATCACGGCGGGCCGCTCGGACACGATTACAATATACGTAGTTTAGAGGCAACTGACTCATACACGTGATGTCTGCTGACGTGACATTTGGATTTGACCTTCTGAATTGCGTCTACTGACAAGGACGCGATTCAGGGATTTGGTCATGATTACACGACGTGACAACCTTAGGTGTGACGACTTTGGGGGCGTAGCCTTTTTGACTTTAAATCGCGTCCAACGAAGTGGACGCCATTTTATGCACGTGCTCATAAATGCGTTCGCCATGCACGACACCTCCATGCCAAAAGTATGGCCGCGTCCTACATGGCCGACGCGATAAGGTCACGCCCTCTTGAGCCGTTGCAACAAGGTTCTTGAATCGCATCCACTAGTCCGGACGCCTTCAATGAAGTTGTTCATGAGCCTCTCGCGAACGAACCATCTTGAAGCGATGGAGAAGCACCCGGAATGAAGAATGGGTGAGATCCAGAAATATTGGAAAAACACTCTTGCGAGGCAAAAAGAGGGCCATTGTGGCGTTATGGCGCAATATGAAATTTGCCCGCGGTGGAGCCAAATTGACGTGTCTACAATCAATAGGTCAACTACACTATGTCCTTCCAGATACAGAAATAGAGCCTGGTCCAATTCAGAAACACATAAATAAACCCTCATAGTTAGGACGAACAACATTTACACCTAATGTACTGCTTTTAGCTTTTGGGGTTGGTGGTTTTGTTTTGGCCCTTTGGGGAGGGGTTTGGGGCAGTGGCTACTTGATCTAGTGAAGCTGGTGTAATTCTAAAAGTTTTTCCATTGATGTGGGCACCGTTTGTGAGACACACTAACCAACATACTGTAATTCACTACAATGCAGCCAGTTCGAAGACAATACTAAGAATCCAAGGGCATTTACCAGTAAACAACAAATTCAACTCTGGAAATCAGTAATATGACAAACATTACCTACACAATTACCTCAATAGTATTAAGATTAAGTTGTGCTAACCTTACAGAAAGAAGATTGAACATGCTATTTGAAAACGTAAGCCTAGTTTTAGAGGACCCAGAAATCTGCTACGGATGTTCAAAGAATCAAATGGTGTAGTGACAATCTTAAGAGACATAATCAGGGAACAGAGGTTGGAATTCCAAAGTACTTTCCACATAGGGATTTTTAATCAATGTAGAGGCTGATAAGCTGGTTGCTTGGATCCACCGATAAGCTCATTTTATATAGAAAAATACAACTCGAATTTAAAATTAGTATAATCTTATCCTTCAACCTTGTTCTCATTTATACAGAATAAGTACATATATATGCCTCAGTCGATTCTTCACAAGGGAGGGAGGGGATGGACGGTGGGGGCCGCCGGAGGGGAGGGGGGTCGGCCCCTCCCTCTCAACCTCTGTGGTGTGTGTGTGCGTGTGTGGGAAGGAGGGGATGGGGGGTGGGGGGCTACCGTTGGAGGGGACGGAGGGGATGGGGGTGGGGGCTACTAGAGAGGAGGGGGGTCGGCCACCTCCCTCTCAACCTCTGTGTGTGTGCATGTGTGGGAAGGAGGGGATGGGGGCTGCCGCCGGAGGGGAGGGACGGGTGGGGGGTGGGGGCCACCGGAGGGCAGGGGGGTCGGCCCCCTCCCTCTCACATGTGTGTGTGTGTGGAGGGGATGGGGTGCAGCTGGAGAGGAGGAGGGGATGGGGGGGGGGGGCTGCCGGAGGGAGGGGGTCGGCCCCTTAACCTCTGTGTGTGTGTGCGTGTGTGGGAGGGAGGGATGGGGGTGGGGGCCGCCGGAGGGGGAGGGGGGCCAACCTCCTCCCTCTCAACCTCTCTGTGTGGTGGCGTGTGTGGGAGGGAGAGGGGCGGGGGCTACCGCCAGAGGGAGGGGTTCGGGGAGGGAGGGGGGGGGCTGCCGTCGAAAGGGGGAGGGGGCCAGGGAGGGAGGATTTGGGCCGAAGCGGAGAGAGAGAGAGACTCATCGTGTGGGGGGGGGGGGGGCTACCTCCAGAGCTCTGGGCGTCGCCGGAGGGGGTCGCCGGCCGTCGGGGTCGAGGCCACGTTGCAGGTGCACACACACACACACACCACACACACACACACACACACACACACATACACACAGAGAGAGAGAGAGAGAGAGAGAGAGAGAGAGAGAGAGAGAGAGAGAGAGAGAGAGAGGGAGAGAGAGAGAGATTTTGTGACGGGACATGGCGAAAATATGGCATCGGCTAGAAAGCCGCTGCCATATTATTCTTTAGCAGCGGCTTTGAGAAGTAGCTCCCATTATAATGTATGGCGGCGGATAATAGCCGCTACCATATGTATTAATTTTAATACATAAATTTTGAAGAAATAAATATATTAACTACTTGCATCAATATATTTATTTTTTTATAATTATAAATATTACTATATCTATTAATGTACTATCTTGTGATGATACCAAGTAATTGTGTATCGACACCTAAAGAGCATGTGTCGGCACCAAAAGAGGACGAGAATTTCAGGGAATGAACAGTTAAGACACAGTAATATGATCAAATTTAATCGTAATGAGAAAGAATCGGTATTGACTTTTAATACTTAGGTCAGCTGGTATAAGAAAATCTAAATTTTCAATTGACGAGCAGAACTGATATTGGCTTCTAATGCCTAGCTAGGTCAACTGTGTCGATCACTATAAATAAAGGATAAACGAAGAAACTTAATTAGTTTAAACTTCTTCATCATCAGTACTTCTACCATAGCTTAGAATATCTTTGGATCTTAATTCTTACTCTTACATTTAAGTTTGATCATATATATATATATATATAATTTGTGTTAGAGATCATGAAATGGTCAGATTTTAAATATGAATCAAATTCAACAGACTAATTTTAAAGACGAATCAAATTCAACTGACCAATTCTAAATTCAACTGACCAATTCTGATTTACTTATATTAACAGGGATTTTGATGAGATGATATATATAGTAGTGAGGGGTGCAGCGGTGCAGAAAAAAAAAAAAAACAGGCGTTGCGCACGTCTGTGACGTGCGTAACGTAGGGCGCCGCTGGATGCCCATCCAGCGGCGCCCGATGGGGTGCGGCGGGGCCGCACCGCCGCACCCCATCACTACTCATATATATAATATATATATATATATATATATATATATATATATATATATATATATATATATATATATGTGGGATTAGTTGATCAGTTTGCTTCATGGATATATTCTTTCAAAGAAATAAATTTACTATGTTCTCAAATTCTAATTGTTAGATTTAAGTTTGATAAAGATCAATTGACAGTTGAGTTAATGATTATGACCTATGCAATCCATATATATCTACTCATATTGTAAGATCAATTGATCATTGTTCAATAACAATAAATAAAATTTTAATAAATATTTACTTCTAAGAATAATTTATTATTATATATATATATATATTAAACCAAATATTATGTAAATTAACTCACTAATATAAAAACATATAAATATATATAAACACATATGTATATATGTTCACTAAATTTGTGTATATTTATATTTATAAATTAGTAACACACACATATATATAAATATTTGAGCTTACAAGTATATATATCTGGCACAGATATACATATATATTACAAATATATATATATTATATCAATCACTAAACTAAAATAAATTATTATTAAAAAATTATATGTTCTATATATTTCTTATTTGTAGTTTTTTCATTTTAATAAATGAATAAAATTAATTTTTTATATTTGTCAGCGCCTTGTCTGCAGTTAGATCACTACTGACTAATACTGTCAGCGACTCTCTTTAGCCACATACATTTAATGTATATCAGCGGTTTCTAAGACCGCAGATATAACATCTATATGTCCACGACTAATACAGTCGCGGAAAACTATATGTCTGCGGCCGTACGTAGCCGAGGCCTTAAGTTGACATTTATCCACAATTAAATTTTATCCGCTGACGTATATATGCTACACTTTTGTCAACGAGTTATATTAGCCGCGGACAAAATATTTTTATGGCAGCGGCTTATTATAGCCGCTGTTTTATATCCGTTTTGTTTTTAAAATTTTAACCACAAATATATAATCGTCGATAAATATCGATTCTCTTGTAGTGAGTTCTTTGGATGTTCCCTTCTTGAGCTTTTCCTCTATCTACCTGCAGCAGGCCTTCAGTTATTATTTGTGTGGAGTGCTGGGACCCAGATCTGGATACAAATTTTTCTTATAGACAACACTTCAGTTAATTAATAAGCTGACATATCTAGGAAGGGAACTACACCCCAGTTGATCGATCGTGGAGTCAAAAGAATGTCCATTCAGAGGAGATGAATTATATATATATATAGACCATCTTTGCATGATTACCACAAGTATCTATCATCTATGTATCCTTCTCTTTCGTAGCAACAAAGTTCTAATTAAAGATATATGAACATGACCTCGAAAAGGCTACAATAACAGTGAACAGTTAGTACATTTGATCAGAATCCCGGAGAAGGTTCTCTGTCTTCCTAGTTCACATCAGACACAAAGACATGAAAGGGAAAGAGAAGATGGATGTGATGTAATTTTGGAAGCCCTTGAACTCAGTGATGACCCAAGAATATATTGGGATTTGAGCTATGGCCATTGGCTTTGTCCTCCTATGTACATTGCAGGAAGGGTACGTAGAAGAGAATTGTGAACATTGTTGGGTTGGTTAGGTAAATTATTTGTCCGATAAATCGCGTAATTGATCGGTGGCTGTGTACGCCCCTGCCTAATTGACCAATGACGCAGCTTATCTAGCCAGCCAAACATTAAATATTCCTTTTAAGTCTTTTGGTCTTTTGATAATCTGATAACTTATCTATGGATAATATATATATTTAAATTTATGAGATTCTTATAATACTTAAGAAGATGAGATAGAATTATCACTATTTATTACTGATTAAATCTTGATAAATTGTCGGTGTTATCAAATTTCTAGTTATTTGAGTTAACAGGCCTAATAACTAATAATTATCAAGACTTATCAAATTAACCTAAATCCTTTAATTTAGTGTTTGTACATTTTCTCCGCATAATATATACTTGACTTGGAATTCAGGAGAAGATGTTTACGGGAATCCCTTAGGAGAAGGAGTGGGTTCTGTCCCATTTGCCTTGATGATGAATGATATGGATGTACTTAATGTACTGACCCATAGATTGGGCAACAGTTTAAAAGTTGGAATGAGATGGATCGCACATAATTATGGTTTAGCATGCATCATGACCTGTCCCTTTACATCAATATGCGTTACACCAGGGCACTGATATAGTGTCTCATGAGTGATCATCAAGAAACACTATAAGGAAAATGGCATATGTTAGCGGTCAGGGGCAGTTGACAAAATTAAAAAAAAAATTGTTGACAAAAATATATGTCAATGATCTGAGTCTGTTGACAAAACCGTCGACATATTAGTCATCGACTTATCATATGTCAACAGACAAATAAAGACGTTGACAAACAATGCATTTATCTATAGCTCAAGTTCGTTGATAATAAACTTTTATATCATCGGCCTGAGAGTCGATGATATAAGTGCTCTTTGTCAATTGATCAAGTTGCTGACAAAAATAGCTTTTGTCAACAGCTTGAGCCGTTGACAAATAATATATTTATCAACAATCTAAATTTTGCTGACAAAGATAGCTATTGACAACGGCTTCTAACCGTTGACAAAGTGATTATTTGTTAACAACCTATAGTTGCTGACAAAAATAGCTTTCGTCAACGGCAAAGATAGCTTTTGACAACGGCTTCTAGCCATTGACAAAGCGATTATTTGTCAACAGTCTATAGCCGCTGACAAAAGGTTGTTTCATCGTCGGATCTATGTCCGCTGACAAATATCACCTTTGTCAACAAATCTTTAGCTGCCGGCAAAAACCTTTTTATCAATGGATCTTCTGTCGCTGAGAAAACCATAGATATGTTTTCTCAACGGGTTTCAACCGCTAAAAAATGTTTGTATAATTTTTTTACAATTTTTTTTTAAAAAAATCTAATTTCCTATTTGTACAAGTACCTATATATATGAGCACAACAAAGAAACAAGCATACAACTACAATTAAAATAAATCCACATCATAGTAATCAATTCATACAATATCAAAGTCTCTAAATTAATGTCATGAAACTATCTATCTATCTATCAATCAATCATCATCATCATAGTCATCTCCCTCCACATCAGTATCTAAGTGGTGGTCCTCTAGTGCTCTCGGTGGAGCTGGCGTAACAAATCCCTGACTAGTTTGAAATTGAGTTATGAATGTGCTCATCTGCAGCATCTGCCTATGTATATATGGCATCCACCTCAGACTCTCATCTACGCAGTTACTCCAACTCCCTCTGCATTTCATCCATCTCCGAGTCCTATCTGTGTGCCTCTATGCGCAGCTCCTCCACCTCCATTGTGAGAGTGTTTTCAATGTTGCTGATTTGTTGCTGATAATCAGAGGAGTTCGACCCTTCTTCTATCCCATACCATGTGCGACGTGTCTCCTGACTATCTCTGCAACGAATGCGACCAGATCGATCCTTCCCCATAACTGAAACGAAAGTCTCTTCAACGAAAATGGGAGTACTCCCAATTGGCTGCTCCATCAAGAATTCCAAGATCACTTTATCAAGTTCTAGAAATTTAGTCCTAATTTAAAGGAGAACTACAACAAGAAAGTCAAAGCTCTTCCAAACAACCTCAAAACATGGAAGAAAAATCTCTTCAGATATTTTGCTACACTTCATTTCATATGAATACCCAGTGCATATGGATAAAATTAGCTCAAAATTATGCCAATTTTTTTTCTCCTACTTAAGAAATCACTCACAAATTGTAAATACCTTTGAAAACAACATTAATGGTTGAGGAGCTCCTGCTACCCTTGAAAGAGAACCCCCTGCTACCCTACTGACCCCCCCCCCCCCCCAATCGCAGTCACCAGGGCCGCCCACCCGAGGGCCGAGAGAGAGAGAGAGAGGACTTGTAGATTCGGCTGGAACTAGCCGGAGGAGGAGGCGGCCGACGCGGAGGGAATTGATGAACCTCTCCGGAGGGGACTGCATATCTAGCGTTGGGATTGGATGGAGCTCATACCAAGTGGACTGTGCAGATCTGGTGGGGGCGACTGGAGCACGAGCAGAGGCGACCGATGGCGGAGGTGGCCGACGGAGGAGGCAGCGCGGGTGGGGAGATCGTCGCTGGAGCTCGCGAGCTAGGGCGTGCTGGAGATCGCCGCGTGCAGTGGGAATAGCAGGTTTGGGTGTGCGGTGGGGTAAAAGGAGATATATATCAGCTGACATTATTTTAGATTAAATAAAATAATAAAATATGAATATATATATATATATATTATATTATTAAATATATGTGACTAAATATATATCACATTTGAATAATATCTTAAATCTACATAAATATATATTTATATGTACTGGAATATATATTTATATATTTAATAGTAGATCATTAAACATATATTTTTAAATATAATCAATATATATAACTAATTATAAAGAAGATGTCACTTTTACACAAAAGTTTAGAAAGAGATGACATATATAAATATTCGATCAATCATATATATAAATAAAATCAAATGGTACTCAAATCAGATCAATCCTGTACTGATCGGCATATTTGATTACTCACATAATAAAAGATTAAAGTGTATATATATATATTGATGTTATGTGAGAAAAGAATAAATATATACATAGTTAAAAAATATAGAAACAAAGATAAGATTAAAGATTACTTATATAAATATATGGATGGAGTTCGAAAATTTTACATCATAAAGAAGATGTCACATACACATAGACGCACAAGGAGAGATCGACAACACATGTTAATACTAACACAAAAATAAATTAATGACTCTAATTTATAATATGATAATCAATATCCCTCTTTGATATTCTATTATTCAAGAAGGAATGTATTACATGGTTGATATATAATTATGATGGAGGGCTTAACAAAACATCAAGTGTAACGGTTCATTAATGTCGGTGCGATCCAATGCCGATGAGAGTGCTTGCCATGATTGAAAAGAGGAGAGTTCGAGCAACTAAAGAATGAAGATGCGGGACGGCTCCATTAGTGTTGAGGAAGAAGAAGTGAAAAGGAACGAGTTTCGGTTGCTACTATTACAGTTACGAGATTGAGCAAAAATATGACTACCAAGTATGAAAAGATATGATGCGACTCACTAACGCTTCTTAGAAAGCGGGCAAGTAAGAGTGAGAGAACAATTCCAATCATAGTCTAATTCAAGATTTTATGTATAAATTAGTTTGCCACTATACAATTATGATTATCACTATATTATAATATAATTATTGATATTTTATTTATTTTATTTTAATTATTTTTAAATAATATTATTTATTACTATTTACATTTTATTTAATTTTACTTTATTAATATTAATCATTATTTATTAATTAAAATATTATATTAATTAGACATATTAAAAATATATAATATAATTATAAATTTGATATAATATCTAAAACTAAAATAAATAAAAAATTTAAATTTAATTTTAGATTTATGTTAGCGGCTACTACAAGCCGTTGACATAAGAATCACTACAAGAAAAAACGGGAATAGAGACCGAAATATTCGGTCTCTATTCGGTCTCTAAACAGTTCAGAGACCGAATAGCGACTGAATAGAGACCGAACTTGTCGGTGAACAATTTCTGGTCACAAATCTGTGACCGAAACAGTTCGGTCACTATTCGGTCACTAATTAGTGACCGAATAGTCACCGAAGCACTTCAGTCGCTAAAAGTGCACATCAGAGACCGAATAATTTCGGTCACAATTCGGTCCCTGATATAGCGACCGAATTGAGACCGAAATTATTCGGTCTCAAATAGAGACTGAACAAATCAGTCACAATTCGGTCCCTGATATAGCACTGAATTGAGATCGAAATAAATCGGTCACTAATAGAGACCGATCAAATCAGTCACAATTCGGTCCCCGATATAGGGACCGAATAGAGACCGATGCATTCAGTCTCTATTTGAGACCGAATAATTTCGGTCTCAATTCGGTCGCTATATCAGGGACCGAATTGTGACTGATTTGTTCAGTCACTAATCGGTCTCTGTTTTTGAGACCGAATAACTCCGTCAGTTTCCACAAGTCACATTCATCGCCCTGGCCGTGTTGGAAAAAATCGGAGGCCAATCGATGAGTATTTCTAATTTTGAACCCCAAAACCTACCTAAATTCTTCATCTTTAATCTAAACTGACTTCTCGAATGCAAGTTTGAGGCGTCGACCTCAAACCGAGAGTCCGAATTGAACTCCGTCAGTTTCCACAAGTCACATTCATCGCCCTGGCCGTGCTGGAAAAAATCGTAGGCCAATCGGATGAGTATTTCTAATTTTGAACCCCAAAACCTACCTAAATTCTTCATCTTTAATCTAAACTGACTTCTCGAATGCAAGTTTGAGACGTCGACCTCAAACCGAGAGTCCGAATTGAACTCCGTCAGTTTCCACAAGTCACATTCATCGCCCTGGCCGTGTTGGAAAAAATCGGAGGCCAATCGGATGAGTATTTCTAATTTTGAACCCCGAACCTACCTAAATTCTTCATCTTTAATCTAAACTGACTTCTCGAATGCAAGTTTGAGGCGTCGACCTCAAACCGAGAGTCCGAATTGAACTCCGTCAGTTTCCACAAGTCACATTCATCGCCCTGGCCGTGCTGGAAAAAATCGTAGGCCAATCGGATGAGTATTTCTAATTTTGAACCCCAAAACCTACCTAAATTCTTCATCTTTATCTAAACTGACTTCTCGAATGCAAGTTTGAGACGTCGACCTCAAACCGAGAGTCCGAATTGAACTCCGTCAGTTTCCACAAGTCACATTCATCGCCCTGGCCGTGCTGGAAAAAATCGTAGGCCAATCGGATGAGTATTTCTAATTTTGAACCCCAAAACCTACCTAAATTCTTCATCTTTATCTAAACTGACTTCTCGAATGCAAGTTTGAGGCGTCGACCTCAAACCGAGAGTCCGAATTGAACTCCGTCAGTTTCCACAAGTCACATTCATCGCCCTGGCCGTGCTGAAAAAATCGTAGGCCAATCGGATGAGTATTTCTAATTTTGAACCCCGAAACCTACCTAAATTCTTCATCTTTATCTAAACTGACTTCTCGAATGCAAGTTTGAGACGTCGACCTCAAACCGAGAGTCCGAATTGAACTCCGTCAGTTTCCACAAGTCACATTCATCGCCCTGGCCGTGCTGAAAAAATCGTAGGCCAATCGGATGAGTATTTCTAATTTTGAACCCCAAAACCTACCTAAATTCTTCATCTTTATCTAAACTGACTTCTCGAATGCAAGTTTGAGACGTCGACCTCAAACCGAGAGTCCGAATTGAACTCCGTCAGTTTCCACAAGTCACATTCATCGCCCTGGCCGTGTTGGAAAAAATCGGAGGCCAATCGGATGAGTATTTCTAATTTTGAACCCCGAACCTACCTAAATTCTTCATCTTTAATCTAAACTGACTTCTCGAATGCAAGTTTGAGACGTCGACCTCAAACCGAGAGTCCGAATTGAACTCCGTCAGTTTCCACAAGTCACATTCATCGCCCTGGCCGTGTTGGAAAAAATCGGAGGCCAATCGATGAGTATTTCTAATTTTGAACCCCGAACCTACCTAAATTCTTCATCTTTAATCTAAACTGACTTCTCGAATGCAAGTTTGAGACGTCGACCTCAAACCGAGAGTCCGAATTGAACTCCGTCAGTTTCCACAAGTCACATTCATCGCCCTGGCCGTGTTGGAAAAAATCGGAGGCCAATCGATGAGTATTTCTAATTTTGAACCCCGAAACCTACCTAAATTCTTCATCTTTAATCTAAACTGACTTCTCGAATGCAAGTTTGAGACGTCGACCTCAAACCGAGAGTCCGAATTGAACTCCGTCAGTTTCCACAAGTCACATTCATCGCCCTGGCCGTGTTGGAAAAAATCGGAGGCCAATCGATGAGTATTTCTAATTTTGAACCCCGAACCTACCTAAATTCTTCATCTTTAATCTAAACTGACTTCTCGAATGCAAGTTTGAGACGTCGACCTCAAACCGAGAGTCCGAATTGAACTCCGTCAGTTTCCACAAGTCACATTCATCGCCCTGGCCGTGCTGGAAAAAATCGTAGGCCAATCGGATGAGTATTTCTAATTTTGAACCCCGAACCTACCTAAATTCTTCATCTTTAATCTAAACTGACTTCTCGAATGCAAGTTTGAGACGTCGACCTCAAACCGAGAGTCCGAATTGAACTCCGTCAGTTTCCACAAGTCACATTCATCGCCCTGGCCGTGCTGAAAAAATCGTAGGCCAATCGGATGAGTATTTCTAATTTTGAACCCCAAAACCTACCTAAATTCTTCATCTTTATCTAAACTGACTTCTCGAATGCAAGTTTGAGACGTCGACCTCAAACCGAGAGTCCGAATTGAACTCCGTCAGTTTCCACAAGTCACATTCATCGCCCTGGCCGTGTTGGAAAAAATCGGAGGCCAACATGAGTAATGTACAAAAATACTAAATAATGACTACAGAAATATCCTAACATTTAAATATACAAACCTAATGGTGCATCTGCAGAATGTGTAGAGTGACCTGAGCATGTGACATTTTAATGGCATCAGAATTAATGCGTACATGAAAGTATAACTTTAAATATACATACTAGCTGCTACAGGAGGAGACTCGAAGGATGCACCAACAGCTGTAGCTAGAATAGAAGGCATAAGTAATGAGGAAGATGAATGTATAATAAAAGTACATCTGCAAATATTATACATACCTGCGGGCACGGTAGGAGGAGCAGAAGGACTAACAACTGTAGCAATTCTAATAACATTAATAATATGTATATAGAGCCACTACAAAAATATTTGAAAATTGAAAATACATACCTGCATGTACGGTATGAGATCCAGAAGAAGGACCAACACTGTAGCAATTCTAATAACATTAATATATGTTTAAATAATGACTACAAAATACTTGAAATATGAAATATACATACCTAGTCTGCTAGGGGAGGAGGTGTCCGCTCATCCGAAGGAGAAGCAGAAGCTGTAACAATTTGAATGGCATTAACACTATAGAAGTACACATAAATAATACACAAAGAAAATACACACAGATGACTACATTAGAAAAATATACATACCAGATGCGACGAACAAAGCCCTCCCACGGCTGCCCCTCCAAGAACTGCTACCAGATCTAGCTCCACGCACCATATCTTCATAGAGAACATAAAATAATAATGTGTATTAGTCAATTGCTTATATTCAAAGTGAGCTACTTGACATATACTTACAAGTGTGAAACAATTCTACATTGTTTATTGATATCCTTTCTTCCTCAGATGATGACGATATGTTCAATTCAACCCCATCTTCATCATCATCTTCACATTCATCACTGGTATATTCATCTTCCTCATCAGAACTTTCACATTCAATATCTGTACGACGAGCACTACTGTCTTCCATCTCACGTAGATCGACTTCTTCCACCTCATTTCCGAGAGACAAGGACATTGGTGCTTCAAATTCAGCTTCTCCAATATGAGTTGTCAACTCTACATTTTCGACAAAGTCTTCTTGAAAGAATTCAGCACTGACCTCTACAGGTGTCTGATCAGTCATATCCAATTCATAATCAGATAATAGTCTTGACTTAACTCTGCAAACTACCCACCAATCATTTCGTTCTTTGTTTGTAGATGATGATAGCTTGTATAATACACTTGTTGGGCTTGTGTGGCTAAGATGAATGGCTCATAAGTATTCAATTTTGACTTGCTTAAGCTCGACAATCCCATGCGTTGTGTCATTTCGAATGGAATTCGGATCAAACCAATGACACTGAACAAGAATATATGATTGTCTTGTCCTAGATATTGCAATTGTAGGATCTCCTCTACAATACCACAGTAGTCATACTCACTTTCATAGTATGTACTCCCTTTTACACATACGTCACTGTTCATGGTAGATTTATTCTGCCCATAGTCTTTTGTATGAAACCTATACCCATTAACAATAAATCCCACATAATTCTGTGCATTTTGGATGGGCCGTAGGCTACCTGACGAACTCTTTCATCAGTAATTAAACCTTCTTCAACCTGCGTGTAGAAAAGGCTAGTTAAAAAGTGAAATGAATTTTGTTGAATACTCTTTGACGGTGTACACTTACGCGTTTTCTTAGCCATAAGGCCAACTGCTCTCTCTCGTTCTTTTTCAACCTCAAAATCAGTGAGATGTGGATTTCTTTGAATTAATTCTGAATCAAATTGTCTGCAATATGAATAGCAGACCACATTCAATAGGTAGAATAAAGGCAAAGAACTTACATATAATTTAATTGTGATATTAGTACTTACTCAACATAACATTCTAGCTCGGAACAATTTAAAAGAATATATATCTCTGCGGCACATAACTCTCTGTCATCCAGCATTCGAGTTGAAGAACGTCCGAAGGCACGTCCAGGATGAGTAAATATTGAGAGTCGATTTGAACCCACAGATTCCCCCCCCCCCCCCCCCCCCCATCATCATTACGTGGAGGTTGTGTCCAACGTTTGAATGTCTGCTTCAAAGTACATTGAACAAAAGTTAGAGATTTCCTCCATAATGTATGCCTCAACAATAGAACCCTCCACTTTTGCTTTATTTCGGACTTTCATTTTGAGGTCATGCATACACCTACATCCAATGTAAGAGACAATTAGAAAATCTATCGCTTATGTAAGGTGCAATTGTAAGAAGGAAACAGTTAATATCATGCATATACCTCTCAAATGGATACATCCATCTATATTGTACTGGCCCTCCAACCTTTGCTTCATATGGTAGATGTACGAGTAAATGCTCCATTGAATCGAAGAAACCAGGTGGAAATATCTTCTCCAACTTGCATACAATGGTGACCACATTCTGTTCGATAGTTTGCACATCCTGAAGCCTGAGTTCTGATGCAGATAGAATCGTGAAAAATCGACTCAACTCATAACGCTCCCCATAGCGGCTTCGGCAAGATGTCACGAAATGCAATAGGTAGCAACCTTTGCATGAACACATGGCAGTCGTGACTCTTCATTCCATATATCTTTCCCTCACTGACGTTGACAGAACGAGCAATATTTGACACATAACCGTCAGGAAATCTCAGCTGTTTCAGCCACTAACACACTTCCTTAACTTGTCCTCCTCTAAGCACATAAATGCTTTTGGTTTACTTGATTTCCCATTTACTTCAACAATTTCTAACTCTGGACGTTTACAGAGCATGGACAAGTCCAAGCGTGCATTCACATTGTCCTTTGTTTTACCTTTGATATCCATAACTGTGTTGAATACATTATCAAAGACATTTTCTCGATATGCATCACGTCTAGATTGTGCCGCACAAGAAGAGTCGACCAATAAGGTAGCTCCCAGAAAATGCTTTTCTTCACCCAGTTGTGCTCCTTCCCAAAACCTGAAAGTGTCGGGTACTACCCATCTGTTGTGTGATATCTGGCAAATTTTCAACACGTGCTGCCATATGATGACCGACAACCTCTCGAATATAACTTCATCTCGTTCCTTTCTGTTCTTTAGGAATGCATCTTTTTGTGTTCTGAAAGGGTGATCAGCTGGTAAAAACTGACGATGGCAATCAAACCAGCAGGACTTCCCACCATGTTTAAGTACAAACGATTTGGTATTATCCATACAATACGGACATGCTAGCCTCCCATGTGTGCTCCAACCAGATAGCATTCCATATGCAGGAAAATCACTTATAGTCCACAATCATGCTGCCCTCATGGTGAAATTTTGCTTTCTAGATGATCATAAGTATTGACCCCCTCAGTCCATAATAATTTCAATTCATCAATCAATGGTCTTAGATAGATGTCTATATTTTTTGTAGGACTTTTCGGACCAGGAATCAATAAGGAGAGGAACAAATTCTCTCGCTTCATGCACATGCTCGGAGGAAGGTTGTATGGTGTCACGAACACTGGCCAGCTGGAGTAGGAAGCCACTGAATCTCCAAATGGATTGAATCCGTCAGTGCATAAACCAAGCCTCACATTACGTGACTCCCTTGAGAAGATAGGATAAACATGGTTGAAATGAATCCAAGCTTCGCCATCTGTAGGATGAGTCATAATATCGATGTCCCGACGTACTCTTTCTGCATGTCACCTCATATGTCCAGCTGTCTTTGAAGACATATACATCCGCTGCAGCCTGGGTGTAAGGGGGAAATATCGCAACGACGCATAAGGTATATCCTTTCCCCTAGAATTGACCCCTCTTTTAGGTTTAAATCTATCATGACGGCAAACTGAACAGGATACCATATCTGCATTCTCTTTGTCATACACATACAATGATTAGGACATGCATCTATTTTCACATATCCAAGTCCTAAATCATTCACTATCTTCTTGGCACGAAAAATTTGGAGGCAACTTTTCATCTAGAGGTAACATGCTCTTGATGATGAGGAGGAGACGATCAAAGCAATTCTCAGAATATGAAATTCAAATTTCAAGTTCAACAACTGTAACACCGCTGACAACCGAGTGTGCTTTTGACACCATCCCTAATGGCTCATCAGCATCCTTAAGTAATTGATAGAATCTTTCGGCTCCCTTATTCGGCACGTCTTCAGCGTATACAGGATCCACATGTACACTGAATGCCGGACCAGCAGCATCTACAACCATATCCACGTACGTACTTGTGCCTTCCACATTACTAGGCTCGTGCGACCAGAAGTCCTCACCATGACATGTCCAATTCATATAACCTTCAACAAACCCTTTTCTGTATAAATGGCGTTGAACTTCCCATGGGGAATTCCACTTCAAATTTTTACAAATCATACAAGGACATCGATGCCACCTTGGCTGTCTACTTCTGCATTTGGATTCCCCAATGCAAACTGAACGAAATTCTCAACTCCGACCCTAAACTCCTGGGACACCACATGATCAACTATTCTGCGATACATCCATGAACGGTCTGAAGCCATTGCTGTCCTACGCCCAAACAATATCAATAGATAAATAACTTTAAAATTCTAAATCACACATCCTTCGACGCAACCGAAATGAATAGGAATGATTTATTATTTAGATTATCACTTTTTACCCATCTGTGAATATTTGATCGCACTCAGATGACCATTTACTATGTGATTGTATTATTTGCTGAAAATTTCGGCAGCATCTCCCCACACCTCTCCGTATATCCAAAATATTTATTGATTAAGATATTTTCTTAAACACTTACTAATAAGTGGTTAAGAAAATATTCTAATCAATACAGGTATATCGAGAGGAGTGAGTAGACACACCCGAAATTTTCAACAAATAATACAAGCACATAGTAAATGACCACCTAACTGCGATCAAACATTCACAAACTGTCCAAACGGGACAATTCAGGACTTTGAGTTAGATATACACGTTCTCATCTTTGAAAATAAGACTCGTGCACATCAATCCAAAGTCTTGAACGGGAGGTTCATTGACACGGCTTAACACGCTATCGTGAAGTGTGTGCAGTGTTAAATTGTTATGCATGCATAGATCAAATTTAAATAACACATAAATATGAAAGAAAACAAAATCATACATGTGAACAAGTGCAATATTAAACATTTACATTAAAATAAGAAGTGCAATATTAATTATTAAAATGAAAATTAACGATTAAACGTAATTAATCTAATGCCTAGAAGGAACCATATGGGTTTCATTATACTTAGAAAGGCATATGTGGGTAATTTCATATATAATGCTTGCGAGCGCAATCTTCTAATGAATTCCATGTGTATAATGAATTCCATTTGATATCAGAAATACTTACTTATCCTGGATGTCATTACATCACTATATATGCACGTCCTATTATCATTTCCCTCTCTTTTTTAATTTTACATATATATACGCACATACCAATAATATTTTTCCAACTGTACAATTAAAATTTCTCATTTGATATTATATATATATACACATACAACTTCCTCTGCCACCAGTGACCCATGTTCTCACTTGGTTGTTTTGCTCACTATGACAGGTGGCTGCTTTGCTTACTGTCACCACTTCTTTTGTCAGATCATGCTGGTGACTTTTGCAGACAGTAGACACCAGCATTAGGGAGTCATCATTGCCATCTTTGTATTGAGAGACTGCCTTGTCCACTTGGTATTACTCTCATAATAATCAAACATGGTTTCATTATTTTCCCAGATACTTCTCTGATCATGCATGCTTTCACATATTTGTTTCGATTCCAGAAATAGTTGCCTCTCTGGGTGTGTCCACTGAGTCTTTACTGTAGATCATTAATTCTGTTGGTTTTGACCAATGAACTGGCTGGTAGTCAATTATTTTCAATTTGAGTGCCAAATTTTGGTTGCACATGTTCTGTGGTTTCCTATATTTTTCGTACTACACACCAATTTTGAAACCCTTTTAGTGATTGACCTGATGTAGGAGCATATTCGACAGCAATGATATGACAAACTATGGTTATTGGATTGTAATCGATTCATTTTTACTTTTATTCTGTATTTTCGTTCATTTATAGGTCATGATTTTAAGTCAAAGTTGGAATCGGATTGATCTATCTATTAGCAGCACAATGAGGTATAGTATTTCCTATTTTATGTTACCCATTTTTTGAGTCCTAAGAGAAGTTAAAATTCTGTCTTTATTTTAATAGTCCTTTTAGGACTTGGCGTCTTATTTCCAATTAGGGGTCGTACTTTGAGTCAGAATTGCTTCTCTAATTTTATTGTATTTTTGGAGTTGTTTCTGCTGTGTTTTAGGGTACTCTGAGTTTATGATGGCCTGTGTTTGATTAGAATTTAAGAATAGTTTGTTTCTTATTTTGAGTATTAGGGTACTCTGAGTTTATGATGGTCTCTCTTTTCAATCAATCATGCTTAATTTCTAGTTCAACTTGTTTCTTTTTTTCATATTCTATTCTTGCTTTCTCTGGTAAAGATCTCCTGTTATATATTCTTCAACCCACGAGCTCGTGACTGTTTCTATAAGACCCACACGATCAGACTAGATTCTCCTCTTTTCTCATCCAAGCACATGATTTCATGATCTAAGCATAGATTCTTAAGACCACGATCCAAATATAAAATCATGAATTTTCTCAGACCCATATGATCAGTATAGATTTTGTGAAATTTTCTCATCCCAGCTATATATCACATGGTTTCATGATTTGATCATGTAGAACATAAGTTCCTTCTAATCAGAGAGTGCTTATTAATTAGTAGTCTTTTCTTCCCCGTTTATTTTCTCACTTAGCTATATATATGATACCCATTTGGAATAATTAATCTGAGCTGAAGAAGGAGATCATTTATTGATTTTTTTTTGTGTGACCAGTCTCTTGTAGTAATTAAAGTGGAATGCCGAAAATCTTAATTTCTTCTAACTTCTAAATTCCATTTATACACAAAAATTCTAGCATAAGTTTATTCTAGTGCTAATTAGATCAATAACTTTCCTGATCTGTAGGTTGCTCTCCGATGTCTCTAGTGACCTCACTGTTGAGGTTGACACCACAAGCTTTTCACTCCACAAGGTACACAGATTTCACACATCTCACCCTATATTTGGTTCTGGTCATTATTCTAAATTTTTTTATTAATACTGATCAAAATTTTGGAAAGGGAGTCTATAATACCTGCTATACTTCAGAATTTGAAATCAACAAATCAATGAAGCTTTGAGAATTTCTCTGCAATTTTGTTTCTCCGAGAGGGAGTAACCTGTTTAGGAGATGCATGGATTCCAGGTGGGATGGGGGTCTGTTGGCGGTGGGGGTGGGGGTTGGGGGGGGGGGGTGCGGTTCCACAGGTGGGGGGTTGGTTTCACAGGTCGGGGTGGGAGGGGGGTCTTCCGGCGGTGGGGGTGGGGGGGGTTTTGGTTTCACAGGTCCGGGTGGGAGGGGGGTCTTCCGGCGGTGGGGGTGGGGGGGGGAGGTTGGTTTCACAGGTCCGGGTGGGAGGGGGGTCATCCAGCGGTGGCGTGGGGGGGCGCGCTTCCACAGGTGGGGGGGAGGGAGGACAGAGAGATAGAGGGAGGGGGGAGGACAGAGAGACCGGGTGGGAGGGGGGTCTTCCGGCGGTGGGGTAGGGGGGGGGGCGCTTCCACAGGTGGGGGGGAGGGAGGACAGAGAGACAGAGGGAGGGGGGAGGACAGAGAGACCAGGTGGAGGGGGGTCTTCCGCGGTGGGGGTGGGGGGGCGCACTTCCACAGGCGGGGGGGGGGGGGGGGGGGGGGGGGGGGGGGGGGAGCAGAGAGACAGAGGGAGGGGGGAGGACAGAGAGACTTACCTGCGGCGGTCGGCTTCGGGCAAGGGGGACGACAGAAGAACGGTGGCGTCCGCAATGGCGGTCGGCTCCGGGAACAGAGGACGACAGGAGAACGGCGACGTCCGCAATGGCAGCGGCGTCCGAAAGGGCGACGGCGTCAGGAGAAGGCGGCGGCGTCCGAAAGGGCGACGACGTCAGGAGAAGGCGGCGGCCGAAAGGGCAGCGGCGGCGTCCGGCAAGGGCGAAGGTGACGGCGGCGCAAGGCGATGGAGTCTAACGAAGAAGAGAGAGAGAGAGCGAGCAGGGAAGGAGGAGAGAGAGAGAGTGTGTCGCGTAGAGGAGAGAGAGAGTGCGTGAAAGGGGTAAATGGGGGGAGGAAGGTGCGGCAATAAAGACCGAATAGCGACCGATAAAAATCGGTCTCTATTCGGTCTTTAAAATTTTGGAAAATAGAGACCGATTTAATGCAGTCACTATTCGGTCCCTATTTAGGGACCGAACAGTGACCGAAATCAAATCGGTCACAAAAGTCTCCTGTAAGCCCGCGAAACCACCAAAATTTGTGACCGAAATCATGTCGGTCACTATTCGGTCCCTAATTAGGGACCGAATAGTGACCGAATTAGATTCGGTCTCTAAAATATATATTTAGAGACCGATTGCTCTCAGTCACTATTCGGTCACTAATTAGGGACCGAATAGTGACCGAATTTATCGGTCTCTATTTCGGTCTCTAAATGCGTATTTTCTTGTAGTGGATGTTACGTCGATTGTATCACAAAGCCGTTGACATACATGAATGTATGTCAACCAATAATAACGACTGTTGACAAAGAATAGATATATATCAACGGATAATAAAACCACTAACATATATCTAGTTTATGTCAACGGATTGAGTCGGTCATTGATATAAGATTAATATATGTCAACCTTCATTTATAGCTGCTGACAAATATAATAAATATCATGGGTCATAAAGCCATTGACATATGTCCAGATATATATTAATGGCTAAAAGTATCCGTTGACAGATGCTAATGATATGTCAATGGATGGACGAAGTCAGCAAATTTGTCAATGGATGGTTAGTACCGTTGATGAAACTACTATTTATCAACAACTTGTGTAAGCCGTTGACAAATATCTAACTTATATCAACGGACATTACTTTATGTTGACATAAATTTATTTTGTCATAGATTTTATTAGCCGCTGACATAGCTTCGTTAACAAATGTTGTAGTAACCTTGATTTTTAAATTTCAAATAAAATAAAAATTCTTATTAAATAAATGAGAAAAATAGACTTAATTAGAATAAAAGGAGAATAAATAGAATTTAAGGGAATTAAATCAATACCCATTAAGCTAAATTGATAATTGGTTAAAATAGTGGTCCAAACCTAATAGATTGGGCCCAATTGTGAAGAGCCCATCATGGGAGGAGAGGTAATTAAGTGAAATTCGTATCTAATTAATTAATAAATAGAAATGGGTTGAGATAAATACTAAATAACCTAAATATCCAAAAGAAGAGTTCTATACCTATCCTAACCCATTACCCACGAAATTAGCCCTCTCACCATCCTATTAGGTAGATAATGGCAAGGAAAATATGAGATTATTATTAATTTTCGGAGTTTGTAGAAGAGAAAAGAGTTTGAAGATGGTTTGACTCTTTAAACATACAAAATACCCCAAACTCGGCCACCCCCTAGATTGCTGTTGGAGCTTTGGAGGACGAAGAAGAAGGCTGTGGATGAAGGAGCAAGGGAGGAGAAGGCTGGAACAAGGAGGGTTTTTCTATCTTCTGTTCGTCATCAGCCCTAGGATCTTAAGCGCGTGAAAGGTAGGCAATCTCTCAAGCACAAATCGTGTAAATTTTACCCTAGGTAGCCCACATGATCCTCTTTGAAAACCTTTGGTTTCATTTTTTTTCGTTCATCCTAGAGGAAGAATTAAATGTTTGAAACCCTGTCATCACCTTGTACTCGAACCCTAAAGATTGTCTTCAATCCATGCTTATACTCGATCTCATGAAGTGAAATTATTCTCATAAATACTAATTGTTACTAGTTTTCAAACTCCCCTATTTGCCCTAATTTCTATTGTGTATTCGTTGCCAATTAAATCATTTTCCATGACTGTGCATGATTAGGTTACCGAAGTTCAACCTAATAAAAGCATGTCCTAAATGTGTTTGTTCCCTAATTCATCATGCCCAGTGATAGATCTCCATGTCTAGATTCATTTAAAAGATTTCATGAATTTTGAAGCTTTATGTGATTATATATCGATTTTTGAAGTAAGTTAGGAGGGATGGAACCCACCTGGAAAGGGGCAAAATCTCTTTTCTGGGCTCGGGCCACCTTCTGAAGTCGCGACGGCCCGACCTGTCACGATCTTAGAGGGGGTCACGACAAGGGGGTCCATTGCGATATGAATGCGACGGATCGACATGTCGCGACATGGCCAGGTTGACCCTAGAGGCCAGTTAGCTGAACGCGACCGGGTCTGGCGTCGCGACCTGAACGCGCCAGCCACTCGCGTCGTGACCTGAATGTGCCAGCCTCAGGCGTCGCGACCTTAATGCGACAGCCCTGTGCGTCGCGACCTCAGAGTCGTGGCCAGAACCTGAATTTGCAGTTATACCCCTGCTAATTTTGTCAATTCAACCCTATTTAGTTTTAAATAAACACTACCATGCATAATTTCGATTTGTTAATTAATAATGGGCAATATTACATGAAATTAATTAATGTAAAAGTTACGTGCACAACCATACATGTTCTCTTGATTCATCTACACCTACACACACCAAACATAAATATGTATGCTATGAGACCTTATTCATTTACTCAATAATGTATCTGGTAATTTCGCGAAATAAATTACTAAATTTCCTATTTAAATAATTACACTTGTCTTCGTTTTACTCGCGCGTTTTGTACACCGTTACCGCTTCCCTTGGCCTTCGAGCACTCGAGACACGACGGACCCTAGTTTTCTACACACACTACAAGAAAAAGCGGAAATAGCGACCAACAAGTTCGGTCTCTATTCGGTCTCTGTTCGGTCGCTGTGAGCATCTGCGACAGAATAGCCACCGCATTGCAACCGAATATTTCGGTCGCTATATATTGGCCTCTAGACAGCGACCGATTGTTGTCGGTCGCAGAATCCATCTCGGATAGCGACCAAAATAGGTCGGTCGCACGTTCCGTCTCAAATAGAGACCGCCCGGTGTGGTCGCAGGACGGTCACCCACAACGACTGATATATAATTGGTCGCTGTTTCGGTCGCTGTCAGCGACTGATTCTTTTGGTCGCTATATCGGTCGCTAACATAGAGACCGACTAAGCGACCAAACATGATCCGTCGCCATGTGTGTAGCGACCGATCCGCGACGGAAATATATCCGTCACTATTCGGTCTCTAATTTTACAATATTTTTTTATAAATTTATATAAATGACTATAAATCACCTGATAAATATGTTGGCCCTTTACGTACGGCAGCAAGGTAGCCTAGAGGGGGTGAATAGGTTTTTCTTCTATCTGAAATAGAAACTTAAATACAGAAATTAACACTTGAAGGTTTGGTTAGTTTAGTGTGATAAAGAGTAGTAGTGTGGAAGCAAATAAACAATCACACAAAAGGACACAGGAGATTTATCCTGGTTCGGCCCTTCCCACATGGAAGTCCTACGTCCAGTCCCCAAGTAAGCTCTTGGGATTTCACTAACCGAAGGTACAGTCCCCCTCAAGGACATTACAACATCCTGGATACCCCACCAGGTCTTCTTCTCTTTCCCGACCAAGAAGGCAGCCCACTTCTTTTCTAGGCTAAGAAGCAAACCTACTTCTTTTATAGGCTCAGAAGTAAACCTCCTGGAACAAACCCCAGTGCGGTTCTGCTAGACTTAAACCCTCAGCTAGGTTACACACTGTATACAGTCCTACAGCTGGACACAGATCTTTCTTAGAAAGATCAGATTGAGAAGCTTTACAAGATAAACACTTGTGTAAAGCTCACAGTCCCAGACTCGCCCCAGATATACAATGAGCTCAGAGAGAAACAGAAGAGAGAAAAGAAAGCAATAGTGCTTGAATGCTTGAACGCTTGAGATGCTTGAAAGCTTGAGTGCTTCTGCTGGGTTCAGGCTCTTTCTCTCTTTCTTTGAGTGTATGTGTCGTTGAGGTTCCTCACTGGATGTACACTCTTTCAAAGATGTTCAGGAAAAGCTCTTCCTTTTTCTTCAGCCATGCTTCATCTTTTATATGAGCAGTCTTTGAACAGATCCGTTGAAGAGATAGCCGTTTGAGTTTTGGATCCGTTGGAGTTCTGACCGTTGCTTATCTTCTCTTCATTTGTCTTAATCAGACTCTTATGGTCTTCGAGGTCTGTAAGCATAGAAGAGAGTGTTAGCATAGAAGAGTGTTTATAAGATAACAGTACATGCTACTGTGTTTCTGCTAACATGCTGAAAATAGTAGGTCATATCTTTTTCTGACAAGATTATGCATGCAGTTTTTTGTCAGAAGATATTTGACTTTTCATTTAAGCGCCAATCATATTTGAAATATAAAGGCAATCTAAGTTTGATCAGAATCCATGAAGAAATCGTTATGAGCATGACTTATGAAATCGTTATGTGAAGAGTCGTTGCTCATTTATAAACAAATCGATGTGATCATTTATGAAATCGTTATGCAAGCAAATCGTTATGATCTTCTGAAGAAATCGTTGTGATCAATAAAGAAATCGATGTGATCACTTATGAAATCGTTCTGAGATCAAATTCTTATCAAATCGTTGCGAAGACAAATTGATGTGAGGGCAAATCGTTGCACTCACTTATCAAATTGTTATGAGACCGATTTCTTATCAAATCGTTATGAGAGCGAAATCGATGTGAACAAATCGTTGTGAGAGCAAGTCGTTGCGCTCACTTATAGAATCGTTATGAGATTGAATTCTTATCAGATCAATGCGAAGGCAAATCGATGTGAGGGCAAATCGTTGCACTCACTTACCAAATCGTTATAGCGCTTATAAAATCAATTAAAACAAATTCAATGTAGCGCTTATTAATTTGGCACTTAAACTGAAATCGATGTATATTGATTAAACATCGATTTTATCATTTTAGTGCACCAAATATTGCATCAATGAAAGACTTAGCATTTTGCTATGAGATTGATGCGACACAGGTGAAACATGATATTAAATGAGACTTATCATCTGTTAAAGGGATTGATGCAACACAGATGAAGCAAAAAATATTTATGAATACCTATATTTTGTTATCATCTAAATGCATCATATATTTTGTTATCACCAAAATACCAAGATCACAGATAACCATAGAGTGGTTCAACAATCTCCCCCTTTTTGGTGATGACAAAATTCATGCGAATTTCTAAAAAAAATGATTTAAGCAGAAAATTCATAGAGCATGCTTACTCTCCTCCTTTTTGTCAATAATCCAAAAAGGTCTTACCGTGTATCTCCTTCGTTTTGAGAGAGTTTCTTACCATAGAGAGGTTCAAACTTTTCTTCCCCCTTACTCTTTACTCCCCCTTAATCAGAGCTCCCTCTTAATGAGAGGCTCTATCACTGCCTTGAGCACCCTTGTTCTTGATGCTCCAAGACTTCCCTACAAACAACTCATTCAGATGTAGGTACCCAAAACTTTTTGGGTCTTTGATGGTTAGAGGCATGAAAGTATCTTTTCGGAATCCAAACTAAGTGCTTAGTTGTGCAGGTGTTTACTGTGTGTCCTAGTTTATTGCAATGAGAACAATGAAAATACTGTGTTTTACAGTTCTTATTGCTTTTATGACACTTACCAGAATCCTTTTTCACTTGATGAGTTTTGCTTATTTGAAAAACCCGTTCTTGAGGAGTGATGGATTCTTTTACAAACTTAGGTGATGGATACTGTTCAGTAGATTTGACTTGTTTTCCTTTTCTGAGGATTTGTATCTAATACCTTGCTTATTTTTTCCAGATTTTGATCCTTTTAAGCATAGGGCTAAGGATGTTTTTCCATTAGTTAGTTTACTAACTAATTCTTTTAAATATACGTTTTCTTCAGTTAGAGTTTCTAATTTTCCTACTAACTCTAACTTTTCATCCTCTTTTCTTTTTAACTTTTCATTTTGAAGAGAGTTATTATCCTTGCATTCTTTTAACTGCTCTTCTAACTGTTCCAATTCTGACTTAAGATCAGAATTAGTGTTTTCTAAACAGGTAAGGTTGCTCTTGAGATCTTTTAGTTCTTTTATCACAACCTTATGCTTATTATATAGTTCATTTATGACTTTTTCTAAGTCTTCTGATTCTGACCCTAAATCTGTGCATGAATTGAATGAGGGTTCAGAGAGTACTTCATCTAGTCCTACCATGAGGGCTAGATTTACCTGCTCATTTTCTGATTCTGAGCTTGATGATTCTGAGTTTGAGGCCTCATCATTTTCCCAAGCAGCTGCCATGGCTTTTCTCTTGAATTTCTTGTGCTGCTTTACAGTTTGACCAGTCTTTCTGAGCCTTGGACAATCTGGTCTTAGATGTCCAGGTTTCCTGCATTTATAGCACACTGGTTCTTTTTCTTTTCTCTCTTTCTTTTGGATCCTTCTCGATCCGTTTTTCTTCTTCTTCTTCAAAAGCTTGGACAATACTTCATCAACATTGTTGTCTTCAGAATCTGCATGTTGAGAACTAGAAGAAGAGCCAGAAGGAGCTGCTACAGTTTTAAGAGCGTTAGTGCATTTTATTTTAGATGAGCTTTCAGATAATCGCTCCATATTTATTGCATGTGCCATGAGAGAACCTATTAAATTATCGATCGATAATTTGGTCAAATCGTGAGCTTCTTCAATGGCAGTTACCTTAGGTGTCCATGATATAGTTAAGGGCCTAAGTATTTTTCTAACATTTTCTTCATCAGAAAGATTTTTACCTAGAGAGCTTAAACTTGCTACTATGGTTGAAAAACGATTATACATAGTAGTAATGTCTTCATGAGGAAGCATTTTAAATTGTTCATATTGAGATACTAGAATATCTATCCTAGTTTGCTTCACTTTATCTGTTCCTTCATAAGTGGCCTGCAGTTTATCCCATATATCTTTGGCAGATTTGCATGCAGACACTCTACTGAATTCCTTTTTAGGTAAAGCACAACATAAATAGTTTTTAGATTTAAAATTTAGTGATAGATTTATCTTATCCACTGCTGTGATGTTAGTAGTGTTTTCAGCAGGGACAAAAATAAAATCACCTACCTCAATTACCTGCCACAGATCAAAGTCTGTGCCTCGAATGAAGCATTCCATCCTCATCTTCCAGTATTGATAGTCTTCTCCGTTGAAGAATGGAGGTCTGGTGACCGATTGGCCTTCAGCATATCCTTGAGCTGCCATGGATCTTTGCTCTAAGATCGTTGGATCTTCTTGAAAGTTCAGAGACCCGCTCTGATACCACTTGTTGGCCCTTTACGTACGGCAACAAGGTAGCCTAGAGGGGGGGTAAATAGGTTTTTCTTCTATCTGAAATAGAAACTTAAACACATAAATTAACTCTTGAAGGTTTGGTTAGTTTAGTGTGATAAAGAGTAGTAGTGCGGAAGCAAATAAACAATCACACAAAAGGACACATGAGATTTATCCTGGTTCGGCCCTTCCCACATGGAACTCCTACGTCAAGTACCCAAGCAAGCTCTTGGGATTTCACTAACAGAACGTACAGTCCCCCTCAATGACACTACAACACCCTGGATACCCCACCAGGTCTTCTTCTCTTTCTCGGGCAAGAAGGCAGCCCACTTCTTTTCTAGGCTAAGAAGCAAACCTACTTCTTTTATAGGTTCAGAAGTAAACCTCCTGAAACAAATCCCAGTGCGGTTCTGCTAGACTTAAACCCCCAGCTAGGTTACACACTGTATACAGTCCTACAGCTGGACACAGATCTTTCTTAGAAAGATCAGACTGAAAAGCTTTACAAGATAAACACTTGTGTAAAGCTCACAGTCCCAGACTCTCCCCAGATATACAATGAGCTCGGAGAGAAAAAAAAAGAGAGAAAAGAAAGAAATAGTGCTTGAATGCTTGAACGCTTGAGATGTTTGAAAGCTTGAGTGCTTCTGCTGGGCTCAGGCTCTTTCTCTCTTTCTTTGAGTGTATGTGTCGTTGAGGTTCCTCACTGGATGTACACTCTTTCAAAGATGTTCGGGAAAAGCTCTTCCTTTTTCTTCAGCCATGCTTCATCTTTTATATGAGCAGTCTTTGAACAGATCCGTTGAAGAGATAGCTGTTTGAGTTTTGGATCCGTTGGAGTTCTGACCGTTGCTTATCTTCTCTTCATTTGTCTTAATCAGACTCTTGTGGTCTTCGAGGTCTGTAAGCATAGAAGAGAGTGTTAGCATAGAAGAGTGTTATAAGATAACAGTACATGTTACTGTGTTTCTGCTAACACGCTGAAAATAGTAGGTCATATCTTTTTCTGACAAGATTATGCATGCAGCTTTTTGTCAGAAGATATTTGACTTTTCATTTAAGCGCCAATCATATTTGAAATATAAAGGCAATCTGAGTTTGATCAGAATCCATGAAGAAATCGTTATGAGCATGACTTATGAAATCGTTATGTGAAGAGTCGTTGCTCATTATAAACAAATCGATGTGATCATTTATGAAATCGTTATGCAAGCAAATCGTTATGATCTTCTGAAGAAATCGTTGTGATCAATAAAGAAATCGATGTGATCACTTATGAAATCGTTCTGAGATCAAATTCTTATCAAATCGTTGCGAAGACAAATCGATGTGAGGGCAAATCGTTGCACTCACTTATCAAATCGTTATGAGACCGATTTCTTATCAAATCGTTATGAGAGCGAAATCGATGTGAACAAATCGTTGTGAGAGCAAGTCGTTACGCTCACTTATAGAATCGTTATGAGATTGATTTCTTATCAGATCAATGCGAAGGCAAATCGATGTGAGGGCAAATCGTTGCACTCACTTACCAAATCGTTATAGCGCTTATAAAATCAATTAAAACAAATTCGATGTAGCGCTTATTAATTTGGCACTTAAACTGAAATTGATGTATATTGATTAAACATAGATTTTATCATTTTAGTGCACCAAATATTGCATCAATGAAAGACTTAGCATTTTGCTATGAGATTGATGCGACACAGATGAAACATGATATTAAATGAGACTTATCATCTGTTAAAGGGATTGATGCAACACAGATGAAGCAAAAAATATTTATGAATACCTATATTTTATTATCATCTAAATGTATCATATATTTTGTTATCACCAAAATACCAAGATCACAGATAACCATAGAGTGGTTTAACAAAATAACAATACCATAAAACCACAATAAATCAACTTCAACTACACAAATCACAATCTCCACGAACCTCAAATTCATCACATGAAATACAAACACACAAACTAATCATACATCCATAATAAAATGACAACATGCACACAACTAAAATGAAATCACAAATCCTCCGCATATGTGTCATCCTGGTTGTCGTCTCGTCTAACATCTCACGACGGATGATCCTGTATATCACTTAAAAAAATTAAAATCAAATACTTAATAAAGAAATCAATTTTTCTTGAAAATTAAAAGTAAGATATTTTTCATTTAACTGAAATTGACGAATGACAGTTCTAAACGTTTTGCTCAAATCGGTAGTCCAATTTGGACTCCGTCAATTCTACAAGTCACTCTCACCTTCTCGGTCGTGTTGGAGTCATTGACAAATTAATCAGACATATAATTTTTTATTTTTGACTCTCTAAACTCGATTAACTTGGTTCTTTTTAGAAAATGTAAATTTGAGTATCGAGCTCAAATTTGGAGTCCAATTTGAACTCCGTCAGTTTCTACGTGTTACTTTCACCCCCCATGTCGTGTTGGAACAATCGATAGATTGATTGGACTTTTCTTTTCAATTTCGGACCCTCAAACCCAAGTTCATAGAGTTAAGAAAATGATATTTTCCCCTCCTTAATCTAAATTCTTATATTTTGTAAGATGATATTTAGAGTTAACAAATGGAAAAACAATCAAATAAAATACTTACCGGAGGTTGCTGTGCAGGAGGTGCTCTATTACCAGGAATTCCCAATTCTGCGAGCATCTGGGAGACGGTCTGAGAGACGATGGTTGAGATATTCTGAGAGACGGTCTCGTTGACGATCACCCTAAACATATCCGGAGTCATGGTCAGGGCGGCACTGGAAGAACCACCTGGGGCTGCTGGTGTGGTAAATGGAGAGTTCGCATGTGAGACCGAACTCGAGCATGATGATGTCACCCTGGTCGTGCCCAAGCTATGTCCAAAACCATAGACATAACCTTTCTTGGGTGCCCCAGATGCTGTAATGTTAGGATCCAACTCTGGACGCTGATTGTCATCCCCGTACCTCTCATCCATTCCTCTACTATATGACTCCTGCAAAAAAAAAAAAAAAACAAAACAAAATTATTCTACAGTTTAATTTTAAATGAAAACTATTAGTGTATACACTTACTGCTACCTCCCGAGCTTTCTCACTAATGTAATCATTTGTCCCTTTCTTCTTATGAGTTTCATCAAAAAGTTCTTAAAATTGAGGTGGCGCTTGAGCTGTACTTCCTGTTTTTCAAATAAATCACAGTTTATTATTAGATTAAAAAGATTCACAAATGTAGAAGTGTACTTACCAATCTCGCTTTATGCGTTGCAAAAGAGACAGATCCACTCGTGCGTACATTCGCTTCAGGATGCGCTGCTTAATTTTGCTTTGCTTTGCTTGAATTTTCATTCCATTTCCCCGCTCCCCAAATGTCGCACAGCTCCGTCCAATACTCCTTTCTCATCCACACAGGCCCATGCTCCTTCCATTGGTTCTTATCTGTACTTGCACATGCTCTTTCTGCATTTTTTTCGGACATTATACATAAGATGTTTGAAATTTGCTCTTGCAGTAGTTGTCCATGCAGATCTAGCACGTAACTCATCTGAATGCTCTGTGAATTGATGATTCCTCTACATATTAACAAAAAATAAATTATATGTTACATAACAATAAGTGTGTTAAAATAAGAATTGAAAATGACTTAATATGATAAAATAAGATACATACCAAGAACATAGAGAACAATAAATTCTGAACATCCATCGAAAAATCAGAAAAGCGATGGATGGGGCCTGGAAAATGTGCTTGAATTGTCTTTGTAATAAATTGTGATGCTTGGGCTGGCTCTATTTTATTCCTGAAATTGAAAATATTAATACCACAATGACGAATAGATAACAAGAATAATGCATTGCATACCCTTCATTTATCCACACTGCCTGCATCGTCTCATTATAACTGCCCTCCCCCTCATGATGACTCGTCTCATCATCAGCATGTACTATACGAATTAAATAGTATAAATAAAACAAACTATAAAAAAAAATAGAAATGTAAATGAACATACCTGGCTCAGATGGAGGAGGTGTAGATCCACTCGCCATGTGTGATGGAGATGCAGAGGCCATCAATCTACCTGCTGTCAGTGGTAAATGTGCAGAGGTCGTGGGTCTCTGCCATCTCTGCCATTTTAAATAGGAAGGAAATATCATTTAGATTTTCACTTTTTAACCCATCTGTGAAGGTTTGATCACACGATTAATTACTATATGTGTTGTGTTATTTGCTAAAAATTTCGGCAGCATCTCCCCACACCTCTCCGATATACCACAAAATATTATTGATTAAGAAATTTTCCTAAACACTTACTAATAAGTGGTTAAAAAAATAATCAAAATCAATAAAGGCATATCAGAGAGGAGTGAGAAGACGCAACCAAATTTTTTAACAAACAACACAAATACATATAGTAATTAACCACCTAAGTGCGATCAAACATTCACAGACTGTCTAAACGGGACAATTCAAGACTTTGAGTTAGATATACACATTCTCATCAATCAAAATGAGAATGTGTACATCAATCCCAAAGTCTTGAACAGGTAAGTTGATTGACACGGGCTTAACACGCTCTCCTAAGATGCGTGTAATGTTAGGTTGCACCCACGAATCTTAGCTCACATACAACACCCAACTAATTAAATATTGACAAGATAATAACACATTCTAAAAACACAAAAATAAGTATTTTAAAAACTCTATACATATAACCAAGCACATAAAATAAGCAAGATTGACTTTATGCTGACGATCATTCAACAATAAAACTAAATAACATATTCAACAACAAAGCTAGAAAGGAAATTTACAAAAGCACCAATAACATGTGAAATTGGCAAAACATGTAGACGATGAAAATATAGATTTTGTTTTAACATTCAACATATTCATAAGAGCAATCAATGGCATGCCGTAACATGCATGATGGAGAGCATTATTCATAAGTGCATATCTAACTAAATATTAATGTAGCACCATTGAAATTCTGCTACTAATTCAATATGATTTATGACTGAATTTGTGAAATATATCCTATAAATATGAAGGCATTTACTAGAAGATCCACCCACACACTAGCACCAACAAGGATGGAGAACACCAGAAGAACCTGTCATCAGAAAAAGAAGTTGAATTCAAGAAAGAGTTTTGCTTTTCTTTAAGCAGATGTTGTTAGTTATGGGTGTCTTCAAGCCAATCATAACTTGTACAATCTTATTCTTTAATAATAATAATAAGGCTTTTATATTCATTATATGTAATTCGTTTATCGTTTCATTATGAAGTCCATGAATATGCACAATGAATATTAATTATGATGAGATCATAACAATGGGATTAGTGTCCTTTAAACACATATTCTTAATTGTTCCTAGTCAGAGGATATTCGAGAAGGACATCGGATATCCGGTTAGACTAGTACAGGTTGCACCTGCTCACATGATGAGGGTGACTGGTCTCATAGTCACTTGTTTGGAGACACTAAGGTGAATCTGTAGGTGCTCATTGGAGAATGAGTTCACTGAACTGATCCATTATGAATCGCTGGTTGGTAATGTTACCTAACTGTCAACCAGCTAGATTCATTGTCACAGTGGCGTGATTGGTTCTTAGACCTGAGACACCAAGGACACCTTGTTGGTGGACTTCTGGGTTTTGACCTTAACTTATAGATCTCTAGCCATGAGGTCTTAATTAGTTAAGTGTTCGGATCTAGCGGAATACCTTCGAAGGTGATTGTGTGGTCAATATGGGATCGCTCGCTCTCGGTAATAAGAGAGTGAATGCTCCAAGGAAAGATGCCTGATAGTCCCTGGCCAGGGCATGACTACTTATCAGAAAAGGAGTTTTCTAATATTGTTATGCGGCATCTAATCCAAGTGAGTGCGCATATTAGGGTTTGACAGTTGACCATACCCTAAGTGTACTCGGGAGCATTGTACGAGCGAAGAACTATAGTCACATGGTAACTGTTGACAGAAAGGGTTCCTTGATTGGGTTGCTGAACCCCAATGCTTTCCAGGATCAAATGGTGTTGCTTGGCACCCAACTTGATTGAAAGTCTGGTCAATTATTGTAAGATGATAATCGATTGTGTAATTAATTAATATGAGTTATTAATTAATTACAGTAAGTCAATAAAGAGTTATTGGACTTAATGGGCTGAAAACTGGACTAGCACTTGGGCCTAGAGGGTCACACGTAATAGAGTTCCGAGCAGACTGGGCAGGATGGTCATTATAGACAATAACTGGGTTTTTGTGAAAAACTGCAGTGTCTATAAATATATGTGGAGAGTCAAACCCTGGTCCAAGCTCCAGGTCTTCTCTCTGGCCGCCTCCTCCTCTCTCTCCTAGGGTGCCCCCACCTCTTCTCTCTCTTGGCACATGGTGGAGCTGAGATCTAGGAGACGCGTGGAGACCGAGGAGATCCTGTCTGCGTCTGGAGTTCGCATGGATACGTCTAGAGGCCGGACACCTGAACGGCTTGAAGCACCAGTGCCTCCAGCGCTACCTCCTCCCCGGGTTCGGGAGTTTCGCAACCCCGCAAAGGTAAAGATCGGATCTTCCTACGCGCTGGTTTTACATTTTTTGTTCGATTCCGACCACCGACAACGATATCAACCTGAGGGAATCGCGCTTTCCGCTGCGCTCTGATCGATTCCTTACAGTGGTATCAGAGACAGGTTGTTGGCTCGGTCGAAATCGGCACCATATGAATGTTATTTCATGCGTTTTCGTCGATTCACGTTCTGCATGAATCGCCAAGTTTGTTGCGTTCTTGGGTCGCACATGGGATGTGCACTTCCTGTTTGGTACATAGGAATCGTTACCTATACCAAGGGCATCGCGAAGAACCCTTTGTGGCGTCGTTTGGCCCTCTGTAGAGGTCACACGGCCCTCTGCAAGATGTCGCCGCCATGCTTCTTGGACAGTCCAAGAAGGGGCGATTTCTGCAGAGTTTTGGGGGTTTTTCGGGTTTTTCTGGGCATTTGGGGGCCTTGGCAGGCGGCCTCCGGCGTCGCCGGTGGTGGCGCGGGGGCCGGCGGGGCCGCCCTGCGCCGGAGGGAGGCGGCGGCTAGGGTTTCACCCTAGCCGCGTGCGGCCCCCCGTTCCGGCGGGAGGGGAGACCCTGCGCGGGTCCCCCGCGGGCCGCGTGCGGATCCCTTGCGGGCCGCGTGCGGATCCCTTGCGGGCCGCGCGCGGGTCCGCCCGCGGGTAAGTGCGGGTGGACCACCGCGGGTCCCGAGCGGGCCGTGGGCGGATCCGGCCCGTGTCGGATCCGACCGGCCCATTTCCTCCCGTTTTAAGATTTTAAAATGTTTTTAAATTGTTTAAAAGCCAGAAAAATTTCTTAAAAAATTCTAGAAAAATTTCAAAAAAAATTGATATCAGTCAAGTCTTTTCCTTGATCATCATACAATTTAATCCTTTGATTTGAGAATTTGAATCCTACTGGGCTAGTTAGCTCACAAAATCCTATTTTTTTTTCAGGTATCTACAGTTCTAGAAAGCAGGACATCGGGATATGTGTGTGGAGAGACCAACCTTGATGGCATAATGTACTTTTGAGATTGTAAATTGGAAACCTTGTAATATTCATAGAGTGACTGTTATTAAATTTTTATCTAGTAGAGCTCCTGAGCAATTTTCTATTCAAATAGTTCAAAGTTTACTCTTGATTTTTCGTTCGTTCACGTTCCGGTATTTATAGTTATATTAAATGACGGGACGTGACATATTCGGTCTCTATCAGCGACCGACTAGAGACTGATCTAATCGGTCTCAGAATAGGTCTCTATAGGCGCTTTTTCTTGTAGTGACACTCTCTTGATATGGACCACCTCTCCATCGGGAATACTCTCGACTGGGCCAGGGACTCTTTGTCAAGGCCTGCGTAAGTCTTCTTAGCTTTGGCGCACGTCCTTAGCCGACGAGCTGGTTGTACCCTTAAAACCCGTTACATCCCTAGGGATCAGTACGATCCAAACGGCCTTAGTGAGTTCTCTCTTACCTTATGATCAGGCCGAGCCATCTAGCCTGTGTTCACGACACGGCTAGTGGGCGGATGTGATTTCTATCAGACTGCTGGTACCCGACTTGGTGCTGAGCAACTGTTACTATCGTGGTTTAATGACATTTTACGATTATATCCCTATCTCATCTACTATCTCGTTACTCTCATCTGTTCACTTTCACTATATACTCTCATCTACTTTGTCTATTACTCTTATCTCTTCTTGGTACTCTATTTGGTCATATAATTGATTGTCTAAAATTCACAAACAGTGCTATATGCCAGTGCAATAGGGCCCGGTCTGGTCCTGGGGACAGCTCCCGAAGAGTGCCATTTCCTCACGAGGGTTACATGATCAAAATATGTGCGACATGCATCCAACGTGTAGTACCCCGAAAAATCTATTAATTAAAAATTATGAATAAATTGAAATTTTATCAATTAATAAATTCAATTAGTTAAAAAGGTACACATCATTATTATATGCATATAAACCTCTATAAAAATTCTGTAAAAATAATAGTTATTCTTTAAATAATATTCTCTAATGACCCATCTTGAAATTTGAGCACAAAAAATCATTTAGATCAAGTTTAAGAAATTATGCGACTTATTAGCGTAATTAAGGAATAAGTCAAAGAACCCATTATTTTATGACCCAAAGTGGATTATAAATAAAAATAAACATGTGGGTAGACTTTAAATAATATGGGATGATAGCCCATTATGATATTTGGACCAATGGACAATCTTGGCCCATGAATAAATTCTCTAATAAAAGGATAATTAAAAATCTATTAAGTAAAGTAAGTATATGGGTTGTACAATTAAGCTCACATGAGTTATTGGGCCAAGAGTAAGAGCCCAAAGCATTAAGATTAGAAATATTGGCATGAATAATATTTAATCAAATAAAAATATGAAGTTACTTGAACAAGTGTGATAAATATATTTAAATAAGAACAAAGGGTGAATAATTAGAATTAAACCAATACCCATTAAGTTAAATTAGTAATGGGTTTTATTAATGGTCCTAACATGGATTGTTGGGCCCAAATATGAAGAGCCCATCATGAGATGGGAAGTAATTGAGCTAAATTCGTACCTAAAAATATTAATAAATAGAAGGGGGTAAGATAATGACTATTTTAACTCCTAAATTATCTTAAAAGAGTCTTAAGCCTATCCTAACTTATAACCCACGAAATTGGACCTCTTCCCCATCCTATTAGGTAGATAATGACTAGAAAATAGTTGGATAATTGCTAATTTCGGAGTTGGAGGAGAGGAGAAGAGTTTTAGGTGATTAAGGACTAGAACTTGGATCTTCTCCTTCACATTTCGTCTCCAAACTAGGGTTTTCTTACTCCACGAAAAAGGTAGGCAATATCTCAAGCTAATTTCGTGAAAAACATTACCCTAGGTAGACTTCATGATCCTCTTCAAAAGCCCTCTGGTCTGGTTGCATTTTTCTCATCCATTTGGGCGAATTTAATTCGTGAAACCCTGTTGTTACCATGAACTGAAATCTCATGTTTTCTCTAATTCCCCACATATACTTACTCTCATGCCATGATAAAATTCTCATATATACTGCATCTTATTAGTTTTCCAAAAGGCCTTGGTCTTGCTCTATTTCGATCTCCCATTAGGAAGAATTAATTCTTTGAATCTCTGTCAGAACCATGCACCTGACCCTTCATGTTTGCTTGTGAACTCTGTGCATACTTGATCCCACACCATGATAAAATTCTCATAAATACTACATTTTTCTAGCTTTCAAACGCCCCTAGTTTCGAAAATTTTTATCAAGTATTCATCACTAATTAATTCGTTGAACCCTGACTGCACCTGTTTAGGTCATCAGAATGTAACATGTTCAAAGCATGCCAAAATCTTGTCTAATTTCAAATTAATCGTGCATGTTGATAGATCTATGTGTCTACTTTCATTTGAAACTGGATTCGTGATGTTTGGGTCATTATATACGATTTTATATTGAATTTAGAAGAGCCCTGCGTCAAATCTGATCAACCCTGGAAAAAGGGAAAAAGGGCCGGACTCTCCTGATATCGTGACGGCGCGACCCGTCGTGATATCAGTCGGGTCGCGTCCCGCTGGCACGTCGAGTTAAGAACGTGGCGGCCTATGCCGTCGCGTTTCCACCCCTGAACCGGGCCTGTGGCCGGTTTGCTTGTCGCGCCCAGCCGCCTTGTCGTGACCTGGAGTCGCGACGGGTACCCCCGTCGCGTTAACAGAAAAATAGCTAGAACACGAAATTGCTTATTTACCCTTGCTCTACTTGCTAAAGATCCATTGTTTAGCCTTAATTAAATATTATTATTCATAATTTAATCTGAAAAAAATATTAATGTGTAATAAATTGCATGAATCTAATTAATTTAAAAGCTTTGTGCACAATCCATCATGCTCTTTTGATTTCATACACTTGCACACACTTAACCATCATGTTGCCATTAAACTTTAGTAAATTACTCAATAATGTATCTGGTAATTAAGTGAAACTAATTACCTAATTTCTCTATTATTTAAATGACACATGTCTTCATTTTATTCACGTGATTTGTACATTGTTACCGTTTACCCTCGGCCTTCGAGCACTCGAGGCATGACGGACCAATTTCTACACACTTTCTCTTGACTTGGACCACCTCTCCATAGGGAATACTCTCGACTGGATCAAGGACTCCTTGTCAAGGCCTCCGTAAGTCTTCTTGGCTTTGGCGCACGTCCTTAGCCGATGAGCTGATTGTACCTTTAAACCCCTCTACACTTATAGGGATCAATATGATCCAAAATGGCCTTAGTGGATTCTCTCTTATCTTGTGATCACGTCGGACCATCTAGCCACTGTTCGTAGCACGGCTAGTGTGGCAGATGTGACTTCTACCAGACTGTCGGTACCCGACCTGGTGCTGTGCAACTGTTACTATCGTGGCTTATCGTTGTTTTACGATTATACCCCTATCTCATCTACTATCCTTGTACTCTCATGTATTCACGTTCACTCTACTATCTCGTCTATTCATCTAGTACTCTCTTGAGACTCTTGAGCTGTTGTGGCTCCCATTGCTTGTACTATACATGACTGTCTAGCGCCATAATATGGGTCCGGTGACCCTACTGACTTGAATGCATACTGCGCAGGGCATGGAGAGTGTCCGAAGGGCTCCAATCTAGTCCTGGAGGTAGAGAGCCACCCGAAAATACCTACAGGGGCTATTGACGGTGTTCTGCATTGCACGGTTCTGACTTAACTATACTGATTTGGCTAGACATCTAACTGTTACACTATTAGTCTGAGGAGTTCAGACGTACTGTATCATTTCGGTGCTATTACTGTGTTAGCACTGACTGTTATAACAGTAGTCTAAGGAGTTTAGACATATTGTACTATCGTTAAACGACTACTGTCCCAAAGTGACTATTGCGTACTCGACTAGTGCACCGTGGTGCAACCATACACGTTATCTCATTACATGTTATCTCTTTACACGCTATCTCTTTACATGCAATCTTGTTACACGCTATCTTGATATATACGCTATCTCGTTACACGCCACCTTGATACAAGCTATCCCATTACATGTCATTTTGATACACGCTATCTTGTTATACACTATCTTGTTACACGCTATCTCGTTATGTTGTCATCCTAATTTTGTAATACTCTTGAGAAATGTATTATCGTTCACTTGTTATCTTGTACTATTACTTTCTTGACTATACATAATTGTTCTCTCTAGTTAATCTGCGTTACAAGACATCAATCACTTAAAGCATGCTTGTTTACATGAGATATTAAGTCCTACTGAGCGTTATCGCTCACCCTTCGTTATTTATTATTGTGTTTTCAGGTAAGTCAAGTGATGACCTTACACACATCAACGGGATTGGACTGGAGTGATGAGCGTCCTAGAGTCATAGCGATGGATTTGTCCCCAGTACCCTAGAGTTAGTTTAGTTATTTGTTTAGTTATCCTTTCCAAATGTAATGAAGTCATTGAGCCCTATGCTTGGCTCTAAATTAGTGGTTGTAATAGTTTAGATGAATTATCAATAAAATGATGAGTTTTATTACAATTATTATTCATTAGTTGCTCTGATGTTTGCGAATGTATGCGTAATTTACGTTACCATACACGTTGTTCATGCCTCCCTGATTTATTCTGCTGCTAAATTAGCGGGGCATGACAATTGGTATCAGAGCCTAGGATGTCCTTATCAAGATATTTAAGTCTAGGATGTTCTAGGTAAACTGCCCTAACACGTGTCTAAGTCAACCACCATACCTATGTGAGAATTGGGTAGAACCATGGTTAAGATCTGAATACATTTATCTATATATATATGTATCAACTTGGTAATACTTTAGCACCCAAAGTCTAAAAAGAAATAAATAAACTGTTATTGCTCGCAGGAGATTAGTGGAGATGGCTGGTGAGCATGCACAATTGCGGGACTTGCAAAGCACCGTACAAGGGTTAACTCAAGCCCTTAACAACGTGATTCAAGCAGGAGCAAGGAATGGGGCAGGAGATTTATACGGGAATTTCCAACGAATGAATCCTCCTAGGTTTAATGGAACTCCGGATCTCGATGAAGCCGAAAATTGGGTGAAGACGATGGAACGGATCTTTAGAGTTATGCAATGTTCAGAACATGAGAAAGTCCTTCTGACAACCTTCCAATTGGACCGCGATGCTAGAGCTTGGTGGGAAGCTGCCAGTCGACAACTAACAAACATCAACATAGGGTGGGATGAATTTTTAGAACTCTTCAACACCAAATATTTTTCCGAAAGGATTCGTGAGAAGAAGGTAAATGAATTCGCCAATTTAAAACAACGAATGATGTCTGTAGCAGAATATGAAGCACAATTTGAAAGACTAGCACAATATGCACCACATTTGGTGAGTACGAAAAAGATGAGGGCAAAGAGATTCTTAGAAGGATTGAGACCTGTGTTCTAAGAAAAGTTGGCTCCGCTAGACCTTGACCTTGTAGTATATTCGGACATGGTATCGAGAGCTCAAATAATAGAGGACACCATGTGACTTCTTGAAAAGATCCATAAGAAGAAGGTAATTAAAAGGGAACATGCTACCCATTCCAATGATAATAAAGGAAGAAATACAATAGATAGCAAGATAATGAAAGGGGAAGTGAAACAGAAGGAATTCTGTAAATTTTGTAAAAAGCCAGGGCATCAGATGGATAACTGTTGGAAGAAATTGGGCAGATGCTTGCGTTGTGGAAGTTAACACCATCGAGTCATCAATTGCCCGACAAAGAAGAACCAAACTCCACACCAAAGACGGTTACAAGTTCTTGTTGATACGTCAAATGCCAATAAAGGTAGACAAGGTATTAGTACTAAACCCTTAGTTCAATATCATATTATTTTCTCGATAGCAAAGCCCTAATTAAGTGGGGGAGACGATGGAATGAGATATTCAGAATAGAATTGGTACTCGTATAATATCATATGAATTTGGGGACCAAATTATTTTTAAGTGGGGGAGGATGTAATCATATGAATTGGTACTCTATTAATTAAAAATTATGAATAAATTGAAATTTTATCAATTAATAAATTCATTAGTTAAAAAGGTACGCATCATTATTATATGCGTATAAACCCCTATAAAAATTTCGTAAAAATAATAGTTATACTTTAAATAATATTCTCTAATGACCCATCATGAAATTTGGGCACAAAAAATCATTTAGACAAAGTTTAATAAATTATGCGACTTATTAGCGTAATTAAGGAATAAGTCAAAGAACCCATTATTTTATGACCCAAAGTGGATTATAAATAAAAATAAACATGTGGGTAGACTTTAAATAATATGGGATGATAGCCCATTATGATATTTGGACCAATGGACAATCTTGGCCCATGAATAAATTCTCTAATAAAAGGATAATTAAAAATCCATTAAGTAAAGTAAGTACATGGGTTGTACAATTAAGCTCACATGAGTTATTGGGCCAAGAGTAAAAGCCCAAAGGGTGAAGATTAGAAATATTGGCATGAATAATATTTAATCAAATTAAAAATATGAAGTTACTTGAATAAGTGTGATAAATATATTTAAATAAGAACAAAGGGTGAATAATTAGAATTAAACCAATACCCATTAGTTAAATTAGTAATGGGTTTTATTAATGGTCCTAACATGGATTGTTGGGCCCAAATATGAAGAGCCCATCATGAGATGGGAAGTAATTGAGCTAAATTCGTACCTAAAAATATTAATAAATAGAAGGGGGTAAGATAATGACTATTTTAACTCCTAAATTATCTTAAAAGAGTCTTAAGCCTATCCTAACTTATAACCCACGAAATTGGACCTCTTCCCCATCCTATTAGGTAGATAATGACTAGAAAATAGTTGGATAATTGCTAATTTCGGAGTTGGAGGAGAGGAGAAGAGTTTTAGGTGATTAAGGACTAGAACTTGGATCTTCTCCTTCACATTTCGTCTCCAAACTAGGGTTTTCTTACTCCACGAAAAAGGTAGGCAATATCTCAAGCTAATTTCGTGAAAAACATTACCCTAGGTAGACTTCATGATCCTCTTCAAAAGCCCTCTGGTCTGGTTGCATTTTTCTCATCCATTTGGGCGAATTTAATTCGTGAAACCCTGTTGTTACCATGAACTGAAATCTCATGTTTTCTCTAATTCCCCACATATACTTACTCTCATGCCATGATAAAATTCTCATATATACTGCATCTTATTAGTTTTCCAAAAGGCCTTGGTCTTGCTCTATTTCGATCTCCCATTAGGAAGAATTAATTCTTTGAATCTCTGTCAGAACCATGCACCTGACCCTTCATGTTTGCTTGTGAACTCTGTGCATACTTGATCCCACACCATGATAAAATTCTCATAAATACTACATTTTTCTAGCTTTCAAACGCCCCTAGTTTCGAAAATTTTTATCAAGTATTCATCACTAATTAATTCGTTGAACCCTGACTGCACCTGTTTAGGTCATCAGAATGTAACATGTTCAAAGCATGCCAAAATCTTGTCTAATTTCAAATTAATCGTGCATGTTGATAGATCTATGTGTCTACTTTCATTTGAAACTGGATTCGTGATGTTTGGGTCATTATATACGATTTTATATTGAATTTAGAAGAGCCCTGCGTCAAATCTGATCAACCCTGGAAAAAGGGCCGGACTCTCCTGATATCGTGACGGCGCGACCCGTCGTGATATCAGTCGGGTCGCGTCCCGCTGGCACGTCGAGTTAAGAACGTGGCGGCCTATGCCGTCGCGTTTCCACCCCTGAACCGGGCCTGTGGCCGGTTTGCTTGTCGCGCCCAGCCGCCTTGTCGTGACCTGGAGTCGCGACGGGTACCCCCGTCGCGTTAACAGAAAAATAGCTAGAACACGAAATTGCTTATTTACCCTTGCTCTACTTGCTAAAGAGCCATTGTTTAGCCTTAATTAAATATTATTATTCATAATTTAATCTGAAAAAAATATTAATGTGTAATAAATTGCATGAATCTAATTAATTTAAAAGCTTTGTGCACAATCCATCATGCTCTTTTGATTTCATACACTTGCACACACTTAACCATCATGTTGCCATTAAACTTTAGTAAATTACTCAATAATGTATCTGGTAATTAAGTGAAACTAATTACCTAATTTCTCTATTATTTAAATGACACATGTCTTCATTTTATTCACGTGATTTGTACATTGTTACCGTTTACCCTCGGCCTTCGAGCACTCGAGGCATGACGGACCAATTTCTACACACTTTCTCTTGACTTGGACCACCTCTCCATCGGGAATACTCTCGACTGGATCAAGGACTCCTTGTCAAGGCCTCCGTAAGTCTTCTTGGCTTTGGCGCACGTCCTTAGCCGATGAGCTGATTGTACCTTTAAACCCCTCTACACTTATAGGGATCAATATGATCCAAAATGGCCTTAGTGGATTCTCTCTTATCTTGTGATCACGTCGGACCATCTAGCCACTGTTCGTAGCACGGCTAGTGTGGCAGATGTGACTTCTACCAGACTGTCGGTACCCGACCTGGTGCTGTGCAACTGTTACTATCGTGGCTTATCGTTGTTTTACGATTATACCCCTATCTCATCTACTATCCTTGTACTCTCATGTATTCACGTTCACTCTACTATCTCGTCTATTCATCTAGTACTCTCTTGAGACTCTGAGCTGTTGTGGCTCCCATTGCTTGTACTATACATGACTGTCTAGCGCCATAATATGGGTCCGGTGACCCTACTGACTTGAATGCATACTGCGCAGGGCATGGAGAGTGTCCGAAGGCTCCAATCTAGTCCTGGAGGTAGAGAGCCACCCGAAAATACCTACAGGGGCTATTGACGGTGTTCTGCATTGCACCGGTTCTGACTTAACTATACTGATTTGGCTAGACATCTAACTGTTACACTATTAGTCTGAGGAGTTCAGACGTACTGTATCATTTCGGTGCTATTACTGTGTTAGCACTGACTGTTATAACAGTAGTCTAAGGAGTTTAGACATATTGTACTATCGTTAAACGACTACTGTCCCAAAGTGACTATTGCGTATTCGACTAGTGCACCGTGGTGCAACCATACACGTTATCTCATTACATGTTATCTCTTTACACGCTATCTCTTTACATGCAATCTTGTTACACGCTATCTTGATATATACGCTATCTCGTTACACGCCACCTTGATACAAGCTATCCCATTACATGTCATTTTGATACACGCTATCTTGTTATACACTATCTTGTTACACGCTATCTCGTTATGTTGTCATCCTAATTTTGTAATACTCTTGAGAAATGTATTATCGTTCACTTGTTATCTTGTACTATTACTTTCTTGACTATACATAATTGTTCTCTCTAGTTAATCTGCGTTACAAGACATCAATCACTTAAAGCATGCTTGTTTACATGAGATATTAAGTCCTACTGAGCGTTATCGCTCACCCTTCGTTATTTATTATTGTGTTTTCAGGTAAGTCAAGTGATGACCTTACACACATCAACGGGATTGGACTGGAGTGATGAGCGTCCTAGAGTCATAGCGATGGATTTGTCCCCAGTACCCTAGAGTTAGTTTAGTTATTTGTTTAGTTATCCTTTCCAAATGTAATGAAGTCATTGAGCCCTATGCTTGGCTCTAAATTAGTGGTTGTAATAGTTTAGATGAATTATCAATAAAATGATGAGTTTTATTACAATTATTATTCATTAGTTGCTCTGATGTTTGCGAATGTATGCGTAATTTACGTTACCATACACGTTGTTCATGCCTCCCTGATTTATTCTGCTGCTAAATTAGCGGGGCATGACAATTGGTATCAGAGCCTAGGATGTCCTTATCAAGATATTTAAGTCTAGGATGTTCTAGGTAAACTGCCCTAACACGTGTCTAAGTCAACCACCATACCTATGTGAGAATTGGGTAGAACCATGGTTAAGATCTGAATACATTTATCTATATATATATGTATCAACTTGGTAATACTTTAGCACCCAAAGTCTAAAAAGAAATAAATAAACTGTTATTGCTCGCAGGAGATTAGTGGAGATGGCTGGTGAGCATGCACAATTGCGGGACTTGCAAAGCACCGTACAAGGGTTAACTCAAGCCCTTAACAACGTGATTCAAGCAGGAGCAAGGAATGGGGCAGGAGATTTATACGGGAATTTCCAACGAATGAATCCTCCTAGGTTTAATGGAACTCCGGATCTCGATGAAGCCGAAAATTGGGTGAAGACGATGGAACGGATCTTTAGAGTTATGCAATGTTCAGAACATGAGAAAGTCCTTCTGACAACCTTCCAATTGGACCGCGATGCTAGAGCTTGGTGGAAGCTGCCAGTCGACAACTAACAACATCAACATAGGGTGGGATGAATTTTTAGAACTCTTCAACACCAAATATTTTTCCGAAAGGATTCGTGAGAAGAAGGTAAATGAATTCGCCAATTTAAAACAACGAATGATGTCTGTAGCAGAATATGAAGCACAATTTGAAAGACTAGCACAATATGCACCACATTTGGTGAGTACGAAAAAGATGAGGGCAAAGAGATTCTTAGAAGGATTGAGACCTGTGTTCTAAGAAAAGTTGGCTCCGCTAGACCTTGACCTTGTAGTATATTCGGACATGGTATCGAGAGCTCAAATAATAGAGGACACCATGTGACTTCTTGAAAAGATCCATAAGAAGAAGGTAATTAAAAGGGAACATGCTACCCGTTCCAATGATAATAAGGAAGAAATACAATAGATAGCAAGATAATGAAAGGGGAAGTGAAACAGAAGGAATTCTGTAAATTTTGTAAAAAGCCAGGGCATCAGATGGATAACTGTTGGAAGAAATTGGGCAGATGCTTGCGTTGTGGAAGTTAACACCATCGAGTCATCAATTGCCCGACAAAGAAGAACCAAACTCCACACCAAGACGGTTACAAGTTCTTGTTGATACGTCAAATGCCAATAAGGTAGACAAGGTATTAGTACTAAACCCTTAGTTCAATATCATATTATTTTCTCGATAGCAAAGCCCTAATTAAGTGGGGGAGACGATGGAATGAGATATTCAGAATAGAATTGGTACTCGTATAATATCATATGAATTTGGGGACCAAATTATTTTTAAGTGGGGGAGGATGTAATCATATGAATTGGTACTCTATTAATTAAAAATTATGAATAAATTGAAATTTTATCAATAATAAATTCAATTAGTTAAAAAGGTACGCATCATTATTATATGCGTATAAACCCCTATAAAAATTTCGTAAAAATAATAGTTATACTTTAAATAATATTCTCTAATGACCCATCATGAAATTTGGGCACAAAAAATTATTTAGACAAAGTTTAATAAATTATGCGACTTATTAGCGTAATTAGGAATAAGTCAAAGAACCCATTATTTTATGACCCAAAGTGGATTATAAATAAAATAAACATGTGGGTAGATTTTAAATAATATGGGATGATAGCCCATTATGATATTTGGACCAATGGACAATCTTGGCCCATGAATAAATTCTCTAATAAAAGGATAATTAAAAATCCATTAAGTAAAGTAAGTACATGGGTTGTACAATTAAGCTCACATGGGTTATTGGCCAAGAGTAAGAGCCCAAAGGTGAAGATTAGAAATATTGGCATGAATAATATTTAATCAAATTAAAAATATGAAGTTACTTGAATAAGTGTGATAAATATATTTAAATAAGAACAAAGGGTGAATAATTAGAATTAAACCAATACCCATTAAGTTAAATTAGTAATGGGTTTTATTAATGGTCCTAACATAGATTGTTGGGTCCAAATATGAAGAGCCCATCATGAGATGTGAAGTAATTGGGCTAAATTCGTACCTAAAAATATTAATAAATAGAAGGGGGTAAGATAATGACTATTTTAACTCCTAAATTATCTTAAAAGAGTCCTAAGCCTATCCTAACCCATTACCCACGAAATTGGATCTCTTCCCCATCCTATTAGGTAGATAATGGCTAGAAAATAGGTGGATAATTGCTAATTTCGGAGTTGGAGGAGAGGAGAAGAGTTTTAGGTGATTAAGGACTCTATTAAGCATCAAAACACTCCATTTTCGTTCCCATCCAACCCAAAACCGCAGTAGAGACCTTGGGGGACGAAGGAGGGAGGCTAGGATCGTGGGAGCTCGGAGGAGGAGGCTGGAACTTTGATCTTCTCCTTCACATTTCGTCTCCAAACTAGGGTTTTCTTACTCCATGAAAAAGGTAGGCATTATCTCAAGATAAATTCGTGAAAAAAATTACCCTAGGTAGACTTCATGATCCTCTTCAAAAGCCCTCTGATCTGGTTGTATTTCGCTCATCCATTTGGGAGAATTTAATTCGTGAATCCCTGCTATTACCATGAACTGAAATCTCATGTTTTCTCTAATTCCCCACATGTACTTTCTCTCATGCCATGATAAAATTCTCATATATACTGGATCTTATTAGCTTTCAAACAGCCCTGGTCTTTCTCTATTTCGATCTCCCATTAGGGAGAATTAATTCTTTGAATCTCTGCCAGAACTATGCACCTGACCCTTCATGTTTGCTTGTGAACCTGTGCATACTTGATCCCACACCATGAGAAAATTCTCATAAATACTACATATTGCTAGCTTTCAAACATCCCTAGTTTTGAAATTTTTCATCATGTATTAATTTCTAATTAATTCATTGAACCCTAATTGCGCCTGTTTAGGTCATCGGAATGTAACATATTCAAAGCATGCCTAAATCTTGTCTAATTTCAAATTAATCGTGCATGCTGATAGATCTATGTATCTACTTTCATTTGAAACTATATTCGTGATTTTTGGGTCATTATATACGATTTTATATTGAATTTAGAAGAGCCCTGTGTCAAATATGATCAACCCTAGAAAAAGGGAAAAAGGGCCGGACTCTCCTGATATCGCGATAGCGCGACCCGTCGCGATATCAGCCAGGTCGCGTCCCGCTGGCACGTCGCGTTAAGAACGCGGCGGCCTATGCCGTCGCGTTTCCACCCCTGAACCGGGCCTGGGGCCGGTTCGCTTGTCTTGCCCAGCCGCCTTGTCGCGACCTGGAGTCGCGACGGGTATCCCCGTCGCGTTAACAGAAAATAGCTAGAACCTGAAATTGCTTATATACCCTTGCTCTACTTGCTAAATAGCCATTGTTTAGCCTTAATTAAACATTGTTATTCATAATTTGATCTGAAAAAATATTAATGTGCAATAAATTGTATGAATCTAATTAATTTAAAAGCTTTGTGCACAATCCATCATGCTCTTTTGATTTCATACACTTGCACACACTTAACCATCATGTTGCCATTAAACTTTAGTAAATTACTCAATAATGTATCTGGTAATTAAGTGAAACTAATTATCTAATTTCTCTATTATTTAAATGGCACATGTCTTCATTTTATTCGCGTGATTTGTACATCGTTACCGTTTTCCCTCGGCCTTCGAGCACTCGAGGCACGACGGAGCAGTTTCTTCACACTTTCTCTTGACTTGGACAACCTCTCCATCGGGAATACTCTCGACTGGACCATGGACTCCTTATCAAGGCCTCCGTAAGTCTTCTTGGCTTTGGCGCACGTCCTTAGCCGATGAGCTGGTTGTACCTTTAAACCCCTCTACACTTTTAGGGATCAATATGATCCAAAATGGCCTTAGTGGATTCTCTCTTATCTTGTGATCACGTCGGACCATCTAGCCTGTGTTCGTAGCACGACTAGTGGGGCAGATGTGACTTCTACCAGACTGTCGGTACCCGACCTGGGGCTGTGCAACCGTTACTATCGTGGCTTATCGTTGTTTTACAATTATACCCCTATCTCATCTACTATCCTTGTACTCTCATCTATTCATGTTCACTCTACTATCTCGTCTATTCATCTATTACTCTCTTGAGACTCTTGAGCTGTTGTGGCTCCCATTGCTTGTATTATACATGACTGTCTAGCGCCATAATATGGGTCCGGTGACCCTACTGACTTGAATGCATAATGTGCAGGGCACGGAGACAGTCCGAGGGGCTCCAATCTAGTCCTGGGGGCAGAGAGCCATCCGAAAATACCTGCAGGGGCTATTGACGGTGTTCTGCATTGCACCGGTTTGACTTGACTGTACTGATTTGGCTAGACATTTACTGTTTGTGGACACCCCATTTCGCTAATGGGCCCAAAACCGCCAGCCCATTACTCAACCCGCCAGCACCGATTCTAGCCCCTCATGGGCTGTGCAAAAGAGAGCCAAAAGGCCCATTCAAAGGCCACCCAGGCCCATGGGAAACAAGCTTATCTCACCCCATAAAGTGGGTGGGGGGGGGGGGGGGGGTGAGAGTAAGCATTCGTAACTCCTCCCAAGAGAGTGCCAAAAATAGAAAAAGGTGGTCTGCCACCTTGCTGCGCCAGGAACCTATTAGGGCCATTTTTGGCCATTTTTCTCTTCTAGAAGGCTTGGGGAAGAAGGCAGAAAAGGGGGTTACGTGAAGAGCCAAGGGGAGAGGAGAGGCTGGTCTGGTTTTCTGGTCTTCTGAAGGAAGCAACCAGCAGAAGCAGGGAGGAGCTCCTGCGTTCCTGCTCAAGGCCCTCCACCCGTGAGGCCATTTGGTGCAAGAAGAGAAAGGAAGAAGAGAAAGGTGAGGTGAGAAAGGAGGAGGGAGAGGATACCCCTTTTGTTATCTTTCCCCCCTTGTCTTGTCCCATCCAAAGAGAAGAGAGCAAGAGTTGCCACGTTGGTTTTCTCCCCTCTCTTTTGCTTCTTTGAAAGCATTGTACTTGCCCCCCCCCCCCTTTCCTAAGCAAGAGAACACTTTTTATGTTTAATGTTTCTTCTCATTCCTTGTGATGTGATACATTATTCCCTTTGCATTTAATGCTCATCACTTCCCCTCTTCTATGCAAGTTTTTTTTTAGAAAACTCTCTTTCTTTTGCATGAAAAAAGGGTCCCGGGATGGAAGAGGCCATCTACTACATGGTGTACCTCCTCATCCCCAATAGGCCAAAAAAGGGGGTCTCTAGCCTCTCCATACCTCAGTAAATGAGGGCATGGGGGTGCAAGGCTTTACCTCTCATGCAATGCATCCTTGTCCCCATCTCGTTTCCCTCTTCAAAAGACCATATCTCCTTTGTTTTGGGCCTGCAAGAGACCAGTTTCCCACTGTCCAAATCGACCCCATCAAAGGTCCCAATTGTGGTCAATATACACCCATGGCAATGGTCAAGGAGATTGAGCAAATAATGCTCATATCCCCTTGCTTAAATGCCATTTCCAAAAGCCACATTCAAAGAGATCATCAAACCTGGTTCGCCCCTCTCAATAGACCACCTTCATTGCGGTTTTCAGCCCCCTTTGATGTGCATTCGAACCAGTATCAAATAGTCCCCCAAAGAGTCCCATTTCAGCCTTTGCATGCCTTAATTTGCTAACCAAGGGGGTTGGGCAAATGATGCCTAGATCCTCTTGTTTGGCTTATCAAGCAATGGGTTACAATGCCATCTCAAACTCCAAGATCATCCCTGCCATGAGCAAGGGTGTTCTAGGAGAGAGGCGGTTTCCATCTCTTTCCCAGGTGGTCGGCTGCGCCGATTCGGCCTGGCACTGGTTCTGGCAGTCTTATAAACCAGAGCAGAGCTGCGCCGATTCCACGTCCTGGCCATCATGTTGGCTGAAGTTACATGAGCAAATCATTGCTCCAGTGACACCAGCTAATCAACAGTTAAATGACCAATGTAAGACCCATCCACACCCTCGTGTTAGACAATATAATGTCTATGTCCGGACGGGTGGGTCCACACGCTACTCATACCATCCCGTGGGTTGTTTGGCCATGACATTGCCCGGATCTCCGTAGGCATACCTGGGGGATCGGGGTCATGTTCCATTGGAGTTACGTCGTTCTACGATGTATACTCTCTCTTTTGGTGCCATCTCCATTTGTGGTGGATGAGCATCGCGCTTTCCCCTTATCGACCACGATAAGGGGAAATGCTGCCGAATTTTGCCCGCGAGGGTTGAGTTGGCGCAAAACTCTCAAAAGAGGTCATTAGCTTCTAATTGACTCGGCAACGTTGCAAACGAAAGCCGATTCAATGATGTCTATGACTTCAGCCCGGCTGCGCCAACTCACTCTCTGTTGTCAGCTGTGCCGATTCGAAGACGTCTGCGAAGTGTGTTGAGCCAATGAGCTCCGCCGAACGAATAGAACTCCATTTCAAATGCTCTAAAAGAACCAAAGTGAATTAAAAATCTTTTAATGCTAAACGGAATCATAAAGGCCAATTGAACTCTTTTCAAGCAAAAAAAGGCGAGAGGGCGCTTCATATTTTTACAAAAGAATAAAAGACTGAATTCAACTTTTTCTAAATGCCGAAGGTCACATTGGTTTTCCAAAAGATTGAAGGGTCAAATCAAAACTTCTTTCCTAAGTGATAATGACTGTCTCACTTCTTTGCAAAAGAACAAATGACTAATTCGAGCCCCTTTCAAGCAAATCAAAAGTCATCCCATGTTTTCCAAAAGAACAAGAGATCAAATTAGGCCTTTTTCTTAAAGTAATAAGATTGCAGCATGATGTTAAAAGAGCCAAACCAAATCTTTCTCCAAAATAAAAGATTATCATATGTTTTGCAACAAAAAAGGAGAACCAAATTGAAATGATCTTCAACAAAACTAAATTGTATCTATTTTCAACAAAAAGTCAAAGAGACCACCCTTTTCAAAATTTTCTTTCTCAAATAGATTAAAAGGCCGAATTGAACCTTTTCGTGGTAAAGAGGACCAATAAGTAAATAGGCAAAGAGATTGGGTAGCGGGTTGAGTGAAAGGTCTAATGGGTCGGTTAGGCATTCGTCTTGCTCCCTAATATTTCAGTTCAATTATGCTTCGCACCCTTATCTCGATGTCCCATTTTAAGGTCACGAGGCTTTCTAATCTGGCGATTAATCAAGGGTTTTCTCTTTCTAAAGAGATGTAATTAACGCCGTTGCGCTTAAACAATGACGGGATTTTGGTCCAGGACCCGACACTTCACTTTCGTTTGACGAAGTCAAACGGTGCGCACAATAGACTTAAAGTCCTCCGACTCTCGGAGGCAAACCATTTGATTGTCACTTCAGTGACTGGCATGCCCGCGCTGTGCGAATTGCCGATTCATCTCACGTCACTCTTGCTCGAGTAGCATCCGACGGGACTTGGATTAGCAATACGCCTTCCATGAGACCACATGATTTAAACAGAACTTAAATTTTAAATTGATGATAAAATTTCCTTTTCCACAGTGTGGCACCCCGGTGGGACCAAGCTTCCCTCATCTCTTCGCCAGAATAGAAAGCCATGTGGCCTTATGTAATTGATATTGACTATTATTTTGAATTGACTAACATGTACTAATTGACTAATGGCGGGAGTACGTTTCGGACCTCTAGTGGTTCAAGATCATGCTCGGTACGGCTACCTCGCTGTGCCAACCCTTTTCGGGAGCTTCCCTCCCGTCGTCGAGTTCCCCAACTTCTTGGGGGTTGCCTTCATCAACATCCTTCACCCGGAGGCTAAGAAAGAAGATGGAGCTGAAGTCGTTCGTGAAGCTGAACTCAAAGGGACCGCTCAAGAGCTAGGCTGCCACGTGCACCACGTGGAGCACGGCAACAACAACAAACCCAAGGGAAAAGAGGCCAACCAACAGATCACCGATGTTGAGAACATCGTCACCTGTCGTGCACGGGTGTCTGCTTCGGGAAAGACTGTGCGGATTGGAGACTTAAGGATCCATCTGCAAGAGAAGAAAACATAAGCTATAGCAAAACGGGTCGTGCCACCGGTACCCGTGGATAACTCCTTCCAAGCTTTGGCAAACAGAGAAGATATGTACAACACATTCAAGGGCAAGCTGCCCCCAAAACCAATCAAATTCAAATAGGTCTGGCGACCTAAGAGAGTGCAGAAGCTCAGGTCAGAAGAGCCCGCACCAAGAGAGAAACCTCCAGCGGATGTAGCTGAGAAAAGGATCCTCAACTACCGTCGCCCACACAGAGGCTTCGGGGCTGGAATTCATCAGGGGGGGCATATGCTTATGCTCGCTTCCACAACAAAAAAGCAGAACTGCGGAGGTGTGCTTACCTACCGCCGATAAGAGAAGACTCCCCTGAGTCAATGATCTCAACCACCTGCGAGCGCCAGGGGGCAACAAGGGTCACATCTGACCATACCCCTCACCTCATGAACACCCCTCTGCTGCGTGAAAGGAGGCAAAAAGATCCAAGAGCTCCTCGGACGCCAGCCAGGAGCTTCACTGATGAGAGTGATGTTCCATGCGGACATCGACATGAGCATGCCAGGAGAGCTAAACCCCGGGTATCGGTTTTCGAAAGGCTATCTTTCCCTGCCCGCACTTCTCGAAGGGCCGAAAGAGACCAGAGTGGAAACATCAGGATATTTGCATGCCACATGGCCGGCATATGGGGCCGGTATGGAGCATTGCCAGCCAATGATGAAGAGCTAGCAGAATTGGCAGAGAGGCCTAGTGCCATCACCAGGAGAAGAGCAGCGGCAGCAGTCTTGGCAGCCGCATATGGGCATGAAGATGTGCCAACAATACAAATGACGGCGGTCAGTGCCAACATGGTCACCGCCCAAGGCAGTGGGGGCAATGATGATATTCCTCCACCGCCACCACCGCCAGACGCAACTCCTGGGGGCACCTTGCAACAGATCCCTCTTGCTACACCTATAGATCCAACCATCATGGAATTGTTGCAGCAATATCAAGCCGAGATCGCAGACCTCAAGCGCCAGATCAAAGGCAAAGAGACCGAGGGACATGCATCCCGAGCAGTGGAGGGCTCAGGAGAGACTCCCCAAGGGACCGCAGGGTCAATTGAAGCTTCGGCCCAGCGTGCTGTCGTACGGACAGCAAATGAACGACCACAACAATCCCCTGTGGCTACGACTCAACAGCCACGCTCACAGGCTCAATATCAGCTGTTGCAGCCGCAGTTCTTCCAGCAGTAGCAGCAACCACACCAGTCGCAACAAGCTTATTCTGCGCAATAGCAGTCATTGCCCGCTCATGATCCTGAGCAGCAAAGACAATCAAGAGCCTCCCCCTGCCACCGGCGGCCATTATCAATACCCCGAGCAATCAGCCGGCCCACTTCTATCCTCAGCAAGTGGACCCAGCTGCTATCAACAAGCTCATGGTGGAACAGCTAATTGACATGAAGCTCGCTGAACGGGGAGACGGAGAGCAAATGGCTTTTGATGCATATAGGGTACCTTACCCTGCATACCACGCCGTGAAGAAATTGCCTCCAGGTGTCACCAAGCCCCCAAAGTTTGACAAGTTCAATGGGCAAGGATCTCTAAAAGAACACATTGCTTATTACATCAATGTGATGGGAGATTTAGCGGCCGATGAATCATACTTGTTGAAGTTCTTTGGCTCCTCCTTGACAAGCCTGGCGTTTGAATGGTATTCCAGTGTGCCAGCAGGGTCCATATCTGACTGGACCGACATGCAAAAGAAATTTAGAGGGAGGTTCTATATTGCCGAGAGGGAGGTAACAGTTGCCGAGCTCTACGCAACCAGGCAAAAGGGTGATGAGTCCGCACTGGACTATATCCAAAGGTGGAGGAACCTCAGCATGAGGTGCAAGCGCCCTCCTCATCAAGAAGATGCAGTTCAGATTTGCAAGCAAAATCTGAAAAGAGAGCTGCTTGAAAGAATGATCGAGTAGAGATCCGGTCATTTGACAGGCTGAACAACATGGTGGCGAAATAGAGGCCTTTTTGGTCAAGTACCCCACCAACTCATTCGCCAGTCAAAACCAAGCCGGCCGATAAGAAGCCTACGGGGAAGGAGGTCCATACAGTGGACCTCAAAACGTTTGAAAAGCAAAGAGATGAAGGCGAGGCGGTAGCCGGAACCTCCAGCTACAAAACTAAACCAAAGAGAAAGGTCATCCCTTTCCAAGACAAAATGAGGAAGCCATACTCCTTCCCTAAGGAAAAGACCAAGGTGCTATTTGATTGGGGGATCAGATATAACAAGGTCACCCTCCCAACACCGAAGAGACCAGATCAAGCTGCCAAGAAAGATGACCCCCGGTACTGTCTGTACCACCAGATCCTGGGGCACCCTCTAGAGGATTGCTATGTATTCAAAGACATCGTAGAGTCTCTGATCAAGAAAGGAGAACTGCAGATGGGGGATTACAGGGTTGATCCCCCGCAGCCACATGAGTTGCCTGCCCGGCAAGCTGAAGCCAACATGATCTCCATATATCAACAGCTACCAGAAGAGATCTCTGAGGCCAACACGGAGAACACCTATAAGAGTCTTGTCCTCACCCCAAGCAGGGAGCAGGAGGAGTGGCAAAAGGTGCCCACTAAAGCAAAGAAGAAGCCCGAAAAGAAGCCGGCTCCGAAAATGCACATTCGGGGTGTGACACCTCAGCCGCCGGCACCAGTGGTCACCCCAGTTTGGCACCCAATAGAGCCCAGGGCCGTCATTCAGAGGAACCCTGGCAATAGAAGGCGTCGAACACCTCTCCCTCTGTACGGGGGAGACAGCCCTTCACTCGAGCATCTGCAGGCGTTAATTGATGAATTAGATGAATATGAGCAACCGAACAGATACCCTGTTCAATTGCAAGAGTATGTCCCGTGGGAAGAACTCGAGAAGTTGACCCTAGAGGCACCTACCGAGCAAAAGACACCTCAACCCCAAGAAGATTTGTTCTAGGGGCAAGAGCCGATAAAGCAAAAGAAGAAGAAGAGAAGATCCAAGAAAAAGAAGGTGGTGGCAACCCCCTCATGCAATACTATCTCCTCCTGCTAAGTTTGGGGGAGCACTACGAAGAAGAGGAATTCTACCCTTCCCCAAGTGATGTCAATCAAGTTGGGGCTTCGGGTCAAGAGTTTATTACGAGGTCCGGAAGGAAATGGGGACGAGCTCCTCCGGCCAATTAAAATATCGTTTTCCGAGGTGAACCCTCTTATAAGATCCCGGAGCCTGAAGTTCGAAGGGTAGAAATTCCACCTCCTCTGGGGTTCTATCCCAATGAACAGACTGGGGGCACGGTCCCGTCCTTTGCTGAGTTTCTGGCGGCAGAAGAGAAGATCAGGGCACTCCCCAAACCCCCAATATTGCAAAAGAAGGCCGATGATGAGGAAAACAGCCCGGTCACCAAACCTCAAGCCAAGAATAGTGAAAATGACAAAGGAAAGTCAAAGCTAGATGATGTCGGGGCGGAAGACCGAATCATCAAGCTACTAAAGAAGATTCCTACATGGTTCAGTGTTTGGGAAATCCTGTCATTAAGTGAAGAGATTAGAAAAGTATTGATCGCAGCCTTGCAGGCTCCAGCGCAATATGAGACTTGTCTGGCTGAAGTACAGGTGGGGGCTGCCGCCATCAATTCGGAGTCAATCACATTCACCCCAGAGGACATGCTCCTCCCTATGGCCACTCACAACAGACCTCTGTACATGAGGGGGTAGTTGAATGGACAACCCCTAAGCAGAATCCTGGTAGATCCTGGAGCAGCGGTAAACATCCTACCGTACAAGATCTACCAAAAATATCACTTTAATGTGCATCTAGCCTCAGTGCACGATGTGAGAATAGCTGGTTCAACCAAAAGTTCGAGGTACCTCTGGGAGTCGTAGAACTCGACTTGATCCTGGGGGACTTCAAACAAAGGTGCAATTCCATGTGATCAATGCAAGTACATCCTACAAGGCTTTGCTGGGTCGGCCCTGGCTCCATCAAAATGGGGTGGTCCCTTCAATGCTGCACCAGTGCATCAATACGTGAAAGGAGGGGAAGAGCAAAGGGTTTTTGCCAATGCCCACACATTCGAAGTATATGAGTGTCACCTCCTTGATGCTGATCTGTATCAGGGGTGCTCAGAAAGCCAAATCCCCGAGAAGGACAACAAGAAAGAAAGCATCATCACTTATGAGTGGTTTCCACCAGAACACTCAGAAACCCAAGCCCCTCAAGGGGCAAAGCAAAAGAAGTCACCCCTGATGATGAGTGGTTCCTGCCACCACCGCCAGGGACCACTGCTGAGCAGCCCACATCAACAGAAGAGGTGGAGGTGCAATCGTGTGACGCCCCAGATTGCAGGCGTGACTCTACTCCACAAATAAACGAAAAAGAGCCAGAATTCATTCTGGTCCCAGAGGGCCTTACCAAGCCGGCCGCCGAAATAGATTGTCAAATAGTAAGAGCATTGAAGGCCATGGTGATAGCTCACCCAGGAGGTCACTTCACAGTCTTCTACGCGGCTGAAGAGCAACCAATGAGAAGGGATGATGATTGCAAAATCCCTGAAGAAACTGGAGATCCCTTGGTTTCGATCATAGGATTCCCTGACATGTCCGATACAGTCGCCAGACTGGCCGAAAGTCAACGAATCCCTCTTCGGCAACGCCTCAGTCAGAGGGAGATGTTCAGAAAGCTATGGTACCCGCCGAATATGGACAGGGACCTGTTAAAAATCACCCAGCACCCAGGACTCGGCTTGTCACTGGGAGAAAGCTATACCGTTGGCATGATCAGCATAGCCAACCAAATAGAAGAAAACCCTTCAGGGGTGGTTTATGATGACTACCCTAAAGAAAGAGGCATGGTGGAAATGGCTGCGAGTGCATGCGATGAGTCTCCCCAGGGGGCAGCAGCGTTCCTCGCCTATACTCTCGTGGAGTCTCTTGCTACCCAAGTACTCCTGACAGCTAGAGAAAACAGACACAATGAAGTAACGCTGTTAGGCTTTGCAAGCTCAAAAGAGATAAGAGAGCAGGAAGTGATAACGGATGTTCCTTTGAATCTAAGCCAAGAGGCCCAATGGACAGAAGCGACTGAAAAGGGTGCGCCAGCTGCAGGCCTACAAAGAGAATATGTGGAGGTGCTAGAGGCAGAAGCTGATGAAGAGGGCTTTGTAGACCTCCAGCCAGCACCAAAAGAGCTTCAAGATGGCAGCCAAGCCATAGTGGATGAGCTAGTAGAAGTGAATCTCGGCACGAAAGACGATTGCAGGCCAACCTTCCTAAGTGCCCTCATCCCAGAATAAGAGAAGCAACAGTATATCACGCTGTTAAAAGAGTTCCAGGATTGCTTTGCCTGGACTTACAAAGAGATGCCGGGACTCAGCCCCGATGTGGCACAGCATATCCTGGCAATTGACCCGAAAATAGAACCGGTCAAGCAAGCTCCCAGGAGAATGAGACCAGAATTGATCAATAAGGTATGCACAGAAGTGGACAAATTAATAGATGTGGACTTTGTTGAAGAGAACCAGTATACTACCTGGCTGGCAAACATCGTCCCCGTCAAAAAGAAGAATGGACAGATCCGAATCTGTGTGGATTTTCGAGATATGAACAAGGCTTGTCCAAAAGATGACTTTCCAGTGCCAATCACAGAAGTGATGATAGATGCGACCACTGGACATGAAGCCTTGTCATTTATGGACGGGTCGTCTGGCTACAACTAGATATGGATAGCCGAACAAGACAGGGCGCACACCGCCTTTAGGTCGCCCAAAGGGATCTTCCACTACAAGAGAATGCCTTCGGCCTCAGAAATGCCAGGGCGACCTACCAAAGAGCCATGACAAAAATCTTTGATGAGCTGCTCTATAAAAAGGTGGAGTGCTACATCGATGACCTCGTGGTCAAAACAAGAAGAGAGAAGACCATTTGGCCGACTCAGGGCCGTTTTTAAGGCTGAGGCGGTATGAGCTGAAAATGAACCCGATGAAGTGTGCCTTCAGGGTATCCAGCGGCAAATTTCTGGGCTTCATCGTCCGATATCAGGGGAATAGAATAGACCCTGTCAAATAAAAGCCATCCAAGAGCTGCCGCCCAAAGAATCTGACCGAGCTCAGGTCACTACAAGGACGACTGGCCTACATTCGTAGGTTTGTCTCAAATTTGTCGGGTCGATGTCATCCCTTCCACAAATTGATGGGGAAGGACGTCCCTTTCAAATGGAATCAGGAGTGCCAAAACGCTCTGGATCAATTGAAAGCATACCTGAACACTCCACCCGTGTTAGGCGCTCCTGTAAAAGGTCGTCCTCTCATCCTGTATATAGCAACTACAGAACACTCCTTGGGAGCTATGCTAGCACAAGAGAATGAGGAAGGGAAAGAGCAAGCACTCTACTACCTCAGTCGAAGGTTAGTGGGGGCAGAAGAGAGATATTCTCCAATTGAGAGAGTATGCCTAGCCTTGGTGTTCACAGCCAAGAAGATGAGACATTATATGCTGTCACACGAGGTTAGGTTGATCTCCAGGGCCGACCCCGTCAAACACATCCTCTCCCAACCGGTGTTGAGAGGGAGAATCGGCAAATGGGCTGTTATCTTGATGGAGTTCGACATCAGATACATCCCTCAAAAGGCAATCAAGGGAGGCGGTAGCTGACTTCTTTGCCGCTCACCCCATACCAGAAAATTCTCCGCTCATCACAGAGCTACCAGAGGATGAGACCCTCGAAGTAACCAATTGCAAACAACCCCTGGCAACTTTACTTTGATGGAGCATCCAGAATAGAACCGACTGCATTGGCAGCGCCAGAGTCCGAGCGGGGGCAGTATTGTCCTGAAGTCGCCTGAAGGAGAAGTCACGCACACCTCCTGCTCAATTAACAAGCCATGCACTAATAACGAGGCTGAATATGAGGCCTTGATTATCGGCTTGCAAGTGGCCCTCTTCATGAATATAAAGGTGTTGCAAGTCTTTGGCGACTCAATGCTAATCGTCAACAAGTGCAAGGGGAGTTTGATGTCAAAAAGCCGGAGTTCCTGCCATACCACCGAAAGGTGAAAAGACTCCTGTCAAAATTCTATCGAATAGAATAGAGCATGTGGCAGAAGCAGGAATGCACAAGCTGACGCCCTAGCAAAATTGGCTAGCTCTTTGGCGGTGCCACCAAATGAGAAGCTAGAAGTCATTGTCATGAATCGGCGGTAAGTCCCCAGCATGATAGAAGAAGAATCTGAAAATGAAGAGAGCGGCCAAGAAGAAGTATCTGCGGCTGAAGAGATCGTGCAAAAAGACTGGAGAGAGCCCTTGCTGCAATGGTTCGAACACCAGCGATTGCCCCCGCAAAGAGAAGAAAGGATCAAGTTGGTCCAAATAAAGGACTCGTATGAATTAAGAGGCGGAGTTCTGTTCAGAATCATGGCGGACTCCAAGAAAAAGATCTTGCTAAGGTGCCTGTCGCCTGAAGAGGCCCGAAAGGTCATGAAAGAGGTGCACGCTAGGATCGCTGGCGCCCATCAGACCGGGCCGAAGATGAAAATAGAAATCAAGAAGCTTGGCTATTACTGGCCAACCATGTTTGAAGACTGTGGCCATTTTTCGAAGACATGTCAAAGGTGCCAAGAGCATGCGGTCATCCCAAGGAGGCCTCCCATACATCTGCACCCGACTATTCCAAGCTGGCCGTTTGCGCAATGGGCTACAGATGTTGTGGGCCCTCTGCCACCCTCTTCATCAGGGTGTAACTACATCCTGGCTATCACCGATTACTTCTCAAGGTGGGCCGAAGCCGTGGCATTAAGAGAAGTAATAGGGGAGTTGGTGGCACTCTTCGTTCAGCGAAACATCATCTTCAGATTCGGCAGTCCGGACCGAATCATATCAGACAATGGAACGCACTTCAAGAATCAGAAGGTGTTCAGAATGGCCGCAAAATATAGAATAGGCTGGAGGACCTCCACTCCCTACAATCCGCAAGCCAACGGCCTGGCGGAAGCTTTTAACAAAACACTGTGCACACTATTGGCCAAAACTGTCAGTGCCAACAAAAGAGATTGGGAGGACCAGATGTATGAAGCCTTATGGGCCTACCGGATCGTCTACAAGACACCAACAGGCTGCTTACCTTTCTCCTTAGTGTACGGTTCAGAAGCCGTGGTCCCAGTAGAATTAGAAGTGCCATCTCTCAGGTGGCCATTCAGCATGGGCTAGCTCCTGAGAGTCAGACCAATATTGAAAGAAGGCTCGAATAACTCTCCGATTTGGAAGGGAAAAGATTACGAGCCCAACAGAACATCCAAGTTTACCAGGCCCGCATAGCACGTGCCTTCGACAAGCTCGTCAAGGGTCGCGAGTTCAAGAAAGGGGACCTGGTGATGGTCAAGAAAAGAGAAGTCATGGCCGGCAATCCAAAGGGAAAGCTGAACGTGAATTGGACTGGGCCATACGTGGTGCAAAGAGTCTATGAAGGCGGCGCCTACGTCCTGGTTGACCATCGGGGTGAAATACAGTTCCCACCCCTCAATGGAAGACACCTGAAGCTGTATCACGCATGCCGCCCAGATTTCAGTAGCCAGCATTATGAGCAGCAAGAAATTGAACAAGAAATAGACCTGATCGACTTGTTCGATGAATGAAGAGCTCGGCTGCAAAAGAACTGTTGCATTTGCAACAGCAGGGAGTTTCTACCCTCAATTCTCCCATCATAAAAAAAATAAAAACAAAACAAAAAAAAACGAAACAAAACAACCAAAAATGATGACAAAACGATAGCTCTTAAACCCTCAGGACATTAGTCACCATGACGAAGAGCCAAAAAAGGATGGCATGCAATGCATGGCAAAAAAAAATAGAAAAGAGGCAGCCATACCGCTAGCCGGACCATGGCTCTGAGGCGACGAACGTCCCAACAAAATTTATGAGATCTTCACGATTTTCCGCTAATTTCAAGGGGGGAACAATGAAAAGAGTTCCCCCATCTTTAATTGGCATCACGTCTCATTAATGAGCTATGCGGAGAGCATTCGAGTTTTTCGTACCGCTCCCCACATGAAGGGATCTTCTAAAGGACAAGAAATTCACGTTTTCTTGAATATAAAAAGAGACATACATATATATGAAAAGAATAATAAAAAAAACTCAAATGAGAACTTTGTGCTTTAGCATGCATGAACGGTTAATGTCTAATTGGCCTAATCCCTACCATCTTTTTGTGGGCAGGGAACCTGTGCAGTTAGCGCCGAAGTCACGATGAAAGCCGACGACGACGACAAGTCCAAGGGATCGGTGTCATTCGGACAATAAAGTCCCGTCAGAGTTTACGCCAAAGTAGCACGAAGCTACATCAGCAATCGGGTTGCAAAGAGGAAAAGCATCAACAAGCTCGAGCAGCCGACGTTAGCCAAGACGTTAGCAGACTACGCCACCGTCCTCGCATTATTAAAAAAAAAGGGGGAAAAAGAAAGAGGTTAAAAATAGAGATGCCTCGTCAGACTTGTCCACTGGGCAAGGGCAAAAAGGACCAAAACCCGGCTATGGTGAAAACCCGCAAAGGGCGCCATGGGCGAAATCGGGTACCCCGCTACGTGAAAACCCGAAAGGGCGCGTAGGCAAAAGCAAGAGGCGGTCGAACTGGGTGAAAACTCGAAAGGGAGCCCAGCTCGATAATGGGAAAGTAAAAAAATAAATAAAGAAGACAAACATCAAATTCTAGCAGATATAAAAGTCAAGCGAATAGAAGGCCGTCGCCCTGACTGTAAAAGTCAAATAGAAGGCCGTCACCCTAACGGTAAAAGTCAAATAGAAGGCCGTCATCCTGACGGTGAAATAGAAGGCCGTCATCCCGACGGTAAAATAGAAGGCCGTTATTTATGACAGCAAAATTCCCTATCATACCAACAGTGAAAAGTAGAATAGAAGGCCGTCACCTCGACGGTAGAATAGAATGTCGTCACCGCGACGGTAGAATAGAAGGCCGTCATCCCGACGGTAAAATAGAAGGCCGTTATTTAAGACAGCAAAAGTCCCTGTCACACCAACGGTGAAAAGTGAAATAGAAGGTCGTCATCCCGATGGTGGAATAGAAGGCCGTCATTCTCACGGTAGAACAGAAGGTCGTCACCTCGATGGTAGAATAGAAGGCCGTCACCTCGACGGTAGAATAGAAGGCCGTCATCCCGACGGTAAAATAGAAGGCCGTTATTTATGACAGCAAAAGTCCCTATCATACCATTGGTGAAAAGTAGAATAGAAGTTCGTCATCCTAACGATAGAATAGAAGGCCGTCATCCCGACGGTAGAATAGAAGACCGTCACCCCGACGGTGAAATTGAAGGCCGTCACCCCGACGGTGGAATAGAAGGCCGTCACTCCGACGGTAGAATAGAAGGCCGTTACTTTGGACAGCAAAAGTCCCTGTCGAGTTAGCGGCTGATAGATGGCAAAGGATCCCGTCACCTCGAATATAGAGATGCCTCGTTGGACTCACTCGAGCCACCCGTCGAGCGAGGGTAAAAGAACTAAAACCCGGCCATGGTGAAAACCCGCAAAGGGCGCCATGGGCAGAATAGGGTACCTCGCTACACGAAAACCCGAAAGGGCGTGTAAGCAAAAGCAAGAGGGGGTCGGGTTGGGTGAAAAACCGAAAGGGCACTCAACTCGATGATGTGAACAAAAAAAGAAAAGGAAAAAAGAAAGGAGACAACAAATAGAGATGTATGCACCATAGCAAGGCATCAAGAAGGAACGTCTGTGTCCAAAATAAAATGCCTCTCATTAATGACAAAATGGGGTTACATGAGTATTGAGGCGAGACCTCATAAATAAGAAAAACACACATTAAAAGAGATGGAGCAAATCACGGGCCTCATGGCAGGTTCCGGAATAGTTATTCTAACGATAAAATGCCCACGTGGGGGGAAGATATTCTTTCTTTCAGGCTCGCCTTCCGGGATTGTACCTCCAACAGCGTTTGCTTTGTAAGAGCCATACGGTCTTCATCCACCGCAATAGCCAGTTCTTGCTCAGCCTTGGAGTCAGCAAGGACATCCTGTCTGGCCTTAGCGGCGTGTAATTCAGCCTGCAAAAGATTTATCTTGGAGTCTAAAGCCGCTGACTCTTCATTATATCCTCTAATGAGAGACCGACGATGCTCCAGGTCATCAGCCAATGGGTTTAGCACCGCTTCACACTCCGACTGTTGCATTTCCAAAGCAGTCAGCTGGTCGGACAGTTCGCGTTGGAGGTAGTCGCGGCGCTTCAAGAGTTTGAGCAACAGAGTGACTATGTTTGCCCAATCATCCAACGAGCATCCCATAATAATCAGAACCCCTGTCATTTGATCTGCAGCAGCTTTCACCCTCTCATAGGGGACGGCAGGGTTCTGACGCACCATCATGCGCAGCGAGGACAACTGTCCCTGGACCATGGCGTCGGATGAGCAAAAGTCTCCGAAAGATCCAACAGCCGGAACCTGAAAGTCTACCTGAGCGTCCACCTCTTCTGCCACAGGCTGGCGTCCACTATGGTAGAACATGAGGCAAGCCCCGCTGAGGAGAGGCTAGCCCCGGTTGAAGAGACATTGAGGGCCCCACCAGAGGTAGCAGAAGTTGTTGTTGCTTCAGAAATAGCCACCTCTTATCAGAAATAGCACTGACCAGTTGGGTGGTCGGCGCCGAAGAGGACTGGTGCTGTCACAAAAGGAGCCAAAGGCGGACTCACTTCAATCTCAGGGGCGGGTTCCTTAACCACGCCTGGCACTTCACTAACTGACAATGAATCTGATATGGGTCCCTGATGTTCGGAAGGTCAACGCCAACTGTCGGCGAAGACTCGAGGGGGTTGAGTTCTTGAACTTCCTCAAAATCCTACGAAAAAGGAAAGGAATTAGAAACAGAGGCCTTAAGCCTTTCGCCAACGGAAGCCTACGTTTCAAAGCACGAGTGGAAGCACTCACGAGTACAAGTTCTGGAGAAGTGGTGGTCTCCGGCCTTGAGGTGACCACGGGAGACCTCTCCCCACTGCTGGAGGAATCCCCTTCAATTCCATCAAGGGCGGAGATTCGCTCTCTCTTCCGCTCTTTAAAAAGACTCTCGTTGTCAGATAAGCTTCCACTTGGCGAAGGGGAGCCATAAACTGCTTCGGCGTCTGAAGAGTCATCTGAAGAAATGGCGACAGGGCTCCGTGACTCCTCCACTGCAATAGTCCGACTGCCTTGCCGAATTTTCATAAGGGCTGCCTTGCCCGCGGCTCGTTGGCTCATCCTGAGAGGAGCAGAGGGCTTCTTGACTCTTCTTCGGGCTATAACTTTTGTGGCCAAACGCTTGCCCGCAGCCCGAGCAGCGGCAGAGTCAGCGGCCGCATCTGGTAAAAGGTTGAACAAATGGGCATTAAAAGAAAGAGAACAAAAGACATCCTACTATCTATGAGGCTATACTGCGACCCTGACCTACCGGTGGAGGGAGAGTGTATCAGACGTTGCAGTAACTGCACCGATGGGTCTTGCCCCGTGACGGGAGGACCTGCTGTTGACGGGATATCATCTGCAGCCCATCGGCGAAATAAACAAAGTAAATAGACAATCTCAGAAGCGAAAAAATGTGTAAGAGCGAGAGGGATCCAGCGAGCACCTAAAGGGGCAGCGTCTTCGCGCTGGCTGCAAAACTCTTCGAATGAGGGAATTGACGGACCCTCAGAAGAAATTGGTGGCAAGGGGGATGCCTCCCTCTTTCTTTTGGAAGCCCCCCGGCTTTAGCAACGCTGCTCGCTATGCTTGACTTCTTGGCTGATAGCTTCTCAGTCAAAGGCTTATAATGGATGTTCTCCTCAGTAAAATAAAGCGGCCTCCTCACTTTCATGATAAGTCCATAATATCGCCGCCGCCGATCCTTTGCAGAGGGGGTCTGAAGAGAAGAAAAGAAGAAAAGAGTTAAAGAAGCTCAAAGAAGAGAGAGGAGAAGAAAACCACAGGCAGCATCTTCCAAGAGAAGAAACAAACCTGTTATGCCCGTATAAAATCGGCTGAGGGGCCAGAAGGTGTGTACGCTTTGCTTGGCCCTGTATGCCGCCTCTTGGATCAGCCAACATACATCATTTTCTGGCAGCAGTCCTCTGCAAAGATGGCCAAATCCTCCTGACCAATTGAAGACAGAAAATAGTAGAGGCTGAGGTAGTCCATGCCCCACCATCCGCATACTGAAAAGACACATGAAGCTCATGTGCCAGAATTGCTTCATAGTCTGCCTCCACGGTCAGATTGTGAACATGAAGTAGCACAAATAGCCATGAAGTATATGCATAGCGGTCTCTCGGCCTGGATCCCCCCGTACTGACAATGCCCGTTATGGATATTCCTTGTCTACCTCCCCGCGTTGCAGTACATAGCTGGAGCTTCCTCCTCATAGGCCACGGTTGTGCGACGACCAGCCGATCCGAGCTAATGTTGCAGAGGTGTTCAAGAGTTGCGGGGAAGGTGTCTTCTTCTACTTCGGGCAAAACCAGGGAGGGAGGAGGATTCTTCTTCTTGGCGGCTTGTCTCGCCTTCAGATATCGATCAACAGCTTTCTGGTCGCCAGACTTAAGGCGCAACAAGTGCTCTGGATCAATATCAAGTGCAGGCTGCGGTTGCGATCGCAGGATTTTACGTTCAGCAGCATCCCAGCAGTCTGTCTTGCACTCTCTATAAAAACTGGTCCGAGCATTCCACCACTTGATATACTCAGGTGTAACCCGGGGTGTGCGGCTGGCATAGGCACCCTGAAGGTGGACAAATCAAACGGTGGAAAAATCCCCCCACTTGCGAGCCTGTTCCAGAAGCTGTGATCCCCCCACGCCCGGCCAGACAATCAAACTTGGCCGATGATGGAGGGATATGCTGATCGTACCCGAAATTACGGGCAAATCTGAAGGGATAATAGGGTTCAAAATAGACGACGCTCCCCCGGCGGAACGTCAACACACTGGGCCGAATTGATAAAGCCCAATCTTTGAGTTTGGGCTCCAGCACGGACCTGGTCTGTCTTTGGCGGCTCATTGGGTGCATAAAATCTTCAATCACATCGTCGCGACACTCCCGATAGCGATTGGCTAATGGGCTTCTGTGGCTGGCCAGGTGCCAGAAATAGATGGTGCCCGGAGAGTCAGTCGGGATACTTGTCAGTTTACCCCGAATCTCGAACAGCTGCTTTGAAAGAGAATGCGGCTCTGCACTGGCAAACTCCAAATTCTTGGAAATAGCCGAGTCGACTGAAGAGATCTAGGGAAACTCTGGAAATAGACCGCAGGCCCAGACACTGAGGAAGTGCCAGGGACCGATCACCCGATGCTGCCTCGGAGCTGAACGGCGACATAGGTCACCAAGACCGGTATACCAGACAAAGTGCCGCAGGGCACAAAGACAACTTGATACCCCAAGCCATCTGACAGGCTGGGTAGATAACATCTGGGTGGAGGATGGAATCGTCGCCCACTGGCAAAGCAATGAACAATCTAATAAGCCAAATACGCCGCACAATGGGTGTGCGGGTCAGCTCCAACCGGTTCGGACCTGGAAGACGGCCCTTCAGGAGGGAATCAGGAATAGTCACCTTCTGGCGACCGGGGTTCTTCTTCGCGGCAATCCCGCCGGCGCTAGCAAGTCCTCATAGCGCTGCTTGTAGGAGAAGAAGTAGGCCAGCCACATATGCATGCTGACCTTGCTCCGTTCTCTCTTATCTCTGGAGCGGCCAGTATTACGGGCGCGGCTGAGCTGGCGGTAGACCTTCATGAGGTACCAGTACGGTACCCCATACAGTATTGCTGCTCCCCGCCTGTCCTGTCTTTGATGATATCCGGAGACACACCTCCTCATAGGGTTCTCCATCGATCGGTAGGCCAGATATTGATAAAGACTCCAAAGGTCAAGGGATGTCTCCCCTTCAGCATATAAAACGTGTTGTATTCGGGGACGAAGACTTCTGCAAGTCTGCAGCAGAGACCTTTGGATAAATTCCCGATACGGGCTGCAAAAAACTGTGATAGACCCCGGCGGTCATCAAAAGTGGCGCATAGTTGTGAAGTACAAAATCAGCGGCTTCCACGACAAAGGTGCGGAAGTGATGGGCATCCGTCGCCCGTAGATCTCCAAACCAACCTGCAGCCAGCTGTGCTTGAAGCGGATTGCCAGACATCCAGCAGAAATGGCTCATCTCTATATCCCCACTGTGTTGGGCAGAGAAATAATCCAAAAGGACCGCTCTTTGTGCACGCGGCCTGAGGAATTGTCCCACCTCGCGGGAGGAAGGAGGGAGCACGTGTCACTTGTTGCCCACTGGGACCAAATCTCCCAGACCCAGAACGGGGGCCCGTCGCCGCGGCTCGCCGATCCGATAAAGGGGCTCAGCACGGAGGACACAGGCAGCCAGGCTGTCCCTTTCGATTAAAATAGCCGCCTCCACCTCCTGGGATAAAAAGGAATCCTTTTTGCCTCCTAGAGCATAAGAATGAAGAAATTGTAGCAGGTGCTTGTCCTTGGGGTAATCTACTCGGTAGTCCTCATCACGAGCAAAAGTGGGTGGCGTCGAGCTGATATCAAGCCTTGACGCATCCATTGTGTCGGCCTCGTCATCAGAAGACTCTGCCGTCATAGCAACTCTGTCATAGCCAAGGGTCAACTGCGGGAAGTCCGCCCATGACAGAAGCGGCACATCCTTCCGAGGGCCTGCACTGCTGGAAGAAGACTTGGGAGCCATGGTTCCTGCAAAGGAAATTAAAGCCACATCAGCGGGCCAATTAAACACTCAAATCCGATAAAATTTCGGCAACATCTCCCTTGTCACACGAACAAGTGGGGGGTTTCAGTGGGTACTCGTCCACGCACTAAGGCAAGACGGCCCCAAACAGAGACATCCAAGCATGTCGAAAAAGCTCTCTGGGAACCGCTGTTACCTCGAGGACCAGCCGACGAGGGGTGAAGCGGCCCAGTGCTTGGTTGCAGTCAAAAGACCCGCCATTTAATTAAAATGCGGTGCAGAAAGAGAAGTGGACCAACGGGAGCCCCGCTGATCTGAAATGGGCCCCCGCCAACAGAAGCAGAAAAGTATTACAAGCAGCTCTCTTTTCAGATTTTGCTTGCAAATCTGAACTGCATCTTCTTGATGAGGAGGGCGCTTGCACCTCATGCTGAGGTTCCTCCACCTTTGGATATAGTCCAGTGCGGACTCATCACCCTTTTGCCTGTTGCGTAGAGCTCGAAACTGTTATCTCCCTCTCAGCAATATAGAACCTCTCTCTAATTTCTTTTGCATGTCGATCCAGTCAGATATGGACCCCCGCTGGCAGACTGGAATACCATTCAAACGCCAGGCTTGTCAGGGAGGAGCCAAAGAACTTCACACAAGTATGATTCATCGCCGCTAAATCTCCCATCACATTGATGTAATAAACAATGTGTTTCTTTGGAGATCCTCGCCCATTGAACTTGTCACAACTTGGGGGCTTGGTGACACCTAGAGGCAATTTTTCACGGCGGGTATGCAGGGTAAGGTACCCTAATGCTCAAAAGCCATTTGCTCTCCGTCTCCCCTTCAGCGAGCTTCATGTCAATTAGCTATTCCACCATGAGCTTGTTGATAGCGGCTGGGTCCACTTGCTGAGGATAGAAGTGGCCGGTTGATTGCTCGGGGTATTGATAATGGCCGCCGGTGGCACCGGGGGCGGCTCTTGATTGTCTAATTGCTGCTCAGGATCGTGAGCTGGCAATGACTGCTGTTGCGCAGAATAAGCTTGCTGCGATTGGTGTGGTTGCTGCTGCTGCTGGAAGAACTGCGGCTGCAACAGCTGGTATTGAGCCTGTGAGCGTGGCTGTTGAGCCGTAGCCGCAGGGGATTGTTGTGGTCGTTCATTTGCTATCCGTACGACAGCACACTGGGCGAGCTTCAATTGACCTGCGGTCCCTTGGGGAGTCTCTCCTGAGCCCTCCACTGCTCGGATGCAGTCCCTCGTCTCTTTGCCTTTGATCTGGCGCTTGAGGTCTGCGATCTCGGCTTGATATTGCTGCAACAATTCCATGATGGCTGGATCTATGGGTGCAGCAAGAGGATCTGTTGCAAGGTGCCCCCCAGGAGTTGCGTCTGGCGGTGGTGGCGGTGGAGGAATATCATCATTGCCCCCACTGCCTTGGGCGGTGACCATGTTGGCACTGACCGCCGTCATTTGTATTGTTGGCACATCTTCATGCCCATATGCGGCTGCCAAGACTGCTGCCGCTGCTCTTCTCCTGGTGATGGCACCAGGCCTCTCTGCCAATTCTGCTAGCTCTTCATCATTGGCTGGCAATGCTCCATACCGGCCCCATATGCCGGCCATGTGGCATGCAAATATCCTGATGTTTCCACTCTGGTCTCTTTCGGCCCTTCGAGAAGTGCGGGTAGGGAAAGATAGCCTTTCGAAAATCGATACCCGGGGTTTAGCTCTCCTGGCATGCTCATGTCGATGTCCGCATGGAACATCGACTCTCATCAGTGAAGCTCCTGGCTGGCGTCCGAGGAGCTCTTGGATCTTTTTGCCTCCTTTCACGCCGCAGAGGGTGTTCATGAGGTGAGGGGTATGGTCAGATGTGACCCTTGTTGCCCCCTGGCGCTCGCAGGTGGTTGAGATCATTGACTTAGGGGAGTCTTCTCTTATCGGCGGTAGGTAAGCACACCTCCGCAGTTCTGCTTTTTTGTTGTGGAAGCAGGCATAAGCATATGCCCCCCCCCCCCCCCCCCTGACGAATTCCAGCCCCGAAGCCTCTGTGTGGGCGACGGTAGTTGGGGATCCTTTTCTCAGCTACATCCGCTGGAGGGTTCTCTCTTGGTGCGGGCTCTTCTGGCCTGAGCTTCTGCACTCTCTTAGGTCGCCAGACCTGTTTGAATTTGATTGGTTTTGGGGGCAGCTTGCCCTTGAATGTGTAGTACATATCTTTAGTTGTATATATTCATTAGTTGCTTTGATGTTTGTGAATGTATGCGCAATTTACGTTACCATACACGTTGTTCATGCCTCCCTGATTTATTCCGCTGCTAAATTAGCGGGGCATGACACAGCGCCATTTAATACTATAACATTTAATCTATGACATTCAAAGTGATATCTATTCAAGTGCTATACAAGTGCTATCGTTACATGCTATTATCATTACATGTCATTCTATTATCGTTCTCGTTGTGCTATTTTCCCTATACCAGTGCTATTGTTCTCTTTCTATCATTACTTGCTCTACATGATCTATACTCTTTAGTTACCCTGCCATTCAAAACATTAATTATTTTAAGCATGCTTGTTCTCATGAGATATTAAGTCCCACTGGGCGTTATTCGCTCATCCTGCGTATTTTATTCATGTGTTCAGGTGAGTCGGATGGCGAGTACCACACGCACGAGGATGGGAACGAGGATGTTGCACAGGAGTGACCCGACCAGCTACCCTGGCTTAGTGGATAGTTAGTTTAGTAGTCAAATCAAGCTGTTAAAGGGCCAACAAGCACTTGATCCAGTGACCCCATAGGAGAGCAATTTTTTTCGACGTTGATATCAAAAAGATAGCCCTGACGATAGAGGACAACTCTTGAGTTAGCTGACTCAGAACATACAATGACAAGATGTTAGCTCAGCCAACTTTGTGTCTACCTCGGTAGGCCGTTAGCTCAACGAAGAACCTGACAACCTAATGAAAAGATTTTTTTGCCCAACCATATCTTATAAGTCAGTAGAGCCTTAACTCAATGAGGAAGCAACATACATTCTTGACCTAATTAGCTAACCTACATGCCAATGAGAGCATGAAATCAGAGCCCCACCTACAACGAGCATCTCTCCATGCATACATTAAGAGGGCATAACCCACATCACCCCCACACCTCCTGGAGTTAACATTAAGACATGGTGTATGTACGGGTAGAAGATTTAAGGGCACCTCCACTCATGGCGAGTGAGATGATCCATATATAGTTGATGACAAGTAGTTGAGCTCTATGTACAATTAAAAAGCCCCATCATTAGCTAGTCAAGGGTCTATAAGCCCGACCATGCTGTGGCCCCACTGCACGAGGATCGTCAATGAGACTCAGCGTATAAAATCCACCAGGAACTCTTAGTTGTGTGAAGTAAGTTCTAAGTCAAAATCAACATGTTCTAGACCCACCAACTCTATAGGGAGCAATTTTGAATCGTTTACCCCTCTTGTTTTGATTATTGTTGGGATCTAACTTAGCCATCAGAAATTTTTTCCTTAACCTATAGATCCCTTGATATCTTGCTCTCCTTTGAGCAAGTCCCACCCTTGTAGCCGTGGAGTGCTGTCCAAGGTTTTTGACCATCTCAGACCATCATCAACTGTAGATCCAAGATCTTGTCTCTCCCAATAACATTATGAATATCTTCCTTAGAGAAAAGAAATGCCTACATTAACTACTCTTTTGTAATGCCGATGTTATATCGAGATTTTCATGTAGGATATAAAAAAAAGAGTAATCATGATATTATAATTTTAATTACATGTTTTTTTCTATAAATAAACTTTTTAATAAGAATATTGTTTATGTAGAGATCACATACAAGGTTAATATGATAAGGTGATCATATATATATATAGAAATGCTATGCTTTCGGCTGTGCCGGGAGCATAGCCGCGCTGGAGGGCCGCGCGCCCCCTTGCGCGCGCCGCGTGGAGGGCGCGGGCCCCCCAGCATTAAATGTTTCTTTTTTTTTAGTTTTCGTGCACTATTTGTGTGCACAAATGATGTATTTGTGTGCACAAATACATCATTTGTGTACACAAATTAAAAAAAAAAGAAGATTAAATGTTGGAGGGGCCCGCGCCCTCCACGCGGCGCGCGCAAGGGGGCGCGGCCCTTCCAGCGCGGCTATGCTCCCGGCACAGCCGGAGCATAGCATTACTCATATATATATATGCTGTCTGCAATGTTCCTATATTAATCCTATATTAATATTCACTCACTTGTCGAGAGAGAGAGAGAGAGAGAGAGAGAGAGAGAGAGAGAGAGAGAGAGAGAGAGAGAGAGAGGAGAGAGAGAGCGAGAGAGAGAGCGAGAGAGAGAGAGAGAGAGAGAGAGAGAGAGAGAGAGAGAGAGAGAGAGAGAGATGAGAGAGAGAGAGAGAGAGAGAGAGAGAGAGAGAGAGAGATAGAGAGAGAGGAGAGAGAGAGACGATGTAGGGATCAGGTGGATCCGTTTACTGCAATAATGATCTGGCCCTTTGGCTTTATGCCTTTCTCTCCTTTCGTTAGGATGGAAATGGATTCCCATGATGCAAGCTAGCTAGCTAACTCCCTATAGCAATTCAAAAAGAGGGAAGAGATAGATAGATGGATGGAGTGGTACTAGACAATGGGGGTGATATGTATGCCCCCTGTCCTCAAAGCTTGGGACTTTAAGCTCACGAGGCAGCCATACCGCATGTTGGTGTGGTTTTGATTGCCACCACAATAGGTTTTCCATCGAAGCTGAAGGCTACTCTGGTTAGGCGCGCAGTGATCATCTAGACGTGAAGGGGCATGCTTGCACGTATTGTTGGGAAACAAGAGTTTGGCATATATATGACTATACTTTCCGTCTTAGAGAAGCAGTTCAACATATAACCCTGTGGGATCTGAAGAGTGCCAAATGTACTATGTAGAAGTCTATAGATTTGAGCGGCATGTGGGGTTCCCGTACGTAGGGTAGATATGACAAAAAGCTCACATAACAATTGTATTAATCTAGGTCACGATAGTAAACTGTTGTCTTCATCAACCTATAGCTTTTACATTGTATAGTGTTGTATAGTGCACGTCTTGACCTACCTCCCTAGGTATATATGATCGATCTACCTCCGGGTTAGGGGGGGTTTGGGAGGTGCATGTGATCATGCGATTGGGCCGAAGCAGTGCATGCGGTGATGCAGCTAGCTAGGCCGGTGCGCATGTTGTGGAAACATAAAAGAATTGGATGTTGATGCCCCTAATCGGAAGTTAGGAGCTGCTATCTGACCTCAGTAAGGTAGCCTGGTCATATACTGCATGAGGTCAGAGAGAGAGAGAGAGAGAGAGAGAGAGAGAGGAGAGAGAGAGAGAGAGAGACTACATTGGGATATTGTATTCACCTTCACAGTTCACATAGTTAGGTCTTTCATGGTTACCAGCTGGTTTGAAACTGATCTCTTCGGAGGGTGGGATCTGCTAGTTTTTCTCGCATTCAATTAATCCCGGCCCCCACTACTTGCTTCCATGTTACCTGTGAAGACCCAACTCCCTGAAGTGACCCTCCAGTAGTGGCGGTAGGTGAACGAACCAGTGGTAGCAGGTGCAGGAGGGGAGAGAACGGCAGGTCGGTGGAAGGAGGAGCAGCAGCCGTACGTGTCGCGGCCGGGACGCCAAGCAGCTGCCGGTGTTTTGGTGGGTGGTCTTTGGCTGGACAAGAACAACGGGGAAGACGATGGGCTCGACCCCATAGCCCGTTGTGGTTCCCGTCTGTCTGGACCCACCTTGGCCCATAATGTTAAAACTTTGGACCATTCTTGGCCTATCGCTGGCCTGCCCCTAAACCGGTCCACATGTATATTTTGCAGCACATTAACAGCCCTTCTATAAAATTAAGGAAGCGATTGTTCAACTTTCACATGGCATAAATTTCGCTTGGTATTTATACAAAATTTTCCCAAAAAGATGAACTCCCAATACTCCAAGAATCTGAGGTATATAGCCGGCAAGTATACTTTGCTTCGCTTTGTGCTTCGTGGTTATTTGGCCTATTATAAACATTGCTCTTCAAGCCTCGTTTTATATATGAACATCCCTATGTATACTACTACATGAAAATTTCGCGCGTCCAAAAGCCTCATCGATGATTCCATTATTTGGGAGGGCTAAAGGCGCTGTGTTTTCTTACTTTTTCAGACACAGCTGAAAAATCACACATTTTAATTATCTAAATACATTTATATTTACGTAGAGTGTTGTAAAAGCCTAAAAAGCACATGTATATATATATATATACTAGATCTCTATCCGTGCGTTTCACGATTTTTTTTTAATATATATTTTATTATAATAAATTTATAAATTATAAATTAGATTTGATATGATTTATAATAGAGGAGTATTATATAGAAGAAAAGAAAACCTAATTTTCATGCGGAACACTAAATAGATCAAATATGAGAGATGCATATTATAATGGAGGCGAGTACTTATATTTTTAGATGGGGGTGGTGGATTGGATAAAAAATACTATTTTTTGTCAAGGGCGGGCCAAATGGAGAAAGGGAGAGGATTTGAATATTAAATCCCGTTGAATTTGCTGCTTGCGGTGGCAGCACATAAAGAGAGAAAGAAATACAAAAATAGAGAGAAAGAAGAAGGGGGATAGTTTTAGGCGGTATCACATATCTCAGTTTGGGCGGGAAAAGAAAATTTCTGGTACTACCACGTGTACTTCTAAGACTGAGTTTTATTATAATAATATAGATATGGGCGTCATGATCTCTATATTCAACTCAAACAACATGCCTGCCCGTTACCTATTATGTCTCTCTCTCTCTTTGGATATTGGAGGACATGGTTCACAATTGTGGTAGGGTATTGAACCTCGTATGTGATATTGAAAAAGGGAAAAATATAAATAATTTATATTTGAGGACGTGGTTTTTCATGGGACCCATAGAATTAATACGGTTCATTTTAATCTTTTGTCTACTTATGTACTTTTCACGTGTCTCCAGACAGACACTTTGAGGGCCTCTGAGCAAACACATGCTCGAGCACATGAGTTAGGACTTGCCAGTTGTCTCCGGATCTTTAAGCTCTTCTTATCGAGTACCTGTTGATCACATTCATGGGTACTATAACTACTCTCATCATGCCAGTATCCGCACCCTCGGAGGTTTGAAACTCCTCAAAACGGATGTTTGACGAGGTCACTTCCCACAATATAGGCGGTTTCCAAGCCATGATCTATCTAACATCCTTTTGTTGGAGCATTAACTGTTGCTTTTAATGGACCCTTACAACTTGCAGACAGATGAACTGTCCAAACACCGGTTATATAATGGGATCTGAACCTCAACCGCCAAGTACGCAATCTCCGCTACCCAAAACCTCTCAAGACCCCTCTATCAAGAGTACACTGACTTAGCCATCTGAGGGTTCTCCCCTGATTCTTCAAATCAAGGTCTTTTGACATTCTCTTTTCATTCTTGCATGCTCTTCACGTCCACTGATCGAGCTTCTTCTCATCTCTCAAGTTGTGTAGAGAAGTAGTTGCTCTCGACCACTTTTTAATAGTTATAATATTAATTGTGAAAATTTCTCTACTCATTATTTTTAAGTTTTAAGTTGAAATATTCAATCTAATACAAAATTGAACATAGTATAAGAACTCTTTATACAATGATCAAACCGTGCACCATGAGTTCATGATTAATCCGATAGAGCCTAAAAGTCAACCTGCACTTGAGGGGGACGTGTAAAAATAATCTTATATTGAAAAGTGAAAAAATATAAATGAACTTATAATAGAGTTGTCAGCTTATAATTTTTGAGTTAAAATGCACAATCCAAAAAAATCTAAGATATATAAGCCCTGGCCGTAACCTCACAAGCCCTCCCGGGTGAGTCAGCATATCGTTCCCATGCGTGTCTGCACGACAGATCACAGCGTCCACCCCCGTCGACGTCGCTGCTGCTTGGTAGGTTTCGCGTCCTACAACCGGCCCCCATTAGTTGGGGAGAACGTTGAAACCATGTAGAGGCGTCTCGGTCGACCCTAGCCGCGCGCGCTCATGGCATCTTTTCAAAGCTTTGCCTGTGGATCAGTCAGAAGGTTTGCAGAATCTCGCCCGTTGTTTTGACGAAGGGAAGTGAAGGAAAAGTGCGACTCAAACTACATCGATTCCTCTTGGTTTGCATGGCAGATCGATCCACTGTATGCAGCGAAGGAAAGAACATGATTGGGACCCTGATGCTTCCAGAAAATTCTTCTTCTCTCCTTGGGCTAGTCCTCTCAGCGGAGGTCAGAGATACGGTGTTTGGTAGGTTGACTCGGCCGCAGTATTCTGGTCGTCTCCCACCATAAACATGCGTAAAGCAAAACGTTTGAACCGCTGACCATAAACCCCACCCACGTTTATGCTTGGAGCGGGCTTTGTTGAAGATGGCGAAGCGCCGGATAAGTTGATACGTGGACCATCGAGTTACCCACATCTCGCTCACCGAGAGTGTGGCAGCTTCTACATCACGATGAGGCCACCAATGATCATTGCACTGGTGAAGAAAGTTCAAAGGGAGAGGTTGGGGGCGATTGAATCCTGTGGGCGATCACCACGTTCTTATGATCATGGGAAAGGAAAGGAAAGGAAAATTCTCTTACTCGTGCATACTCTATTGGGAGCCACATGCTCTACAAGATCACAATTTACAAGGGAGCTTGTCACTACATGTTAACGTAGGAAGTTACGTAAATGAATGCCTTAATTATAAGATGGTAATTCTAGACTCGATGTTCCAGAAGTGGGTGTATTTGTGCCCATTTACTACTGGATACCAAAATGTACTACAAACAATTCTTACAAAGCAATGATGGGTTATTTTAAAGTTTCTTCTAGAATTTTATTGATAAGTCGTACTAATTCTTTTCCTACTAGCATGGATCAGGAACATCTTGCTTCTAATTCTATGAGAACCCTAGATCTCTAGAGAGAGAAGCTCTGGTTTTTTGTGGCCGCGGCCATAGTCCCCCCCGGGGGGGGGCCCTTGCGCCCCCCTCCTCGGCTTCCCCTTCCTCCTCTCCGGACCATCCTTCAACGCTGCCATCCAAAAGCTATGCTCGAGCTCTCGCGGATGCGCCCTTGTTTGCACCGGTCTCCATCGCTGTTCATCCACCGGCCTTTACTGATCTTGGAGAGCCGACGGTTTTCTTCTCCTCTGATGAGATTGCTGCCACTCTCAAACCTCTCCAGTTTGCTATAGTAGCTAAAACTCTATATGGACGACCTCCATTTCAAGATATCAAGCATCTGCTTTAGCAGTGCGTCTCAGCCTTGGTCACGACTTTATCATTGCTGTCATGGATAATCGCCATCTTCTACTCCGATGTACTTCTGAGGATGATTACTTGCACTGCTTGCTGCGTGAACAACTTCTCGTGAAGGGTTTTCTATTCAAGTTTCTGAAGTGGACAATCGACTTTGAATGTGGAAAGGAGCCTCCATTCGCGCCGGTTTGGGTAGAGTTCCCTGCTTTGAAATTAACCAAATTTGTTTCATGAAACCTGTATTCGCTCTATTGCAGGGAATATTGGGCGGGTATTGCAAGTGGCTCTATGTACATCTCAACTTATAAATGCCACGACAGCCTATGCATGCGTAGAACTAGATCTCTTGAAGGATAAGCCCTCAAGGGTTTGGATAGGAATGCGGTCTATTGGTTTTTGGCAGAAGATCTTGTACCAGCGTATGCCTGAATATTGCACATCTTGTTGTTTGTTGGGCCATGCTGCCTCGTCTTGCCATCGCTCACAAATTTTCACATCCAAAGTTGATTCTGCCAGAATAGCTCCCACCGCGGAAGTGCCGGATCTTCATTCACGGCATAGGTGGACGCCGAAGAACAATTCTCTTAGGGATGACCCTTCTAGAATTCAAGGGCAAGCTTTTGTTCGGCCGGCTGGAAAGGAGCAAGGTCTGGTCGCTGAGGGCTTGCTTGGAGATGCGAGGTTTGATTTGCCGAATTTGGTGGTTCCCTCGCCTGGACATGTTGCTTCCGACGGAGCTGGTACTGCGACGGCGCCATCGAGCGACCTGGCGTCTTCGCCGCCAGCACTGGACAATTTCGCGTTGCTCGTGCAGAATCCTCACGTTTGAGAAAACCTTTCTATCCTTGGTGCGGATGATCCGCACCCAAGGAGGGGAACGGGAACATCATCGATTTCATCCCCAGCTGGAGCCTGCCTTAATCAGAATGCGCAAATCTTGCATCCTCCGGAAGCCTCCTTTCCGCCTAATGCTCCTGCTTTTTTAGGGTCCGAAGAAGGTCGGCCTGTTATGCTGGGCCTTTTGAGCTCTACGGTGGACCCCAATAACCAAGCCGCCAAGGATGAAGTGGAGCCCAACGTGGTTAATATCCAAATATCTAAGGAGTCTTCTATTTTGCTCATCCCTACGGGCGATCTTCTTGCTGCCCGTGAGGAAGCATTTACCAGCTGTGAGGCGGCCACTCTTCTGGTTTCTACACAGGTGCTAGTGGAGCAGGATGAGCAAGTGGAACAATTTCTTTCTGGGAGAGTTGAGGCAGCTAGAGATTCTCATACTGCAGCCAAGGTAGTTTCCCCCTTGTCGTTTGCGCAAGTAGTGCACCAGTCTAAGTCCTCAATTATTCAGACAAAATTGGTTAATGGAGAGTGCTCCAACACCCTTTCTAGCAGTTCTTTTTCTGAACGTCGAAAAACTATTTCACGTCCTTCTCGTAAAGGTGTGGGTTAGGATTTCTCTACCGACTGCTAGAGAGCTGTAACATCCCATATTACCTTTGACCAGTCGCCCTCCGTCAAGGTAGCGACACCCTGTCTGTCGCCTTTTGAAGGCGACAGGGTGGTGGTCGCGTTCTGCTTGGGAACGCGACGGCCAGGCTGTCGCTTTCTCTCTGCTGCTAGCAACATGCGACTCTATCGTTTTGCTGTCTGAAGAGAGGTGACAGGTGTCAACCTGCGACAGTGGGAAGGCGACGGGTCCTCCGTCGCGACCTGGTGTCAGGCCTGCATGGCTGACACGTGGCGAGGTCGCAGGTCAACTCGACCATTGACCAGGGGATAGCAACAGGATGTATGTCGCCTTCAATAAAAGAAGGCGACGCACCCCCTGTCGCGTTCTCATGTTCAAAGGTTTAAGTGCCCAAGCCGAGAGCACAAGCCCAGTTCGTCTCCTTGCTTGGTGAAGGCTTCTCCTCGGCGAACTGAGGCTTGGGGACTCCGTGGGAGGCTTGGGAGGGAGGCCTTGGTGTTCCTTTGCAAGGTAAGGTTTGTGTGTTTGTTGTCTTGTCTTCCTTGGTTGATCTCTCCCTCACTGTTCTCCTTCTCTCTCTTGACATGCATGGATGTTCTTCAAGGAAGGGGAGGTGCTCGGTTCGTGGGAGGAGGCTCGTGGATCGTCGGAGCCCAGAGGTGGAGGGTTGCTAGCTACGAGAAGGGCCCTTGAGGTTGGATCTTCACCTCGAGGTAGGGAACCAAACCCTCCCCCCTAGATCCACTTCCTAGGATCCTTACCACCCCCCCCCCTTCCAAGCCTAGATCTACCATGCTAGGTTGTTTTCATGCTTTGTGTGATAGTGGTGATTGGTGGTTTCCCTTGCATGCAATGGGTTTGTCTTGAGGTTTGAGGGTTGTTCTCCATGATGAGTAAGATGCATGTGAGTGTAGCCTAGTTGCATGCTTGTTGGGGTTCCTTGAGGGTGTTTGAGCTCATTAGAGGTATGTTTGCTAGCCTACATGATCCCCTCCCCACGGTGGTGTTTGTGGTGTGGTTGAGGCCCTGAAGAAGGGAGCCTCGGTGTGTTGCACCTGATAAGGCGACACCTTTGGTGTCGCCACCCAGGTGGCGACACATCGATGCGTCGCCTTCAGGAACTCCTGAAGGCGACAGCATCTATGTCGCCTTCTTGGTGGCGACATGGGGGCCGTCGCCTTCTTCCTACTTTTCCTCGTTCCGGTTCAGGGGCTGTTCTGGAGCACTGACATGTTGCGACATAGCCTATGTCGCAACCAGATCAGTAGGGTTGCGCCGGCCTGGGTGTCGCCTTCATGAAGGCGACACCAGGCTTGTCGCCTTCTCAGTCAGAGAAGAGACTTGGCAACCTGCTCAGTGTCTTGCTTCCGCTGCGACTCAGTTTTCTCTGCACCTGTGCTGTTTCCTAGTACAGTGCTACTGCTAGTCTCTCTCTCTTCGCCCGGTGCTAGGCACTTGAGGGATTGTCCGTGAGACAGGTTGTTACCGTTACCTGGGACCCCCGGTTCCTGCGCGTCTGTGTCAGAGGGTGTTGCTCCAGACGGCGGGATTTGCTCGAGTCGTGACTTTGGTAGCAGTAGGAGAAAACGGTGGGACAGCGACGTGGTCGTTTGTGGAGCTCTCTTAGCTGAGACTGGGATGCCGGTAGTGTGTGACTCGTACGGTGCAGTTCAGCTAGTCCGTTCTCACTGCCTCACTCTACGTGGTTCCGGTACCACCTAGAGGTGTCAGGCGTGGGACCGTAGTCCGGCCAGACTACGGCAGTTCGTGGTTACTTGTGGTTCCGCGTCTCACTCCGATGGGAGGTGTCAGACATGGACCGTTGGTCGAGGGTAAGACGCGCGGCGCTCCTGACCAGCTGACTAGAGTAGTGCACTGTAGCTAGTGTGCTTGTCCAGGCAGTTCGTTGTCTGTGTTTACAGCTGGGTTCCTGTGGTGCCTTGGTTTACACGGGTTTTCCGGTCCCGCCGAGTTGCTTAGACCGACGACTATGTAGTTCTTTCACGCTTCCACACTTAACTCTGTTTAGTAGACTAGACTTTACTGTTTTATTTAATTATTGCACTAGTCTATTTATGCTTGTGGAACCAGTGGGAGATTGGTAGTCCCTACACCACAAGAAAATGCGGGATTTCCGACGGATTCAATCCGTCGAAAATCCGACGGTATTCCGTCGGAAATCCGACGGTATTCCGTCGGAAATGATTCCTTCCGACCGATTTCCGTCTAAAGCCCGTCGGAAACGATCCGTCGGAAATAGATGGTCAGAAATTTCCGACGGATAACATATCCGTCGGAATTCGGTCGGCAACTCCGACGGATATATCGGTCGGAAACACGGTCGGTATTTACCGACGATTTTTCCGTCGGCAAATACGTCGGTATACCGGTCCGTAAATGTTGACACATTTTCGGTCGGAAACCATCTGTCAGCATATTCCGACGGAATTACCGACGGATATTTCGGTCGGAAATTCCGACGGATAATGAACCGTCGGTAAATCCGTCGGAAATTAAACCATATATATTTTTTAAAATTAGAAAATAAAAATGGTTTGTGAACCCTGCTACAATGTCAAACCTGCTACAGTATTCATAAATTTAACAAATACTCACAATCAACATAATATCATAACATACAATAAATATAAAATCATACAAAATAATGAATACAAATATCAAGATAAATCTGTTGGATCGTCTGCTGTCCCTGCCTCGTCATCGTCTGGAGCTGGATCCTATATTAAAACAAATTAAAATGAGAAACATTAATAATAAATAAAAGACATACATTATTTTCAATAGTGAAATTTAAAACTTATGATACAATAGTATTTTTAGATCCGTTATATGAAGTTGGGTGTTTTTCGATCGGTCGTTTGAATGGCCAAGCCATCCGGAGATCAAATTAGATTCCGTCAGTTTCTACACGTCGCTTAAACCACCCGGTCGTGTCGGAGAAAACGGCACGTCGATCCGATCCCTATTTGGGATTTTGGACCCCCGGGTTGTGTGTGTTAAGGCTTTTATATGAAGTTGGGTGTTTTTAGATCGGTCGTTTGAATGGCCAGGCCAATCCGGAGATCCAAATTGGATTCCGTCAGTTTCTACACGTCGCTTTAACCCACTCGGTCGTGTTGGAGAAAACGGCACGTCGATCCGATCCTTATTTGGGATTTTGGACCCCCGGGTTGTGTGTGTTAAGGCTTTTATATGAAGTTTGTGTTTTTAGATCGGTCGTTTGAATGGCCAGGCCAATCCGGAGATCCAAATTGGATTCCGTCAGTTTCTACACGTCGCTTTAACCCACCGGTCGTGTCGGAGAAAACGGCACGTCGATCCGATCCCTATTGGGATTTTGGACACCCGGGTTGTGTGTGTTAAGGCTTTTATATGAAGTTGGGTGTTTTTAGATCGGTCGTTTGAATGGCCAGGCCAATCCGGAGATCCAAATTGGATTCCGTCAGTTTCTACACGTCACTTTAACCCACCCGGTCGTGTCGGAGAAAACGACACATCGATCCGATCCCTATTTGGGATTTTGGACACCCGGGTTGTGTGTGTTAAGGCTTTTATATGAAGTTGGGTGTTTTTAGATCGGTCGTTTGAATGGCCAGACCAATCCGGAGATCCAAATTGGATTCCGTCAGTTTCTACACGTCGCTTTAACCTACCCGATCGTGTCGGAGAAAACGGCACGTCGATCCGATCCCTAGTTGGGATTTTGACCCCCGGTTGTGTGTGTTAAGGCTTTTATATGAAGTTGGTGTTTTTAGATCGGTCGTTTGAATGGCCAGGCCAATCCGGAGATCCAAATTGGATTCCGTCAGTTTCTACATTCGCTTTAACCCACCCGGTCATGTCGGAGAAAACGACACGTCGATCCGATCCCTAGTTGGGATTTTGGACCCCCGGGTTGTGTGTGTTAAGGCTTTTATATGAAGTTGGGTGTTTTTAGATCGGTCGTTTGAATGGCCAGGCCAATCCGGAGATCAAATTGGATTTCGTCAGTTTCTACACGTCGCTTTAACCCACCCGTCGTGTCGGAGAAAACGGCACGTCGATCCGATCCCTATTTGGGATTTTGGACACCCGGTTTGTGTGTGTTAAGGCTTTTATATGAAGTTGGGTGTTTTTAGATCGGTCGTTTGAATGGCCAGGCCAATCCGGAGATCCAAATGGATTCCGTCAGTTTCTACACGTCGCTTTAACCCACCCGGTCGTGTCAGAGAAAATGGCACGTCGATCCGATCCCTAGTTGGGATTTTGGACCCCCGGTTGTGTGTGTTAAGGCTTTTATATGAAGTTGGGTGTTTTTAGATCGGTCGTTTGAATGGCCAGGCCAATCCGGAGATCCAAATTGGATTCTGTCAGTTTCTACACGTCGCTTTAACCCACCCGTCGTGTCGGAGAAAACGGCACGTCGATCCGATCCCTAGTTGCGATTTTGGACACCCGGGTTGTGTGTGTTAAGGCTTTTATATGAAGTTGGGTGTTTTTAGATCGGTCGTTTGAATGGCCAGGCCAATCCGGAGATCCAAATTGGATTCCGTCAGTTTCTACACGTCGCTTTAACCCACCCGTCGTGTCGGAGAAAACGGCACGTCGATCCGATCCCTAGTTGGGATTTTGGACCCCCGGGTTGTGTGTGTTAAGGCTTTTATATGAAGTTGGTGTTTTTAGATCGGTCGTTTGAATGGCCAGGCCAATCTGGAGATCCAAATTGGATTCCGTCAGTTTCTACACGTCGCTTTAACCCACCCGGTCGTGTCGGAGAAAACGACACGTCAATCCGATCCCTATTGGGATTTTGGACCCCCGGTTGTGTGTGTTAAGGCTTTTATATGAAGTTGGGTGTTTGAAGGCTTTTATATAAACTTGACATTCTTTAGTGGTTTTATCTCATGCACAGTATATTAAATTAATACTAATACTGACCTGAGGTGCTGGCTGTGAGGGCCGTACTCCCTGCATGGCTGAGATCAACTGCTGAACCATGTCGCCAAACTGCGTCCGTAGCTCCTCCCGAATGAGCCTCTAATCTCCTCTACGGAACTAGCGGGCGGCGCAGCAGATGAACTCGCGTATGCTGGGGGAGCGATCGAACTGGCATATGAGGACAACACTGGTTGAGTATCCAGGCTGTCCCCAAAGCCGTACACTCGGCCCTTCCTCGGCTCTCCCGCTGCCTCGACCCAAGCCTCTGCATCCAAGTCTGGCTGAGGAGTGCCCTCTGCATAACGCTCCGTCATCGTCCTGTCGTACCTCTTCTGCAAAATAAATTAAAATTAAATTATTAAAAATAAATTAATTTAATATCATAATTGAATTCAAAATTTATAGGTTGACTTACAACGATCGTGCGGGCACTCTCGTTAACATAGTCATCCGTCCCCTTCCGCTTATGAGTCCGATCAATAACTCGCGAAAGGTAGGGGCACGCTCGAGCTCGTGATGCTTATAATTCAACGGACGTAGTTAGTTTGACAATAATAATCAATGTACTAAACAATTGAACAATATTATGCTTACCAATTGTTGACTGTGGGTCGCATAAGATATGGACCCAATAGTATGCACATTCTTCTCCGGATGAGTTGATCTGTTGCGTATGGCCGCCTGTGACCGCTGCTGCCATGGTCCAGTAGCCCATCGCTCACAAAGGGACTGCCATAATCCTTCCTCAGCCAAGAAGGGCCGTCATCAAGCCAAGCCCTAGGATCCCTATTGCCTGTGCTCTTTTGCGCCTTGTCCCGGGCCTCCCACATCGACTTTCTTAAATTAGTCTGGGCAGTAGACTCCCAGACGGCTCGAGCTCGAGGGAGATCCTCGGGTCTCGTGAATGTGAACCTCCGCTGTAAAGAAATGAAATTACTCAGCTTTCTGCACGAACATGGATAGTAATTAAATAAATGACAGATAGTTATCTAAGATTTAAAAATACCGTGAACATGTCAAATAACTGATCCCGGACGGACACCGGGAACTCTCTCCATGTGTCCACTGGTCCTGGAATATGTGCATGGACCAGCGTCGTAATATGACGGGAAGCAGAACGGGATCTATCTTCCCCCTGCAATTGCACATTAATTTTGTACATGAAATGTATAACATCAATAACAAATAAAGTAAATTTGAACTGATCAACTTTACCCGGAGATCCAGCATGGATGCCGTCCCGGTAGCTGAGGGCCCCCCTCATCCGCTGCTGCATGCGGACCCTGGACCTCTGTTGAAGACAATTAAGCACACTATTGTTCGATAAATTGCAAGACAACAAACATACTAATGAATGGAAGCTGACACGTACCTGGTGGTGAGGAAGAAGGGAAAGGTGGCACTGCTCCTGTGCTCGGCGGGGAGGCGGTCGCTGAAAATTTTTTACACATTAGAAAATATGAATTTAACTTGAACAACAAATATACGTATACCTGCCGCATGGACGACCGGCGTGGACGGGGAGGCAGACGTCGACGGGGAGGCAGACCCTGCAAAATTGTATGTACGTTATATCTCGTGAATTAAATATGAACAATAACGTAAATGTGGTCTTTCTGTACATATGCATATACCTGTCGTGGACGGGGTCCGGACCCTCTGCCAACGGACGTAGAAACCGTCCGACTCCGTCCTCCACGTACCATATCTCTTGAGATAAAAAATACATCCAAATTGTCATCAGCAATAAATTTTGAAGTAGCAATTTAATATGAAAATATAATTAGCAATAACACGAAGTTCTTACAAAATATAGGGTATATTATCGTAATTCAACATCAGATGCTTCGACATGTTTAATTCAGCATCATCTTCTTCATCATCTTGGAATTCATCCTCCTCATGCGGGGAGTCTTCATCCACATCAGACTCCACCTCTCGCTCAAGGGCATTTGGGTCAACTTCTTCCTGTTCGTTATCCTTATGTAAGCAAATTGTTTCATTTATCATGAATATTGAACTGCGTAGAAGCTGCAAACTCTCGTGCGTTACTCCTTTCCGATTGGAAATAATTGTCATTAAAACCGTCGAGCTCATCATCAGGCGGCAGAAGCTCATACTCAGGGAATAACCTTGATTTCACTCTACATGCAGCCCACCAATCTTAATTTCAGGGATGAATAATTGAATAATAAATTGTTGCGCTTGTGCCGCCAGTATGAATGGCTCGTATGTACTCAACTTGGACTTATGCTTGACATCGACAATTCCATATGTTGTGTCATGACGAATAGATGTCGGATCAAACCAATGACACTTGAAGAGAAAATAATGTTGTCTTGTCCCAAAAATTGCAGTTCAATGACTTCTTCGAGAATGCCATAATAGTCAATTTCATTTTCATTGTAGGCACTTCCTTTCACACATACGCCGTTGTTCATCGTAGACTTATTGCGTCCATAATCTCTCGTGTGAAATCTGTATCCATTCACAATGTAACCTGGGTAGACACGAACAATCTTCGAGGGTCCATAACTGATCTCTTGTACTCTTAAATCGGTAATAAAACCTTGATCAACCTATTAGCAAAAAAATAGACAGACTTACAACAACTAATTATGCATAAGAACGTAACATATATGATTCAAAATATTTAGACACATACTCGAGATCTTAACCAACTCGGAAAATACTTCTCCCGTTCCTTTTCAACTTGCACGTCCGTCAGACGTGGATTTCGTTGTAGTATGAACGAGTCAAACTCTCTGCAATGTAAATGTCACACAACCGTTCAGTTTACCAGCATTGCATGTAAATGATGTATATCATAAGTGAGCACAACTTACTCAATGTAGGGCTCTAGTTCTGCGCAATTCATGAAGATGTAGATCTCCGTAGCTACCAACTCTCTGTCTTCAAGTGGGCGAGTAGAAGAATATCCGAACGCCCGTCCGAGACACTTGAATATAGAGAGTTGGTACGACACATAGGATTCTCCACCATCATCATTACGTGGAGGTTGAGTGCGTCGGGTTTCTATTTCCGTGTCAAAGTACATCGAACAGAAGTTCGATATCTCCTCAATGAGGTATGCCTGGGTAATGGAACCCTCAACTTGTGCTTTGTTGCGGACTTTCATCTTAAAATCGTGCATGCACCTACGATAATAATAGATCGAATGAATACATATGAAATATAAAATTCGCCGTAATGTGAATAAACTACGGATATAGAAATATACCTCTCAAACGGATACATCCATCGAAATGTACTGGTCCTCCGACCCTAGCCTCATATGGCAAATGGATGATCAGGTGCTCCTATTGAATCAAAGAATGCTGGAGGAAATATCTTCTCTAATTTGCAGACTGTCTGTATTATATTTTGCTCCATATTTTGCAAGTCAAGAAGTCTGAGTTCTGATGCTGTTAAAATTCAGAAGAAATGACTCAGCTCAGTCATTGCTCCCCATATTTGCTTTGGCAACAACTCACGAAAAGCAAGTGGGATCAGTCTTTGCATGAAAACATGACAATCATGACTCTTCATTCCGTATATTTTCCCCTCATTGATATTTACACAACGGGCAATATTCGAGACATATCCATCTGGAAATCTTAATTGCTTCAACCATTGCAACACTTCCTTAATCTGTCTGGCCCCAAGCACATATGCAGCTTTAGGTTGCAACACTTTCCCTTGAACATGCTGCAGCTCTAGTTCTGGGCGTCTGCAAAGTACTTTCAAATCCAAACGTGCTTTGACGTTGTCCTTCGTTTTGCCTTTGATGTCCATAACTGTGTTGAACACATTATCAAAAACATTCTTCTCTATATGCATGACGTCAAGGTTATGTCGTATCAAAAGTGTAGACCAATAAGGTAATTCAAAAGATGCTTTGCTTCACCCAATTGTGATCCTTCCCGAAGCCAGGGATTGTCGAGTACTACCAGCCAGTTGTGTTACCGTCGGTACGTTCTGGACCCGCCTCGCCATGTTTCCACCAGACACCCGTTCCATATCCACCTGCTCCATCACAGTTGTATTTTTCATAAAAGAATCCTTTTGCTTTCGGAAAGGATGGTCACTCGGTAGAAACCGACGATGACAATCGAACCAACATGATTTCCCCCAGATTTCAACACAAATGATTTAGAATCCTCCATGCAATAAGGACATGCCAATCTCCCATGTGTGCTCCAACCAGATAACATGCCGTACGCAGGAAAGTCACTTATTGTCCACATTAATGCAGCCTTCAAATTGAAATTCTGTTTTCTGGATGCATCATAACAGAGAACCCCATCTGACCATAACAATTTCAGCTCATCAATCAACGGTCTAAGATAATGTCTATATTTTTTCCTGGAGATTTGGACCCGGAATGAGCAATGAAAGGAACAGATTCTCACGCTTCATGCACATGCCTGGCGGAAGGTTATACGGTGTTAGGAATACTGGCCAACATGAGTAAGATGCCACCGAGCTCCGAATGGATTGAAACCGTCTGTGCATAAACCCATCCGCACGTTACGTGGATCCCTTGCGAAGTAAGAATGAGTACGACTAAAATGAGCCCAAGCTTCACCATCGGCAGGATGACTCATTTCACCTTCGTCACGACGGACTCTTTCTGCATGCCAAGTCATATGTCCAGCTGTCTTCGGGGACATGAACAACCGCTGCAATCTGGGTGTGATCGGAAAATACCGCAATGACTTATACGGAACATCCTTCTGCTTTGACTTGTCCCTCTCTTGGGCTTGAATCTATCATGATTACAAATACAGCATGATGTCTTATCTGCATCATCTTTGTAGTACAGCATACAGTGATTCGGACATGCATCAATTTCATAAAACCAAGTCCCAGATCATTCACCATCTTCTTTGCACGTAAAAGTCAGCAGGTAACCTCTCTGATTGAGGAAGCATACTCTTGACGAGTAAGAGAAGCCGGTCAAAACAACTCTCGCTTATATGAAATTCAGATTTCAAATTCAGTAGCTGCGACACTGCAGACAACCGTGTATGCTTCTCACAACCATCCCATAATGGCTCATCAGCATCTCGAAGTAACTGATAAAATCTCTGAGCTGTATCATTCGGCACTTCTTCATTTGTTTCATCTTCATGCATATTGAACTCTGGACCAGCAGCATCGACAACCATGTCTACGTACGTACTTGTGGACGCAAAGTAATGAGCCTGTGCAAACGACTGAATAACATGCTCACCATGACACGACCCATCTCATAATGGGCAACAAATCCTCTCGTATACAAATGATGCTGCACATCCCATGTCGATATCCACTTTATGTTCTTACAAGCCGAACACGGACATCGGATGTTACCCATCGGATCGACTGCTACTGAGGAATTACTCAATGCAAACTGAATAAAACTGTCAACTCCGTCTTTAAACTCCTCGGTGACAACTCCATTCACCATTCCACGGTACATCCATGACGATTCTCATAAGACATTTTTCCTACACAGATTAAATGTCATGTCACAAGTTAAAATCCAACAGACCCTCACATCGTTCGAGTAAGTCAAAATGAATAGGTAGGATTATTATTAAGATTATCATTTTTACCCATCTGTGAATATTTGATCGCACTCAGATGACCATTTACTATGTGTTTGTATTATTTGCTGAAAATTTCGGCAGCATCTCCTCACACCTCTCGATATACCAAAAAATTTTATTGATTTAGATATTTTCTTAAACACTTACTAATAAGTGGTTAAGAAAATATTCAAATCAATAAAGGTATATCAGAGAGGAGTGAGTAGACGCACCCGAAATTTTCAACAAATAATACAATCACATAATAAATGACCACCTAACTCCGATCAAACATTCACAGACTGTCCAAAACGGGACAATTCAAGACTTTGAGTTAGATATACACGTTCTCATTATTGAAAATAAGACTCGTGCACATCAATCTCAAAGTCTTGAACGGGAATGTTCATTGACACGGGCTTAACACGCTCTCGTGATGTGTGTGCAGTGAAAAATTACTATACATGCATAGATCAAATTTCAAACGCACATGAAAATGAAATGAATATGAAATCAAAATCATATATGTGAACAAATGCAATAATAAAACAAGTTCATACATACATGTACATGAATTACATAAATGTAAAAACTACAATACTAATAAGTGTAATAAAATTACATATAATCAAGTGCAATAATAAGCAAATACATTCAAATAAGAAGTGTAATACTAATCATTAAACTTAAAGTGAACAATAAGCGTAAACTAAACTAATGTCTAGAAGGAAGAGTTCGTACTAATTTTGTTTTCCTAAATTGGATGTATATCTTATTAGAGTGGCGAGATTTTAACCTTGAGCTGAGATGAGCTGAGTAGACGAGTTCAGTTTGGCATATTACTAATGTGTCTTTGTTTCTTATTGTCATTTTGTTCTGGTACAAACGGCCGTTGCCATCAGTAAGACGTTCATTGTTTCCCTAAGATTCTAGATAGCCCCATTTTGGGGTTTGGAGAAGATAGTTAAGCTCATGTATATATTGAGATTATTTCGCATACTAATTTTAGGGCTTCTCTGTTCTCCTCCCCCATCTTATCCTTTCTCTCGTTTTTTATTTTAATTGAGAACCCTTGAAAGAATGGCAGTCCATGACCTAAAATGCATTACTTGTTGGTGTTGGATGATGTCTGGGATTTGACTCCTAATTGGAAAATCATGTTAAATCCCTTAAGGGGGGTAACGAAGGGAAGTAAAGTGTTGGTGACAACCGTGATAAGAACATTGCTGCAAAGATGATAGAAAGTGAGAAGAATATACTTCATTTAAAGGGTTTATCGGAGGAGGATGTTGTTTCTATACTAAAAAATAAGGCATTTGCCAACAAGAACATGGACGGTGGCATGGAGCGCCTGTGTGAGGAGATAAGCAAAAATTGGGAGGTTCACCTTTGGCTGCAACAACAGTGGGAAGTCTTCTAAATGTTAACTTTGATCGGGATTATTGGAAATGTATCGCGGCAAGTGACGAGATTGGGAGATTACAAGAGAAAGATGAACATGGCATCATGTCCATTCTGGGACTAAGCTATGAGCGATTGCCCCCACATCTGAAGGAGTGCTTTGCATATTGCTGTGTGTTTCCCAAAGATTACATGTTCAATAGGCAAGAACTGATATTATCCTGGATGGCCCAGGGTCTTGTGAAGCCGGGTGATCCTCAGATGCAGAGCCTTGAGTGGTGGGGGAACAAACAGTTTGATGATTTTCTGTCCCTGTCTCTCTTTGAGCATTACGGGAATTCTGTTTGGGGGAATGGAGACACTTATGTAATGCATGACTTAATCCATGACCTAGTTGTATCTGTCTCCCAGGACCGCTATGTTGTTGTAAAGGGTTGCCAAGGAAGGAATTCTGAAAAGATTCGCCATCTTTCGTGGTTTGTGGACAGCCCGGTGATTTATTAAACAAGTGTGAGAGGCTGCGGACGCTCCGTTTGGACTGTTCCTTTAGTGAGAACCTGGATAGTTTCCTTGTCGGGTGGGGGGGAGGGGGCTGAGTGCAGGGGAAGGGGGGCCGGGTGGGGGGGGGGGGGGTGGGAAGGGGAGGGGGGTGTCGGGGGGGGGGAGGGGGCTGAGTGCAGGGGAAGGGGGGCCGGGGGGGGGGGGGGGGGAAGGGAGGGGGGCCGGGTGGGGGGGAGGGGGGGACCGAGCAGGGGGGAGGGGGGGGGGGGCCGGGTGGGGGGGGGGGGGGGACCGCGCAGGGGGGAGGTGGGCCGGGTGGGGGGGAGGGGGCCGAGTGCAGGGGGAGGGGGGGAATCCAAGGGGGAGGGGGGCCGGGTGGGGGGAGGCCGGAGGACGGTGGCGGGGGGGGGGAGAGCTACTCACCGGGAAGGGAGCGCGGCGGCGAGCGGGCGGCGGGCGGCGAGACGGCGGCGAGGAGAGAGAGAGAGAGAGAGAAGAGGAGAGGCGAGGAGAGAGAGAGTGGAGGGAGAGATGAGAGAGAGAGAGGAGAGGAGAGAGAGAGAGAAGAGAGAGAGGAAGAGAGAGAGATGGAGAGAGAGAGAGAGATGGAGGAAGAGAGAGAGAAGAGAGGGAGAGGGAAAGAGGGGTGTTTCGCGGGGGAGGTGTAGCAGGTTACGACGGATATTCCGACGGAAATATATCCGTCGGAATATCCGTCGGTATTCTTGAATTACGACGGATATTTCGACGGATTAATTTCCGTCGGAATTTCAGACGTATTTTCCGTCAGATATATTTCCGTCGGAATATCGTCGGAAATACGATGGCAATATTCCATCGGAAATATCCGTCGGTCAAATCCCGCTTTTCCTTGTGGTGCTACTGGGCTTCTTCGTGAAGCTCACTCCCTGTTTTGCAGGTGAGACTTCACAGCAGTTCCCTCCGCGGCGTAGCGAGGAGACGGGCCCGCAGTAGCTGGCGTCTCTAGTGGCAATGTTTCCCCCAGTCTGTACTTCACCCTCGGGGTATGCCCCTAAGGGACGTGTTATTCCTTTTCCGTTCTGCACTTGTGCTTTTACTACTTTGGGATTTGTACTAGACTTACACGTTGTGTCAGACTTCTTATTGCACTAGTTGGTACATTTTTAGTACATTTGCCTTTACTTACTTTCCGTCACATATCTCGTTAGACCGATCCGTTAGCCCTTCCGGGTCTCCGGACCCGTGGGCGGCGGTGCCGACGGTCGTATCCTTGGTGGGAGCCGGGGACCCGGGCGCCGGGGCCGTTACAGTGGTATCAGAGCAAGGGGTCTATCAAGACTTGTGGTGGAAATGAGTAATGACGTAAAGTCCCTTAGGAACTATAAGTGAACACTGCTAGCCGTCGGAGTCTTAAGTGTCATTAACTAAATCTGGTTGTTTTGCAGATCATGCCTCCCCGCACTCGCAGGCAGGCTCATAACTTGGTGGAGCGTCAAGAGACCAAGTCAGACAGTTCGGTTGCTGCCGAGCAGGTGTCGTTCGGTGCTCAGCCCCAGCAGTTCGAGCACCCAGACGACCCGTTGCCGCAAGGAGGACCGCAGCAGCAGTAGGGGCAGCAGTGGTATCCACCTGCACCCCCGCCGGCCGTCATGGAGCAGTGGTGGAGAGCGATGTTTCAGGGTCCGTGGCAGTACCGGTCGCAGCAGCAGTACCAGCCGTACCAGCAGATGCCAGCAGGAGGTCCGCAGTTTGCAGAGATGGCAGCCACCACCGACCCCGCAGGCAGCACCGGCTCAGCCAGAGGTACCACCCGTAGTTCGGCAGCAGACTCCAGTAGCAGCAGCAGCACTTGAGGACCGCACCGTGCTTCTGGAGAGGTTCCTTCGTCTTCGACCTCCTACGTTTGCAGGCGATCGCGATCTGGATAGAGCAGAGAGTTGGGTCCATGAGCTCGAGCGCACCTTCGAGACCATGGACTGTGCAGAGTTGGATCAAGTTCGTTTGGCAATATGTCAGCTGAAGGGGTCAGCCCATGAGTGGTGGCGAGCAGTGAGGCTGACCAGGTTTCAGGGCAGGAGGTTGGAGCAGATCTCTTGGCAGCAGTTTCTCGAGGCCTTCCTCGGCGAGTACCTTCCCGACTATGTCTGCCGGGAGAGGAGGGACTTGTTCCACGGGTTAGTCCAGGGAGACTTAACCGTGGGACAGTACCATCAGAGGTTTCTGCAGCTACTTCGACACGTTCCCCACGTGGCAGCTAATGAGTAGGCTCGTACGGGCGCAGTTCATTAGCGGGCTACGTCCCGACTTGAGGTGGGCCATGGCTGGTCCCTCTGCGACACCTTGTCAGTAGCAGTGGCGAGAGCTATGGCCCTGGAGGGAGTGTCGGTTTCAGCCGCAGCAGAGTGGAGGTTCAGGGAGATCTTCTCGTACCAGCGCCCCGCAGGCAGTCGGGGGAGTGTGTCTTCTTCTTCCTCTTCGGGAACAGGCGGTGTGGCTGACCTCGAAGTTGAAGAAGTTGTTCACTCGTGGAGGCAGGCGTCACTCGCAGCAGCAGAGGCGTCAGACCTTGCAGTTTCCAGCAGAGCAGTCTCCAGCAGGGAGCAGAGCAGAGCCAGCAGGGTAGGGTTGTTACCACTGCGGGCAGGAGGGGCACTTCAGGCGAGAGTGTCCGTTGAGGCAGCAGCACAGCAGGCACCTCAGGCGCAGTACCGTCCACCCCAGCCACCTCAGCGCCCGCAGAGTACCAGGGTCAGCAGTAGTACCAGGGTCAGCAGCAGCAGCAGCGTCAGTAGCAGCAACCTCAGCGAGGTCGTGGACGCGGTCGGGTGATGAACATCACCAGAGAGGAGGCGGAGGCCTCTAACCTGGTCGTCGGTACGTCCCATCCTTGGTAGAGCTGCTAGAGTTTTGATTGATCCGGGTGCTACGCACTGTTTTGCTTCAGAGGAGTCTTTTCTACTTTGACCGAGTTTGCTCCGGAGCGGACCTGCGACCTAGCTGAGCTTCCGACAGTGACTTCGTTCGTACCCTTGGTTACTTGGAGGGTGTCACCGTCGAGGTGCAGGGCCACCAGCTACCAGCCAGACTGTTTGCCTTACAGCTCCACGACTTCGATGCCATTTTGGGCATGGACTGGTTAGAGGCACACTCTGCTTGGTAGATTGTCAGCGGAAGACCGTGCGGTTCGAGTTACCTGGAGCACCTGTGCTTTGCTTCCGAGGTACCCGGTCTGTCCGCCGACCCTTTGTTTCTTTCTGTAGAGCTCGGCGTCTTATCCGAGACGGTTGTGTTGCTTTCTGGCTTCCGTTTGTGCCTCGGACTCAGGTGAGTTGGCTGTTTCTAACGTGCCGGGTTTGTGAGTTTGCTGACGTGTTTCGGGAGGATCTACCTGGGTTGCCGCCTGAGCGGAGGTAGATTTCTCCATTGAGTTGCTTCCGGGGACGATGCCTGCGTCCAAGGCACCGTACCGGATGGCGCCGGCGGAGCTGCGGGAGTTGAAGCGCCAACTAGAGGAGTTGCTTGCGTTGGGCTTCATTCGTCCTAGCCGCTCGCCGTGGGGAGCGCCTGTGTTGTTTGTGAGGAAGAAGGATGGTAGCCTGAGAATGTGTATTGATTATCGTCAGCTGAATCAGGTTACCGTGAAGAATAAGTATCCTTTGCCCAGGATCGATGACTTGTTTGACCAGTTGCAGACAGCTTCAGTGTTCTCGAAGATCGACTTGAGGTCGGGTTACTACCAGTTGCGGATTCAGGAGTCAGACGTTCCGAGATCAGCCTTTCGCACCCGCTACGGCCACTTCGAGTTTGTTGTGATGCCTTTTGGGCTCACGAATGCCCCAACAGCGTTCATGGAGATGATGAACAGTGTTTTCAGCGAGTACCTGGACCGGTTCATGGTGGTGTTCGTCGACGACATCCTGGTGTACTTAGCGACGGCGGAGGAGCACGAGATTCACTTGAGAATGGTTTTGCAAACTTTGAGGAGTCACCAACTTTATGCCAAGTTCAGCAAGTGTGAGTTTTGGCTAAAGGAGGTGCACTTCCTTGGGCACGTTGTTTCTGGTGCAGGTGTGGCGGTCGATCTCGCCAAGGTTGAGGCCATTGTTTCTTGGGGCCAGCTCACTTCAGTTGCTGAGGTTCGCAATTTCCTGGGGCTGGCAGGCTACTACAGGAGGTTCGTGCAGGACTTCGCCAGAGTTGCAGAGCCTTTGACCCGTTTGACCAGGCGAGAGACCCGGTTTGTGTGGACGACAGAGTGCGAGCAGAGTTTCCAGGAGCTGAAGAGTCGGCTGACTTCAGCTCTGATCCTGGCCGTTCCTTCTGGCACTGGCGGCTTTGTTGTCTACACAGACGCTTCGGGTACTGGTTTGGGTGCTGTGTTGATGCAGCACGGTCGAGTAGTTGCCTATGCTTCTCGTCAGCTGAAGAAGCATGAGCAGAACTACCGACGCCACCTGGAGCTTGCAGCGGTCGTGTTTGCCTTGAGGTTGTGGAGGCACTACTTGTACGGTGAGGTGTTCGAGGTCTTCACCGACCACCGCAACTTACAGTATGTCTTCACGCAGAGGGATCTCAACCTCAGGCAACGCAGGTGGCTCGAATACTTGAAGGACTATGACTTTAGTCTTTCCTATCACCCAGAGAAGGCTAATGTCGTGGCAGATGCTTTGAGTAGGAGAGCCCACTTGAGTTCTTTGTTGGTTAGACACTGGAGACTCCTGGAGGACGCCGCGCAGAGTGTATTTGTGCCGTCGAGCCTCCGGGAGAGGGCAGTGGCAGCCGTCCTGACCGTTCGTCCGTGGATCTTTCAACAGGTACTTGAGGCTCAGTGTGCAGACGAGGACTTGGCAGACGTGTTGCGGTTGCCCGAGGTAGCACTGGACGAGGACTGCGAGGTTCGCTTCCAAGGCAGAATCTACATTCCAGAGGACGCCAGGGAGGAGGTACTGTCTGAGGTTCACCGGTTGCGATACTCTATTCATCCAGGCTCTACCAAGATGTACCATGACTTGAGGGTACTTTTTTGGTGGCCGGGGATGAAGAGAGATATCGCCGAGTTTGTTTCGCGCTGGCTTACCTGCCAACAGGTGAAAGCAGAGCACCATCGTCCTGGTGGTGAGTTGCAGTCGCTTCCCATTCCAGTGTGGAAGTGGGAGCATATCACCACGAACTTTGTTTCTGGCTTACCTCGTACCTCTCAGGGGCACGACAGCGTTTGGGTCATCGTTGACAGGTTGACGAAGACCGCTCGCTTTCTTCCAGTCAGAGCAGCTTGGTCAGTTGACAGACTTGCTCGGTTGTTTTTGGACAGAGTGATGCCTTTGCACGGAACCCTGGTCTCTATTGTTTCAGATAGAGATCCGAGGTTCACCTCTCGTTTCTGGCGCAGCTTTCAGCGTGCACTTGGCACTGAGCTGAGGCTGAGTTCGGCGTACCACCCACAGACAGACGGGCAGTCTGAGCGGACTATACAGACCCTCGAGGGCTTGTTGAGAGCGTGTTGCCTAGACTGGGGCGGCACGTGGGAGTCGCACCTTCCCATGGTGGAGTTTTCTTATAATAATAGCTTTCACTCCAGCATCGGGATGGCGCCGTACGAGGCTCTGTATGGTCGGCCGTGCAGGACACCGTTGCACTGGCACGAGGTTGGTGAGAGGCAGTTGCTGGGTCCGGAGCTAGTTCAGCAGTGTGCAGACTCGGTGAGGCTGATCTGGCAGAGGTTGCAGAAAGCGCAGAGCAGACAGAAGAGCTATGCCGACGTCCGCAGGAGACCACTTCAGTTCGAGGTTGGCGACAGAGTGTTCCTTCGGATCTCGCCTACCAAAGGCGTTCTCAGGTTTGGGAAGAAGGGCAAGCTCAGCCCGAGGTTTGTTGGCCCTTTTTCCATCCTGGAGCGTGTGGGCGAGGTCGCTTACCGGTTAGCCCTTCCGTCTGAGTTGGAAGGTGTTCACGACGTCTTCCACGTTTCGCAGCTGAGGAAGTACATGCCAGATCCCTCGCATGTGCTCGACTACTCGCAGCTTGAGGTCGCCCCCGACTTGTCCGTGCCGGAGTACCCAGTCAGCGTGGTGGACCGCAGAGTGCAGCAGCTTTGCAGAAGGAGTATCCCACTCGTCAAGGTGGTTTGGGAGCACCGCGCTGGTGGCGAGGCCACTTGGGAGCGTGAGGACGAGATGCGGAAGCAGTTTCCTTACTTGTTCGAGTGACAGGTACGCTGTTTTACTTTGTTCCCCTAGTTTCGCCCTGAATTTCGAGGACGAAATTATATTTTTGTTGGTTAGATTGTAACATCCCATGTTACCTTTGACTAGTCGCCCTCCGTCAAGGGTAGCGACACCCTGTATGTCGCCTTCTGAAGGCGACAGGGTGGTGGTCGCGTTCTGTTTGGGAACGCGACGGCCAGGCTGTCGCTTTCTCTTTGCTGCCAGCAACATGCGACTCTGTCGTTTTGCTGTCTGAAGAGAGGTGACAGGTGTCAACCTGCGACAGTGGGAAGGCGACGGGTCCTCCGTCGCGACCTGGTGTCAGGCCTGCATGGCTGACATGTGGCGAGGTCGCAGGTCAGCTCGACCATTGACCAGGGGATAGCGACATGATGTATGTCGCCTTCAGTAAAAGAAGGCGACGCACCCCCTGTCGCGTTCTCATGTTCAAAGGTTTAAGTGCCCAAGCCGAGAGCACAAGCCCCAGTTCGTCTCCTTGCTTGGTGAAGGCTTCTCCTCCGGCGAACTGAGGCTTGGGGACTCCGTGGGAGGCTTGGGAGGGAGGCCTTGGTGTTCCTTTGCAAGGTAAGGTGTTGTGGTTGTTTGTTCTTGTTCTTCCTTGGTTGATCTCTCCCTCACTGTTCTCCTTCTCTCTCTTGGCATGCATGGATGTTCTTCAAGGAAGGGGAGGTGCTCGGTTCATGGGAGGAGGCTCGTGGATCGTCGGAGCTCAGAGGTGGAGGGTTGCTAGCCTACGAGAAGGGCCCTTGAGGTTGGATCTTCACCTCGAGGTAGGGAACCCAAACCCTCCCCCCTAGATCCACTTCCTAGGATCCTCACCACCCCCCCCCCCCCCTTCCAAGCCTAGATCTACCATGCTAGGTTGTTTTCATGCTTTGTGTGATAGTGGTGATTGGTGGTTTCCCTTGCATGCAATGGGTTTGTCTTGAGGTTTGAGGGTTGTTCTCCATGATGAGTAAGATGCATGTGAGTGTAGCCTAGTTGCATACTTGTAGGGGTTCCTTTGAGGGTGGTTTGAGCTCATTAGAGGTGTGTTTGCTAGCCTACATGATCCCCTCCCCACGGTGGTGTTTGTGGTGTGGTTGAGGCCCTGAAGAAGGGAGCCTCGGTGTGTTGCACCCTGATAAGGCGACACCTTTGGTGTCGCCACCCAGGTGGCGACACATCGATGCGTCGCCTTCAGGAACTCCTGAAGGCGACAACATCTATGTCGCCTTCTTGGTGGCGACATGGGGGCCGTCGCCTTCTTCCTGCTTTTCCTCGTTCCGGTTTCAGGGGCTGTTCTGGAGCACTGACATGGTTGCGACATAGCCTATGTCGCAACCAGATCAGTAGGGTTGCGCCGGCTTGGGTGTCGCCTTCATGAAGGCGACACCAGGCTTGTCGCCTTCTCAGTCAGAGAAGGGACTTGGCAACCTGCTCAGTGTCTTGCTTCCGCTGCGACTCGGTTTTCTCGGCACCTGTACTGTTTCCTAGTACAGTGCTACTGCTAGTCTCTCTCTCTTCGCCCGGTGCTAGGCACTTGAGGGCTTGTCCGCGAGACAGGTTGTTACCGTTACCTGGGACCCCCGGTTCCTGCGCGTCTGTGTCAGAGGGTGTTGCTCCAGACGGCGGGGTTTGCTCGAGTCGTTGACTTTGGTAGCAGTAGGGGAAAACGGTGGGACAGCGACGTGGTCGTTTGTGGAGCTCTCTTAGCTGAGACTGGGACGCCGGTAGTGTGTGACTCGTACGGCGCAGTTCAGCTAATCCGTTCTCACTGCCTCACTCTACGTGGTTCCGGTACCACCTAGAGGTGTCATGCGTGGGACCGTAGTCCGGCCAGACTACGGCAGTTCGTGGTTACTTGTGGTTCCGCGTCTTACTCCGACGGGAGGTGTCAGACGTGGACCGTTGGTCGAGGGTAAGACGCGCGGCGCTCCCGACCAACTGACTAGAGTAGTGCACTATTGCTAGTGTGCTTGTCCAGGCAGTTTGCTGTCTGTGTTTACAGCTGGGTTCCTATGGTGCCTTGGTTTACCTGGGTTTTCTGGTCCCGCCGAGTGGCTTAGACCGACGACTGTGTAGTTCTTTCACGCTTCCACACTTTACTCTGTTTAGTAGACTAGACTTTACTGTTTTGTTTAATTATTGCACTAGTCTATTTATGCTTGTGGAACCAGTGGGAGATTGGTAGTCCCTACTGGGCTTCTTCGTGAAGCTCACTCCTTGTTTTGCAAGTGAGACTTCACAGCAGTTCCCTCTGTGGCGTAGCGAGGAGACGGGCCCGCAGTAGCTGGCGTCTCTAGTGGCAGTGTTTCCCCCAGTCTGTACTTCACCCTCGAGGTATGCCCCTAAGGGACGTGTTATTCCTTTTCCGTTCTGCACTTGTGCTTTTACTACTTTGGGACTTGTACTAGACTTGCACGTTGTGTCAGACTTCTTCTTGCACTAGTTGGTACATTTTTAGTACGTTTGCCTTTACTTACTTTCCGTCACATATCTCGTTAGACCGATCCGTTAGCCCTTCCGGGTCTCCGGACCTGTGGGCGGCGGTGCCGACGGTCGGATCCTTGGTGGGAGCTGGGGACCCGGGCGCCGGGGCCGTTACAAGAGCGCTCCCCTAGTCCGGTGCAACAATTAAAGGTTATTAATGCGCAAGGTCCATCTCCGGGAACTAATATCACAGATTTGAGGATGAAATTTACTTCTGTTGCCGAGCTTGCCAGAGCTGAAAATATATTTATGCCTAATTTTAAATTAGATTCAGAAGTAACTAGAATTGATTCGGAGGAAGATGACATGGAGAGTTGTTCTCGAAGACCAGGTCTATGACCTCGGGCGGTCCTCTGGCACACTCATTCCTGGGATAGATCTTCTATGGAGTTCAGGCTAATTCCTATTTTATTTTGACATGTAGCCTGTTTTATCTTTGATTTCAGATTTTCCCTTTTTCAATATAATAAATCGGCCCTCTTGGGCTTTTGATTAAAAAAAATAAGAACCAATTATTTATTGTTTCTTTATTTGTACTACTTGGAGTTGTAAACATATAACTATGAAATTTATGTAAACATTTTCTTAATTTCCATGGAAATTAAGAAGATAATTTTCCTAGTTCTTTTGACAGATTATAATTGTTTTCCTAGTTCTTTGAAAAGTGTAATTGAAGGCCAATAACGGGCGCAAAGTTCACATCTTTCCACGCGTTTTATATGCAACTTTTTACGTTTGCTGTCCATATAGATTTAATCACTCGTTTTTTATACAGTTTATACTGTTTGACCCTCGCATCACGTTGTCATTTTGTGCAAACCGGATTTATCATTAGTAATTAATGCTCATAATCATGAGAACTATAGAATAGCTGTCGTAAAAGAAAATAGTTTAATAACACCATTTAATAGTACGGCCTCTTAACACACTAATCTATACTATAATACTAAAACAGAAGTCCCTGTTTCCCCCTAAATTAGATACAGGACACGTGTAAGCACCAGTTTAAACTGAAGCATGGCGTTTGGCCTTCTCCTTCTCTTTCTTCCTGCATGCGATGCCTACCCATTCATCAATACCAGGCGTTTCGCCTTCCCATGTCTGCTGCCGTCTCATTCTTCTCCCCGCGTTTGCGCCAGCTTGCCCCCACTCCCTCTTTCTCTGTTATATATATTTTTCCTCTTCTATTCTGCCGCCGCTACCACGTCCATCTGCTTTCCGCCCCTGCGTCGCGGCCCTGCTCACACCTCCACCCCTCCCTGTGCCGGTGGGGACACATCCGGCTGCCGTGGTTCTCATGCACACATGCATGTCGCCGACGCCCAAAACACTCCTTCGGACTGGGTCAACCTCCATAACGCCACCCGCTGCAGCGTGGGTGTCGCGCCGGTGTCGTGGGACAACACCGTCGCCGCCTACGCGTGGTGGTACGCGAACCAGAGGATCGGGGACTGCCAACTCAAACACTCCGGGGGCCCTTACGGGGAGAACCTTTTCGTGGGATGGGGGCGCGAGTTATCCGTCGCTGACGCTGTGAAGGCATGGGTCGACGAGCGGCAACACTATAACTGCCGGAGTAATAGTTGCGCCAGCGAACAGGTCTGCGGGCACTACATGCAGGGGTGTGGATGTAGTACCCCGGAAAATCTATTAATTAAAAATTATAGATAAATAGAAATTTTATCTATTAATAAATTCAATTAATTAAATGGTACGCATCATTATTGCATGCGTATAAACCCCTATAAAAATTTCGTAAAAATAGTAGTTATACTTTAAATAATGTCTTCTAATGACCCATCATGAAATTTGGGCGTAGAAAAATCATTTGGACTTAGTTTAAGAATTTATGCGACTTATTAGCATAATTAAGGAATAAGTCGAAGAATCCATTATTTTCTGATCCAAAGTGGATAATAAATTAAAATAAATATATGAGTAGACTTTAAATAGTATGGGATGATAGCCCATTGTGATATTTAGACCAATAGATAATCTTGGTCCATGAATATATTCTCTAATAAAAGGATAATTAAAAATCTATTAAGTAAATTAAGTAAGTACATGGGTTGTACAACTAGACTCATTTGAGTTATTAGGCCAAGAGTAATTGCCCAAATGATGAATATTAGAAATATTGGCATGAATAATATTTATTCAATTTAAAAATATAAAATTACTTGAAGAAGTGTGATAAATAGATTTACATAAGGATAAATGGTGAATAATTGGAAACTAAATCAATACCCATTAAGTTAAATTAGTAATGGGTTTGGTTAATGGACCTAACATGAATTGTTGGGCCCAAATGAGAAGAGCACATAATGAGATGGGAAGTAATTAGTCTAAATTCGTACCTAAAAAATAGTAGTAAATAGAAAAGGGTTAAGATAATGATTATTTTAACTCTTACTTATCTTAAAAAGAGTCCCCATCCCATCCTAACACATTAGCCATGAAATTAGATCTCTCCCTAAGCCAATTAGTGGATTAATGCTAGAATATGAGAGATAAATGTGTAAATTCGGAGTTAATATTTAAATAAATAGAAAATGGTTAAGATAATGAGTATTTTAACTCTTAATTATCTTAGAAAGAGTTCTAAACCTAGTATAACTTAATAGGACTCTATCCTAATCTAAAAAAAAGGGATTTAGATGAGAGACAATTGGGTTAAATATAAGAGACCCAAATTAAATAGGGAAATTCGTAACTATATTATCTCTTAATTAAAAAAGGGTCATTAAAGCACTAATATGACTCATATATATCTTAATAAGAGTTCTAATCCTTTCCTAAACCATTACCCACGAAATTAGACCTCTCCCTTACCTAATTAGATAGATATAACAAGAAAAATATGTGATAATTATGGAAATTCGTAATTAAATGAGGAGGAAAGAGTTTTTGGTGATTTAGAACTCTACAAGCCATCAAAACACCCCCCATTTGACCCTAGCACCCTACAATTTCGTGCTAAGACTTTTGGAGAGGAAGAGGAGAAGATTTGGACCAAGGAGCAAGGAAGGAGAAGGCTTGGAGCAAGAAGGGTTTTCATAATTTCGTCATCCAAACTAGGGCTTTCTTACTCCGCGAAAAAGGTAGGCAATCTCTCAAGCTAAAATCGTGAACTAATTATCCTAGGTAGACTTCATGTACCTCTTCAAAAGCCCTATGGCTTCGTTGTATTCCGCTCATCCATTTGGGCGAATTTAATTCATGAAATCCTGCTATTACCATGAACTCGAATCTCATGTTTTCTCTAATCCCTTGCACATAGTTGTTCCCATGCTATGAGAAAATTCTCAATGATACTACAGTGCAATAGCTTTCAAATGCCCTTAGTTTCGTTCTATTTCGATCTCCCATGAGGGAGAATTAATTCTTTGAATCTCTGATAGATACATGCACCCGACCCTTCATGATTGCTTGTGTACCCTATTTATAATTGATCTCAGATCATGATAAAATTATCATAAATACTAAATCCTGTTAGCTTTTGAACGCCCATAGTTTCGTAATTTTTCATCATGTATACACCTCTAATTAATTCGTTGAACCCTAACTACACAAGTTTAGGTCACTGAAAAGTAACCTGATCAATGCATATCTAAACCTTGTTTATTTTCAAATTAATCGTTCATGTTGATAGATATACATGTCTAATTTCGTTTAAAACTGGTTTCGTGCTTTTTGTATCACCGTGCAATTTTATACTGATTTTAGAATGACCCTATGTCAAGAGGGGTCCACCCAGAGAAAAATAGAAAAAAGGCCGGACATCCCTGTTATCGTGGCGGCGCGACCCGTCGCGATACGGGGAGGTCGCGGCCGGCTAAAGCGACGCGTTCATAATGCGGCTTCCTGTACAGCCACGTTATCCACCCCGAACCGGGCCAGACCAGGCCGGTTCGCCCGTCGCGCCAGGCCGCCCCGTTGCGACCTGGACCGCGACGGGAACTCCCGCCGCGTTAGCAGTTTGACGCGCCCACGTGCCCCGTCGCGAAGTGATCACGACGGGCACCCCCGTCGCGTTCTTGAAATTTCGGCCAGAACCTTTAATTGCACTTATATCCCTGCTTTAAATGTCATCTAACTCTTGTACAAGTTAAACCATTTACTGTTAAGCTTAATAAATGGCATGAATATTTTTATTTGATAATATTTAAATGATTCTTATTAATTTAAAAGCCGTGAGCACAATTTTATCTATTCTCATGATTTCTTTACGCTTGCACACTAAATATTGTTTATTGCCATTTGACCCTATTAAATGCTCAATAATATATCTTGTATTTAAGTGAAATTAATTACCTAATTTCCCTATTATTTAAATGACACATGTCTTCGTTTTATTCGCGTGATTTGTACACCGTTATCGCGTCCCTCTGCCTTCGAGCACTCGAGGCAAGACAAACAACGTTTCATTACACACTTTCTCTTGACTTGGACCACCTCTCCACCGGGAGTACTCTCGACTGGACCAGGGACTCCTTGTCAAGGCCTCCGTAAGTCTTCTTGGCTTTGGCGCACGTCCATTGTCGACGAGCTGGTTGTACCTTTAAATCCCGTTACACTCTTAGGGATCAGTACGATCCAAACAGCCTTAGTGAGATCTCTCTTATCTTGTGATCACGTCGGACCATCTGGCTCGTGTACGCGGCACGGCTAATGGGCGGATGTGACTTCTACCTGACTGCCAGTACCCGACCTGGTACTGTGCAACCGTTACTATCGTGATTTATCGTTGTTTTGCGATTATACCCCTATCTCGTCTACTATCCGTGTACTCTCATCTATTCACGTTCACTCTACCATCTCGTCCATTCATCTAGTACTCTCTTGAGACTCTTGAGCTGTTGTGGCTCCCATTGCTTGTACTATACATGACTGTCTAGCGCCATAATATGGGTCTGGTGACCTACTGACTTGAATGCTTAGTGTGCAGGGCACAGAGAGTGTCCGAGGGGCTCCAATCTAGTCCTGGGGGCAGAGAGCCACCCGAAAATACCTGCAGGGGCTATTGAGGGTGTTCTGCATTGCACCGGTTCTATCTATCTCGGCATTGGCTAGACATCTAATTGTTTTACTGTTAGTCTGAGGAGTTCAGACATATTGTACCAGTTTTGTGCTATTAGTGTGCTAGCATTGACTGTTATAACATTAGTCTGAGGAGTTCAGACGAAATGTACTATCGTTAAATGGCTACTGTCCCAAAGTGACTATTGTCGTACTCGACTAGTGCACCGTTGTGCAACCATACACGTTATCTCATTACATGCTATCTCTTTACAAGCTATCTCGTTACACACCACCTTGACACAAGCTATCCTATTTCATGTCATTTTGATACACGCTATCTTGTTATACACTATCTTGTTACGCGCTATCTCATTATGTTGCCATCCTAATTTTGCCATACTCTTGAGAAATGTATTATCATTCACTTGTTATCTTGTACTATTACTCTCTCAACTATACATGATCGTTCTCTCTAGTTAACCTGCGTTACAAGACATTAATCACTTAAAGCATCCTTGTTTACACGAGATATTAAGTCCTACTGAGCGTTATCGCTCACCCTTCGTTATTTGTTATTGTGTTTTCAGGTAAGTCAAGTGACGACCTTACACACAACAACGGGATTGGACTGGAGTGATGAGCGACCTGGAATCATAGCGATGGAATGTCCTTAGTACCTTAGAGTCTAGTTAGATATTTGCTTTAGATTTCTTATCCAATGTAATAATGTCATTGAGCCCTATGTTTTGGCTCTGAATTAGTGGTTGTAATAGTTTAGTTGAATTATCAATAAAATGATAAGTTTTATTGCAATTATTGTTCATTAGTTGCTCTAATATTTGCGAATGTATGCACAATTTACATTACCATACTAGTTGTTCATGCCTCCCTGATTTATTCCGCTGCTAAATTGGCGGGGCATGACAGTGGAGCAGCTCGACAAGGATTGGCTGCGCCCGAGTGAAGTGCAGCAACGGCGGCATATTCATCACCTGCAACTACAGCCCCCCGGGAACTTCATCGGCCAGCGCCCTTACCCATGCCGTGGTATGCCATCGACGGAACAACTCTCCTCCTTCCATTGTCAACAGTGCATTCCCAAACCCAGATCATCGTACCCCTCCCTTCGGCATTCTCGACAATGCCCTGTACCTTGAGGAGAAGGAGCGCCTCCGTGCTCCAGTCCTCCTCGACATTTTTTGGACCCGGCCGCGTGCGTCTTCCCCGCCGCGCCGTGCTCCTGCTCGTCCCACGTCCGCACGCTGCTGCCGCTGCTACTCTGCTCACGGCGCCTGCTCGTCCCACGTCCGCACGCTGCTGCCGCTGCTACTCCGCTCGCACACTACTACCAGCCACCGCGTTGGCTCTGCATATTTGCCCGTTGACGCCTGCATCATCCCGCCGTTTGCTCACTGCCCCGCCGTGTCGTGCTGCTCGCCGCCCCTTCTCGCCTGCTTAAGCATCTGCGCTGTCCCTACCCGCTCGCGCGCCAACGCCTCTTGAGGCTCGCCTGTGAACCTCCGCATCGCCCTTCCCCCGCCGCTGCTGATCTCTCCAGGCGCCGTCCGGCGTTTGCTCGTTGTGTGCGCCACCTGCACAATCATCTGGCTTCGGCGGCTGCTCCTCCCCTCTCACGGCCAACGGCTTGGCATCCTCCATCCCCAGCACTGCCGGTTGTCCGCCCTGCCTCCCTCATCCACCCTCCACCCATCACGTACAAGCGTGAATATTAGCTACTGTAGCGCTACAGTTATTACTGTAGCGCTACAGTAGCTACAGTAGATAGCGGTTTATTTTTTTTTCTCTTTTTACTTATAAATTTTTATTTTAAAAAAATTTATGTAACATTACATTTTTCAATTTATAGTTTTTTTTAAATATAAAAAATAAAATCATAAAAATTTATGCATACTACTGTGCGGCCGGGTCCGGGATCCGAACAACGACTTGCTGCTCGCCGAACACATCATTACATCGTTGGTAATCGTAGAGAAATTTGATGTAGATGTGATATAATGGTATCCCAAATGTTCTCATTATTGCTGCATTATTCCGGCCATCTTCTTCTTGGTCCTACGCCATGTAAGCACCTTGCGGCCGACCTGATTGGTCGGCCGCGAGTGGGCCCCACGCGAGCTCGGCAAGTTCTCTATGAATCAAAGAGTTTGAACACAACAATTATACCCTGTGACAGATCTGATTTTACTGTTGATTTTTTTAATTACAAATTTTAATTTCATGTGATTGTGTTTATGTTATTAGAAATGTCTGAGCTTTAGATTTGATTTGTACTTAAATTTCAATTTTTATGAAAATATTTTATAATGCAACTGTTTGAATGAATTTTTAGATTTTAATTTTTTTCTTAGAGAACTCTATTCAGATCTTTGTAGATTTTGATTTTTCAGTTAATCTGATTATTTTATAAAACTATTTTCAAATCCATGAATGATTGAATTTTAGCTATAAACAAATAAAGAAATAATTAAATTAACTATTATGCTTGAGATTCCAGTAAATTTGAAAGAATATGAACATTATAATTTATAAGGTATTAACAATAGATTTCTGGTATCAAAATATAACATAGAGTAAACTGATGTATAGGGTTAATTTTGAATGCGATATTTCTGAATTGTTGTTAAGAATATACTTTTGTTTTGAAACTATAGTACTGAAAGTATATTTACTAAAAGATTGGTTTAGTTAGATTTGTGGTGTTAATTCTTTCCACTATTTTTTTAAATTTATTTTCTCTTCTTCTTTGGACTTCCTTCCCCCCGTTATGTTTTGATGGTAGATCTTCATTTTTACGAAGAATATATTTAATTAATATATTTTAGACATTTTAAAAAATAGTCATTTATAATTACATAATTTTTTGACAATGATGAAACAAAATTTGAAATATTTTAATTACAGATCTTCTGTAAAAATAGTATGATAATTATTTGAAATTTAATATTATATATTTTTAAAAATCAATTTTAAAATTTTTTAAAACAATCGCCGTGTGCATCGCACGGGTGTCCAACTAGTTAACTATATTACAATCTCTTCATTTATGAGATGTTTTAATTTTTTTTGTTAGAATTATTGATGTGACATATTTTTAATAATAAAATCATTTTATTGTGTTACTAAATGATGTTACGAAACGTTCTCCTGCGATAAAAGCCATGCGGTGGTCTAACACACCCGTGATCAGAACTCTGAGTGGAAGAACAGCTCTTGGACTTGGAGGTGAAGGAGGCATGCGAAGCACTGTTCAGGAGGCCAAATCCAAATGGCTGCCCGACGTAAAGATGAGGGCTCCTTGCCTGTCCAAGAAAAACAAAATAGTAGCTAGAAAGGAATTCCGACCACAAAACAGTGGCCGACAGAGAAGACTACACAAACAGGCACAGCATATATTCCTTCCTCGTTGCCATCAAACCACGTGCTGCTCGGCGCAGCATCATCATAATTCATGAAAGGTCGAGCTTTGAGGTGGAGGATGATGCCCAGGTAGCTTACGGTATGTCCATCTTTTCAAACTTTGCCTGCCGCTGGTGTAAGGAGTTTCCCACATTGGATATATCTATCTTTTCTTTTGCCATGCAGGGTCGATGGGTTTGCATGCAGCAAAGAGAAGCCCGAGGGCCCCTGAAGTTTCCAGAAGGTTCTTCCCCCTTCTTCGCGACCTTGGAATATATATCTCATTGCCAATTGCCATCTCGGCCGGGTCAGAGAGGCATGGTGCTTGTGGACGGAGTGGGTTTTGTCCGATCGAGGAGAAGAGCTTTTGACCGTGGTGGCCTGGTCCGGTCGTCTTCCGCTTTGGAGACGTCCTGAACGTTGACCTGAACGTTGACTGTTGACTATATTTCCCCACGTTGCTGTACGGTAGTGCTTCTTACATCCAACAAACTGATGGGCCAAAGCAATTCAGAGGCTTGTTAAGTGCGTAACACTGTAACAAAGCCCAAGTAATTCAGAAATCTGATATGTGATAATACTCTTTGCATACTCCATGTCTCAGTGGCGGATCCAGAACATTGTTTCAGTGGAGTCTTAATGGTGCACCCACATAAATTTAGTGGGGTCACCCATGGTGAAAATTTGTACTCCTAATGTAAATTTTTTTATCCAGTGGGGTCACAGGACCCCATTGGATATAAGGTAGGTCCGCCCCTGCCATGTCTGATGAGGTGGCATATCTAAGTGGTTACCGAGTTTACTATGTCCCCATGAGGTGTGTCTGACTTAACTTGTGTTTTGTACATGGGGAAATTAAGGATTTTTGCCGGCTAGTTGCTCCATTGTAGTGGCGGATCCTGAACATTAGTTCAGTGGGGTCACTTGAGCCTAGGGAGGTCACCCTTAAATTCAGTGGAGTCACCTTACATAAAATTTTAACTTATACAAATAAAAAAAAAATCTTTTAAGACTCCCCTAAGACTCTCCTTCCAAGTCAATGGGGTCACGTGACCCCACTGAGTTGTAGGAGGATCCGCCACTGCTCCATTGAATTGTTCAGCCTAGACAAAAGGCTGATCTCCATAGCACAGTGCTTTGTTGTAGGACCCGGCCCTTTATATCTAGGCCGAACAGTCTAGTTGAATAACTCGGCATGCACAAAATTGCTCTCTTGTACATGATGCAGTCGATCACAATTGATATCTGTACTCTTGTTTTTGGTCAGAGGGCTATGCCACGGTGAGGTTGAAGGGTTTTTTTTTGTGGGATTGTGGTGGAATCAGAAAATTATTTTTTAGACTTTTAGTTATTAATTTGTTCTTTCGTTAAGATTATGCATATGAAAAGGTAAGAAAAAGTGTAGAGAAGCACATAGATATGGTTGAGATGAAATAGAGTATAATGGGAGTAAATATATACAATGAAGTAGAGAATCTCACTGCACTAATGAAGTAAGGGAATTTTATATAAGTCTACTATTTTTCCTAGGCATGCTTGGGACTTTATGGTAATTTTTTTGTTTTATAAAACCTTTGTTAGCATTGGGGCTTACTTTATGTCTTCCCTTTCTAGACTACATCACTTATAAACATGTAAACAATTTTTTAGCAATAAAAAATGATTTGTCGGCCTATTAAGAACAACCCCTTTTCAAATCATCAACCTACATATATACTCAAATTTAACTTAGTGGCAAACATATACATATTTTTAAAATTAAAAGATCTATGTACCACACGCAAATAAAAGTGCAGCAACTCAAGTGTAAAAAGCAACCATGAGGAGTTAGTAATTCTTCGAACGTCTTGGTCACACAGTGGAGAATTAACGTTCTTCACCCGTGTGGAAGTTTTGAGAGCAGAAGGGGAAACCACAAACCCCAAGCGCCAAGTGACGAACGGCAGACGTGGGACTCGCACGTTCCCCGAGGGGGATGACGCAAACCAAGGCCCGACCGCCGTCGATGGCCCAGTGGGCCACTGCAGGCCCGTTATGACACGGACACATCCCAAAATAGAACAAAGTCCAAACACAGAACTTTCGAGGACAGGGGCCCACTCGAGCCTGCGGCTGCTAAGACACGCATGGCTGTGATCGTCCCAGCGTCACCAGCCAGGGCGTTTTCCATGCCCTCGTGGATTCGTCAAACCTTGTTGCTATTAGAAGAGGTTCTCCACCACGTATGAATAAATACTATGTGCTTGTTTTATTGGGTCGGTCAAGGACTGCTGCTTTTGAGGAGTTAAAGACTTTTGAACACCGTTCATGTGTTAGAAACTGATCAGCCCAAAAGGCCCTTTCTACGTACCTCTCCCTTTTACCTCAGAGTTGACAAATTTGAAGCAACACTGACACGGTGAGCTCCACGGCAATCCGTAACATCTTTACCCACTCGTTGCGCGCTCTGACCGTCTTGGAGCAGGGTCAAGTCCCAATCTTTGATTTCAGTCCCGTAGGTCAAAGCCCCAAAAACATGGGACACGAGGCAGCTCCCAGCGTTTGCTGACGGTCTGCTCTACGGCACGTGTTCGGGAGTTGAGCTTCTGATACGTTCTCATGCCCAAGCTTGGAAGTTTCCATGGTTAACAATCCTAGTTTCGGACACCCCCCAAGTTCCTAGCTATGAGCTTTCAGTTCAGAGGCAAGATTCAAAGCTTTGCGGGGGATGGGACGTCGTCAGGATTACACCCTGCCCCGACCCCGATTAATGTCCTTAGCTTTAACTATCCAATCTAAACATCTCAAAAGGCCTGGGCAAGAAGACACAAGAACGAATCTAATTAAGCACCCTACAAAACCCCGCGCGCCCTATATAGGAAAATTCCCCACTGATTAATATTCTAAGACAAACACATGTATGAATAATATTAAAGAAATTTCTTTACCAACGCCTGCCTGAACTCGATTCAGAACCCCTTCTCGAAACTTCCCTCTTTTCGTAGACGAATTAGATACGTGACGGAATAAAGTAAAGCTCCCCAGTGGCATCACCATGATTGAACGGAAGACATTGAATGTACCCAAACTTTAAGAAGAGATCGCATCAAAAGTATGTGTTGAATCGAACAGTATCCCCATTATATTATTGTATACCTCTAGCCGACCGTTTTCTGGCACGTACACCGGGCCACGTGGGAAGTGTGCTCCGATTCCCCTGAGCTAGCTAAAATTAGGTTGTGTTAAAGATTCGCAGTACTGATGCGTGGGACTAGCTAGCTGCTGTAAACATGTAACGAAGAGAGAGAGAGAGAGAGAGGCGGCTGGTGGACGTAGGTATACATAGAAGTTTATGTATACATCTAGCTATAAATTGCTGTTCTTTTGTGACGTTGGAGATGAGGACGTCATTTTTGTGACCTCAGTTGGGCACACCAAGTGCAATGAGCACGAGGAGAAATGCATCTCGACAAGTTTCTGCATCTGACAAGGAGGAATCAATAGAGAAAAGGGAACAAGATCAGATGTGTAAGAGAGAGAGTGATACGGAACAAGAGAATGGATGAGAGAGAGAGAGAGAGAGAGAGCGGGGACGAGCCCACCAGACGCAAAAGCCACCGGGTTGACCCATCAGGTTCAGAGAACCCAAATCCAGACGGCCCTCTTTCTTTATTGTGAGCCGAGGTCCTCCACGGTCCCCCTCTCGGCCACGAGGGATTGGGGGGTTGCCTTCGAGGCTTCGACGCCTCCCATCTGGCCCCTCTCCTGCCGGTTGCGTGGCCCGACCTGGACGCTGCGTCCCCGCCTAGCTGGCCATGGCGGTGGCGGTGGGGCATGCGCCTCCCTCCACCCGGGCCGCTAGGTTTAAATCCCCCGCTTGGGACGTTCTCCCTCGCTCTCACCCGCCGAGGCCTGCAGCCGCAAGAGACGACAGCAGAAGTTGCCGCTCACGTACACGTGCGCACAGGGGAGGGCGGTCATGGAGGACGAGTCGCCCAAGGGAGACGGGGACGCCAAGTACCGCGGCGTTCGGAAGCGGCCGTGGGGGAAGTACGCGGCGGAGATCCGGGACTCCAACCGCAACGGGGTGCGGGTGTGGCTGGGCACGTACGACACCCCCGAGGAGGCGGCGCGGGCCTACGACCGCGCCGCCTACAACATGCGGGGCTCCCTCGCCGTCCTCAACTTCCCCGAGGAGTACCAGGCGCGGAATGCCCGCACCTCCTCCTCCGCCTCTGCCGCTGCTTCGTCGTCCTCGTCGGCGCGTGGGGCTGACCGTGGGAGGGAGGTAATCGAACTGGAGTACCTGGACGACAAGCTGCTGGAGGACCTCCTCGCCTTAGGGGAGGAGAAGGGACGCAACAACAAGTAAAGGGAAGATGTCCTTAACTCGTTCTAATTAACGTGTTCACTATACTGGGTTATCTCCTACTAGACTTCTTCTGTCTTCCTCCATATTTCAAGAAGGTGGCCATCATGTTTCTCAATATCCTCTCTCCAAAGATCATGCAGTTTCGAGAGAGCAAAACATCCTGGGTATCCTTCTGTCAATAAGAAGACAGAATTAATCTACGTAAAACCCCGTGATGTGGAAGTTGTTGGTGCAAATTTGAAGGAAAAATAATTAGTGCAAGTTAATGATGTGCACTAATTTAAGCACATTTATTAGATATAGAGATGTGTCATTTATTTTTTGAGGTTTAAAAAAATAAGTTGAAGGAGACATTATAATCCCTCAAAAGATAAATAACACATCTTTAATAAATGTGTTATACTTAGTGCACACCTTGAGGTGCACTAAATATTTCTCAATTTGAAGTGCAAAAAGTCGGGCTCAGGGAATGGAGCCGAGCATTATTAGTCCCCCCAGACATACGATTTCGTCAAAAGGCTCTGAAGTGGAGCCGATTCATTTGCTCCAGGTAGCTTTTTGACTTTCCGCGGAGAAAGTTGTCGCATTTGGGATCTGGGTTCTTCAGCATATATAATATATATATATATATATATTATATATATATATATATATATATATATATATAAGTTAATCATCTCGAAGCTGAGACATGACGTCCCTGCAAAACCAGTACCTTCCAAATGGAGAGACATTAATCTTTCATAAGTTTTTTTCAGATCCTCACAAGTATTGAGATTTATTATCCCATGCACGTATCTCATAAATAACCGAGTGCAGTCGTCCACCGAGCTAAATCATTATGTGAGAAATTCGACATCCACATTTGATGGAATTCTAAGCTCAAGTTTGTCTTGTCATGATTGAGCGCTTGCATCTAGCTAGCTAGGAGGAGAACAAGCCATGCATCCTAAGGTTGGCCAGTCAACAGAGAAGTAGCACCAGCCACCAGGCTAGCTAGGCTTGTATCTATGTTTTACATGGCTTGTTGTAAGGGCGAGAAGAATGAATTGTCGTGATATATATCGGTCGATTCACATGAGGGGTGATGTTCATTTCTGCATACTGAATCTACGTATAATGGGAATATCTCTGCGGAGTTTATCATGGGAACTTCTTTTGCAATCCACTTTTTACAAGTTGCGTTATAGAGATCAAAAGGTCATTATAGTTGTAAGGTTAGAAAGAGCTTGGGGTGAATTTCTTGCTTTCTAGAACAAAAGAATTTTCATAGAACCACCGAAAACATTTTTAAGTGAAATTTCATACTTATTCACTTGTATCATTCAAGTTAATACACAGAATTAGTGTACAAATGTAATGGACCTTACTGATGGGTCCCGTGGTCGGTCTAACAAGCTATGTAGCTAGTTAACGATGAGGGTGTCCTGGCCCAAACTAAAGAATTCACGCCCGGCGTATTTCGACAAGGGCCGATTGTTCGGCCACTCTACGTAGTTGACAGGCTACACGATCAGTTTGTGACTAGCTCCCTAGTGGTCTGGCCGACCCGACCACAGAGCAGGTCGCTTCTTGCCAGCTCGAGTGACAAATGAAGTGCTAACCAATGGACTTGGGTGTCGCAAGTGTCCACCCACATAAGACATCCCATGTTCATCCCAAGTGCAGCCATTCCTCACGTATTGTAGGCCACACCCCAAGTACTACTCGATAGGACCACAGCCACCGATGTGCACCCCAAGGGATGGCTCGTGCACGTCAGAGTGATGACCACACCACACCTCCATACACCCAACCATGGTCAGTGTTATCTTAAATGATTCGGGAACCATCCCCACATGTAGATGACGGGAGAGCGGTAGTGCTCCACATAATACTTCCGAACCTCATAAATATATGGTTATGTCACTAGTAAAGAAACTGGAGTCAAGAGTTCTTAGCCATAGTCCTCGGCACTCCATCCTCCCTCTCTCCCTTTCTCTGTCTCTCAAACTTACACTTCAATTCCTAGCTCTCTTTGCTTCCACCTATCGACACTTAACATTGGAATCATAGGTGACTCGGGGAGCATATTCTTGAGACCGACTTCTTTACAAGATCTTCTTGACATCGACCCAACATGTAAGATCCGACTCTTTTGGGCCTTGGCTTCGTCCTTAGAGTCGCAACAGACTTGTTGGTTATGCTTGTGGTCGCGGCACTTTCATCCGTCGGGTTAATTATGGCGACGGAGGTGGGCGACGCATTTTTGTCATGGCGTATGGAGACGATGCGACTTCGTTCTGACCGTTTTGATGCTTGTTCTTTCTGTCAGAACGACCTTGCCAGGTGTCAGACACGTACATCATTAACGCGACTTGGCAGCCGTCGCGTTCTGATTTGACCGGTCTTTGGTTTGACCACTTTTGGGGTCGCGACCTCTGGAGCCATCGCGACAAGGCTATTGTCGCTCCTCCCCGACCCGTCGTGTTTCTGGGGCCGTCGGTTCAAAACCGAGGTAGGCGCCCCATTTCCCCCTCTCCTTCTTCTCTCTTTCTTCTTCCTTCTTCCTTCCCCGAGCCCTCTTGCTTCTTCCGGCTTGTTCGTGGTGCTCGTGGCGAGTAGGTGACGTCCCCTTCGTGTAGGCGACGTCCGTGTGGTGCTTGGAGCGAGGAGGTGGTGGCAATTCCAATGAGAAGGCCCCAACGGGTTGGCTCTACTCATTGAGATAGGGAGTTCTCTTCTTCCTCTTGTTCTAGCATGCTCCCCTCCCCCTTGTGATTCTTGTTTCATCGCCATGTTTGGGGTTTAGGGTGAGAGATCCATGCTCCATTGTTGAGAGGTTCCTTGAGTGTAGGATCTTCTTGTTTAATGCCTGATTCGTGTGGTTTGAGGGTGGTTTGCCTTATTTACTTGCTTTCTTAGAGTCTCCATGCTCCCCTCTGCCGAATGGTGTTAGTTTTGTGGTTTTTGGGGTGATCCTCAGAAGGACTATATTGGGACCCCCACTGTCTAAGATCGCGACCGGCCTGAGGGTCGCGATGATGTCGTGACGCATGCGCTGACCGTGATAGGTAAGTTCATGCAAAGTCCGTTTCTCGCTAAGTCTTCGTCGTTCTTGGTTCTTTCTGTACTCGTGACACCAGTGTTAGTTCCTAGTATGGTTCTACACTAGTCGGTCGCCCGGTGCTCGGCACCTGAGGTTTAACATCCTCTTTTCATTGGTCAACCACCTTTTGATGAATTGTAGTGACGTATCGGCCCGTCGCCTTCTGAAGGTGATAAGGTGGTTGTCGCATTCTAGTTAAGAATGCGACAGGCATATCGTCGCGTTCAGCCCTCTGACCATAGCATGCAGTTTTGTCATCTTGCTATCGTGGCAGTTGGGACAAGTGTCAACCACTGACAAGATGAAGGTGACATGTCAGTGCACAGGCCTCAAAACAGTCGACTTCTCCCTCTCTTCCAGAGATTCTTCTCCTCCTTCGACCCCTCTATGTGTTTTCCTTCGTGGGGAGCTTGTGAGGTGTGGTGGTGTGTGTGTGTGGTTGGCGGTTCTTCTCCTCAGCTCGGCGTTCTTCCTCCGCATGGCTTTCTCCTCATGGTGGTGATCCTCTTCTCCGACGTGTAGGAGGACGTTCGTGGCTCGTGAACGGTGTCTCCGTGGAGCTTCGAGCGAGAAGGAGGTGGCCATGTACACGAGAAGACCCCAATAGGTTGGCTCTTCGTTTTGAGGTAAGGAGTACTCTTGCCTTCCCCCTAGTTCTATCATGCTAGGGCCTCCATTCCCCTTCTCCAAGACTTTAGGAGCCATGCTAGGTTATCCTTGTGTGATTGGTGTTTTTCCTTGCACTTGGTTTGGGGTTTGGATGTTGAGGGTTTCACGCTTGCATGTGAGGTTTATGAACTGTAGATGCATATCCTTGACATGCATGGGTGTGTGTGAGGATGGTTTGTGCACTGTTTACATGTTTATATCGTCCTACATGCTCCCCTCCCTCTGTGTTTTTCGGATTTATGGTGTATTGCATGTTGAAGGGGATCTTGGTGTGTATGTCTGTGGTCGCGACAAGTTTGATGTCGCGATAGCTCGACTCGTCACCTTCTGGTCAGGTAGCGACATTGACTTTGTCGCATTCTGGTAGCGATAGGGTGATCGTCACCTTCTAACCCGACTTTCCTCCATGGGCTGTGGGAGGTCTCGGGTGGTCACCCGGACCTCTTTCTCTGGTCATGACAATACCCTTGTCGCGACCCAGTATGCGATAGCTCCCCTGTCGCCTTCAGACCCAGGTCGCGACAGGCAAGGTGTCGCATTTAGGTGGAGACTGCCCTTGTGTTGCCTTCTCAGACAGAGAGTGGCTTGGCAACCTGTTTGAAGTTTTCCTTCTGCTGCGACTCTGTTACTGGGCACCTGTGCTATTTCCTAGCATGGTCCTACTCTAGTCTTTCGCCCGTGCTAGGCACTTATGGGCTTGTCCATTGAGAGGTTGTTACCGTTACCTAGACCATCGGTCCCCGCGAGTCTGTTGAGGGAGTTCGCGAGGTGGCAGGCGAGCTCGAGTTACGGACTCTGGTAGCAGAGGGAAAAACAGTGGGGACACCGACGTAGAGTTGTTTGCAGAGCTCTCTTAACTGAGTTTGGGACGCCAAGGTGGTTTGGTGCTCTTCCGGCGCAGATCTAGTCCTTCTCATTGCCTCACGCTTGGTTCATATACCATTTAGAGGGGCCAGGTATGGGACTGTAGTCCGGCCAAACTACGACAGGTTGTGGTTACTTTAGTTCCGCGTCTCACTCCGACGGAAGGTGCTAGTCATGGACTGATGGTCGAGGGTAAGGCGCGTGGCGCACCTGACCGGTTGACTAGTGGTAGTTGTTCTGTGGCTAGTGTCTTTGTCTATGCAGTTATACACTGTCTGTGTTTGCAGCCTTGAGTTCTTCCCAATTCCGTGGTTTATACGTGTTTCCGGTCCGACGTTTGGTTTGGACCGATGGCCGTGTTGTTACTCTACGCTTCCACACTTACTCTCTATTTGTAGACTAGATTTACTTGCTTTATTTCAGTTATATATATATGCTATTAGAACCAGTGGGAGATTAATAGTCCCTACTGGGCTTCTTCCTGAAGCTCATTCTCTCCTTTACAGGTGAGGCTTCACAGGAGTACCCTCCGCGGCGGGCTGAGGAGACGGGGCCGTAGTAGACGGTGTCTACTGTGAGCAGTGTTCCCTTCATATTTATGTCGTCACCCTCGGGGTATGCCCCTAAGGGATTTGTTATTCCCTTTCCTTCTGCACTTGTACTTTGTTTACTTTGGGACTGTACTAGACTTGCACTTGTGTTGGATGTTTTTCCTTCACTTGTTGGTACATTTTGGTGGTGTTGTTGTTACTTACTCCCGTTACATATCTTGTTAGATTGGTCCGTTAGCCCTTCCGGGTCTTCGGACCCGTGGGCGGCGGTGCCGACGGTCGGATTCTCGGTGGGAGCCAGGGGTCCGGGCGTCACGGCCGTTACATGAGGGCTTGTCTCGCATGAGAGGTTGTTAGCGTTTACTTGGGACCCCCATCCTCGTGTGCCCGTAGAGGGAGTACTCCAGGCGACGGGTGTGCTAGAGTCACGGACTCTAGAGCGGAGGGGAAAACGGTGGTTAGGACAACGACATCGAGTCGTTTGCAGAGCTCTCGTAATTGGTCTGGGATGCCGAGGTCGTTTAGAGTTCTTCTCGGCGCAGGCCAGCTAGTCCTTCTTCTCACTGCCTCACTCTTTGTGGCCCCGAAACCACCTAGAGAGGCTAGGTGTGTGACCGTAGTCTGGCTAGACTACAACAGTTTTTGTTGTGGTTACTTTGTGTTCCTGCCCCCCACTCTGACTAGACGTGGAGGTCTGGACCTGGGTCAAGGTAAGACGTCAGTGGACGCTCCTGACCGTTGGCTAGTGGTAGTGGTTTTTAGCTAGTGTCGCTTGTCCAGGCAGGGTACTCTATGTCTGTGTTACCAGCCGTGTGGTGGTCACGACGTGTAGATCGTACAGAGTTTCTGACCGCGTTGTTCTTTCCGTACCGTTGTTAGTTAGTAGTTTTACTTTCGCACTTTTCTGCGTAGGTTAGAATATATAAGTGCTATCATTTACTTTAATTATGTTTATTTTTTCCTGCCTATTAGAGCCAGTAGAAGATTGATAGTCCCTACTGAGCTTCTGTTGTGAAGCTCATCTCTCCTTTTTGCAGATGAGACTTCCTAGCAGCGGCAGGATGCACGTCGGGCGGAGTAGATGGGGCAGTTGTCGTCGTCCCCGTAGCTAGTAGTGGGACTTCCCTTTTGTTCAATTGTACTTCACCCTCGGGGTATGCCCCTAAGGGCCTTGTTCTTGCCTTTTGCTTATTTGTATTCGTTGTGTATTGCGGCTGTATCTAGAGTATTACGCAGCGATTTCGCTCTTCTTCCTACTTCCGCGTGTGTGCTCCTAGTTCAGTAGTTGATTTTATTTTTCTTACATATTCTGTTAGATTTGTTTATAACCCTTCCAAATCTCCGGATCTGTGAGCGGTGACCGCGAAAATCGAATCCTCATCTAGAGCTGAGAGTCGGGTTCTCGGAGTCGTTACATAATAATAGCAAACGTCGATTTCATCCTCTATATGCAACCTCATCTCAAACATCCATCCTCACTGGAGTCGGCTTTTGCAGCCCGCCCCTATCACTTTTCTTCTACTTGAAACAATGGTAGACTTGTCATTGGGTGCCGTTAGTTCTGATTCATTGAATTATATAAGCATTTAAAAGAATAAATTCAAAATATTTACAAAATTTGATGTGTAAAAACATTTATACAAGGTTCACCAAACGATATAGGGGATTAGAATGGTGGGTTGCGATATCTGCTGCGCTCCCATTGTTGCGTAAGAAAAATAGACGTATCCTCTAGTCTTCAAATTGGATATTGGAATAATGGAATAGCTAGCAGACTCTTGAATTTTCTGTTCATTCTTTACAAAGTTTAACCGACATTGAGGTATAGTTCTGCTAATGCAAACGAGCATTCCGTTCATGATGATAAGTACGTAAATTAATTAAGCATGTAGCTTGTTGCCTCCAAGAGGTGAAGAGGTAATATCTTGATATTAATTAGGTACCACTATAAAGTTTGTCCATAGCAAAGGCGGTAACCGGATCGGATTTAAAATCAAAAATATAATTTTTGATTTTAAATTGATAATTAAAATTTAATTTCGATTCTGTTCTGATTTATATTATATTATCAGAATCAAAATTTCGATAGATTAAGATACTTATCATTATTTTGTCTTTTGGTTTATGAATAATTTATTAAAATAATCGATTTCGATTCTAATTAGTTTTCAATTCTGATTTTGATATCGATTTTGATAAATTATCGATATTTATTTTTAAATTTAAAATTAATAATTTTTATCAAAATCAAATCCAACTATCAGTACTAGTACTTTCAAATTTCGTGTACAGCTGGCCCTCACTACCATATATAGTACTTGAAAGAGAAGATCTGGGCCGCACATCTGTGTGACTTCGATTTTGTTGATTACGGTCAGTCTTCTATAGCAAACAGGTTCGAGGAGAAATGCTGCTGGCGGGGTGTCATCCCAACAATGTACTTGTAGATGAAATTCTCTGTATATTAACATTTTACGTCTCGAGTTCTAGAGCAAGTGCCGTTCTCGATTTGCTATTCTTCTTTCTTTGGTTGGCAAAAGAAAAAGGAGAGGGACCTCCAGGATTCCCAAGAAGCGTAGCCTGGTGCCCCGAAGGTGTACGGACGCATCACCTTCGAATATTGACCCTTGTCTATACTATTATAATAAAATTCAGTCTTAAAAGTACACGTGGCAGTATCAGAATTTTTCTTTTCCCGTCCAAACTGAGATATGTGATACCGCCTAAAACTATTCTCTTTCTTCTTTCTCTCTATTTTTGTATTTCTTTCTCTCTTTATGTGTTGCCACCGCAAGCAGCAAATTCAGCGGGATTTAAAATTTAAATCCTCTCTCTTTCTCCATTTGACCCGCCCTTGACAAAAAATAGTATTTTTTATCCAATCCGTCACCCCCCATCTAAAAATATAAGTATTCGCCTCCATTATAATATGTATCTCTCATATTTGATCTATTTAGTGTTCCGCATGAAAATTAGATTTTTTTTTCTCTTCTATATAATATTCCTCTATTATTATTAATAACATCATATCAATCTAATTTATAATTTATAAATTTATTATAATTAATATATATTTAGAAAAAATCGTGCAACGCACGGGTAGAGATCTAGTACGTTATATATTAAAACCTCCACATATGCTTTCCTTTCGGCGCAAATTTCTCGTAGTTCCTCCGGGATCTACAGCCCACTGAATGGGGAATTTAGCTTTCCTCGCCTCGATCGTTTGCAAGCTGGCATGGTCGGCTGCTACATTTCCTGCACTGTCGATATCAGTGATGTTCACTCTTCTACATTTCAAGGCTGAGGACTTATCACAAGGGAGTAGATGTGGTATATATGCTCAGGGTCAGGGAGAAGAGGAAGAAAACATAATTAAGAATCGTGTCAATAGTTACATATTGATGTTTTTGAGAAAGGCTTAGTGTACTTTCATATTGCACTTAAGTGCAATATGACTAGGTACTAAATTCATGTGGCACCTAATAATTATAAGTTGCCACTTTATCACTCCCCATTTGAGGGATGCCACATGGGTTTAGTGCCTAGTCATATTGTAGTTAAGTGCAATAAGAAAGTGCACTAAATCTTTCTCGATGCTTTTTACATTACGCAGATGTACTAAGAGTACTAGACGTGAGTGAGAGCGAGGGCAATGAGGTTTAGTTAATCCAGTATTGTTCGTTCTCCCATTTTCCGTAATTTAACGTACGTGGGTGGAGGTGGGACATGGGCAATGACAAATTAATGCAGTAGCAAAGTAGGATCCAACCTGTTCTGTTGCTGTGTGTTAGAAAAACACACACACACGCGAACACAAGGAATTGTGCTGCGACAACATAGCAGCGTTTTCTGTTATATATTTCTCCTATATAATGGAAACAAGAAGAACTGAATGTGGCCATGACTGGCCGAAATACGCGACGCGCTCTCGTGCGAACGTGCGCACGTCAGAGCTCAGCATGCGCACAACCACAAGACCCGGTCATGCGCTTGACTGAAACAACAAGCTAACTAAATCAACTGGAAAAACAAAAAAAACATCAGGGGAGCACAACAAGAATTATTCTATCATTCTCCTTCTAAGCCTTGTTGTGCTCACTGGATTTCTACGAGGCCGATCTTGTTGCGAAGCTCCTGGAACTTGACTCGGCTGAGTGGCTTCGTGAGAATGTCTGCCAACTGCTCGTCAAAGCTGACATATTTTACATTGATCTTGCCTCCCTCAATGCACTCTCGAATGTGGTGATACCGAGTGTCAATGTGCTTGCTCCGGTCATGGAACATAGGATTCTTGCAGAGAGAGATGGCTGACTTCAGTGGCGGAGCCAGGGGTCAAGGGGGGCAATTGCCCCCCCCCCCCCCCCTATTTTTTACATAAATTTTCTTTTATTAATTTATTTGCATAAAATTTCTCCTCATGTGAAGAATTTTTTAAACTTTATTAATTACCCCCCTTATTTTTTTGCATCAATTTTTTTTATTAAATTCTTTACATAAAATTTCTCCTTATGATGGACATGTGAAGAATTTTTTTAACTTTATTAATTGCCCCCTCTTGCATTGAGTACTTATGAATAATTATCTTATTAATTGCCCCTCTTCTAAATATTTCTGACTCCGCCACTGGCTGACTTGTTGTCCACATTGAGCACAGCCGCTTTAGGCTTGCCACCGCTGATCTCACTTAGCAGCTGTGTGAGCCAAACACCTTGGCACGCCGCGGTGGAGGCGGCGATGTATTCGGCCTCACAGGAAGAGAGGGCCACCACCTTTTGCTTCATGGACTGCCAGCTGATCGGGCTTTGGCCGAGGAAGAAGAGAACTCTCGTGTGTAGACACGCGAATTTGGCTCCACCGCGGGCAAATTTCATATTGTGCCATAATGCCACAAATGACCCTCTTTTTGCCTTGCAAGAGTATTTTTCCAATATTTCTGGATCTCACCCTTTCTTTCTCGGTGCTTCCCCATGTGGTTCGGTCGCAGATCGACCTGCACGGTCAGGTCGCGGGGGTCCAGGGGCAGCGCCCCAGCGGGCGTCTCCGGGGCAGCGCCCCCGGAAGCTAAATTTGGTTAAGGCACAGCTTCACCGATTCGCGTCCGCTACAGTGGACGCCTTTTAAACGCGGCGATCATGGTGGACGCGATTCAAGACCTTAACGCGGTGGCCATGCCGGACGGGTTCATCAGCACGTGTTCTAAACGAAATTGCGTCCGGTATGACCGCCGCGATTTAAAGTCAAAAAGGCTATGGCCCTAAAAGTCGCCGCACTTGAGAGCCTACGCTCAGAAATCATGAGAAAATCCTGAAAACGCGTCTAAGTGGCACGACGCGATTTAGAAAGTCAAATCCAAATCGACAGTGCATTTATAAGCCGATTGCCTCGGAACCACGCATACTATAATCGCGTCCGGGCGGCCCGCCGCGATTTAAGTCGCGACGGCTCTTCTGGACGCGATTCTAAACATAGCCGCAGGCTACGACCATCATGCGCCTGTCACATCGGTTTGACTTTCTTAATCGCGGCCTGCCGCCTGGACGCGATTCAATTCATAATCACGGCTCCCTGTTTGGACGCGATTCAAGAATCTGATGCCTATAAATAGACCCACGAGGGTCATTTGTTCATGGGGGGCATTCAGAGCGGCGAAGCCCTGCCGGATTCACGTCTCACCTCTGACCCGCGGGGACCCTCTACCCCGAGCAATCCACGCCTTCCTCCCGCAGTGTTCGGAGCCGGCGTCCTCTCCATCGTCTACGTACCCCGGAGCGAGGCGGGCTACGTCTTCCTCCTCCTCTTCATCCATTCTGTCCGTACCGGCAACGCCATCATACCGTCCATTCGGGGAAGTACCCCCTCCCCTTTCTCTTTTCTCTTCACTTTCATCTCCTTCGGGCCCCACGTGGCCTTTGTACTCCTTTTTTAACACACACACACACACATGCATGCATTTTACACACACCCACATTCTTTAAGGGTTTAAAAGCCACCACTCGGTACTTCTTTTATTTCATTAATTCTTTATTTTTAGGATTTGGTACTACACGTGGCCAATCCCCTTTCTTTATTTTTCTTTGTCTTTTTTGTCAGGGTAATCAACGAGGAAACGCCCTCTATCGCGGCCGGCCGTGTTCGTAGAGGAAGAGATGACCCACATTCCCCGCGCAATCTCCCTCCACCAAAAAGGTACGTACGCGATCACTTCCTTCATCCGCACCCCTCGCGCGTGCACCTCCATTCGGCACCCTCGCGTGCCTGACGATCACGATCTTTTTATTTTATTGTCTTTTTCGCCATCCACTCCATATCACACACACATACCCACACCACTATTCATTCCCCCCTCTTTGTGGGCACCGCGAAAGCGTCATCTACACCGTGGTGCTCTTGCAATCGTCGACGTCGCCGGCCATGTCGCTGTCGCTGTACCCGAGCAGGTGCAGCTGCTCCTCTTCCTTCCTTGCGTAGAGGCAACCTTTGTGGAGAGTGCCGGCTATGTAGCACAGGATGTGCTTCACCGCCGCGAGATGGTCTTCTCGGGGGAACTCCATGAACCGGCTCACATATCCCACGACGTAGGCAATGTCGGGCCGTGTGTGAACCAAGTATCGAAGGCTTCCAACGATGCTCCGGTATTTGGTTGCATCCACGGGCGGGCTTGCACTTTGCTTGCTCAACTTCAGGCGCGCCTCCATGGGCACTTGACAAGGGTTGCAGTCGCCCATGCATGCCGCTGTTCTCCAGAATCTTGCGCGCGTATGCCGGCTGATTGATTGTAATGCCGTCCGCATGCTGATGGACCTCGATTCCTAGGTAGTAGCTCAGGAGTCCGAGATCGCTCATCTTGAACATGCTGTGCATCTCCTCCTTGAACCTGCAAATCTCATGCTCATTCGATCCGGTGATGACCAGATCGTCCACGTACACGCCGACAAGGAGCCGCGAGACACCTTCTCCGCACCCATACATGGCATGCTCCGTGGTGCTTCGTAGGAACCCGAGCTTGATGAGGCTGCTGTCCAATTTGGAGTTCCACGCCCTCGGAGCTTGGCGCAACCCATACAGAGCCTTCTGCAACTTGAGCACCTTGTGCTCGTGTCCCTCACAAATGAAGCCCGGGGGCTGGGCCACGTACACCTCTTCTGTCAGGTCGCCGTTGAGGAACGCAGACTTCACGTCCATGTGATGGACTTGCCAACCTTCATGCGCTGCCAAAGCCACCAGCAGCCGCACGGACTCCATGCGTGCCACGGGGGGAACACTTCCTCGAAATCGATCCCCAGACGTTGCACATAGCCCTTCGCGATGAGCCGCGCCTTGTGCTTGATGACGGCACCGTGTTCATCGCGCTTCACCTTGAAGACCCACTTGAGCCCAATGGGTCGGTGGCCGGAGGGGAGGTCGACGAGCTCCCAGGTGGCGTTGTCCTTAATGGACTTCATCTCCTCAAGCATCGCCTTGCACCAGCTTTGGTGCTGCTCGGCCTCGTCGAAAGAGGCCGGCTCGTCGGCCATGGTGAAGAGCAGCTCGTCGCCGCCGTCGAGTTCGCGTGACGCATGGCCTAGAGCTTGAGCAGCAGCTGATCCGATGATGTTGGTGATGGTGCGGAACCGAAGCGGGGCATCGTCGTGCTCGGCGTCGAGTGACGCCGCCGCATCAGACGGTGGCGAAGTGAGCTCATCTTCCCCTGTAGCCGTGGGCGACCGCGCGTGCGCGCCTGTGGCCGTGGGCGTCTGCATGCCCGCACCTGAAGGCGCAGGAGTCGACGCGCGCACACCGTCAACATTCGTCACACGCGTGGGGACGCCGCACGCGTACGTGCTTGTAGCAGGGGTCCTCGCCGTGTCGCCAAGAGTCGACGACAGCACCACTGCGTCGCCTGACGCCGCTGCGGGCGAACGTCCAACAGCGAGCGAGCTGGAACAGGGCGATGTCCGACTTTCTTGGCCACGTCCATCAGATTTTAATCCCATCTTCCCTGGTTCAGATACAGTAGAGTACTCAACATTGAATGGTTCATTACATATCACCGCACCTTGCTCGCCATGGTCTCCATCCCATTTTGCCGATTCGTCGAAGACAACGCTGTGCTTCACGTACACACGTTCGTCGTAGGGTCGAACACTCGGTATGCCTTGGATCCCGGCTCGTACCCACGAAGATCATTGGCGTGCTCCGTCGTCCAGCTTCTTCAAGTGCGGCTTCACGTTCTTGACGTACGCGACGCAGCCGAACGTGTGGAGGAAGTGCACCGCTGGTCGCTTGCCATGCCACACCTCATATGGCGTCATCCCATCGACACTTCGTGTCGGCGCACAGTTGAGGAGGAGACAGCGGTGGAGACGGCTTCTCCCCAAAAATCGCAAGTAGACACTACAACAAATTTGGTCTATACCCACAGATTTTACCTACAACAAAGTATATATAGGTATAGATGATAATTACATATGGAAAAAGTATTGGTTATCAGGTTATACATACGGTTATTTTAACCGTGTGTATATAAGTAGATATAATTATGGTTTTCTACGACAATATGTAAAAGTTGTTATTTTGATCACGATTTACTAAAAAATGTAAGAAAAAATTTAAGTATTCTTATAAAAATTTTAAAACATATGCATTGATCAATAAATAACATCTCAAAAAATTATAACCGTAAGAATAGGAGATGGCGCCTTTACTTTTCATTTCCCGCGGATTACATTTTTTTGTAGTGAGACCCTTGGCTTTTAGAATGCTCCGAGCCATGGCGACGACGGTCTGATTTCGGCGCTCAACGACTCCGTTCTGTTGTGGAGAATAGGGAGCCGTGAGCTGCCGCTGCACACCGCGCTCGGCGTAGTACTCGGAGAACTCCACCGAGGTGAACTCACCGTCGCAGTTAGTGCGGAGTACCTTGAGCTTGCGCCCTGTTTCCACCTCCGCCAAGGCTTGGAAGCACTTGATCGCTGCCAGGGCTTGATCCTTGCTCGCGAGGAGGGTGAGCCATGTACCTGCTCTTGTCATCTACAAGGAGAAGGAAGTAGCGGTTGCCGCTCGACGTCGTCGACGAGATTGGCCCGCAAATGTCGTCGTGGACGAGGTCTAGGACGTGCTCAGCTCGATACTTCCCTTGCACCGAAAAGGGTGCCCACTTTTGCTTCCCGGCGAGTCAGCTATCGCAGATCTGCTCCACCTGAGCGATTTGTGGCAGCCCTCGCACCATGGCGTGCTGAGCGAGCTTGCGCAGGGCCTGAAAATTCAGGTGACCATACCTCGCGTGCCAATGCCATGCGTCCTCGGAGCTTCTAGCCGATACACACACCGGTTGCGTGATGTCGAGCTTGAGCATGTACAGCCGGTTTGGGGAGCGCTTGACTCAAGCTAGCAGCCACCTCTCTTGGTCGCGGATCCTCTAGGTGTCGTCGTCGATCAGCACCTGGCACCCGTTCTCGTCGAGCTGCCCAATGTTGATGATGTTGGAGGTGAGCCACGGGATGTAGTACACCTCCGTGAGAGTGTTCGCTAGTCTTGCACGCGAACAGTATCAATCCGCGTCCCTTGATGTCGACGATGGATCCATCCCCGAAATTGACGGTGCCGTGGATGTTGGAGTTGAGCTCGGAGAAGGCAGCACGGGACCCGGTCATGTGGTTCATGGCGCCGGTGTCGAGATACCACATGTCGGTGTCACACTCCTCCGCCCGATCCAGCTGAGCGAAGACCTTTGCCTCTAACAGCCGGAGTGGCTTTGTTTTCAGTGACGGTGGGGTGTCGGAGGTGACGTGGATGCTTGCCATCAAGAGCGTGGGCTCGTCATCATCGCCTTTCGTGAGGTGAGCTTGTTCCGCCCGCTTCGGCTTGCTGCGGCGCGCCTTGGCCCAATGGCCCATCCTGCTGCAGTTGTGGCACTTGTCCTTTGAGACGTCACGACTCGCGCCAGGCTTGTCATCTCTCGTGCCATCGGCATCAGGCTTCCTCCGTGTTTGTTTGCGGCGTCAGTTCCCTGACTTGGAGCTGCCAGAGGGTCCCTCCCCCTGCTTCCTCTCCTTCATGCGCTTGATCCACTCCTCCTCCATAAGCAATAGGTTCCCGTTAGCTCCCTTGGTAGTCGATGCGGGGAAGCGATCTTCAACCGCCTTGAGTCTCCCGGTCACCTCCTCAATCGATAGTGTTGAGAGGTCGAGTAGGGTCTTGATGGAGAGGGCGATTTGGGAGTACATGGATGGTACCACACGTAGGAACTTTTCGACCAACTTTTGAGACGGCTCCGGGTCGCCGAGGATGCTTAGTTGGTTGACGATCCCAGTGAGCCGCATCGCGAAGTCGTCCACTGTCTCGCCATCTCGGAAGCGGATGCCTTCGTACTCCTTTCGGAGCTGCTGCGCATTGGCCTAACGCACTCGATCGATGCCGACGCGCATGGTCTTAATAGCGTCCCATGCCTCCTTTGCGCTCGCCTTGACAGCAAGCGTGGAGATCATCTGCGGGGGGACGACGCGTAGGATGGTCTCTAGCGCCATCCTATCCTCCTGCAGCTCAGCGCCTCCGGTCTCGACGGCGTCCCAGAGACCGCGCGCCTGCAACATCACCTTCATCATGAGAGACCAGTCGCCGTAGTTGGTCCACTTTAGCGTTGGGTAGGTCGCTGATCCCTCGACTTCCTTCACGACCTGCTGTACCACCAGAGCACCGCCGCTCCCTTGGGGGTGGCCTCTAGGACACGACGACGATGAGTGGGACTATCGTGGCGACGTAGACCTTGACTGCAGCATCGTGGATCAAGACAACCTGACACTTTGATACCAAATGTTAGAAAAACACACACACGCGAACACAAGGAATTGTGCTGCGACAACATAGTAGCGTTTTCTGTTATGTATTTCTTCTATATAATGGAAACAAGAAGAACTAAACGTGGCCATGACTGGCCGAAATACGCGACGCGCTTTCGTGCGAACGTGCGCACGTCAGAGCTCAGCATGCGCACAACCACAAGACCCAGTCATGCGCTTGACTGAAACAACAAGCTAACTAAATCACTGGAAAAACAAAAAAAAACATCAAGGGAGCACAACAAGAATTATTCTATCACTGTGGGTTGTAGACACACAAATTTGGCTCCACCGTGGACAAATTTCATATTGCACCATAATGCCACAAATGGCCCTTTTTTTGCCTCGCAAGAGTAATTTCCCAATATTTCTGGATCTCACCCATTCTTCCTTCTGGGTGCTTCCCTGTCGCTTCAAGGTGGTTTGGTCGCGGATTCGCGTCTGCTTCAGTGGCCTCTTTTCCTGGCGCATTCAAAAGGCGTCCGGGGATGTGGACGCGATTCAGGATCCTTGTTGCGACGGGTTCGACGGACGCATTTTTGAGCACATGTTTTAATAGAATTGCGTCCTGCCGCCCGGACGCGATTTAAGTCAAAAAGCCTACGCCTGCGAATTCTTCGCACCTACGGTTGCCACGTCGTGCAATTATGAGAAAATCCTGTAATCGCGTCTGTGTCAGTGGACGCGATTTAGAAGGTCAAATCCGAGCATTCATGAGTTGATTGCCTCGAAACCATGCAAATCTGAATCGTGGCGGACAAGGCGGACACGATTCAAGTCGCGGCGGCCTGGACAGACGCGATTCAGAAGAGTAGCTCAGGCTACAACCATCATGCGCCCGTCACATCGGTTTGAATTTCTTAATCGCGGCCTGCCACTCGGACGTGATTCAATTCATAAAAGCAGCTTCCTGTGTGGATGGGATTCAAGAATTCAGTGCCTATAAATAGACCCCCGAGGGTAGCCATTTCATCCGACCCTCTCTACCCTGGCGGAGGCCTGTCGGATCGGCGACCCAACTCCTCCACTGGTGTTCGGAGCCGTCCGTCTTCCTCACGCGCATCAGAGCAAGCGGGAGCTTCGTCCTCGTCTTCCTCCGTCCGTCCAACCGGCATCGCCGCCACGACACACACCACTCGGGGAAGCACCCCCCTCCTTTTCTATTTGCATTTCCACTTCCTCCGGGCCCCACGTGGCTCTTTATATTTTCTTCTCCTCCGGGCCCCGCACGCCCCTTTTACTTCTTTCATACACACACCCACATCTAAGGGTTTAAAAAGCCACCACGCGGTGAGTCTGCCCCCATTTCTTCATTTCATTCATTATATTTAGAATTTGATACTACACATCATTTGTCTAATCCCCTTCTTTCTTTCTTTATGTCTATTCTTGTCAAGGTAATCATTACGGAAAACGCCCTCTACCGCCGCGCCGGCTGTGTTCGTAGAGGAAGAGAGGACCCACATCATCTCCCGCACAATCTCCCCGCCAAAAAGGTACACATCGCAATCACTTCTTCACTCGCACCCTTGCCGTGCATCTTCATTCGGCACCCTCGCGTGCTTGGCGATCACAATCTTTTTGTTTTATTGTCTTTTTCGCCATCCACTCCATATCACACACACATATACTCACACCACTATTCATTCCCCCCTCTTTGTGGGCACCGCGAAAGCGTCGTCTACATGGGCGTCACCACATCCATCAATCCCATCGGCCTATACATCTCTCCTACTACAGAGATGAATAATTGAGAGAGATACGGTGTCCATATATATGGATGGAAAATCTCAACGCATACTGGGCAGTGTACACGCACCATCTTCCCCTGCAACGTGTGCCAAACTGTTCTCGTATATGTACGGTTCCACATCAAATACAAAGCGACTTTGGCCGGAGATATATGTCGGGTAAGAGAGAGAGATGTTGAGAGTTGGGGAGTGTTTGTAAGATCGAGAAGAAGGTTATAAGACTCTTCTTCGTTTTTTTCTCATTCCAGACGTTTTAGAAATTCGATGGTGATAACCTTTGTAAGAAGTCTAACATAAAAGAGAGAGAGAGAGAGAGAGAGAGAGAGAGAATTGCGCAGGGTGCAAGGTTGCACCAATACCAAGAGAAGGATCGAACCTATCCTTAGGATGTGCGTGGGGGGCTTATAAAGAGTCCATAGGACTAAGGAGACATTTGTCAATGTGGTTTGTCTCCATCCAAAGCAACCTTTGATTGTCCCCGCGTGGGCAATCGATTCCCATAAGTTAATAGGAAGAAATGACAGTTTTGCGAGGGGGTAGATTAATCGGATTAATTTTTAAAATAATGAGATAAAGGAGAGGTTAAAAGGGGGTTTGGGTACCCCACCTATTTACTAGGGTTAAAGTTAACCCACTTTAACTTTCTAACTTATCTTATAGTGCCAAAAGAGGATAGATTAAAAGGAGGATTAAATAACTCTCGGTTAAAATAACTGGAGATTTCTTATCCCTCCGTCAAATAGGCAATGAATCGAGATAACCATCATCTGGTGCATGATCACCTCGCTAGCTAGCTCATGTTATGCGAACATCAAAACCCGAACAGAGGACTGGAAAGTTACTTATGGTGCCGTGAGGCATTAGACGCGCCGTACGCCTGATCAAGATGTCGGGAGAATAGTTGCGGTCGTTGATGTCACACCCCATGGAGAAACCCCACTTTGCCTGGTGCGGAAGAACTACTGTGAATCGTGACATTCCTCCATGATCGACGAATGAGGAGTGTGGTGGCATTTTTCGTTCGGTACTGGGCTGAACAGGCCTCCACTTAAAATTGGGAGCAGACTGCCGCCGGTGCGGACGATGGGCCTGCAAAACAGGAAGGCGTCAGGGGAACTGGGTTGAAGAACCAGGAGAACCCTCCGATGCTAAAGTCAGATATGACTACCAAAGAAGACGAGGAGAGAAGGGCTCTTTTGTGTGTAATCTCATGCGTGGGCGATTGTGAGGGGATGATTGCACGTACTTCTACATGAAGGTTACTTGTTCCTTATATAGGCAGGGGACCCGAAGGGTACTCCAGATGCATCCTTCTTCAATGATGACTGAAGGGGTGCGACGGTTGAATTCCCAAGATGGGGGATGTTTGTTTGAGACACCCCTTGGAACTTTGCACTTGCGCTGCTTCAGATTGTGGGGGAGGCGTGCCGCACCGTCCCATTAACTGTCATGGGGAAGCGAAGAGTCAACTAGCATTGTAGACTATAGAGGTACTGATAGGAGCCCGCGGATCTTCTCAGTGTGGCTGTCCGATGATCGGTGACTTGACACTGGAACCATGAAGGGTCCGAGCACGAGCCCAGAGACTTATTTGGTGAGATTTTGGGTCTTCTTCCGAGCAGGGGCGCTCGGTGTCTCTATTCTGTTTGGAGGCGTCTGGAGATCAGACTTCCTGAGACCCTTGGAGATGTGGTGGCTGAGGCGTGTTCGGGAGCTTTTAACTATTTCCGAGGACATGTGGCTGGATAGCCGTCCCTCTGCTGCCATAAGTCATGATAGGCTTATAGACTTAGGAAGTTGGAAATAGCCTCCGCAAAGAGTTAACGTAAGATAACTAAAATTAACTTGCAGAAGAACTCAATTAGAATCATCAGGAGCCTCTAATAGTAATACATTCGCAAGCTTATATCATGTCCACTTCCCTTTATACATGCAGTGCACATGAGTCCCTATCTACGTACTTTGATCTTCCAGTTTAGAACCGTCTAGGTAAAGATCATGCAACCATGGACCGACGCAATTTATTGTCAGTGGAGTTATGTAATTCCACTGAATTATAAAATTTTATTATTAGTAACCCCATTAATTAAGAACATAAATTTATAAAGATATTATTAGTGATCTCACTAAATAAAAAATTTACTTCATACAATCCAACTGCCAAGTATTTTGCTCCCTCTTTCGTCCAACTTAATTAAGGCCGGGGTTAAAATATATATAATATCATGCAAAGGTTAGCAATTCCTAGGAAGCCCACGAAAGGTATCTGAACAAACTTGCATTCTCTTGGACAAGCACGTCAAATTTTATTAGCTAGTTAATTGAGTAGGTGATTAGTTCATGGAACCTTAATCTGCTCGCTTCTTCAGATCTTTCTAATCTAATTAGTCCTGATGACACTCCTACGTCGTTATGAAAAAAGTATATTTTTATTACATATGATCTCACTGCTGCAGGTCATATATATGTAAGTGTCTCGATCGTCCACAAAATCACACGGGACGAGATTTTCTCGTTACAAAAAAAAAAAAAAAAATGTCTCGATCGTAAGGAAACAAATGGACATAATAGAAGTCCAGCATCCCATACACAGTATGACACGGCGAATGCAACCGTAAGAAGACGTTTTTTAGACCTTCCATATATACTTCTCTAAATAAACTTGCTATATAACACGTTCTACTTTACAAGGAAGACTGGGTAGCTTTCCCTCGACTTCTCTGATGTGGGAATAAACAGATGAAGACATAAGCTAACGCAAGGCAATTATCATATAGTACTCCTATATATGATGCTAGCTTATATATGGTGAGAGTGATAATTAGAGAACGGATAATAATTGAAATCTACCTGAATGACAAGAGAACTGACATGGGCCATCTTCCCCTGCGTCGGGCACTAACTATGATTGCATCATTTTGCTTATTATATAATATTGTAATTGTTCAGCAATAAATATCTTTTTCTAGACCAGTAATATTTATGGTCACATACAGAGAGAGGTGTAGAAGTTTGAACTCTCTTTCCTCTCCATCTCTTTGAACCATAAGGTTTTTTTCTTTTCCATATGTACTTCCATTAGAACATAAATTTTAAGAAAATTTTGTCATTTATTCACATTTTTCATGAATATATAGAATACACAAATATTCTACTGTCATGTATGTCTTTTGGGCAATCTTCCGTCAAAATATCCGAAAGAATACTATGTTTTACTTTATTTTGAATATATTTTAACTATTTATGAATAGAAAGACATGATCATAAAGACAAAATATACATTAATCGTATCTAAAACTAGAGTAAATGTTAACATATTTTACTTTTAGCAGATATATATATATATATATATAAAACTTAGATATTTAGTAAAGCTGAGGTGGGACTTTTACCTTTTTACTCGTTCAAACTCGAAAAGAGTAAGACTGTCTAGCACGTACTCTTACCATTTGATGATTTTTCAAAGAAAATGACTAGTCGTATGCATAAGATTAATGACATTAGCTAATTAAATAGGCTATGAATGAAAACTATATGATTAAAGAAATATTCACTAAAACCCACACAATCTTGATCTGATCTGAATTCCGTCATGTCGGAACAGGTTCCTCCTGTTTGGCAATTTATAATGTGCTGGCGACTTAAATCTGATTTGGCCTTGTTTTCCTCTTCCACCGCCACCGGTCTGTGCCCGGGTATCTTCGATATTTTTAATGCCATTTATAAAGATCTATAGTTGATTAGTTCTCCATATCTAGAACGGATGATTTGGATGAGGAACATGGGATAATTTTGTGAGCAATACTTGTTGCACGTTAGTTGGTTTGCTTAATATTTATGTGATTAAATAATATGAAATTAAGCAAGTCACTTCTCATTTAGAACGATGGTTACCATCTATTTCATTTTTATTTTCTTATTATAAAGATGTGTTAGCTTGCGTCTATATCTTCTCAATTTGAATGTGACTAATTAAGTGGGGTTGAGTATGTGGTTTGAGCTTGCCACAAGCCTAGCTATTACTAATAAATTTTAGGGGTCCCATGCATGATAAGTAAAGGAGGATTCCATCATGTCACATCATGGATGGTGAAAGGTTTATCTCTATCCAAGAACCCCACTACCGTTGAAAAATCAGACAGACTAAGCGACAAAACCAGATAATTATAATCATATATTTATTTATTTTTCTTTTTTTGAATTGTTAATAAACTTGCTTCATTTTATTTGTTAATTTGATCTTATTTTATATTTCTCTAAAACATGAGTTCTATAACAAGGTGTGGAATCTATTGATCTATTCTCAATTTTTGTATAATTATTTAGTCTTTTGCTTAGTCCTTGATCTAATTAAATTAAATCTTGGCTCTAAATTAAATTTAAATATAAAAATAGAATAAAAATATATTCAGTTTTGGATGAAAAAAAAATATCAGATATTTCAATTGAACAAATTATATATATATATGGTTTGCCCTGGAAGCCATATAACGTACATGCTGACGGATTGGATCCGTTAGAAGGATTCGCCATGAACATCGATCGCATGAACTAGCTTACTAATAAGCAGTACTAGTACTGTTAAATGTTGTTTTCTCTGATAAGATCTGCTGCCTTACTATCAGTAACCTTCGGATTTCAACCCAAGAGTTGTTAGTTATGTAAAAAAAAGGTAGCAGAAAGGGAGAAGAGCACAAGGATGCGATCGGACAGCGGAATTATTTTTTTTTAAAAAATAAATATTATTTATTTATTTTTATGTCCCTAAATATGTCATATTTTTATCCAACCTTAATATTATTTGGTCCTGGAGCAGTACTCTAACTCACAAGGTGCCCGAGGAACAGCTAGCCCAAGTGTAGTGTATGCTCAAGTTGACCAGTTGTCCATGTATAATAGTCCAATCTTTGGATAAACCAATATCAGAAGGAAAGATCCAGGAAGAACATCTGATCAAAGAGTATTGGGTAAAATAAATTAACTAATTAAATGGACGAAAAACTAGCACTGGCTTAGAAACTAGGTGGGATCAATATTTTGACTGTGTATTCACATTTAACTAAGAGATACATATCATGAGATAATATCATATCATCACTGCGGATAATTGGAAGAAGGGGAATAATTAATGTACGGACGTTTGTGCACCTCCGTTTATTTTGTCGATAGTTGTAGAATTAGAACACCAAAATCCGGGCATGAACATTTAATTTGTTGGGATTTTTGAATATATAAGGTAACAAATTTATCTTTTCTTTACAATATTTAAAATGCACACATATCATATGATATATCAAAATTGAGCAAACTCATGATGGTCATTTTAACAAAATTCGAACGATCATTAATTTGCAAAAGAAAAAGAAAAGTTAATGCAAAAGTATTCTTCAGTCGTATATTTACACATTATCGAGAATTATACTTGATGATAAGAATGCTCATTTTGCAATTTTGACAATAGTTTATGGACACAAGCCCCTCATGATATCTTTTACAATAAAAATTACAAGTTAACTCAATTGATGAGAACATAGATTAATCAATATTTTAGAGGTGGATTCAGAAAATGAGATGAGCAACACTACAATTAAAGCAAACAATATTGTAAAGGATAAATATTTATTGAAAAAGGGGCTTACAATAATATTGAATTGGACTGCAAGAAAAACAATCTTATTATGGACTAATACCAAAAGTACGGTACTTGTTAAGAGCTATCAACCAATAAGATTACTTCCTTTATACTTAAGAGGTAGGTTAGTTATTAGCCCTCCATATACACTAACATCACAAGTCAAAGATTCAAATATCACATGGAGCAAGTTTGTGAAGAATTTATAAAAGATTATATAATAGACTAGTTTTTTTAATAAAAATAAAATTGTTATTTTTGGTCCAACTCAATTTTATTGAAAGATCTTTTTTATAATAAATATTTTTCATTATATAAAAACAAAGATAACGTTAGACGTTTGACGTATGCGTTTGGTGAGTATAGAGAGCGGCTTTTGTACATCACTTTTTTGTAATTTTTTTAACATTATTAAAATAATAATATTTTAAGAAATTTTAATTAAAAGATTAAAAAAATATTATTACACTTGCAGATTATGTTTTTTTTTTTACTCTTTTCCATATCGCCGGCGTTGAACATTGACTGAGCCATGTGAGATCCACCATCCTATGCTCGATTTCTTGGAGTAACCGAACCGAGCTCCCCCTTTCTCCTCCTCTAATCTTATTAATTAATTAATTAATTATTATTTTTTGAAAAAGACATCAATCATAGAATTTTTTTCACCCCAATCAAATCCGTGATGAAAGCAATCACTATTAAACAAATAACTGCCCTGTTCTTTTCAAGCCCTTCCCTGTTCCTTTCATAGAGAAAAGACTTAAATACGAGTTTATGTATCTCTCCATCTACCATCCCCCACCCCAACTGTTGATAAATAAATAAATAAGTAAAAGAAAAAAATCAAAATCGGATATTTTTTTTGAATACTGAAAAGCGTAGATCCGGGATCCAGAGTTATGTGGCTTGGGAAGAGGGATATTAAACTTGTTCTTCATTACAATGGGGCCTTTAATTGGCATTAGAACAAGTGATATGATGCGCACAGCTTGCCGTTTAGATATTGTCTTTGGGCAGGATTACGGTTAAAGGGCCTTTGTCTCTAACAGTGGCGGATAATTAATAAAATTAATTGTTCATAAATACACAATCTAAGAGGGGGTAATTAATAAAATTTAAAAAATCTTCACATATTTATCGACTTATAGGGTGTTTGGTTGTAGTTTTTTACCTGTTTTTTCTCTAAATTTTAAAAAAGAGAGAAGACAGACATGAAGACACGTTTGGCAAGCATTTTTTTTTTTAGAGTAAAATTTTTTTCCTATGTAAATCTCTCTAGAAAAAAACACAGTTTGACCTTATTTTTATTTTAAACACTAATTCCCCTCCTCCCCTCCCCCCCCCCCCCCCCTACACACCCGTGCGCCCGCCCCCTCCCCCTCCCCCCCCCCAACCCCACCTCCTCCTCCCCTCCCCCCCCACACCCCTGCGCCCCCCACCCAGCTCCTCCTCCCCTCCCCCCCCCCCCCCCCCCCACCCCCCCCCAACCACCTCCTCCTCCCCTCCCCCCCCACACCCCTACGCCCCCCCCCCCCCCCCCCAACCCCACCTCCTCCCCTCCCCCCCCCCCACACCTCTGCCCACCCCTCCCCCCCCCGCCCCCCCACCCCACCCTGCGCTCCTCCCCCCCACCCCACCCAGCAGCCCCCACATCCCTGCGCCCTCCCCCCCCCCCCCCCCCACCCACACCCGCCCCACAGCCCCCCCCCCCCCCCCCCCCCCCCACCCAACCACACCCCCCCCCCACCCCCCCCGCCCCCAAACCCCTGCGCCTCCCCCCCCCCCCCCCCCCCCCCACACACACCACACACACACACACCCCTCCCTGCCCACCCCACCCCTCCCCCCCCTCCAAACCCATCCGTGCCCCTGCAAACCACCTGAGCTCCCCCACCCAGCACCCCCCCCCCCCCCCAACACCACTGCGCCCTCCCCATGCCCCTTATCTTATGCACCCCCACCCCCGGCGCTCCCCCTCCCCTGTGCGCCCGCCCCTTGCCCCACTCTGGTGGCTACCCCCCCTGTCCCAAACACTTCAAATAAATTTTAAAAATTTTATTATTTTTACCAAACAGATAACATCACATTCTCATAATTTTAAATTTAAAATTAAAAGAGAACTCAACATTAATTTTGATAGAAATAGTTTTTTAAAAAAGTTGCTCCAAACACCCCATTAATTCATATAAAGAATTTAGATGGGGTAATTATAAAATTAAAAAAATCTTCACATGTTTATCGACTTGCCCCCTGGCTCTGCCACTGGTCTCCAAGAATATCCGGTAAGCTTTCTTCTAATCGATCTCGCAATTCTTTTTTGCAAGATATGTCATACAACCAAAAAAGAGAAAAATTTAGTGCACTTTTGTATTGCACTTTAAGTGTAATATGACTAGACAAGAGTCTATGTGATATCACTCACATGGAGAGTGATAAAGTGACAAGCTAATTGTTAGATGTCACATGAATTATTACCTAATTGTACATAAAATATAATATAAAAATACACTAAATATTTCTCACAAAAAAAGAGAGCAACAAAGAACAAGTTGGATATATGATTGGGATTCACGGTCATAAAAATAAGAGAAGTAGGAGCCAAAAATAATGTCTTGGATGGAACTTAAAAATTTTATTCTTCCCTAAGGAACTTGAGAAGAATGTGCTCTTATCTTCTTCATTTTCTGAATTTCTTAAAAAAAAGGAGGAAAAAAATTTTGGAAGGAAGAAGGCTGGCGGTATAAATGGACATTTGGATGCCGTTGTCGTCAGGGCATCGGGCCTCACTCAGGACTCGGGACCACTTTCCTCTTTTTGGGCCCACTGGCGGTCGCTGACGCTGACGGTGGCCCAACTTGGGAATTCTTACCTTGGAGCTGTGTCTGCGGAGGAGCGGCTTTCGAAGGCGACGGTGTAGCCTGCCCATGTACGCTGTAGGTAGCTTCCACGGTCCTTAATTGACGGTTGTTCAGATGACCCATTAAATAACCCCCTCGCAACAACAACTTCCTTCTCCAAGTTCCACCCAATGAGAGGGACCCGTACATCATATCATGAAGTCACTACTAGTATACGTGGGAGCCACGATTGTGGACCCCCTTGTGGTGGGCCTCGCCTCCCGGTTAAGCTAAGAGGACAGTCGGCGTCTTTTGGATGTGAAAGATTTAAGGGAATCCCTTGTTGCGAAATGCGAACCGCCAGCGTCGGTTTGTAACAAACTTAGTCCCTCCTTGGGGGAGGGGCTGATGTCAGTGGGAGTGGATATATCTCTAGTGCTGTGCCCATCTCTAATGAGATTTATATTGGTGGTTTATACCAATAGTTCTCAAGATTTAATACACTTACCTAAATACAATAAATATATTTGGATATGATATGATAACTTGCGTGATATGATGTTGGACATCATATGAGTTGATAGACAGTAGCAAGTGGCAGTGACAAGTGGTGATTGCCGACGGTAGTGATCAATTGTGGGCTCCAAATTCACTATTTTGGAGTCCAAACAAAGGTAGTATTTATGAGTCTAAATATTTATTATTACAAATTCAGTCAATATTTTTAAAGTTAAGAGTGATATTTTAAAATTCAAGATTTATATTTTTGAACCTAAGATAGTATTTGCAACTTGTAAGCCCAAATTACCATTACAAATTGGTTGTCGCCTCCGCTAGTTGTCGCAAATCACCACTGCTGTCATAGATCGCTCCCACCACACACTACTGTCCTCCCTACTAATTCACACAATGTCTAAGTTGAGGTCGTATGGTCAATCATATCACTAGTCAAGTACAACAATATGATCAATTGTTGGGGGGGGACAACACGCGGTGGCCCATCGGCGCAAGGTAGTCGGTCGAAAACTGGGGTTGCTTGTACTGTTCCGGATCTTCCACATCTTACTTCTTGGGTTGGGGTGTTGGTTTGAGTCCTGATGAGCTTTGGTTAGAAACGAGACTAAGTTTTAGATTTGGAATTAGCCAATTTTGGGTATTTCAACTGTTGACGCGTGAACCTGTTAGCCCCATATAACACATTGGGAATGCATCAGTTCAATATGATGTGTTATAAATTATACATAAAGCTGGGGTAATATGTTTTGGTCGTTTGTTTATATAGTGAGTCAATGATATCAATGGCGAACTGGCTGGTGTGTTAGAGTTTTGTCGGACAAATGTGTCTGGATAGTATGACATATTCTAGTAGTGCACTAGTAACATTCAGATATCTGATCTTGAGTGTCAGGTGAAAGCACATAGCCGAAAACGTGTCCGATGAAACTGACACATCTTTTAGTATATTGATCATCTCTGCTAATTGTGTTAGATGTATGCACTAGGTGCTAAATCATTTAGATAGCGGAAAATGTCATGGTAAAGTAATACATTCCAGACATGTTACCCTCCATTGACGCATTCTTTGCTAATCGGACTAGCCTTCAATATATGTTCTGGTGGTTGGGCCTATATATAAGAACCTCCCTCACCCTTCACCCCTTGTCACTCACTTCTCTCTCTTTGAGCTCAATACATCTCCTCTCCTCTTCCTCTCCTTCGAGGATCGATTGATGGCGATGACAATGATGTATTGCTCAGTGCTTTGATTGTCAGTGGATGTTAGCAAGACAGTATTCATGAGGAAGCGATGACTAACATATGAGAAGACCCAAGTAAGGAATCACTATTTTAGAGGTAGAATGACATCCCCTCCATTCTCTAGAATTGGATTCTCTTGGCTTTCCACGTTAAAAGTATGTTAGGAGAGTGTTTTTGAGATTTTTGCTTCGTTGGGTGGAATCTCCATATGAAGGGAGAGTGAGTTTGTTTCCTCTTCATTGTTGGGCGAATAATTTTAGTCTGATTCACTTAAGTTGGTCTGTCGGCCTATTGGTAGGGTTATTTATTTTTCATGTTAATTAAAAAAATCGATCCAAATTGATTGGTTAGAGTTGGTTCAGTTCGATTTGAAGACCCACCCTCGGTTCAGTTTGATTTGTTATTATGAAATTGAGTGAACTGAATATATATATGAAAAAATATATATGTATATATAATTAATACTATATAATTTCACAATGGTTATGTGGTTGTTGGTTGGCGTATTGGTCTTCCCTCCGGGAGGTTTTGAGTTCGAATCCTCAAAAGACAATGAAACTTCAGTTTTTTACTTTTCAATTCAAATTGAACCGAAGTACAAAATTTCATGTCGATTTCAGTTTGTAAAAAAGAGGGGGTGAATCGGACTGTGTTCATCTTGGTTTTGGACTATTCACATATAATTCGAATAAAATTAGTGATAAAAAGTAAAAATAAGGATTAGTGATAATATAAATCGATAATAGTAAAAATAAAAATAAGTGATAAAAATAGTAAAAATAAAAATCAGTGAGAAAGAGAGCGAGAATAAAATCAATAATAAAAATAGTGAAAATACAAAATAGAGAGGGAGAAAATAGTGAGAATAAAAATTAGAGACAAGAAAAAGCAATGAGAACAAAAATCAATGATAAAAACAATGAAAGAAAATTCAGTGTGAAAAACAATGACGATAGAAATTGATAAAAGCAGTGAATAGTAAAAAATATTGGGTTCATTTCAGTTTGTAAAAAAGAGGGGTGAATTTGACCGTGTTCATCTTGTTGTTGGACTATTCACATATATATATAGTGAGAATAAAAATCAGTGATAAAAATGAAACTAAAGATTAGTGAGAATTTGAATCAATGATAAAGATAGTGAAAATAAAAATAAGTTATAAAAATAGTAAAAATAAAAAATCAGTGAGAAAAAGAGAGACAATAAAATCAGTAAGAAAAATACTGGAAATACAAAACTGGGCGGGAGAAGAATAGTGAGAATAAAAATAAGAGAGAAAAACAATGAGAATAAAAATCAATGATAAAAACAGTGAAAATAAAAATCAGTAAGAAAAATAATAATAAAAAACAATGTAAGTGATAAAATCTGTAAAAATAGATATTAGTGAGAAAATAGTGAAAATAAAAAGAAGTAAGAAAAATAGCAAAAAAAAAAAATCAGTGGGGAGACTAGTGAAAAAAACAATGAAATTAAACATCAGTGAGAAAAAAGTGAAAGATGGTTAAAAGTTGTTCCATTAGTAGAAAATATAAGTATAAAAATCACTAAAAATAATCGTGCAAAAAATCTGTGAAAATTAAAATATAAAAAAACAGTAAAAAAACCACTAAAAATTGATTTGCTTAATTTGGTTCGCACAGTTTACACCCCGAACCAAACCATCTAAAATTAATCTAATTTGATTTGGGTTATTGACTTAAATTATAACATTTTGAACTAAACGGAATTGAAATTTGGGTTCGATTGGATTCTATTTTTTTGGTTCAAACTGAAAATTAACACCCCTAATAATTTTGTTAATGTAGAGAAAAAAAATTGGCTATAAATTTTGTTCAATTGAGTTTTTGTCTATTTAATTTATACAGCATTTTATTAAAATAATATTTTTAATAAATGGTTATCAAAATACACCTGATTATAACATATTCACAAAACAATGCTTGATTTTAACATATTTACAAAACTATACCTAGATAGCTTACACACATATATTGTAGTTTATATAAATTTTCGGTGGTTACACATATATATATGCCTTAACTTAGACATTTGTAGTATCGATTACATAAATATGTTGTAATTTACACAAATGTATAGATTACACAATTTTGCTTTACCTTACACAAATATGGTGCAATTTACATGAATTTGTGCAAATCGCAATATATTGTGTAAACTATCTAGACATAGTTATATAACTATGTTAGAATCATGCATAACTTTATAATTATGTTAAATCTGAGCATATTTTGATAAATATTTACTAGAAGAAGATTATTTTTAAATTTTCCTAATTTTTGAAGTTAACTTTTAGTCTTTTTGACTTGACTATTGATCAACCTTAAAATATAAAAATCTTGATCTTAGAACTACATATGTTCTTTAGTTGGGAACAAAAGTGAGTTACTTACCTTAAAAAAGTTAAACCTTTCAAGTTCAACATTGAACAGTCAAATTGCGAGGATTGAAAACTAATTATAAAAAAAAGTTAAGTGATCAAACAAACCTACTTAATTATTTGCATCTCTTCTACTGTGAACTTTTCGGTCCAAGAATTGGCAGACTATAAGGATAGTAAACTACTCAAGGAAATCATGTTCTATGACCCATCTTCTCTTATGTTAATGATTTGAGAAGTAAGGTGCCTTTTCTATTGTATCATGTGCCCTTTCCTTATGTATGCAGACGGATCAAAAGTATAGCCAAGAACTCCACACCCCTTCCATCTGATCATAAACCATACTGTGGTCAGTGGACCCATATTATTAAATTATTTTTCACTTCTGATGGCTAAACACAAGGACATCCTTTAATTTTAAAAAGTTTTCAAGATATATCACTGCTCATGCATGTATCTGGTGAAAACTACTCGCCTATTTTTACAAAGAAATAAGATAAATTATCATTATTTAGAGAATAGAAATAAGACATGACCGTGAGTCAGAAATAAGATCATGAAATATGGAGAGGGCTTCGGAAAGTGTCTTGAGCTAGAATTGATCTCCTTGAATATGCTCTCTTAGCATAAAAACGATAGAGATATTAGTAAAATGAGCAAGATAGGATCTTCCAAGAAATATCGTACGGAACGTCATTGGGACACGTATATGGTGGGTAAGTCACACCATTTTTTATCTTTTTCAAATATAAATATATGTAAAAAGTTTTTTTAATCTCTTTTAATAGATTATTTATCTCTCTTAATTAATTATCTATTATTTTAACTATTATTTTCACTCGTAATAGATTAAAAGTGACAAATAATTTTATGAAATATGATGTAATAATATTTAATATTTTTATTTAAGATATATAGTTATTAATTATCTCCCTTTCTTAATTATTTGTTATCATTAATTTATTATTTATCACTCTTAATAGATTAAAGATAATATGTTACTGTACAAAAAATAATATAAGAGTATTTAATAATCATGTTAAATTAATATAAAAATATTAATGAATGAGTTCAGTCGAATAAATGTTATCGTGAGACATGCAACTATACAACTATATATTATTTCTCTTTACAATTCATCACAAAATGCTACATGGATTTGAAACATTGGAGAATTGTGCATGAAGCGGCGATTTCCCCCTATCAAGTGGAGGGGGGGAAATAGGAGGGCGCGGGATACTTAATTATCTCCTCCCTAACTAATTTATCTAATGGAAAAAAAGAAATATTTGGAGCAGAGCCATAAATAACATTAACCATCACATGTGAATCTGATATTACTATAATAACGATGAGTATAGTCCAGGGCAATGCAGAACAAATTTGTGCCACTAAAAATTCTCTTACGAGATATGTCTAAGTTATTTCCAATAAAGTGGCAGAATCTTAGGCATCACAAACCCCACCCCGGCCCACTTTTAAAAGTGACGGGTCGTTGGTGGCAACGCCATCATCCTCAATAGGGTTCCATATTTAATTGGAGTATGATAACATATTTTATGTGAATATAAACAATGTCAACATGTAATTTTTTTTAAGCCATCCAATGGGGAGCTCCCACGTGCGCCCGCCTTTGTTTTGTCGTCTTGTGAGCCTCCCCACCCAATCATAGCCTCTCAATAAATGACGACCACAGACGGTCACGGTTGCGGATGACTGGCTTACATGAAACGAAACACGATGACCTCCACTGCATTAAATACCCTTAAATATCAGAAATTATCTCAAAAGGAGACCCCATCGCAGTAACTTTAGGAGAATTAATCAACAAAAAAGCAAATCACCTCTTTTTTTTTTCTTTTCCCGGGATTAAGGCCCATTAACAAAAAAGGTACAAGCTCACACGAGATATCAAAATAGATGTTTTAACATTAGCAAGAAAATTATAAAAGACCTATTGTTAAACATTACAGTCACGTAGAACTAGGTTGTCCCATGGGACTGTTTCCTTTTGTACTCTGTTGCCTGTGGGTGCATTTCCTAGGTGCTTCCTGTCCCTGCGACAGAGTATTTACTACACTCTCAAGCAAGAAGAACAGGGGGGCCTCCCATGAGGTGCCACTCCAAATGGGAATGAGATTTGATTAGTTAACAGTTGGAGTTAATTGACAAGAGCTCCCATTGGTGGAAGGCAGGGTGTCAGCAGCTAACACCAGCTAGACCAGTGCAAGCTGACCTTGGGTTTCAAACCTATCCAAGGTCGACAAAAAGCTTCAGACAACGTACGGGGGGTGTTCTATTACGCTAACCCCTCCAATTAAAGACAACATTCTAAAGGGCGTCAGCCCCAACCAACAAAACGCAATGAAAAATGATTGAAGAGAAATACTTAATGTCTTCTAAAAAGAGTACAAAAAGTGATGTAAATTATTGAACAAATAATTTTATTGATTGAGATATCTTTTTCAAGCAATGAAATTGATTGTCAAATACATCATATCATTTTTTTAACCCTCTTTAAAAGACACTAAACATTTCTCATGATTGAAATGGCATGGAATTAGGTGTTTCCTTAGGCAGCGATGGTGAAAAGAGTTGGGCTAAGCAGGGAGGGGGTACTATTACTAGTAGCCCTCCCATGGCGACTGTGAGGTCAGTCAGGTGACGGAAGCAGAACGCCTGTTTTGACCTGGCTTCGTGGGTCATTGACCCGAGAGCTGGGTCCGTAGACAACTACCCCAATCCATAGCTGACACCACTTGGGTTACTTGTAAAAGGAAAAGACAATTTTGCCTGCCCCCCAAGGCCCAGATGCAGTTCCCCCATCTCACGGGAGGGGAGACGGATAGCTAACGCACCCATCTCTTTCTTTTTACCCCTCCTCCTCTTCTGTGTATCCACCCGTGCCTCCCCTGTCGCATCCATTTCTTTAACCCCCGCTCCGATTTGGGTATTTAAAGGCCTCGGCATATAACACATGTTCAAAGAATCACGACCAGTTGCCGTGGTAGTAGAGAAGAAGAGGAGCTAGTTAGAAGAAGTCATACCACAGTCTCTAGAAGTTACAGAAGCAACCACCACACCCCCACTCCCCCACCTAAACCTAGGATTCTTCCTTGCCTTCCCTGCTCCAACGCACAGAAAGCCAGCCAAAACCATGGAATCCTCCTCCTTCCAGTCCCCCAGCAGCCAGGAACTGTCCTCAGAGTCGTCCTGGGGTTCGCCAGAGGCGTCCTCTTGGGAGACGCTCCTGGCAGAACCCCTCCCTTTCGACGAGAACGACTCCGAGGAGATGGTCATGCTCTTCGGCATGCCGCAGACCGGGGCCGGGGACGACGCCAGGAGTGGAGCCCAGGGGGCTGACGCCGGCCTGCCGGAGGGTCGCAGCAAGGAGCAGGAAGTGGAGTCGAAGATGGAGGAGGAGTGCCACGGCGACGACGGGCCGGCCAAGGAGAAGTGCTACCGAGGGGTCCGGAAGCGGCCCTGGGGGAAGTTCGCGGCGGAGATAAGGGACTCCACCCGGAACGGCATGCGGGTGTGGCTGGGCACGTTCGACAGCGCCGAGGCCGCCGCCCTGGCGTACGACCAGGCCGCCTTCTCCATGCGGGGCTCCATGGCGGTGCTCAACTTCCCCGTCGAGCGCGTGCGGGAGTCGCTCCGGGGCATAAAGTGCGGCGAGGACGGGTGCTCCCCGGCTATTGCCCTGAAGAGGAGACACTCCATGCGGAGGAGGAGGCCCGTCAACCGGCAGAAGGGCAGCAAGTCTGGGGAGGTGAGATTGGACGGCGTGGTGGAGCTGGAGGACCTGGGAGCAGAGTACCTAGAGCAACTACTGATTTCATCAGAGGGCGCCAGGCCATGGTGAACCCCTATCTTGATCAGCTTTACTTCTCCGTAATTTGTTCCTTCCTTTCCCACAGCCAAATCCCTCTACACCCCCCCCCCCCCCATATTCTGTGGTTCTCTCTCTCTCTCTCTCACAGACACACACATCATCAGCAGTCTGCAGACAGGAACTGATACTGTTCATAGCTGCAGCTGCTTTCACATTTCACATCCGAGAAGTTGTAAATTCTGGCTTATCGGTAATGCAGTTTCCTGTTCGCGAAGATGTTGAATTGAAGACAGAATCGTGTGTGTGTGCGCGCCTGCAATTTTATATGTTGTAAAGAACGGCAATCGTAATCATGATGAGATTATTACCAACAAATTTGATTAGCAGTTGCTGTTCAACGAAGGGAGCTTCGCGCATGCACACCAGCCACCAGCCGGTGGCAAATGCAAGCCACGTTTAGAATATGAAACTATAGTGTACGAACCATGACATCATGCTTCACGGCGGTGGAAGTCCTCCTCTTCCTCCGTTCCCCTCCTCCAACGAGTTTAATTATCGAAACATGAAACAACCAACGAAGCATATGAAGTTGATGAGCGATTCGGGAAGCTAATTGGTATCACAAGAAGAGGTCAACGGCCATCATGTTCATCAACAGTGACGAAGCATTATTGAGCACTAGAGTAACTGTACGGGTTATAGATTAAAAAACTATGCGCAAGGGATGGAGAGTGGGAACCAGTAGTACTGCTAGCTCTTGCTGGAAGTAGGTCTAATATATGATAACTAGGTCTAATATAATATATATCATACACAGGTGTGTACATAACAACAACAACAATTTATTTTCTCTTTCTTTTGTCCGGCCCGAACTTCCTTTTAGGAAGTTCACAAAAGAGAAACAACAGATTTTAGACAAAAGACTTATTGTCCCAGTTCTGTACAGTCTAGTGACAAAATTGAAAAATTGCCTCTTGAGACAAATCCTTCTTAGACACTCTCTTCTTCGATGGATCATATTTCGAGCAGAAGAAAGAAGAGGATAGCTAGAGAGCGAAAATATCGTTTGTGTTGTCCAACTCAAGCTAGTCTCCCCCGCCAAAGGAGAGTCCAATTTCTCGTAATATGTATATGAAAAGATCGGACTCCAATCCATCAATATTTGTGTGAGTTTTGTAAAAGAATATTTTTTGAAATCTTTGTACGTTTCGATTTAATCTTTTTTTCAAAGCACGTACAAGCGATCCCATTAAGAACCTTTCAAATATTAATAGAATCTGATCCTCTTGTGTATTGAGAGGATCCGGACTGGCCAAAGAAGGAAAATGCAATCTTTCAACTCACTTGCAGATTAAAATTAGGAAGAAAGCGAGGCATCTCAAGAGCGCATGCAGGACCCTCTTCCCTGTTCCTCTCTCTCATCTATGATGTGGACGCCTGTGCATGGTGCCTCTGGATCAGGTATATACATCCAGGGGAAGCAACAAATTAAGATGCTACTATCGGTCCGAAATTGCGGGCGTTGGTGATCGGAGACGATGAGAAACCTATCCTTCCGACGTCCCCACACACTGTCCTTTGCTTATTGTATTAGAAGGACAAGTCGTTTTTGGAGGGCCCAGAAACCCCCACGACATTAAAGGTCGACAGGTTCGGGTTGATTGAACGTGGGCATGGTCCTTGTTGGATCTTTCTTCGGCCGATAAGAAGATATATATCCCCGGACCTTTCTCATGCGCACACCCACACCCACATTTGAGATATCCTTTCTTTTCATGTGCCGCCGATTACATAACATGCACACCAGCCACTAGAAACTCGTGGGGCTTTATAAGAACCTTTAAAAAAGTGGGAGGATGAATGAAGATGGTATTTTGCTTTGGGGGTGGGGGTTTCGACAGTTCTTGATCTATGAAACGGATAACAATCAATAGTTAATACCGTATACTGCTGGATCTCTATGTTCCTTGCGTACATAGATCTCCCTTCTCGCTGGGACCATACAACAGTACTGTCATGTGGCCTTCCTGTTGTAAGTAATTAAAAGAGAAAAAAGGAGTCCGGTGTTTGATCGGCCCTAGGAGATCACTAAACTATTGGGCAAGTTTTTAAGGAAGTGTGCGCAGTCCTTTACTCCCAACAGTCTCGAGTACTTTTAAATGTTGCTAATTGCGTGTTTCGTGCAACTAATTAGGAGGAGTATGGTTGATGTTGTTGTTCGATTTTTGTATTCCTCTGGATGAGGACGAAGCTCTTACCTTAGAAAGAAACCCATGGTGTATAAACTAATGACCGACTGTTATCGTAAGCAACTGTATGTAATGGAATGAGGAAAGTTATATATGTTATAGAACGCTTACATATATATACAGAATATATAAACATGTCTAGTTTCAGCTAAACTCAAAGACGGCCTAGCTTGCTAGAAAAGAATGCATTCATGGAAAGACGAGCAAGGAGATCATGTATGAATGTGACATGATTTGTCTTTGGTCACTAAAATTAAGAATTAAGCAAATAATTAATAATAATGGTTTTGTAGAGCAAAATCATGCACCACATGAAGGAATACTAATGTGCCCACACATAAGATCTCTTCCTCGAAGGTAGGTCCTAATACTGATGAGACATATATAGATCACTGAATTGATTGGGATCAATGTGTGGTTTAATCTGAATAACATTTCGTCTCCATTAGCTTCTATGCCTGGCCTTTTAAGCCGCATGTTGCAGGTGTCCAGCGGGTTCAGGGATTTTGTGTTAATGCGTACAGGGTTAGCTGCCGACAACCCCCTTCTTCTCTTCGCTTTCCTGCTTTTGCTTTAAATATAATCGTTGATGGGTGGTTTAGGGTGTCGCTTCCAGCAACTAATTAACTTGATCCCGTGCATGACGTCGGAAAGAAAAGAACGTGTCAAACAATATCAGAACTCTATCGGGTGGACATAATACACCATTATAATAATTAACATTAGCCAATAAAAGTTCCTCTCAAAAATATATTTATTAATTGTACTTATACAACAAATATTTCTTGTGGATGATCGATCTCTTGCATTAATGTGGTGTAATGGGTAATAATATGAAGGTGCTCCGGCCGATAGTTTTCAAGTGTGTATGATCGTCACATATTTTTGTGATCAGGCCAAGAAATATAGTGTAATTAAGGCCCGATCTGATAATGTGACAGGAGTCTTGGGTAGGAGATTTATTTATGTGATAAGATAAAATGAATTGTATAAAATTAAGGAATGATTTAGGCCTCTTTGATAACTAGGTAAGTCTTGATTATGAGGTAGGTTCAACAACATTTGTGATGAATACTTTTTTCACTTTGAAAATCTTATTAGCTTAATTGCAAGTTATCAAGGCTTACCGCTAGTAAGTCCAGATAAAGAACAGTGGAAGAAATGTTTTGCTTAAGTTAACTATCAGGAGCTATCCTATTTTTACTTCAAAATAAAAAAGTTGTTAACCACTGTTAATCTACTTTTGGTTATCATATTTGTGGAGGGCTTTTCTAGTTGTCAAATAGGCCCTTAGTGGTTAAGACCTTCCAATATACATTAGGTGGCGTTTGATAACACTTAATTAAAATGTCTAAAGTTTAATTTTTTATCTATTGTCTAAATCTGTAATTTAATAAGTACTTAAAATATATTAGACTTCTATTAAGAGTTGTTTGATAACCAACTTAAATGATATCTGAATTAATATATTATTTCACATAAATATCTTTATATGCCTAAAAATATATCTAAATTTATTTTTATTTCCTATAATTTTATATATACATCTCTCAACTATCCAATAATTACATATAAGTCTCTATTTTTTATATATTACATAAACACCCCTACATACTTAAAAATATCCCTAAATTTATGGATATCAAGCAGCCGGGGGTTTGCTTTCTTTCCCAAACACTGGAGTTTTGTGTTCTTCTCGGAGGACATCACACGCCCGGACTCTAAAGGCTCCAAAAATGGGAGTTGAACAGGCCCATCATGTTCGGCCAACCCCTCCTCCTTTCGTCGCTGCCGCCGCCACCGCCACCATCTCCGTCCAAGCGGGGAGGGAGGAGGGGAGAGGAGAGGGTCTCCCTCCCAAATCCAATATCTTCGCTCCCTTTCTTGCCTTCTCCTTCCCACTAGGGTTTCAAATCGCCATCTCTCCCTCCACCCCTTTGTCCGGATCCCTAGCCCAGCAACCCTCACTAATTCCCTTCTCCTATCGGGGCACTCCTAGCGAGAGCAGGAGGGGGGCATCTCCTCTTATCTCCGTCCCCATCTGCTTGGTGCTGCCCGATGAGTAGAGGCCTTGCGGGCGCCCCCTGGATGCCGGTCCAAGCCCTCCATGGAAACCGATGTCGAGTCTCTCCCTCCTCCGGCTCCGGATCCGACCCCCCGCTCCTGTAGCTGCCGGCGCTGCTCAGCCGCGGCCGCTTGGCCACGGTCCGTGAAGCGAGGGGTGGACAAGGTGGGGGACGGTGCAGAGGATGTGGGATGTATGCGGATTGGGCGGCCCGGGTGGACGTGGAGGTTGAGGCGACGGCGTTGTGGGAGGCGCTGGCGGGACACCAGCAAACCGTGGCGGAGCTGAGCGCGGAGCTGGAGGAGGAGCGAGCCACGTCGGCGTCGGCGGCGAGCGAGGCGATGATCTTGAGGCATTAGCGATGGCGATCTCGGAGGAGTTCTCGAGGTTGTCGATGACGACGACCCTGTAGCCGCCGAGGAGGAGCTGCAGGAGAGGCCGCGGTGGAACCTGTCGGGGATCTCAGCGGAGGAGCACGATGCCCTCGCGAGCATCTCAACGAAGGAGCCGCAGAGGATGGGGGAGGTGGAGCAGAGATCTCTAGTCTTGATCTGAACAAAAAAAAAGTGTCCTAACCTCACTTTTTTTTAAGAGGTAATTTAAGACAGAAGACATCTTTTCAGATATGTATTAAGATATTTTACCAAACAATCTAAATCTTTAATGTCTGACTGTTTTAGACATCAGAGATCCAATAAGAGTAATCAAATAAACCCTTAATTAATTAGGACTAATTAAGTTCAAATTCTTGCTCCAAAATTTGCCTATCAAAAGATAAAATAAGAAAAAATAAATTTAGTAATTTGGATAGAAGAATTTTGCAGAAAAATCTTTAACTTAATTGAGATAATCTTTTGGTAATCTACTCTATTGTATTTATGGATTTAACTGTCCTAAACAACCTATAGAAATATATTAAGGAGAAAAATCTATGAATTATTCTAGTCGAGATTATCCAATGCCATTATCAAATTAGACCTAAAGATCTACTGATCATCTCTAGTTAGGCTTAACTTTGTACAACCATAGAATTGATTGTTCATGTCAGTTCCATTAACAGCTTATATATATATTTACTAGTAAGATTGGCCCGTTATACATGTGCTCCAATTGGTTGTAATATCATTTTTGATATTGTATTTAATGTAATACTAATAGTCTTAGAATTAAAAAATGAAAATTTATATACTCCCTCTAAATTCTACTCATATTTCAAATATCACTTTGAAATCTTCATAATTTCAAAAAACCTCTTCACTTTACTCAAGTTTATAAATAACGATCCACAGAGTTACTTGCTGTCCAAAAATGGCATCAACAGAAGGAGTATTCAGTTTTGAAGGTCCAATCAAGAGGGGAGAATAGGGGGGAGAGAGAGAGAGAGAGAGTGATGCCTGACAAATTTCGTATCTAAAAATGTGAATATTGCTGTGGTAAAAGATCATAGAATAATTTCTTTTTGCACATAGTTTCCTTAATGATATAAATGCCTACCAAAAAAACCTTAATGATATAAATGTATAAATACAAATACAGAAATGGCAACTCTTCAGTTTTGTATTTAAGCTAGTAGCCTAGTACACATAGGAAGACTTCTTACATTTAGTGTGATCATACGTTCTTCTAAGATATAAATTTGAAAACTTATAACTGAATATTCATTATTTAACAAAATTAATTAATATGGCCATCGAACACTTGGCACCCCAAAGATCGTAGTGAAAGAAAAAGCACAAGCTTTTGCTGGGATGGATAGCAGCAGTTTAATCTGGCCCACTAACCATGCTGCTGTTGGGCCGTTATAAACTAGGCAAGAGGAGATGCCCTGTCTCAGTCGAGACCAATTGGGCTACAACCCAATTGGGCCACGCTACAGCCCAATTTAAGCTAAATAAGATATGTCGACATCAACTGTTCAAACGAGGAGATCCCAAGAGAAAGGGAGAGAGTGCGGAGTCGGAGAGTATTCCCTATGGACTACATACACAATGTAGGGCTTAACCCAAATCAAATCAAACCGATTCAATTTTAGAGTCGAACAAAACCAAACCGAGGTTCATATGAATCAAATCGAAACCAAATTGGTTTTAACCTTTTGATTAAAGTTACAAATGACTTTTCTTTAACTGTTAACGTTTATATCATTAAAACTTATGCAATATCAATAATAAATAGAGCTAACGTAAAACTTGCAATTTCTGAAAAAGGACTATTATATACCATAGTAAATAATGGAAAAAGAATACTATCTTACAACTCAAATTCATCTAGATTATTATATAAATAACAGAAAATGAATATTATCTTTATCGAGTATTACTTGACAACCAACAAAAATCTCCTAGGACAAGATAAATTAATTAATAAGACAATTAGAGCTAATTTTTTACATCCATATTCAGAAAGTACAATATAAAAATCAATGAAAAAAATCAATAAAAATAAAAAAAGTGAGAGAAAATAGTGAAAATAGTTAAACAATATACAAATAAATCACTTAAAAATCCTTCAAAAACCAGTGAAAATAAAAAAAAAAATCAGAAGAACAGTGAAAAAAAAAACTACTACAAAATGATCCGATTTAATTTAGTTCCCGAGATTTGGCTCGATTTCTAAACTAAAACCGAACCATTGAAAACTAATTTGCAGGTTTTTGTTTAGGTCATTGATATGAATTTTAGTATTTTGAATCGAACTAAATTTTAGTTTGATTTTTCGGTTCAACTTAAAAAATAAACGCCCCTGCCAATAAGGTATCTTGTCGCCAAATTATCTCGAAGAATTGGACGGTAACAACTCTTGGTCAAATTCTCCGGAATGAATTTGGCCGCAAGATATCTTACTGTCAAGAGGAGGTCGACGGCAGGTGACACTGCCGTTTACAATTCTTCTCTTTCGTTTTCCTTCTTTTCTTTTGGTCGAATTATTCTTTATTCGAAATTTAGAGAAGTACTGTTTCCCAAAGTTTTATAATAAGAGCGGATGCTCACGACGTAATTCCTATAATCTTGAAACAATATATATAAATATTCATTTAGTACACACAAATACTTATTTTAGTGTACACAAATAACTCAAATAATATAAGAATGCACACAAATAATTCTATTAAGAATGCACACAAATAATTCTATTTATGTGCATTCTTATATTACTTGTATGCACTAAATTACTATTTATGTACATTGAAATAAGTATTTGTATGTACTAAATAGATATTTATATGTATTGTTGTAAAATTTTTAAAAAAAATATATCAAATGTATCTGATGCAACACCCCTCCACATAGTGCGCTGTGGACCACATCATGTTATACTCCAGATTCACCGAAAACATAACATTACTCAACGTAATAAACTGAGAACCATGAACATGAAGCAAGCTACACGTACTGACGTACGCTAAATCTTCAATGATATGTGTAGATGAAATCCAACAGACAAGCTATATGTATTCCAAGCCTCAAGCTGGGATGAACAAACAATATATACTCAGTCTATAACACTGCAGCGGAACAGAGTCCATGAGGAGGCTACTATATATCCTCTTATTTCTAACAGCTAGCACCCATGTATAATGGACTCTGGAGCGGTGGCACGACCCCCTGCTACTGCATGGGCTTGTCAAAGCCGGGGAGGTTGTGAGGTGGCTTCCCCTTCGGCGGTGGCATCATCTTCGGCGGCTTCGTCCCCTTGGCAGGCGGCATGTGAGGCGGTTTTCCCACCGGAGATGGCATGTGAGGCGGCTTCTCTGTTGGGGGCGGCAAATGCGGCGGCTTCACCGTGGGAAGCGGCCGGTGCTCGGGTGGCCCGCGTGGCTTCTCCTCCTGCGGCGGCCTGCGAACCCGTGGTGGCTCATGAAGAGGTGCATTGATCACTAACTTGGGCGCTGTTCTCAGGGGTTTGTGGCCAGCTGGTGGCTTCCCGACGTGCGGCGGGTTGTGCTCCGGAGAGGTCACTGGTGGCCGCGGCTTCACCCCATGTTGGGGTTTTGGGATTGGTGGGTGCAGTGGCTTCTTCGCAGGAGGAACGGGCTCGTACGTCGGTGTCGGATGGGGGTTGCCATGGCCAGTGTTGGCGAGGGCCGCCACCGCAACCACAGCAAGGAGCAGAACCAGTGGCAGAGAGTGAGCCATTGGAGGAGTGGGAGAAGAGAGCTTAATTTCTGCTTCTTTGCGCTTGTGACGCAGGGCCTAGGGGCCCCTCTTATATACTGTTGGGCAAATAGGTGATGAACACGTGGAATCCACTCATCCAATCTTTTTGACAGATTGAGCACTACGCTTGTCCCCGGCCGCCGTCTTTGTCCCCCCGGTTCGCCGCCTTTTAATTCTTCCAGTTCACACTACTTGTGGGTCGTTCTGATCATGGAGGATAAACGGAGAGAAGGTTCCACCCGGCCGGCATCTCTTTCCATACTTCTTCCCCGGTCACAATGGCGAAAATCTCACGATGGATCAAAGTCTTTGTGGTAGGAAAATCCATGACATGCCTTCGACTTCAAGGAAACAGAATCCCATTTGGATGCAACTTACCAAAATATGAACGGATATAGGTTTATAGGGAAAAAAAAAACACATTTATTATGAGAAAATTTTGGTCAGTTCGTGATAAGCTGCTCGAGTGACTCTTACCTACGACAAGTTCCTTTTTAAGAATCTAAATTAAGATTATAGAAAATGTTATTTTTGCAACATATGCTCTTTCGAGAGTCACATCCCACCCTAGTGCACATTTTTGATGAATCGGTGATGGACAGCCTGGAATCAATCTTTTCGCCCTCTGGAGAGGTACTTTTTCTTTGACATCTGCAGAAGAACAACGAACCACACATGCATCGCCACACTGTACTGTTCTCTGGAATTTAGTGCAACCTTCCAGAATGCGGGCCGCCGCGTTTCTTCTTCTTTCTTCCTCACGTTCACATTTCTGCTACGTCGATCGTGTGACTCGTGTGGGCGTGTGCATGGAGAGAATAAACAGGAAATGGATCTCAACTCCTCGGACATATCCTCCTTACCACGGAGAAAAAGATGACTGTGGCACAGTACGTCAAAATGCTGCTTTGGATTCATGCATCCTAGCTAGCAAATATCCCCGTCGAGTACTTCGCCTTGAAGGAAGCTGAAACATGCATGCATGTGGAGTTGAAGCTAGGAGCCACAGAGATAGCTCTCTCGAACTCGGCACACTTTGTTGAGGGTAACACAGATTAATTATGATAAATGTTAGTTCTCGGCTAGCCGGACGTATATATAACAGACGTGGAAGAGTCTCATATCTTTTTTATTTGTTTTTTAAATATGTGAAAAGAGAGGGGCATCTAATAAAGAGAGAGAAAATATTTAATATAAGAGAAAAATTTTATGTGTATAAAATAGCGCACACAAATAATTATATAGCACACACAAATAACACAACAATATATCACTACAAGAAACGTAGGATACGTAGACGGCTTTAAATCGAAGCCGCGTCTACATAAAGATCATTTGTAGACGGTTTTCTTTAGCCGTCTACGAATGTATGATATGTAGACGGCTACTGAAAGCTGTCTACATACACGACTAAATGAATCCATCTACCTAACTTATGTAGACGCGTACAATTAGCCGTCTATGAATGTATATAGGTTTATAGGTAAATTATTCTATATATAATTATACTCATCAAATAAATATTCAAAACTTAAGATTCAAAATTTAAATATTAAAAGTAATTTTAAGATAAAAATGATTAATTAGAATAATTATTTAATATGTAGTTGATTATGAATACTATAAGAAAATTATACATTATAATGCTAACATTTTTAAATTGATGGCTATACTCATAGCATTAAATATATAAATATATGTAAACTTCAAATATATAAACTATACTCATAGCCACTAAACTTCAAATATATAAACTATACTCATAGCCACTCTTTGAATGCAATAAATGTTAAACATTATTGAATTAATGTTTATGTATAGAGAAGGAGATCGTAGGTAATTAACTTGGGTGTCCCAATATAAAAAATATATATCTTTTAGGGACGGGTCTACAAAGTGAATTTTATTATTCTTATAAGAGAATAGAAAATATAGAAATAATCAACTAAAAATAACAAAAATATATTAAATGTTATATATTTATATATAATATATAATTAAATATATAACTTTTATACATATATAACTTAATAAAGAAGTATATGAAGTTGTAAAAGATGATCTTGTAGCAAACATCCTAGGAAAGAATTAGAACTCAGATATTCAAAATTAAAATATGATGCATATGGAGTTTAATCATACTACATGTTTGATAGAACAATGAAATAGATCTTCACCCATGTTTTATATACACGATAAATATATGAAAATAGATATAGTGAAATTTGGTTAAATATATATAATATGATTAAATATATGAATACATTTACATAGAAAATAAATAGATAGTTATAGTTAACTCTTACTAAATATATATAATGTCAATCAATATATCATAATATATTCTATGTATAAATATATATATATATATATATTATACATAAATAATATATTTATATTTCTTTCGATACATTTGTTAAAGTAAGACGGTGGTTATTTGACAACCACTTTATGTATACGACTTTATTGTAGCTGTCTACAAAGATTGATATAACCTATGTAGCCATCTACATATATATATGATTTCAAAGTAACAAGATATGTAATAATATAATATATTATAAACTGTCAACATATGAAATATATATATATATATATGAAGATATTTATATTTACATAGATATTTATGTAATATATAGATATATAGTTATATATGAAATACTATATATATAGATAAATAAATAAATATATATATATATATGTATTAATATATAATATCTATATTATATATAGATATTTATATAATATATATAGACATAAATATCTATATAGGTATGTATCTATATGTATATATCTATGTATTTATATCTAAACGCATATATCTATATGTAAATATTAATAGATCTTAATATTTTAAATATTAATAATAAAATATTAATATCTCCAACCCCAAAAGTTGCCAAATCTCGAAAATATTCCCCCGGCGCGAAATCCCTTTAAATTTCCCCCCTCCCCCGGGCTCCCTTGGGCGCCAAATCCCTTTAAATTTTCTGCACGGGCGCCAAATCTCTCATAGGAGGCGACGGAGGCTGCGTCCTTGCTGGTCCTGGAGCGTTGACGACGGCGGCTTGGACGACGCCATCTGTACCATGGAGAGCTACGACCCGGCGGCGGACCGGTGGTCCCCGGCGGCGCGGATGGCCTGGGGGGTGTCCCGATACGACGCGGCGGTGGTGAGCGAGAAGCTGTACGTGACGGAGGGGTGGACGTGGCCGTTTAGCTTCTCCCCCCGCGGCAGCGTCTACGACCCGGAGGCGGACGCTTGGGAGGAGATGCGGGTGGGGATGAGGGAAGGGTGGACGGGGGTGAGCGTGGTGCTGGGGGGCCGCCTCTTCGTCATCTCCGAGTACGGCGCCTTGCAAGCTCGTGGGCGGGGGCGGCGTCCCCGGTGAGCTCCAGAAGCCCTTCGCCGTCGCCGGCATTGAGGGCCGCATCTACGTCGTCTCCTGTGGCCTCAACATCGGGGTGGGCACCGTGTCCCACCACGGCGGCCCCGGCGGCTGGTGGGTCGACTGGGAGGTGGTCAAGGGCACGCAGGAGTTCGCGGATCTAGCGCCCTGCAATTCGCAGGTGCTCTACGCCTGACCCCGACGAGGCATCTTCGGGTTCTCCGCCCCGCGCCCAAACATTCCAATTTTATCTGACGGGGTGACGGTGGTGGGGAGGGCGGCAGTGGCGCTGGGGGCGGTCTCGTTGGTGTCGTTCGCTGGGACCAGGGAGGTGGCTGGGGAGGTGCGAGACGGGGCCGGCCGGGGGAGGACGCGGCGGCAGGGGCCAGACGGGGGCCATGGGGGAGCAGCAGTGGGGGGAGGGGTGGCCGGGTGGGCTTCGGAGCAGGATCTGGGCGGATATGGCGGGCTCCGACAGAGAGGGGGAGGGGTGGCCGAGGTGGGCTTCGGAGCAGGATCTGGGCGGAGATGGCGGGCTCCGAAAGAGAGGGGGAGGGGAGAGGAATTAGATTATTATTTTTTAACCAAAAAATATATATGTAGACGGCTTAGATAGCCGTCTACATATAATTTATTTGTAGACAGTTACAAAGCCGTCTACGAATGTAATATATGTAGACGGCTATTGCAGCTGTCTACATATATTTTTTTGTAGACAGTTATAGTAGCCGTCTACTAATAAATGTAGACGGCTACAATAGCCGTCTACACATGATACTTTTGTAGACAATTTTCATTTAGCCGTCTACTTATCTTTTGTAGATGATACTTTCGTAGACGGCGTTGTAGACGGTTGTAAAGCCGTCTACAAAAACCTTTCTAGACGGTTTTGTCATGTTTGTAGACAGTTTGAAGCCGTCTACGTATGCTCCTTTTCTAGTAGTGTATACAAACAGTGTGACAATGTACACAAATTGTGTCATTTATGCGTATTGTCACTAAATTTGTGTGCATGTACAATTGTGTCATTTGTGTGTTTTGTTCTATTATATATTTATGTGCACTATATAATTATTTATGTCCACGTCGACTATACTCTATCGGAGAGTATAACATTTCTCATTAATTATAAACTCTAACGTTTGAGGTGGTCACTCTCATTATTGAACTTATGGAAGTAAACCCAAGCTGAATAGGTCCTCATTTCAGCACCATTTCACAGTATACATGTAAGAGCCAATTCTCTAGATTAATTGGCTCATACGAACGTGATAAATTAAGTAATTAATAACACTACTTAGTTCTCTTCTATTGAAACCATGGAGTGCAAACATCTATTTTTTTGGTGTAAGGATCGATCCTTTCTTTCGAGTACGTAGATCAATCATACTTAGTCAAATATGTAGACCTTTGTGTTTAATTAATTATATCATATTATAAGTAAGCATATCTAGCTAAGATTAATTCTGCATAATCATTATTGCCTGTTTTATGTAAACACGCTCGGAAAAAAGACGTCTTGATCAGTGTGGACGCCTCAAATTCTGAATGGGCCCATTTCCCCTAACCGGCCCAACTCATCTCCACAAAGACAAAGAATGGACCCATCTAAATGGCCCATGCACAAGGCTACTTGAAGCCCACTAGCCCAAGCTCATCTCATCTCATGTAAGGGGGTGAGACTAAGCAAATGCAACACCTCCCAAAAAGTGTTGCCAAAAATGGGAAAAGGTGTCCCTTGCGCAGGTGGGTGGAAGGGCCTATTTTGGGGGCCTTTTCTAGAAGCTTGGGTGGGAAAGAAAGGCTCGGGTGTGCCTTGCATACGAGAGGGTGTGTTGAAGAGAAAGGGGGGGCTTCTTCTTCTCCAAGCAAGCCAAGAGAAGGGGAAGAGGCTGCTGCGGTTTTTCCTCTCCTCCAAGGCCATCCCGTGAAGAGTTCTTTGCAAGAGAGAAGAATAGAAAAAAGGTGAGGGAAGAAGAGAGAAAGAGAGAAGAGATAGTACTACTTTCATGAGTGGTCATATCATGTAAAGAGAGCAAGGAAGAAGAGAAAGGGGAGAGGTGGCGATGGGCTCCTCTCATCCCCCCATTTCTTTAAGTTTCTTGTACTCTTCCTCTTTCTTTAGCAATAGAAATGTCTTGTTTATGTGCCTTTTGTCCTTCTCTCCATTGCATTTAATGGTTCTCCCTCTCTTCTTTATTCTCTTTTCTTTTCCTTGTTTGTATGAGAAGAGTCCCATCGGACGGAAGAAACCACCTCTTCATATGGTGTGTTTTCCCTCAATCCAAAGGACATAAATGTGAGCAATCATACCACCCCATACCCAATAAATGGGATTTGAGGGGGAATGAAGCCTATTAGGCCTTGTACAAGCCCCTTTGTGCATGCACATTCTTCATGGGTTTGCCCAATAGAATGAGATTTGCTCACTGTTTTGCCCCATTCAAGATAAGCTTTTGATTGTTTTAAGCCTCTAAGCAGTCCCCCTTTGCATTGCTTGGGCCGCCCCTGCCATGGAGCTTACATGCATGGGCTTATGGTTTGTCTTCAAGAGAGGGACCTTTTCTCACTGTTTGGGCCTTCCTAATGAGAGTTTTTCTCACTGTTTTAAACATCCAATAGTACAGGTTTTCACTGATAAAACAGTCCCCTTTGTATGCATTTTTGCCTTGGGAATGCATTCCACTTGCTAGCAAATGGGTTGGACAACCAATGTCCATGCCCAAAGCTTAGCATTTCATGAAAATTGGCCCATTAAACTTCTGTTTTGGCCCTCTTAAAAGGATGGTTTTCACTGTTTTAAAACAGCCCATTAAGAGGTTTTTCATGTTTGGGGTATGTCTCCTTGCTAGCCAAGGGTTGAACAATGAATGTTCAAGCCCCCATGCTTAGCACCTATGGAAAACAGCCCAATAGACCCATTTTTGGCCCAAAACCGCCCTTCACATGGGTGAGCCCAGCTTCAAGGGTGCTGGCCCACTACCCACAGGGAAGAGGCCCCAGCTGCCGGTTCACCTGTTCTGGGGGTGGCCCTGTCGATTCAGCCAGCTGGACAGGTCTGCCGATTCGGCAGGCAACAACCCACCCTTGGCCGAACCATATGAGCTAAGTCATGCTTCATGTGATTTAAGACAAGGAAATGAACAAAGGACTGATGAGAAGCCCATTTAAACCATGGGTTAGACAATGTAATATCTATGCCCGGGCATATGGGCCCATATATGCTTCATTTACCGACCGGTATTTGTGTGGTCATGGTGCCATCCACCCTCTCAAAGGCTTGCCTTGGAGGTTGGTGCCATGTGCCATTTGGGTTATGTCGTCCTTTGACATACACCATTTCTTTTGGTACTGTCTCCATCTTGGTGGACATGTATCGTGCTCTCCCCTGTCGACCAAGATAAGGGGAGATGCTGCCGAATTTGCGTCGTGGGGGTCGAATCGGCAAGGGTCCTTTTCTCTCTAAAAAAAAGGGGAAAGAAGAAACTCTCAAAGTCTAATGGAGTGGCGCCGAATCGCAAATAGAACCACGTTGCACACCTTTCAAAAGAATAAGAGAGTTAATGGAGAGAATGTTTCATTATGGAGGCAACAAACGGGCAAATCAAAGAATTTTGCGTTGCACATATTTTAAAAGAACAAGAGATCAAGTCAAAGAAATCTTTTCATGATAAAAGTAAAAAAATAAGCAAATAAGCCAACCCTCATTTTTACACGCTTCAAATGAAACAAAAGAACAATTGGAAACCACTTTCTTTTGACACAAAAAAAGCAAAGGAGCAAATGACCCATTATTTTTGCAATTTGCATGTTTTCAAAAGAGCAAAAGACCAAAATGAGACCTTTTTTAATAAAAGAACAAATAGATCAACTCATATTTTCAAAAAAGCAAAAGACCCAATTAAGATGGTTTTCATAATATTAAAGACAACAAATGGATAAATGGATAAAAAGATTCAATCACATCTAAGTAAAAGACCCGACAGCCTCGAGTAGATATCATGTATGTTTAGCACTCCGGCCTAATTTTGCGTTGCGCTTTGCACTATCATCGAATGTCTCCGTTTTAGGCCACTAGGCTTTCTAATTTCTGGCGATTAATCAAGGGTTTTCCCTCTCAGAGAGATGTAATTAACGCCGTTGCGCTTAGGCAATGACGGGATTTTGGTCCAGGACCCGACACCTACTTTCGTTTGACGAAGTCAAACGGCACGCACAATAGACCTAAAGCCCTCCGATTCTCGGAGGCAAACCATTTGTTGTCACCTTGGTGACTGGCACGCCCGCGCTGTGCAAATTGTGGATTCATCTCACGTCACCATTGCTCGTGTAGCATTCGACGGGACTTGAATTCGTAATACGCCTGCATCCATGAGGACATGAAAAAGATGATAAAATATATTTTTAAAAAGATTCAAAAAAATCCATTTCCACAATCAGCAACCCAAAAACAAAGCTCAACATATAAAGGCTAAGCTCCGAGCCGAGGACTTCTGCAAAACCACCGTCTAATTAGAGAAAGGATTTTGGACCGACAGTTGATTTCCACTTAGAGGGGTTTTTTTTATTATTTTAAGTCTATTTGTTGATTTTTTATTTATTTTTAAGTTTATTGATCAAAAAAATTAATTTTAGAGGTTTCTTTATTTTATTTTCCCATCTTTCCGTTACTGTTAAAGGTAGCTGGGGGTCAATCCTTCCTGCTAGCCACGGCAAGCACTTAACAAGAGAGTAGAGCTAGCTCCTGCAGTAACCACACATACATCCAATAACCAGCATCTTGGGAAGGAAGCCGAGACACTGGTCAAGCTTAAGTATGCGATCGGATGAGCGCCACCATATATATGGTTATAGCAGGCAACAGCTTCCCATGTGGATCCTTGCAATCTCTACTGGCGGGGTACCCAGGCCACGTTATCCTACTGGAGGAGATGGCAGATGGTCGTCCCCGGCTTCACCTTGAGCACCTGAAAAGCCATGTGCTTGGGGTTCCACCCCGAGGGTTTGGTGTGGCAAATGGCAATGGCCGTCGCCCTGCTGCCGTCCTCCCCGACGAGCTTCACCTTGTAGAGTTTGGTGGCGCCCGCCCCTGCGTGGCAGAAGAATATTGCATATGGGTATGGCTGCACGTGGCAGGCGATGACGTTCTCCCCTTCCGCCACCAGGCTCTACACCCTGGCTGGCATCATGGAGTAGAACTGCCGCTTCTTCGCGCCCTCTGACGACAGCTCCTGGACACTGCACGTCCACAGGCTCGAGATGGTGAAGTCAACCATCGACTCAAGCGAGGTGGCGCAGAGCTGGGCCTCTCCCGGGTCGACAGTGTCGCACGGTAGGAGCGTCTTCTTCAGGTCCTCCGCTTCCTTAGAGTCGGTTTTCATGGAGAAGAGTGTCATTATCTCCGGGAGCTTCTCGGTGGAGAAGGGGAAGGCGTCAATGACGAGGAGGGGGATGAAGGTGGCCTCGGGGGTTCTCCTGGAGAAGTGGAGCTTCCTCTTCATCCTACCCACCGTCAGTTAGACGGTGGAGTAATATTTGAGTTTTTCAATTTTAAATCCATTTGTTGACTATCCAATTATTTTAAGTTTATTGACCAGAAAATTTAATTTTAAGTCTAATTGCGCTACTTCTATTATTTGTAAGATACTCCGTAACGTCTCCGTTTGTGGAGGATAGCAGAGGCGAAAAGGGTTCTTCCGCTTTGGAGAAACCCTTCTTCCTTTGGTGACGGCCTTGCGACCCCTCCTGCCCTTCCTCGCCAGAGGCGGGCGTCGCCAAAGATGGCATGGCCTCCCCGAGCGGAGGAGCTCCATTGCTGGCCCCTGCGAGGTGCCGAAGGAAGCGGCGGCAAACGAAGGCGTAGCCGGTGTTGGCGAAGATGGAGATGAGGATGTGCTCCTTCACTACAAGAAAAGGCGGATATATCGACCGAATTTACGACCGATTATATCGGTCCCAAATTCAGTCTCTGTAAGCGACCGACTAGCGACGAATACTGTCGGTCGCACTTCAGAGACCGATTTTGAGACGGAACTAATGTCTTCTATTTTTTTCCTCTCACATTTCTGTGTCCATGCGATTTTATATAGAAAAGAGCTTCTGTTTAGTTTATGTCCTCAAAAGTTTGCCCTTGTTATGAATTTATAGATTATGAGGTTTGTAGTATTTGAATCATATATTTGTTGTATCTACCGAAGCATGAAGGGTCTTGCAATAAAGTTGAAGTAGATTACTGAAGATATTAGGTGGGTTTTTTTAAGCAAATGTATAGACATAAGAGCAGTAGATCTATGTAAAGAAATAAATCTAAGGCCTCATATGTTGCTTAATTATTTTTTATCTGAATGTGGTGATTTAATTGTTTCATAATTTTCATTTAGGACCTTACCTGATAAACATGCATATTTACTTTTTATCATATTCAGATAAGCAAGATAAAAGAGATGCTCATCAGTATGTCATCTAGCACATATGAATGGTATAAACATTCTGTTAAAAGAACAAAAAATGGAAGTTAACTCTTTCAAATATATGGCTGCCGATGCTTGATCCAATTTGTACAATCTATTTTACACATTATAAAGTACACTGGGATATATAATCAAATCTTCTAACAAATATTGGAAGTTATTATTGTGTCAAATATATAGCAGTTGAATGCTGGATAAAGAGAATATGCAGTTGAATTGAACATTTTCTTTCTTTTGTTTTACGAGGGAACTCAGTATGATGCTATGAGTATATGCCCCCACCTCCCATCAAAACCACAAAGTTTGAAGTAGAAGAATTTAGGGAATCTCATAGTAGATTACATGTTGTGATTGGCTCGCTTATTTGTTAATTGACATCAGGATGACATGACCTTTTATTTATTGTATGTAATATATGTTTTCTAACCATGCCTTTCATTATCCATATGTGCAGGGAAAGGAGCCTACTACCCAGCTTCTGTCCACTATCTCATTTCCTTAACATGTATTTTCCCTTAATTTATGGAATTATAGTGTAATGAATGTGTAATTAGTACTAAAATCTGATCTATTGTGGTCTTAGGTTTTAATGTACATATTGACATATTAAAACAGTTTAAGTTGTTTCCTGTCAATAATAGTTTAATGTCTAGAAGTTTTAATATGCATTTTGTAGTAACATTTATATCTCTAATATATCAATTAAAAGATTGTTGACAATTTATGATAAAATCTATTGTGTAATTGTTTTATTAATGTTCAAACATTTTTATTAGCATGTTTATGAATGTGTTGGATGTTAAAACAAAATTCATGTTTTCATTGTCTACATTAGTTGCCAATTTCACATGTTACTGTTATGTTTTTAGAATGTGTTATTATCTTGTCAATATTTAATTAGTTGGGTGTTGTATGTGAGTTGAGATGCGTGGGTGCAACCTAACATTGCACGCATCTTAGGAGAGTGTGTTAAGCCTGTGTCAATCAACCTACCCGTTCAAGACTTTGGGATTGATGTGCACATTCTCATTTTGAATGATGAGAACATGTATATCTAACTCAAAGTCTTGAATTGTCCCGTTTGGACAGTCTGTGAATGTTTGATCACACTTAGGTGATTAATTACTATATGTGTTTGTGTTGTTTGTTAAAAAAGTTGGTTGCATCTTCTCACTCCTCTCTGATATACCTTTATTGATTTTGATTATTTTCTTAACCACTTACTAGTAAGTGTTTAAGAAAAATTCTTAATCAATAAATATTTTGTGGTATATCGGAGAGGTGTGGGGAGATGCTGCCGAAATTTTTAGCAAATAACACAGCACATATAGTAATTAATCGTGCGATCAAACCTTCACAGATGGGTTAAAAAGTGAAAATCTAAATAATATTTCTTCCTATTTAAAATGACAGAGATGGACGATGTGAGGAAAGGGTTGGACTTTTTATTTTGTTAAACATGTTAAAGTTTTGTGTGTTTACATTTCATTCGCACATGAAAAATGTCTGAAGATCGTTCATGGATGTACCGTAGAGTAGTTGATCAGGTGGTATCTGTGGAATTTAAAAATGGAGTTGAGACATTCATTCAGTTTGCTTTGAGAAATCCTATTGAAGTTGTAGATTGTGAGGGTCGTATCCGATGTCCTTGTGTAGTCTGTAAGAACTTGAAGTGGCTTACAACATGGGATGTACACCGTCATTTATACAGAAAGGGGTTTGTTAAAGATTATACAAACTAGACATGTCATGGTGAAACATTGTGGTCCTACGAGCCTGCCAATATTGGAAGTGGAAGTTCATATGTTGATATGGTCATAGATGTTGCTGGTCCAGGTTTCAATATTCATGAGGAGCATGTACACAATGAAGAACCGTCAAATAAGACAGCTAAAAGATTTTATCAACTACTTAAGGATGCTGATGAGCCATTGTGGAATGGATGTCAAAATCACTCTTGACTGTCTGCGGTGTCACAATTATTGAACATGAAATCTGAATTTCACATCAGTGAGATTTGTTTTGATCATTTGTTGCTGATTATCAAAAGTATGTTGCTACAAGATGAGAAGTTACCTGAAATTTTTTATCGTGCAAAGAAGATGGTCACTAACTTAGGGCTTGGATATGAGAAAATAGATGCATGTCCTAATCATTGCATGTTATATTATAACGAGGATAAAAATAAGGTATCATGTTCCATATGTGGTCATAATAGATTCAAGCCTAAGAAAGAGGATGTGGAAATGGATTTTAAAATAAGATTAAAATCTCAGTTATTTTATTCCTTTTATCATGTTTTCTCATGTTCTCATGGATGCGTATTGCAAATTCAAGTCTCGTCGGGTGCTACTCGAGCGATGGGGATGAGAGATGAATCGGCAATCATATAGTGCAGATGTGCCAGCCACCGAAGTAGCAACAAATGTTCTGCCTCCGAGAGTCGAATGACTTTAGTTCTATTTGCGCATCGTTTGACTTCGTCAAACGAAAGTAGAGATCGGGTCGGGACCAAGATCCCGCCATTGCCTAAACGCAACGACATTAATTACATCTCTCTGAGAGAGAAAATTCTTGATTAATCGCCAGATTAGAAAGTCTCATGGCCTTAAAACGGAAACATCTGATAAAGGTGCGAAGTGCATGCTGAAGTGAAGCTGGAATAGCAACAAGAGAAATGTCTATTGAAAAGCATTTGGCTTATTGTGATTATTATCATCTTTTGTATAATTGTTGGAGGCTTTTGTTCATTTATTCATTTTATATTTGTCAATTAATGCCAATTGCATTCTCTTGGTTTTATTTAAAACATAATAGTTGTAGTTATGCTAGTGAGTCGGCAGACTGTTGAGTCGGCAGGCTCAGTTGAGTCGGCAAATTGCTGAGTCGGTAGACTGCTAAGTCAAGTGAGTTGGCAGAACCCTACTGCAACCATGAGTCGGCAGACTGCTAAGTCAAGTGAGTTGGCAGAACCTTGCTGCAACCATGAGTTGGCAAACTGCTAAGTCAAGTGAGTTGGCAGAACCCTACTGCAACCATGAGTCGGCAGACTGCTAAGTCAAGTGAGTTGGCAGAACCTTACTGCAACCATGAGTCGGCAGATTGCTGAACCAGTGAGTCGGCAGGCTGCTACAGTGTTGCCGAATCACCTAGCCAACATGGTTTTTTTGAAGTGATCTTTTAATCATATAAAGTCTTTTAATCTCATAAGAATGAGCGAGAAAATTCGGCAGCACCTCCCCTTTACTTATAGCAAGAGGGGAAGGCACGGTACTCGTCCACCATGACGGAGACGACACCAAAATGAGGTGTTAGCTGCGTACGGCGTCACCCAAACGGCACACGGTACCGATTCCCGAGGCATGGCTACTAGGGAACCGATGAGTACCGAGACCAAAAGAAATTATTCTCATAAACTAAGGCTTGCCGACTCATCATGTATGAGGTCTGCCGACTCACTAGTTCAAGTCTCTTCACTGATTCAGTGAGTCGGCAGCCTGCTGAGTTCTTGCCGACTCACCAGCCAGAGACACATAACGGTTTAAAACTCATAGGGAAAATTTGGCAGCACCTCCCCTAGACTCATGAGATGTGGGGGAGCTCGCGGTATCCATCCACAACAAAGAAGATGGTACCAAAATGAGGTGTTGGCCGTACACGGTGCTACCCAAACGGCACAGGGTACCGGTTCCCGAGGCGTGGCTACAAGAGAACTGATGAGTACCGAGACCGAAAATAGTTCGGTGGACGATCCAATGATGTTTGAGTCTAGGAACTGGGGCATAGATATCATATTATCTAACCCGAGGCCTCATAGAGTCTCATTTCTATGTGAGTCGGTAGGAAACTGCTCTGCATGCATGAGTCGGCAGCAAGCAGTTCTGTCTGCATGAGTCGGCAGCCCTCATTTGCAAAGGAACGGCATTCAACTCGCGACGGAACGGTGCAAAAAAATTATGGGAGGGACTGAGGTATGTCTCGGTCAATTTTAGTTCTTTAGGCGGGCGAAATGTCGCACCGATCGGTGTTAAAAAATGCCGAAAGCTCACTGCCCAGGTGAGTCGACAGCACCCAGTTCTGGCAGCATGAGTCGACAGCGCCCATTTGCAAGGAGACGACACCCAACTCATGGCGAAACGGTGCGAAAATTTTATGGAAGGGACTGACATGTATCCCGGTCATTTCCAGACCTTTAGGCCGGCGAAATGCCGCACCGATCGGTCTTAAAACGTCGAAAACTCACTGCCCAGGTGAGTCGGCAGCACTCAGTCAGCAGAGATCCGTTGACATACGTGGTTTTCACCCGGAAAACGGGACAAACGTGGTATGGATGCGATGTAGGGGCTGAGTACATCCTGTTCAAGTCCTAAGCGGGGCATGGGTATCATATTACCCAACTTTTTGTGCTTGGACTCAGAATTGGGGTGATTCGGCAGGCCACATTCAAGCTCGAATCAGATGATATGGGGGAAAATTCTTGCTGCCAAGGGGAATTGTAACACCCCCATGAGGGGTTGAGGGTTGTCAGTCCAAATTCAAGGCTCAAGCAAGATGTGAACATTGATTTACTCACTCTTGAAGGCCCAAGGACTCACATAGCTGTGAGTCGGCAGGCCTTATTCAGCAGGGATTAAGCATAAACACAACACAGGAGAGGCTTTAAATGGCAAAACAAGAGCCAAAAGCAAGGTAGAAAACAAGAGAAGAGGATCCCCACGACTGGGTAAAGGGCTTTTTTTATCTCTTCCTCACAATGGGAGACTGGATATTAAGGGCATCCATTCCCCAAATGGAGTGAGGTTAAACTGTTGATCAAAGGTGAAATAGTAAAAAAAAACTTTGGAGAAGCACCGGATTGGAGCAAGCAAACAACTATTAAATCAAACACATGTATTCTATTGCATAGAGAGAAGAGTTGACAAGCTTTATCACATATATAAAAATTCTCATGACACTTAAAGAGGTCTTAAATGACCAACAAACATAAAAGGGGAAAGGGGGAACAAGATGAGACGGATGGGATGGGAGGAGCTCTCTCTCTCTCTCTCTCTCCTTCCCTCAGCTTCCTGCAGCCGCACACAAACTCTTTTGCTTTTACAAACTCTCCCGTGCCCCCCCCCCTTCCCCCCCCCCTTCCCCATGCATTTAGTAATTTTCCATTTTTTTTCTTCTCTCTCTTCCCACCCACCCCCCCAGCCAGCTGCAATACAAAATAATTTTTTTTTCTTTTAAACTTCTTTTAGTAATTTTTTCTACATCCGTTCTGTTCTTCCACCGAACCAGCAGCAATACAAAATATTTTTTCCCTTGAATTCCTCCCCCCCCCCCCTCACATTCGATATAAAAATAATAGAGTTGGTAGAAGAAAATGGGTTTATAAATTTGTGATATTTTGCACCAACATGTAATTTGATTTGTGGGAAAGAATCTTTTTAATTATGAGATCTATAGGTCCATCATTTGTATAAATGAAATTATTATGATAACACAAATTTTTACTTTAAAGAGATATTAACACTATTTAGAAGTATTGTAAATATTTTGAGAAAAAAAATTATTGGGTTTAAGAATTTCTCTTATCTTGATATATACTTGTTAGTTGTAGAATCCATGTTTATTTTATCATAAATGATTGTGAAATCTAGACTTGTCATCACAAACTTTTATTAATATCAACTAAAACTGTGATTCATTATTTTCAGGTTATTGGCAATATTGTACAAATTTGTAGTTATCTTCTAATTGAAAGAAAGTTGAGATTATTATAATCTTGCAAAGGTATGTGATCCAGCGGGCCTGAGTGGTTGTTGCTCGGCTTGATAATATTGAATATGTGAACAGCGGGCCTAGGATATATTGATCCAGCGGGCCTAGGTGGTGGCTCACTTTATAATTAAATTTGATATATGTGATCCAGCGGGCCTGGGTGGTGGCTCATTTCATAATTAAATTTGATATATGTGATCCAACGGGCCTGGGTGGTGGCTCACTTATTATTATATTTATATATGTGATCCAGCGAGCCTGGGTGGTGGCTCACTTCATTAATATATTTGATATATGTGATCCAGCGAGCTTGGGTGGTGGTTCACTTCATTATTATATTTGATATATATGATCCAGCGAGCCTGGGTGGTGTTCACTTCATTATTAAATTTGATATATATGATCCAGCGAGCCTGTGTGGTGGTTCATTTTATTATTAAACTTGACAAAAGTAGTTATATAATTTTCATGCATGAGTAATAGTTTACAATTTTATATATTCAGGTGTAAAACTTAAAATGGATAGAAGTTGGATTGGTAAGTCTCGTAACAGTCCAGAATACTTAAGTGGGGTGGCTGAATTCTTGAAGGTTGCCATAGAAGATGCAGGATCAAAGAATGTTATTAGATGTCCATGTAGTGATTGTTGCAATCTTACCTTATTATCAACAAAGAAAGTTGCAGAGCATTTACTATTCAAAGGTATGATGTTGTCACACACTGTTTGGACATTTCATGAAGAAAAAAGAGCAATGCAGCATAATGATATTGCATCATCAAGTAATGACATAGTTGGTGATGATATGCATGAGATGATTCATGATGCATTTGGAATTCCATTGATGCATGAGGAAGAGATAGAACAACAAAATCAGATCAGGAATAAAATCGGTGTTGATGTTGAAAAATTTTATCAGTTGTTAGCAAACTATCATTTCTTGTTAAGTTGTTTAATATAAAATCTCTTTATGGGTGGTCTGATACATTTGTCAGTACACTACCACTACAAGAGAAAGTGGGATTACCGACGGATATTTCGACGGATTTATTTCCGTCGGTAATTCCGACGGATATTCCGACGGCTATATGTTCGTTGGAAAATAAGTCGGAAGTTCCGACGAAAATATTTCTGTCAGCAATATCCGTCGGTAATGAAATAATACCGATGGATCTTCCGACGGACATATTACCGTCGGATATCCGTCGGTAGTAATTCCGACGGATATTTGTAGTCGGAAATGCCGTCGGTAAAATACCTTTACTCCTCCGCCGAAACCCTCACCCCCTTTTCTCTCTCTCTCTCCTCTCTCTCTCTCTCTCTCTCTCCTCTCTCTCTCTCTCTCTCTCTCTCTCTCTCTCCTCTCTCTCTCTCTGCCAGTCACCGACGCCGCTCCCGCTCGCCGCTGCACCCTCGCCGCCGCCGCCGCTGCTCGCCGCCGCCGTCGCTGCCCCGCTTGCCGCTGCTCGCCGCGGCCACCTCTCTCGGTGAGTCCACCTCCCCCTCTATCCCAACCCCCGCCACCTTCCTCCGGCCCCCCTCCCCTTCCACCCCCCCCCCCCACCCGGCCCCCCCCCTCCCCCCTCCCACCCGGGCCCCGGCCTCCACCCTGCCGATGCCCCGCCCACACCGGCCCCTTCCCCTTCCCACCCCCCCACCTGACACGGCGCGAACCTCCCCTTTCCACCCCCCCACCTGCACCCGGCCCCCCTCCCCCCTTCCCACCGGCCCCTGCACGCGGCGCCCCGTCCCCTTTCCACCCCCCTCCCCTTTCCCCTCCCCCTCCTCCCCCACCCCCCCCACCCGGCCCCCCCACCCCCCCCCCCCCCCCCCCCCTCCCCACCCCCCCCCCACACTCGACCCCCCTCCCCTTCCCACCCGGCCCCCCTCCCCTTCCCACCGACCCCGCACATGGCGCCCCCCCCTTTCCAACCCCCCCCCCCCCCCCACTTGCACCCGGCCCCCCTCCCCTTCCCACCCGACCCCTGCACATGGCGCCCCTCCCCTTTCCACCCCCCCCCCACTTGCACCGGCCCCCCTCCCCTTCCCACCCGGCCCCCCCTCTCCCACATTCCCCACAGTCCCCTCCTCCCCCACCCCAGTACAGTCCCCCCCCCCCCACATTCCCCCCCCCCTCCCCCACATTCCCACAGTCCCATCCTCCCCACCCACACTCCCTTGGCCCAGTACAGTCCCACCCCTCCCCCACATGCATTCCCCCCCCCCCTCTGCACGTCCCCCCTCCCCCCACAGTCTGCCTATAAGAGCAAAATGTCACCTTGCGCCTGCAGAAGTGATTCAAGGCATTTGCACTCAGTTAATAGCTAAGTGTCAAATTTTAATGGTTTATATCATCCTATTTTAATGAAAGTTATATATATGCTGAGTTTGATGTTAAAGGAAAAACGAAAAAGATGCTGATTAGCTATGATTGGTTTAGCACTTAGATGAATTAGTGTATTGATCAATGAAGCTTGTCTTGCTACTAGTGGATAAAAATAGTTGATGTGTTGAAAAAGTAAAATTGTTAGATTCTGTAGAGATGTATCATTTTGCTTTATAAATTGGGTCTTCAAAGTATGTAGTAAAAAATGTCAACTTTGATGAAAATGATGATGGAGTTTTTTTATTCACATGTAAATTTTAGTTCCACTAACATTTGTCATGACTTGCATAGATGCATGTGTGTGGACTGAGTCTTTAATGGCTTCTACTCTTGATGTGTTTATCAGTCATTTGATCATTCATAATACAGGACTCCTGTTGGGTTCTATATCCATCCTGTACACTCGGTGTTCATACCTTGATTGAAATCTTGCAGTCACACATAGACAGTTTGATTAAGTACTTTTATTTTTTATTATAGTTTTAATTTAGAGTGCACTGGTTCGATTAGTACCGTACCATAGATTGGTTGGTTCAATCCGATTTATCGATCTAACCAACATATTTTCAATGATGATTTGAGTTACATATATGGACCTACAATTTGCAAATTATACAAAAATTTAAGATTTTAGTAAATATACCCTTGTTAAAATATATTGAAAAATTCTATTTTAAATTCTCGTTGTCACTAAAAACCCTATTTGCGAGAATAAATTTGTATCTATAACAAGTCGCCATAGTTTGGTAAGAAATTTTCAAAGGTCAATAATGGCATGGCCTCATTCATCCTAAATGTTGGTATGGAAGACTTCTTACCCGGCGCGGCCGACATGGCAGGTATGGGCCCCGCTAGGTTTTAAGTATGAGCACCACTTGGTGCAAACTCCCATGGGGAGTTGCATCCAGGTGGATGCAAACCACCATCCCATTGGGTGGGCACACCCCTAGGGTGCAATCAATAAATGTGTTAGTCTAATGGAGTTTCAAGTAGTTGTGCAATCAATAATCAATATGAAAGCTCCATATAAATATAAAAGTGTATGAAAAGTCAATTTGGATGGGAGATTAAAAGATAGTATTTGTTTGGATTTGAAATTGCTCATTTGAAATGTTTAGAGTACTTCTCTATTGTGGATAGCACATAAGCTACACACCTTGATGTTTGGTGTGTGTATTGTTAAAATTTCTAAAAATTAGATCCGGACCTACAAGTTCCTTCTTCTAATTGCTTATATTCAAAGCTTTTGGTAAATTAAGTTATTTTTTATTTATCTTACTCGCTGTTATTTTTTTACGCTTGACATGAAAATAAACAATGCAATGACTTTCTTTGTTAAACATATTGTTTACTTTCACAAATTCACACTGCAAGTTAATCATTCAACATTCGTATGTTTATTTATAGCCATTGATTGATTTTTCATATTTACCATATTATGATTTAATTTTATATTTTAAATTACTCATGAATAAAATGTTATAAATTTTTTTTTAATTAGTGATGAGAGTTCGCGATGGAAATTAGACACAACAGATCAGTTTTGGCCCCTCGAAGATTGTACGTGTCTATCCAGGCTACATTGTGAATGGATACAGATTTCACACGAGAGATTATGGACGGAATAAGTCTACGATGAACAGCGGCGTATGGGTGAAGGGAAGTGCCTACAATGAAAATGAAATGACTATTATGGCATTCTCAAAGAAGTCATTGAACTGCAATTTTTGGGACAAGACAACAATGTATTTCTGTTCAAGTGTCATTGGTTTGATCCGACATCTATTCGTCATGACACAACATATGGATTAATCGATGTAAAGCATAAGTCCAAATTGAGTACATATGAGCCATTCATCCTGGCGGCACAAGCCCAACAAGTTTATTATTCAAATTATACATCCCTCAAATTAAGAGATTGGTGGGCTGCATGTAGAGTGAAATCAAGACTGCTGTAAATTTCTATATTGTTGTTTATTTGAAATTCATAATTTCTAATGTGTATGAAATTTTGCAGGGACTGCCTCCCCGTCCACGCCCGTCGTCCCAGCGATAGGTAAATTTCTATATTGTTGTTTATTTGAAATTCATAATTTCTAATGTGTATGAAATTTTGCAGGGACTGCCTCCCCGTCCACGCCCGTCGTCCCAGAGACAGGTAAATTTCTATGTTATTGTTTATTTGAAATTCATAATTTCTAATGTGTATGAAATTTTGTCTCCCTGTCGACCATCTGAGCAGTGCCACCTTCGTCTTCTTCCTCACCACAAGGTAAACGTATGTTTCAATAGATTAGTATGTTGGTCTCTTGCAATTTATACAATAATAGTGTACTAAATTGTTTTCAACAGAGGTGGAGAGCCAGCATACAGCAGCTGAGGAGGGGCCTCAGCTACCAGGACGACAACCATGCTGGATCTCAGGGTAAAGTTCATCATCTTAGTGTTACTGTATTTGTTATTTAGGATATACATTTCATGTAGAAAATTAATGTGGAATTGCAGGGGGAAGATAGATCCCAGTCCTGCTTCCGCTATATTACGACGCTGGTCCACGCACATATTCCAGGACCAGTGGATGCATGGAGAGACTTCCCGGTGCCAGTCGGGATTTATTATTTGACATGTTTACGGTATTTTTATTTTTTAGAAGAGTTGAAGTCATTTATTTAATTATTATTAATTTGAGTTTATTGCAGAACGTTGATTAATTTTATTTCTTTACAGCGGAGATTCGCGTTCACGAGACCCGAGGATCTCCCTCGAGCTCGAGCTGTCTGGGAGATTACGGCCCAGACTAATTTAAGAAAGTCGATGTGGGAGGTACGGGACAAGGCAATGAAGACCACAGGCAACTGGGATCCTATGGCTTGGGTGGATTACGGCCCTGTTTGGATGTGGAGGGACTATTGGGAGTCCCTTTGCGAGCGTTGGGCTGCTGGACCATAGCAGCAGCGGTCACAGGCGGCAATACGCAACAGAGCAACTCAACCGGAGAAGAATGTGCATACTAGTGGATCCGTATCTTATGCGACCCACAGTAAAAATTGGTAAGTATTTTATTGTTCGATTCATATATACATATGGATTATTATTGTGAAACTAACTAATTTTGTTGAATTTTAAGCATCACGACCTGGAGCGTGCCCCTACTTTCCGCGAGTTATTTGACCGGACTCATAAGCGGAAGGGGACGGATGACTATGTTACCGAGAGTGCCCGCACGATTACTGTAAGTCAAGCTTTAAATTATGAATTCATTTATGATATTAAAGTAATTTGTTTTCAATAATTTAATTTTAAATTATTTTACAGGAGAAGTACGACAGGACGATGGCGAAGCGCTACACAGAGGGCACTCCCCAGCCAGATTTGGATGCGGACACTTGGGTCGAGGCAGCGGGAGTGCCGAGGAAGGGTCGAGTGTACGGCTTTGGGGATAGCCTGGATACTCATCGAGTGTTGTCCTCATATGCCAGTTCGATCGCTCCCCCGGCACACGCGAGTTCATCTTCTGCGCCGCCCGTCAGTGGTGTAGAGGACATTAGAGGCATCATTCGGGATGAGCTACGTGCAGAGCTACAGACGCAGCGGGTAGAGCTACAGACACAGCGGGTAGAGCTACAGACGCAACGGGTAGAGATAGAGACGCAGCGGGTACAACTACAGACGCAGTTCAGCGATATGGTTCAACAGTTCATCTCAATAATGCAGGGAGTACGCCCCACACAGCCAACAGCTCAGGTCAGTATTAGTATTAATTTCATATACTTAGGATTGGGTCGGGCGTTCAATTGACGGATCTAAAATACACCCAAGTATATATAAAGGGTCAAAACACACAACCCGGGGGTCCAAAATCCCAAATAGGGATCGGATCGGCATGCCGTTTTCTCCGACACGACCGGGTGGGTTAAAGTGACGTGTGGGAACTGACGGAATCCAATTTGGATCTCCGGATTGGGTTGGGCATTGAAATCACGGATCTAAAAAACACCCAAGTATATATAAAGGGTCAAAACACACAACCCGGGGGTCCAAAATCCCAAATAGGGTTCAGATCGGCGTGCCATTTTCTCCGACACTGTGACGCCCCTCATTATACCGGTACGGTTATACCAACCCACGTCGGTATAGCGAGAGTCCTCACAGTAGGACATTTACCCAAACGATACATACAGCTAAGATACACGCGAATATACAACAGAGTAGCAGAAGTAAAAGACAACTGTCTCTATTCATTCATCATCCACATTTAACATACATGAAGTTTGCAATTAACAATAAGGAACTAAAAGTTCTCATAATTTAAATTGCTGAAATAGAAATACATAATGTCCACACTTATACATTCCTTTCATGATACTCTAATACAACGTTCAAAATTACATACTATGAAAATGCACAAGTCACAAAGAACTCCAAGACTAGTCTCCACGCTCGGAGTCCATCTCCACTGTCTCCTCCAACGGTGCCACGTCACCAACTACACATGTACGCCGAAGCAAGGAGTGAGTCCAAAGACTCAGCAAGCAACACTACTCATAACGTACACGTATAAGTCATAGTGGTTTCTACATGCACATTCAAAATTTTCAACACATGGCATGCTAGTCATTTGAAAGTTTCAACCTATCATGAAAGTCTTACAAATTTATACATGGATCATGCTTTCAGATTTCTAAGAATAAAACTTTACCTATCACATGCTCTCTATTCAATTTACTCATGAAATTTTTTCTTTAAAGGACCAAGACATGAGAGCTACCAACATGAACATTGTGCATATATGAAAGGAAACATAACTAGCATGAGTTTTACATGTTCTTAAGCATATACATAGACATTTTCACATGCTTTAAGTTGCTGGTTTCACATGGTTTAATGGCTGTAAACCTACACATGAGAACTACCATGTTGCTTAAAACATATCATGTGAACAACCAATCACGTTATTTTGTACCCGTGCTCATCAATTATCCCTAACATAGATTCTAGACATTTTTGCACATATAAGCATGATGATAACAACATAAGATTTCTGATTTCACATGGTTTCAGATTTGTCTCACATGGATTTCAATATCATATCCTCACATTTAGAATTTCACATTTTCTTTACCCAAGTTTCTTCTTTCACATGGTTACACTTTACACATATACATTCACATTGTTCACTTACACATTTACACATTTTACCGGTTTACACATGGTTTTACACATAGCACTTTTCATCTCATTCACTTTCTCACTCACATGCACATCTTTGTTTTTCCTAACATGGCACTACAGATTTCAGGAGCTTAACACACAGTAATTTCACCATTCAAGTTAGGTTTAAACAATATCTAATCACATTACGATAACATTCATAGATTTCTATATTTCACATGGAAAATACATAACTCCTTATATACTGGTCCAAATGACCTGAAATTTTAACCACATGCTATTTTCGGGTTCTAGATCATACACTCAATTTTTCAGATTTTTCTGAGCATACTATTCACAATTTGAGTTAACATGGGGTTTAACACATCATGAAGTTTTGCCACTTACTGTTTGAACAGAGGTTACTGTCACATACATGATCTGAGAATACAGAATTTACCCTAAATCATACAATTGTAGATCGATCACCACAAATCATTCTTGCATGCCGTTTTATTTACCGAACCGAGTTTATTGGCAATTTATACAAGCATGGATAATTCATCAAAACTGAGTACATGTATACTGATCTACTACTCTTCATGATCAGACAAAACTGAGGCATTAAGACTAATCCTAATCATAAAGCATAGATTTGGCAAGATCATCAACAAGTCATGCTTACAATTTCATGGAATACACTCTCCTAACATTCACCACCACACATCACACTCCTCCACGCACCACATTTAACAATATACATAGTGTATAGGGTTACCATATATCCTCATCACGGAAACCATACCGAAAATAGTGTATAGGAAGGGCAGAACAGGTCACTGTTCTGTCCAGAGGAACTTGGCGGCGGTCTCTGGCCGCTGACTCAGGGCCAGCGGCATGGTCGATGGACACCAAACATGATATCGGCGTCCATTGACCTTGCCGTCAATGCAGGTCTGTGCAGAAACACAGACCCAAGCTCTCAAATTTGGGTGAATGGGAGGGTCTAGGACTCGAGGGAAAATTCATAAAAAATAGAAGAAACGACCTAGACACATACGGGGACATTATGGTTAGGTCACTTGCCTTTTAAAAATTGCTTCAAAGGATCAAAGTACTCGGAGAAGCCCTCCTTGGGCAGTCCCAAGAAGGTGCAGAAACGCCTTCTAGATCTTCTTCCTCCGGGCTCCCGGATGATTTCCACAGCAAGGGGTTGTCGGGGAAGCCTCCTCCTTTGCTCCAGCTAGCCTCTTGTCGTGGAAGATGGCCGGATCTGGCTCCAGGAAGTCAGATTCTTGGGTGCAAGGAGTGGGGTTTTTCTCAGTTTTCTTCTAGGGTTTTCTTTCTCTCTTTTTCTCCTCTTGCAAGGGTGAAGAGAGGGGTGGGAAAGGTAGCTCCGGGTTCAGACTTAAGGAGAGACCTCTCTCCCACTCTTAGGGTGACTTGACAGCCCTCAAAGCCGTTGGGGACAACCCCCCAATGGCTGGCTTTCTTGTTTCAGAAGTTTGCAGCTCTGCTGCGCATGCAGGCCAGAGAGATTGGCGTCCATATCGCTGGACACCAGGATTAGTGTTGGCGTCCATGTCTGGACGCTGACACCACCTCAACGGCCAGGGGTTGACGCCAAGGTGGCCTTCGGCCAAAACTCTAAAATATGTAGAAAACCATGCATACCATGCATATATACATGCAATATGTATAAGGTAGTGTATCCATACTATCACCGTTCAATACATGCATTATCTACATCTAACATAACATATGCACACGTAATTATACTAATCAATACGTACGTAAATATGTATATACATACACAAGCACAAATATACACACACAAATACAAATAATGCGACGGAAATTCGAGGGCCTTACACCCTCTCCCCCTTAAAGAAACTTCGTCCTCGAAGTTAGAACGACACTACTCAAACAAAAGGAGATATTTCTTCTTCATCGCATCCTCAAGCTCCCACGTAGCCTCCTCTCGTGAGAAGTTCCGCCATAGAACTTTCACCGACGCAATACTCTTGTTCCGGAGATGCTGAACCTTCCGGTCAAGAATAGCTACTGGTTGTTCGACATACGAAAGATTGGCTGGATCTCCACTGGCTCATGACTAATCACATGAGACGGATCTCGGACATACTTCCTGAGCATAGATACGTGGAATACAGGGTGAACGCTAGCCAAAACTGGGGGTAATGCTAGCTCATACGCCACGCTGCCCAAACGTCTGAGAATCTCATATGGGCCAATGAATCTAGGGCTTAGCTTGCTATGCCTGCCAAATCTGACAACACCTCGAGTAGGCGATATCTTCAAGAAGACATGATCGCCAACCTCGAACTCCAAATCCTTTCTCCTCTTGTCGGCATAACTCTTCTGCCTATCCTGTGCCGCAACAAGCCTTTTCTCGATAAGCTGAATCTTATCCGAAGTTTCCTAGACTAACTCCGGTCCGATCAGCTGCCTATCACCAGTCTCCTCCCAACATAACGGAGATTGCAGGGTCTACCATACAACGCCTCGAATGGAGTCATACCAATGCTAGCATGAAAGCTGTTGTTGTATGGGAACTCCACAAGAGGTAAATGACGCTCCCAATCATCCTTCCAATCCAGAACACACACTCTCAGCATATCCTCGAGCGTCTGGATAGTCCTCTCGGACTGTCCGTCGATCTGGGGATGAAACGCCGAACTGAGCTTAAGCTCCGAACCTAACGCGTCCTGAAGACCCTTCCACAATCTCGAAGTAAATCTCGGATCTCGATCCGAAATGATCGACTTCGGCACACCATGCAATCTAATGATACCGCTAACATACAATCTAGCTAAACTCTCTACTGACTGCTTCTTCTTCATAGGCATGAAATGAGCAGTCTTCGAGAATCTATCTACAACTACCCAAATCGAGTCATTGCCCCTTCTAGATCGAGGCAAACCCGATACGAAATCCATAGTGACAGCTTCCCACTTCCATACGGGGATATCCATCCTCTGCATAAGGCCGGATGGTCGCTGCCGCTCGGCTTTCACTTGCTGACATACTAAACATCTAGACACATAATCCGCAACATCCTTCTTCATGCCGGACCACCAAAATGATCTCTTCAGGTCTTGATACATCTTAGTGTTACCGGATGAATAGAGAATCGCGATCTATGAGCCTCCGCTAACACATGCTCACGGACATCTACCAAATCAGGGACACAAACACGGTGCTGAAATCTAATCACACCGTCCTCATCACGAGCAATGCCCGCCTTACCCACTAACTCTAACAGTCTAGGGTCGGCTTTCTGCTGCTCAATCACCTCATCCAAGACTGAGGATCTAAGGGATAGCTGAGCTACAAAAGCCTGACACAGCGATGGCTCTAACTCGGTCATAGAGCACGGTGCATCCCCAACATCTTCCAATCCTGTTGGAGCGAAGACCTCTTTCTACTAAGAGCATCCGCTACGACGTTCGCCTTTCCAGGATGATACTGAAGGTCGAAGTCATAGTCCTTCAAGAACTCAATCCATCTTCTCTGCCTCAGGTTTAATTCCTTTTGGGAGAAAAGATACTTCAAGATCTTGTGGTCGGTAAACACCTCAAATCTGACACCATAAAGATAGTGCCTCCAGATCTTTAGTGCATGAACCACAGCTGCGAGCTCCAAATCATGAGTCGGATAGTTCCTCTCATGCTCCTTCAACTGACGAGAAGCATAAGCCACTACCCTCTCTCGCTGCATGAGTACACAGCCTAACGCAATCTGAGATGCATCCGTATAAATGGCAAAGCCCTCTAGACCACTAGGCAATACCAATACTGGAGCAGAAGTAAGCTTAGCCTTCAATAGCTGAAAGCTACGCTCACATGTCTCAGACCATACGAACTTTTCACCTTTCCTGGTCAGCTTTGTCAAAGGGGTGGCGATGGATAAGAAACCCTCAATGAATCGCCGATAATAACCAGCTAACCCAATAAAACTACGAATCTCCGAAGGAGTCTGGGGAATCTCCCAATCCATAACTGCCTGGACCTTTGCTGGATCAACAGCTACACCAGCGCCGGAGATCACATGCCCGAGAAAGTGAACCTGGTTTCAGATTATATTTTTGCACATATAAGCATGATGATAACAACATAAGATTTCTGATTTCACATGGTTTCAGATTTGTCTCACATGGATTTCAATATCATATCCTCACATTTAGAATTTCACATTTTCTTTACCCAAGTTTCTTCTTTCACATGGTTACACTTACACATACACATTCACATTGTTCACTTACACATTTACACATTTTACATACACATTACACATTACGCATTACACATTTTAGGTGCCGTGACACATAGTCCAAACCACCAAAGAAGTACATATACACATCACATTACACATAGACGCCATCTAGGCATTCTAATGGCGACTCTTGGACTGCGCAGACCGGGAGAACAAGTCTCCACCCTAACCAGTGGTACTTGTCCACCTCCAGGATTTCCCCCTAATGCCCTTAGGGTCACTTACACACTGAACTTTCTCAGGGGGACTTTTCCCTGATACAGCTCCACTGCCTTCTACAGAAGCAGTGTCACATTGGCACAGTTACACATTTACACATTTTACCGGTTTGCACATGGTTTTACACATAGCACTTTTCATCTCATTCACTTTCTCACTCACATGCACATCTCTGTTTTTCCTAACGTGGCACTACAGATTTCAGGAACTTAACACACAGTAATTTCACCATTCAAGTTAGGTTTAAGCAATATCTAATCACATTACGATAACATTCATAGATTTCTATATTCACATGGAAAATACATAACTCCTTATATACTGGTCCAAATGACCTGAAATTTTAACCACATGCTATTTTCGGGTTCTAGATCATACACTCATTTTTCAGATTTTTCTGAGCTAAATGGGATTTACAGTAAATAAAACACTTATTAGCATGCTATTCACAATTTGAGTTAAATGGGGTTTAACACATCATGAAGTTTTGCCACTTACTGTTTGAAACAGGTTACTGTCACATACATGATCTGAGAATACAGAATTTACCCTAAATCATACAATTGTAGATCGATCACCACAAATCATTCTTGCATGCCGTTTTATTTACCGAACCGAGTTTATTGGCAATTTATACAAGCATGGAAATTCATCAAAACTGAGTACATGTATACTGATCTACTACTCTTCATGATCAGACAAACTGAGGCATTAAGACTAATCCTAATCATAAAGCATAGATTTGGCAAGATCATCAACAAGTCATGCTTACAATTTCATGGAATACACTCTCCTAACATTCACCACCACACATCACACTCCTCCACGCACCACATTTAACAATATACATAGTGTATAGGGTTACTGTAGTACCCCGGAAAATTCATTAATTAAAAATTATGGATAAATTGAATTTTATCAATTATAAATTCAATAGTTAAAAAGGTATGCATCATTATCACATGCGTATAAACCTATATAAAAATTCCGTAAAAATAATAATTATACTTTAAGTAATATTCTCTAATGACCATCATGAAATTTGGGCATAGAAAAATCATTTGACTTAGTTAAGAAGTTATGCGACTTATTAGCGTAATTAATGAATGAGTCGAAGAATCTATATTTTATGATCCAAAGTCGATTATAAATTAAAATAAACATGTGGGTAGACTTTAAATAATATGGGATGATAGCCCATTATGATATTTGGACCAATGGACAATCTTGGCCTATGAATAAATTCTCTAATAAAAGGATAATTAAATACCAATAAGTAAAGTAAGTACATATGTTGTACAATTAAGCTCACACGAGTTATTGGGTCAAGAGTAAGAGCCCAAATGATGAAGGTTAGAAATATTGGCATGAATAATATTAATTGAAATAAAAATATAAAATTACTTGAATAAGTGTGATAAATAGATTTACATAAGGATAAGAGGTGAATAATTGGAATTAAATCAATACCCATTAAGTCAAATTAGTAATGGGTTTTACTAATGGTCCTAGCATAAAGTTTTGGGCCCAATTATGAAGAGTCCACCATGAGATGAGAGTTAAATAAGTGAAATTCGTACCTAAAATATTAATAAATAGAAAAGGGTTAAGATAATGAGTATTTTAACTCTTAATCATCTTAGAAAGAGTTCTAAACCTAGTATACATCAATAGGACTCTATCCTAATCTAAAATTTGGATTTAGATGAGAGACAATTGGGTTAAAATAAGAGACCCAAATTAAATAGGGAAATTCGTAATATATTATCTCTTAATTAAAAGGGGTCATTAAAGCACTAATATGACTCATATATATCTAAATAAGAGTCCTAAGCCTATCCTAACCCATTACCCACGAAATTGGACCTCCCCCATCTTATTAGGTGGATAAATGTAAGAGAATGAGGAGATAAATGTGAAAATTCAGAGTTTGAAGGAAGGGAAGAGTTTTAAGTTATTAGGACTCTTAAGCAACCTAATAGACCTCTAATTAGTGTCAACCAAGCCCCATTTTCGTGGCTGGAGCTCTGGAGCATGAGGAGAAGGGTTGGAGCAAGGAGAAGAAGAAGGTTGGAGCAAGGAGAACTTCGAAATTTGTCACCCCTCAACCCTAGGATCTTTCAGTGCAAAAAGTAGGCATCTCTCAAGCTAAAATCATGAATAATTACCCTAGGTATCCTTCATGTACCTCTTCAAAAGCCCTATAGTTTTGTGGTATTTCGTTCACCCATTTGGCGAATTTAATTCGTGAAATCCTGCTGTCACCATGAACCTTAATCTCATGTTTTCTCTAATTCCCGATGTTTATGCTCTCATGCCATGATAAAATTTTCAGATATACTACATCACACTAGCTTTCAAACGCCCCTGGTCTTCTTGATTTCGATCTCTCATGAGAGAGAATTAATCTTTGAATATCTATCAGACCTGTGCACTCGACCCTCCTTGTTTCCTTTTTAATCTCGTGCACACTTGACATCATTCCATGATAAAATTATCATAAATATTACTACATGTTAGCTTTCAAACGCCGCTAGTTTCATAATTTTTCATGATGTATTCATCCCTGAATAATTCATTGAACCCTGACTGCGCCTGTTTAGGTCACCGAAATGTAACCTGATCAATGCATATCTAAACCTTATCTATTTTCAAATTAATCGTGCATGTTGATAGATATACATGTCTACTTTCGTTTAAAACTAGTTTCGTGCTTTTTGGATCACCATACTATTTTATATACAATTTAAAACGTCCCTGTATCACAGAGGACTCGCCCTGGAAAAAAGGAAAAAGAGCAAACCCACCTGTTATCGCGACGGCGCGACCCGCCGCGATAACAGTGGGGTCGCGCCGGCCGATGGCATCGCGTCAAGAACGCGGCGGCACGAGCCGCCGCGATTCGCTCCGGACCGGGCCAGACCGGCCAGGCCCCCGTGTCGCGTCCGACCGCCCTGTCGCGACTTGAATCGCAACGGGTAGGTCCGTCGCGTTCTTGAAATTTCGACCAGAACCTTTAATTGCTCTTATATCCCTGCTTAAATGCCATCTAATCCTTGTACAAGTTAACCATGCACTGTTAAGCTTGATAAATGATCTGAATATTTTATTGGATAATATTTAAATGACTCTTATTAATTTAAAAGCCGTGAGCACGACTTACTCTATTCCCATGATTTCTTTACACTTGCACACTAAACATTGTTTATTGCCATTTGACCCTATTAAATTACTCAATAATGTATCTGGTAATTAAGTGAAATTAATTACTAATTTCCCCTATTATTTAAATGACACATGTCTTCGCTTTATTCGCTTGATTGTACATCGTTACCGTTTTCCCTCGGCCTTCGAGCACTCGAGGCACGACGGACCCGTTTTCTACACACTTTTCTCTTGACTTGGACCACCTCTCCACCGGAATACTCTCGACTGGACTAGGGACTCCTTGTCAAGGCCTCCGTAAGTCTTCTTGGCTTTGGCGCACGTCCTTAGCCGACGAGCTGGTTGTACCTTTAAATCCCGTTACACTCTTAGGGATCAGTACGATCCAAACAGCCTTAGTGAGATCTCTCTTATCTTGTGATCACGACGGACCATCTGGCTCGTGTACGCGGCATGGCTAATGGGCGGATGTGACTTCTACCAGACTGCCGGTATCTGACCTGGTACTGTGCAACCGTTACTATCGTGGTTTATCGTTGTTTTATGATTATACCCCTATCTCGTCTACTATCCTTGTACTCTCATCTATTCACGTTCACTCTACTATCTCGTCTATTCATCCAGTACTCTCTTGAGTCTCTTGAGCTGTTGCGGCTCCTATTGCTTGTACTATACATGACTGTCTAGCGCCATAATATGGGTCCGATGACCCTACTGACTTGAATGCACAGTTGTGCAGGGCACGGAGAGTGTCCGAGGGGCTCCAATCTAGTCCTGGGCAGAGAGCCACCCAAAATACCTGCAGGGGCTATTGACGGTGTTCTGCATTGCACCGGTTCTGACTATCTCGACATTGGCTAGACATCTAATTGTTTTACTATTAGTCTGAGGAGTTCAGACATAGTGTGCCAGTTCTGTGCTATTAGTGTGCTAGCACTGACTAATTAACATTGTGTCTGAGGAGTTCAGACAAAATGTACTATCGTTAAAAGGCTACTGTCCCAAAGTGACTATTGTCATACTCGACTAGTGCACCGTGGTACAACCATACATGCTATCTCTATACAAGCTATCTCATTACACGTCACCTTGATACAAGCTATCATATTACATGTCATTTTGATACACGCTATCTTGTTATACACTATCTTGTACACGCTATCTCGTTATGTTGTCATCCTAATTTTCAATACTCTTGAGAAATGTATTATCGTTCACTTATATCTTATACTATTTCTCTCTTGACTATACTTGGTCGTTCTCTCTAGTTAACCTACTTTACAAAATATTAATCACTTAAAGCATGCTTGTTACACGAGATATTAAGTCCTACTGAGCGTTATCGCTCACCCCTTCGTTATTTGTTATTGTGTTTTCAGGTAAGTCAAGTGATGACCTTACACACAACAACGGGATTGGACTGGAGTGATGAGCGTCCTGGAGTCATAGCGATGGAATGTCTTTAGTATCATAGTCTAGATAATTAGTTGCTTAGTTATCATTTCCAATGTAATGATTTTATTGAGCCCTATGTTTTGGCTCTGAATTAGTGATTGTAGCAGTTTAGATGAATTATCAATAAAATGAGGAGTTTTATTACATTATTGTTCATTAGATGCTCTGATATTTGCGAATGTATGCGCAATTTACGCTACCATACTCGTGGTTCATGCCTCCCCGATTTATTCCGCTGCTAAATTGGCGGGGCATGACAGTTACATATATCCTCATCACGGAAACCATACCGAAAATAGTGTATAGGAAGGGCAGAACAGGTCACTATTCTGTCCAGAGGAACTTGGCGGCGGTCTCTGGCCGCTGACTCAGGCCAGCGGCATGGTCGATGGACGCCAAGCTGATATTGGCGTCCATGACCTTGCCGTCAATGCAGGTCTGTGCAGAAACACAGACCCGAGCTCTCAAATTTGGGTGAATGGGAGGGTCTAGGACTCGAGGTAATTTCATAAAAAATAGAAGAAACGACCTAGACACATACGGGGCATTATGGTTAGGTCACTTGCCTTTTAAAAATTGCCTCAAAGGATCAAGTGCTCGGAGAAGCCCTCCTTGGGCAGTCCCAAGAAGGTGCAGAAACGCCTTCTAGATCTTCTTCCCCGGGCTCCCGGATGATTTCCACAGTAAGGGGTTGTCGGGGAAGCCTCCTCCTTTGCTCCAGCTAGCCTCTTGTCGTGGAAGATGGCCGGATCTGGCTCTAGGAAGTCAGATTCTTGGGTGCAAGGAGTGGGGTTTTTCTCAGTTTTCTTCTAGGGTTTTCTTTCTCTCTTTTTCTCCTCTTGCATGGGTGAAGAGAGGGGTGGGAAAGGTAGCTTCGGGTTCAGACTTAAGGAGAGGCCTCTCTCCCATTCTTAGGGTGACTTGAGAGCCGTTGGGGACAGCCCCCCAATGGCTGGCTTTCTTGTTTCAGAAGTTTGCAGCTCTGCTGCGCATGCAGGCCAGAGAGATTGGCGTCCATATCGTTGGACACCAGGATTAGTGTTGGCGTCCATGTCTGGACGCTGACACCACCTCAACGGCCAGGGGTTGACGCCAAGGTGGCCTTCGGCCAGAACTCTAAAATATGCAGAAAACCATGCATACCATGCATATATACATGCAATATGTATAAGGTAGTGTATCCATACTATCACCGTTCAATACATGCATTATCTACATCTAACATAACATATGCACACGTAATTATACTAATCAATACGTACGTAAATATGTATATACATACACAAGCACAAATATACACACACAAATACAAATAATGCGACGAAAATTCGAGGGCCTTACAGACACGACCGGGTGGGTTAAAGTGACGTGTGGGAACTGACGGAATCCAATTTGGATCTCCGGATTGGGTTGGGCATTGAAATGATGGATCTAAAAAACACCCAAGTATATATAAAGGTCAAAACACACAACCCGGGGGTCCAAAATCCCAAATAGGGATCGGATCAGCGTCCCGTTTTCTCCGACATGACCAGGTGGGTTAAAGTGACGTGTAGGAACTGACGAAATCCAATTTGGATCTCCGGATTGGGTTGGGCATTTAAATGACGGATCTAAAAACGGGCAAGTATATATAAAAGGTTAAAACACACAACCCGGGGGTCCAAAATCTCAAATAGGGATCCGATCGACGTGCCGTTTTCTCCGACACGACCGGGTGGGCGTCGATGAGGTGTCAGCGTCCACCCATAGACGCCAACACTAATCCTGGTGTGACGGAATCCAATTTGGATCTCCGGATTGGGTTGGGCATTCAAAGGACGGATGTAAAAACGGGCAAGTATATATAAAAAGTTAAAACACACAACCGGGGGTCCAAAATCCCTAATAGGGTTCGGATCGGCGTGCCGTTTTCTCCGACACGACCGGGTGGGTTAAAGTGACGTGTGGGAACTGACGGAATCCAATTTGGATCTCGGATTGGGTTGGGCATTAAAATGACGGATCTAAAAAACACCCAAGTATATAAAGGGTCAAAACACACAACCCGGGGGTCCAAAATCCCAAATAGGGATCGGATCAGCGTCCCGTTTTCTCCGACATGACCAGGTGGGTTAAAGTGACGTGTAGGAACTGACGAATCCAATTTGGATCTCCGGATTGGGTTGGGCATTTAAATGACGGATCTAAAAACGGGCAAGTATATATAAAAGGTTAAAACACACAACCCGGGGGTCCAAAATCTCAAATAGGGATCCGATCGACGTGCCGTTTTCTCCGACACGACCGGGTGGGCGTCGATGAGGTGTCAGCGTCCACCATAGACGCCAACACTAATCCTGGTGTGACGGAATCCAATTTGGATCTCCGGATTGGGTGGGCATTCAAAGGACGGATGTAAAAACGGGCAAGTATATATAAAAAGTTAAAACACACAACCCGGGGGTCCAAAATCCCTAATAGGGTTCGGATCGGCGTGCCGTTTTCTCCGACACGACCGGGTGGGTTAAAGTGACGTGTGGGAACTGACGGAATCCAATTTGGATCTCTGGATTGGGTTGGGCATTAAAATGACGGATCTAAAAAACACCCAAGTATATATAAAGGGCCAAAACACACAACCCGGGGGTCCAAAATTCCAAATTGGGATTGGATCGATGTGCCGTTTTCTCCGACACGACCGGGTGGGTTAAAGTGACGTATGGGAACTGACAGAATCCAATTTGGATCTCCGGATTGGGTTGGGCATTCAAATGACAGATCTAAAAACACGGTCAAGCATATATAAATGGTTAAAACACGCAACCGGGGGTCTAAAATCCCAAATAGGGATCCGATCGACGTGTCGTTTTCTCCGACACGACCGGGTGGGTTAAAGTGACGTGTAGAAATGACGGAATCCAATTTGGATCTCCGGATTGGGTTGGACATTCAAAGGACGGATCTAAAAATGGGCAAGTATATATAAAAGGTTAAAACACACAACTCGGGGGTCCAAAATCCCAAATAGGGATCCGATCGACGTGCCGTTTTCTCCAACACGACCGGGTGGGTTAAAGTGACGTGTAGAAACTGACGGAATCCAATTTGGATCCCCAGATTGGGTAGGGCATTCAAAGGACGGATCTAAAAACACGGTCAAGCATATATAAATGGTTAAAACACGCAACCCGGGGGTCCAAAATCTCAATAGGGATCCGATCGACGTGCCATTTTCTCCGACACGACCGGGTGGGTTAAAGTGACGTGTAGAAACTGACGGAATCCAATTTGGATCTCCGGATTGGGTTGGGCATTCAAAGGACGGATGTAAAAACGGGCAAGTATATATAAAAGGTTAAAACACAACCCGGGGGTCCAAAATCCCAAATAGGGATCCGATCGACGTGCCGTTTTCTCCGACACGACCGGGTGGGTTAAAGTGACGTGTAGAAACTGACGGAATCCAATTTGGATCCCCGGATTGGGTTGGGCATTCAAAGGACGGATCTAAAAACACGGTCAAACATATATAAAGGGTCAAAACACACAACCCGGGGGTCCAAAATCCCAAATAGGGTTCGGATCGGCCTTCCGTTTTCTCTGACACAACCTGGTGAGTTAAAGTTACGTGTGGGAACTGACAGAATCTAATTTGAATCTCCGGATTGGGTTAGGCGTTGAAATGACGGATCCAAAAAACACCAAGTATATATAAAGGGTCAAAACACAACCCAGAGGTCCAAAATCCAAATAGGGATCGGATCAGCGTCCCGTTTTCTCCGACATGACCAGGTGGGTTAAAGTGACGTGTAGGAACTGACGGAATCCAATTTGGATCTCCGGATTGGGTTGGGCATTTAAATGACGGATCTAAAAACGGGCAAGTATATATAAAAGGTTAAAACACACAACCCGGGGGTCCAAAATCTCAAATAGGGATCCGATCGACGTGCCGTTTTCTCCGACACGACCGGGTGGGCGTCGATGAGGTGTCAGCGTCCACCCATAGACGCCAACACTAATCCTGGTGTGACGGAATCCAATTTGGATCTCCGGATTGGGTTGGGCATTCAAAGGACGGATGTAAAAACGGGCAAGTATATATAAAAAGTTAAAACACACAACCGGGGGTCCAAAATCCCTAATAGGGTTCGGATCGGCGTGCCGTTTTCTCCGACACGACCGGGTGGGTTAAAGTGACGTGTGGGAACTGACGGAATCCAATTTGGATCTCTGGATTGGGTTGGGCATTAAAATGACGGATCTAAAAAACACCCAAGTATATATAAAGGGCCAAAACACACAACCCGGGGGTCCAAAATTCCAAATTGGGATTGGATCGATGTGCCGTTTTCTCCGACACGACCGGGTGGGTTAAAGTGACGTATGGGAACTGACAGAATCCAATTTGGATCTCCGGATTGGGTTGGGCATTCAAATGACAGATCTAAAAACACGGTCAAGCATATATAAATGGTTAAAACACGCAACCCGGGGGTCTAAAATCCCAAATAGGGATCCGATCGACGTGTCGTTTTCTCCGACACGACCGGGTGGGTTAAAGTGACGTGTAGAAACTGACGGAATCCAATTTGGATCTCCGGATGGGTTGGGCATTCAAAGGACGGATCTAAAAATGGGCAAGTATATATAAAAGGTTAAAACACACAACTCGGGGGTCCAAAATCCCAAATAGGGATCCGATCGACGTGCCGTTTTCTCCAACACGACCGGGTGGGTTAAAGTGACGTGTAGAAACTGACGGAATCCAATTGGATCCCCAGATTGGGTAGGGCATTCAAGGACGGATCTAAAAACACGGTCAAGCATATATAAATGGTTAAAACACGCAACCGGGGGTCCAAAATCTCAATAGGGATCCGATCGACGTGCCATTTTCTCCGACACGACCGGGTGGGTTAAAGTGACGTGTAGAAACTGACGGAATCCAATTTGGATCTCCGGATTGGGTTGGGCATTCAAAGGACGGATGTAAAAACGGGCAAGTATATATAAAAGGTTAAAACACAACCCGGGGGTCCAAAATCCCAAATAGGGATCCGATCGACGTGCCGTTTTCTCCGACACGACCGGTGGGTTAAAGTGACGTGTAGAAACTGACGGAATCCAATTGGATCCCCGGATTGGGTGGGCATTCAAAGGACGGATCTAAAAACACGGTCAAACATATATAAAGGGTCAAAACACACAACCCGGGGGTCCAAAATCCCAAATAGGGTTCGGATCGGCCTTCCGTTTTCTCCGACACAACCTGGTGAGTTAAAGTTACGTGTGGGAACTGACAGAATCTAATTTGAATCTCCGGATTGGGTTAGGCGTTGAAATGACGGATCCAAAAAACACCCAAGTATATATAAAGGGTCAAAACACACAACCCAGAGGTCCAAAATCCCAAATAGGGATCGGATCGGCGTGTCGTTTTCTCCGACACGACCGGGTGGGTTAAAGTGACGTGTGGGAACTGACGGAATCCAATTTGGATCTCTGGATTGGGTTGGGCATTCAAATGACGGATCTAAAAACACGGTCAAGCATATATAAAGGGTTAAAACACGCAACCCGGGTGTCCAAAATCCCAAATAGTTATCCGATCGACGTGCCGTTTTCTCCGACACGACCGGGTGGGTTAAAGTGACGTGTAGAAACTGACGGAATCCAATTTGAATCTCGGATTGGGTTCGGCATTCAAAGGACGGATGTAAAAACAGGCAAGTATATATAAAAGGTTTAAAACACAAACCCGGGGTCCAAAATCCAAATAGGGATCCGATCGACGTGCCGTTTTCTCCCAACCGACGGGGTGGGTTTAAGTGGCGTGTAGAAATGACAGAATCCAATTTGGATCCCGGATTGGGTTGGGCATTCAAAGGACGGATCTTAAAAACACGGCCAAGCATATATACACTACTAGAAAAAGCGGTTTTAACGGATTTTTCGACGGAATTTTTTCCGTCGGAAAATCCGTCGGAAATACCAATTTCCGACGGATTTCCGAACCGATTTCCGACGCAATTATCGAAATTTTCCGACCGATTTCCGACGGAATTCTTTTCCGTCGGTAATATCCGACCAACTATTTCCGACGGCCATTTCCGATGACTTTCTGACGGAAGCCGTCAGAAAATCTATTTTCCGACGGATTTGACTGAGGAAAGATGCTGTCGGAAATGCCGCATTTTCTTGTGGTGATAAATGGTTTAAACACACAACCGGGGGTCTAAAATCCCAAATAAGGATCCGATCGACGTGCCGTTTCTCCGACACGACTGGGTGGGTTAAAGGACGTGTGTGGGAACTGACGGAATCCAATTGGATCTCCGGATTGGGTTGGGCATTCAAGGACGGATCTAAAAACACCAAGGAAAATGATGGATCTAAACAAATAGTATTGTATTAAGCTTGAGAAATAATCACATGTTTTAAATTTCATTTTTGAAAATAATGTATGTCTTTTATTTATTATTAATGTTTCTCATTTTAATTTGTTTTGTATAGATCCAGCTCCAGACGATGACGAGGCAGGGACAACAGACGATCCAGCAGATCTATGTTGATTTTGTATATTATTTCTATATGATTTTATATTTATTGTATTTTATGATTTTATGTTGATTGTGAGTATTTGTTAAATTTATGAATTATAGCAGGTTTTGACATTGTAGCAATGTTGACAAATCATTTTTATAATCATTTTATTTGCCTATTTTAAAAAAATATATATGGTGTATTTTCCGACGGATTTTCGACGGCTAATTATCCGTCGGAACTTATAAATTACCGACGGAAAAAGACCGTCGGTGGTTAATGCCGTCGGAAAGTAAGGACGGATTGTCCGACGGATAAGTATCCGTCGGAACTGATAAATTACCGACGGAAAAAACCGTCGGCAACTTCCGTCAGAAAATACTGACGGCTTTCCCGACGGGATTATATCCGCGGAGGTTTCGACGAATTCAACGGAATTGTCATCCGTCGGAAATTTCTGACCAAGTTTTCCGACGGACAGTTTCCGACGAGCTTTGGACGGAAAGCGGTCGGAAGGCGCCTTTTCCGACGGAATACGTCGGATTTCCGACGATTCAGTCCGTCGGAATATCGATTCGCTTTTCTGTTGTGTGACTTGAGTTATTAAGAGAGCATTTCCAGAGCCAAATGAATTACCCAGACTTTCTATCAAACAAGAAAGTGATAAAAGATCTTGGACTTGATTATGAACAAATAGATGCATGTGAAAATAATTGTATGTTGTTTTGGCAGTAACAAAATGGATGGTTTACATAAATGTGCAGAATGTGGTTCAGATAGATGGGATATATGAACATAGGGGAAAAAATACCAAGAAGACATTGCACTATTTTCCTTTATACCAGATTACAAAGGTTATATATGTCTTCAAAACAGCCTCTTTTATGACATGGCATGCAGATGGTCGCACAAAAAATGATGGAAAATTAAGGCATCCAGCTGACTCTATAGTTTGGCAAGATTTTGATCGTGAACATCAGAGATTCGCAATGTCAGACTTGGTTTTGGCAAGTGATGGGTTTAATCCACTTAGATCACTATCAAGTACTTACAGTATATGGTCTGTTGTTCTATACCTTATAACTTGCCACCATGAATGTTGCATGAAAGAATCTAACTTGATATTACTTCTATCATACTGGTGAGAAGTCACCAAGAATGAAAATTGATGTATATCTTCAACCTCTGATTCATGAATTGAAATTACTATGGCATGGAGGTGTAGAGACTTTCCTGGATATGCATATTTATCTGGATGGAGCACTAAAGGTGAGAAAGCTTGTCCTGTATGTAATGATGAGACAAAGGGGCAATGGTTGAAGCATTCTGGTAACCATTGCTATATTCATCAACAACGATTTCTTAAATCAAATCATAAATTTCGCACTCAGAGTTCTGCATTTGATGGAAATTTTGAATTAAGAGACAGACCTACAATAAAATCTGCTATTGATGGGATGGAACAATTGAATTTTTTTAGCAACAATTGGACAAAAAAGAAAATCTAAAGGTCAACATCAATAAGACAGGATGGAGGAAGGGGAGTATCTTCTTTCATTGCCATATTGGAAAACCATAGCCTTACGACATAACTTGGATGTGATGCACATTGAAAAGGAATGCATGTGAGAGTTGATATATACTTTTTTAGATGTTGATGGCAGATCAAAGGACACTAATAATGCTCGTCTTGATTTACAAGAAATCAAGATAAGACCATCACTCCACCCATATGTCAACAGTGCAACCAATAAATTGTGTTTACCTGCTGCTTGTTTTACAATGTCAAAAAATATAGAGTCACACGCCAAAAAAAGGCTAAGGAGATTGCTATTCGTGAACAAGAAAGTCAAATTTACAACCCCATGTTGAAAATGCATCACAAAATCTCTTATCTATGAATGATGAAAATCCACTTCCCCCGACACAAGCAGATGCATCATCTTCAAGGAAAAGAACTCGTGGTCCAATAATGAAAAGGAATATATATAATATGCCACCTGGACAACGTCTTAAAGTTCGGTTTGATGAGTTAAATAGACAAATTGGCTGCAATGCTATTGAATTTGCACATTTTTTAGGTAGTATGGCTTGCAATGGTGATTTATTACCTATTGATGTATTTGATTGGAGATACATGCAAGAACAAAATATCAATGAATGTTTAGAATTAGTGAGGGTAAGTAACAATCTAACTTATATTATTGTTTTTCATAATAATTTCTCTCTCAATAACTAACATTTATTATTTATTTTGCAGACAAAGTTTGAATTTGAGGATCGTCATGCATTATGTGGTTGCATCACTCTCTAAAAAGTGGAAAGATTGAAGAACGTTTATTTCAATCCTGATGGAAATAAATCATGCCCACAACAATTTATAGTTAAGGAACAATGGAAGAATTTAGTTCAATTGGAAGGTGATATTGCAAAGGTAAAAAGAATTTTGAATTAAATGTGTTATGAAATATTTGTAGTTGTTTACCATAACTAATATGTTTTTGATAATGTATAAAGAAAATATCAGAGATCAATAAGAGAAATTGTGGAGGAAACAACAGATGATTTCTCGCTGACTGCAAAAAGAGCATTACCATCCGACAACATGACTATGTAAATCTTAACTTAGTCCTTATAATATTTATATATTTCTACTTTATGTTATAATATCTTTATATGGATGTATAGTTATACTATTTGATTTTTTTTATGACTGGAGGAGGAGAAAATGGGACAAAAAATGTCATTGATCCAGACATTTTAAAATGATGTACAAAAGAAGACTGGAGAGCCATCCACTACCTTGCAACTGAAAAATTTTGTATATATGTTCATATTCTTACAAGTTGATTTCAAATATTTAAACTTACATATTTGACTAAGTTTGTGTTATATTTTGTTGTTAGGTTGATAGATAAAATAATAACAAGTCATCAACAAATGATTTGAGATATTGTCATTGCAAATGAGAATGAAATCATAAATAAAGTGTTAGGAAAAGAGCATGCATGTAAACCTAGATGTTATGGTTCGTTTGTCACATCTACAGATGTTTATGGCTCAAAGAAAAAATGTGGTAAGTTAGCACATGACTGTAAAAACACATGAGATGAGAGAAGAATTGTTTCTATGAAAAGTAAAATGGTTGAGATGGAACACAAAGTATGCAACTTTACAGGAACAATTACAAATTGTGATCAATGGAAGAAAGAAGAAATGAACATGTATTATTTTTTATATATATTTTACAATTTTTTCATAGATTTATTCTGTTTGCATTTGATGTTATATTAAATTACAAAAAAAATTGTCTTTGGAGCTTAGGTTGTTGCTGGAAACAAATGGTGTCTTAAATGGAAGATCCAATAAAGAAATTATGTTAATCATTCCGCAACAACTGAGTCTTCAGCTGGCAGTTATGTGGTTTCTTTACCGGTAAGTATTTTTTAAAATTATGAAATATGAGACTTAAGCTAATATTATATATTGATTATCTAGAGTGGTTTCAACTTACATAAATGACGATCTTCTATATTTGCAGCCTAGTTAACCAAATGACATCAATAATGTTGCACAAGAAGAATCGGTGTGTTGTATATACTTTTTAAATCTATGCTCAAATAAATGTGTGTTTGATTATTTAATTCTTTATCTCTTTTAGGAAAAGAACACATACTATCTACTGGGATTACTTTTGATCGTGTGGAAGAAGGAAAAATAATTAGCAAGAATCTAAGAAAGAAGGGATGGACATCTTTGGGTGATGAATATTATGAAGTTTATGTGACTAAAGTCTTACATCCTAATATGAGGTTGCCATCAAACTTGCGAAAAACATTGAGACAATGTGAAGGAATATCTATTCCATGAATAAAAAATCTTGTAAGTTCTAAATTATTTCTTTGTTACAAAACTTACCTCTAAGGGAATCCTAATATGAGGTTGTCATAATGAAATTTTATTTCAGCTGCTCGAAGGGAATGCTAAATAATGATAGATATGTTGGTATAATACATGATCTCTTATGCCATTGTAAGTATTTATATTTTTTTATGAAATAATTCTATTTCCTAGTAAGTTTTGTACTTCTTTAATTTATTAACAAAATTTGGTTAATCTTTTTTAGTTACTTTCAAGAGAAGATGATGATGGATGCTTACAAAGTTATGAAGATCATGTGCTTCTCACATTTGGATAGTTGTGGACAGTCTTTTCTCTTTTACATTTCTAAATAGAGTTGTGTATCTCAAATGCACTTTGAGTGCATATTATCATAACATGGATGTTATACTTTCACTTATGACTTTGTATCTTTTGTGCATTTGATATCATATATTTGTAATCTTCTATGTCAAAAAAATTTCATTGTATATTTAATATAAATTTTGTTTGTCTTAAAATTATTTTTGAGAAAAGTCTTTAAGAGGATTTGCCATTATAATTTGTTACAGGTTAGATAGTGAACAAGAATCATTTTAAAAGATAATAGTTTGTATATGATGTTAGTATAGAAGGCAAAAAAAATTCCTTCTCGTAATATATTTGACAGCTTAGAAGGCAAAATCTTCTACCATCTAAAAGGAATAGATGATAAAAATATTTACCTTCTATTAATATTGAAGGGCAGAAGTTAAATAGCCTTCTAAAAAAAATAGACAACACAACCTTCCGTCATCTAATGGTGCTATAACTGCCTTCTATCACGAGTTTATAAGGCGCAAAAAATTTGCCTTCAATAATTATCATTTCTCCCTTATAAAATTTTCGCCTTCTAAATACATTTTCTGCCTTCTATTTGAATAGAAGACGGTCCAAAAGAAGGCAGAACATAATCCGCCCTCTTTCCGCCTTCTAATAGAACATAAGGTAGATTTCTATGCTTTAAAAGGCAGAAAAATACTACATTCTATCGTTGTTTTTCTACTAGTGCCATATATGTCATTGCGGCATTTTCCTCTCGCACTGAGATTGCAGAGAATGTATATGTCATCAAAAGATCGCTCAATATATAAGTGGCATGCGGAAAGAGTACGTCGTCAACAATAATGTAATCAGTCATCCTGCATATGCCGAAGCTTGGAGTCACTTCAATCGTGCTCACCCTACTTTCTCAAAAGAGTCGCGTAATGTAAGGCTGGGTTTATGTACTGATGGTTTCAATCCATTGGAGGTTCAGTGACTTCTTACTCTTGCTGGCCAGTTTTCGTGACACCATACAACCTTCCGCCGACATGTGCATGAAACGAGAGCATTTATTTCTATCATTATTGATCCTGGTCCAAAAAATCTTGGGAAAAAAAAAAAAACTAGACATAATCTCAGGCCGTTGATTGTGATGGGTTGAAATTGTTATGGACCGATGGGGTTACTACCTATGATGCATCCGAAAGCAAAAATTTCACTATGAAGCTGCATTGATGTGGACATAAGTGACTTTCCTGCAATGGAATGTTATCTGGCTAGCAGCACCATGGGAAAAACTAGCATGTCCATACTGTATGGACAGTTCCAAATCATTTGTACTTAAGCATGGTGGCAAGTCATGCGGTTGATTGTCATCGACGATTTCTACCGAGGGACCATCCATTTAGAAGGCAAAAAGATGCATTCTTAAGAACAAAATTGAATTGGAAGAAGCTGATTTGAACGGTTGTCTGGTCCACATTTAGCAGCAAGGGTACAGAACTTACCATATATAGCACAATGTCGAGCAGCACAAGACAACTCCCTGGATTATGAGTTGGTGAGCAGTTTGCAAGGTTAAGACAAGGCTTTTCCCGGATTATGAGTTGGATTTGACAGAAACAATAGAGTTGGATGTGAATGTCGAATTCTTTCAATCAGACTTGGGTGATGATGTAGAGTTGCCTACTTTAGTGATGAATCTGTGGAGGCACTGTCTTTATCTAAAGGAATGAAGTGGAAAAGTCGATCCAGAACAACCTGAAATATAGTTAGGGGACTCCGATGAAGAGGAATATATTAGTGATCAAAATGAATCTGATAATGAAGATGTCAATGCTAATTTGATATATCTCCAACATGAAGATGAAATGGAGAATGTTTGATTAATGGTAGACAATTTTACCTAAATTTCTAATATTCTGCAACTTTCTTTCTTCCTATTTGATGAATATGCATGTATTTTATTACCAGTTGAAGATATGGTTCGAGGACGACGTGTGGACTTCTTTAGATGGGAGGGGAGAGGGTAGTTGGGAGAATATATTACTCCTTTTCTACACCTCTACCACCGACCTCTGCACCGCTACCACCCGGCAGTTAGTAGTATGTATACTTTGATTTGTATGCATTGCGGTATTATTTAAATAATTCTTTATGTCATTGTGGTATCTTATTCTTATTTTCACAGGACCCACGACCTCTGTACCGGTTACCATGGGTCAGTAGGTATATGTATAATGTATAATGCATTGTAGTATTTGTTTTATATAATTCTCTATGTTTTTGTGGTATATCTTATTTATCCTTACAGGACCCATGACCTCTGCACCGCTACTACCGGCAGCAGGTATATATGTCATGTATAATGCATTGTAGTATTGTTTAATATAATTATTTATATTTTGTGGTATCTTATTCTATCTTACACGACCTCTGCACCTTTACCACTAGCAGCAGGTAGATTGACGGCCTCTGCATCTCCATCACACATGGCGAGTGGATCTTACCTCCTCCATCTGAGCCAGGTATGTTCATTTACATTTCTATTTTTTTTTATAGTTTGTTTTATTTATGCTAATTAATTCGTATAGTACATGTTGTTGACGAGACAAGTCATCACGAGGGGGAGGGCAGTTATAATGAGACGATATGCGGGCAGTGTGGATAAATGAATGATAGTTGTAATGCATTATTTTTTTGTTCATTATGTTTCGTCATTGTGGTATAATAATTTTCAATTTCAGGAATAAATAGAGCCAGCCCAAGCATCACAATTTATTACAAAAACAATTCAAGCACATTTTCCTAGCCCTATCCATCGCTTTTCTGATTTTTTGATGGATGTTCAGGATTATGTTCTTTATGTTCATTGTATGTATCTATTTTATCATATATTAAGTCATTTCAATCTTAGTTTAACACACTAATTGTTATGTAATATATAATTTATTTTTTTGTAATATGTAGAGGAATCATCGATTCACAGAGCATTCAGATGGGTTACGTGTTAGATCTACATGGACAACTACTGCAAGAGCAAATTTCAAACATTTTATGTACAATGTCCGAAGAAATGCAGAAAGAGCATGTGCAAGCACAGATAAGAACCAATGGAAGGAGCATGGGCCTGTGTGGATGAGAAAGGAGTATTGGATTGAGCTGTGCGACATTTAGGGAGTGGAGAAATGGAATGAAAATTCAGCCAAAGCAAAGTAAAACAGAGCAGCGCATCCTGAAGGGAATGTACACACGAGTGGCTCTGTCTCTTTGTAATGCATAAAGCGAGATTGGTAAGTACACTTCTACATTTGTGAATTTTTTTAATCTAATAATAAACTGTGATTTATTTGAAAAATATGAAGTACAGCTCAAGCGGCCACCTTAATTTCAAGAACTTTTTGATGAAACTTATAAGAAGAAAGGGACAAATGATTACATTAGTGACAAGCTCGATAGGTAGCGGTAAGTGCATACACTAATAGTTTTCATTAAAATTAAATGTAGAATAATTTTATTTTTATTTTTTTTGCAGGAGTCATATAGTAGAGAATGCATGAGAGGTACGGGGAGACAGTCAGCGTCAGTCCAGAGTGGATCCTGACATTTGGGTTGCAGCATCTGGGGCACCCAAGAAAGGCCATGTCTATGGTTTTGACATAGTTTGGGCACGGCCAGGGTGATATCATCATGCTCGAGCTCCGTCTCACATGCGACCCTCCATTTACCACACAGTAGCCCCAAGTGGTTCTTCCAGTGCCGCCCCGACCATGACTCCAGATATGTTTAGGGAGATCGTCAACGAGACCGTCTCTCAGAATATCTCAACCATCGTCTCTCAGACCGTCTCCCAGACGCTCACACAATTGGGAAATTCTTGGTGATAGAGCACCCTCTGCACAGCAGCCTCCGGTAATTATTTTTATTTGATTGATTTCTATTTGTTAACTCTAAATATATCTTACAAAATACAAGAATTTAGATTGAGGAGGAAAAAATATCATTTTCTTAACTCTATGAACTTGGGTTTGAGGGTGTGCAAAATTGAAAAGAGAGGTCCAATCAATCTATCGATTGTTCCAATACGACATGGGGGGTGAAAGTAACCGTAAAAACTGACGGAGTTCAAATTGAACTCTAAATTTGAGCTCGATGCTCAAATTTACATTTCCTAAAAAGAACTTACTTTCATGTCATAAACATAGGTTAAGAGGGTCAAAAATAAAAATATAGGTCCGATAATTTGTCAATGACTCCAACACGACCGGAAAGGTGAGAGTGGACGTTTGTAGAAACTGACGGAGTCTAAATTGGACTCCGATATGGTCTGGGCAATAATTTTATATTCTTAACTAGTTTAGTTTCAATTAAATCTATAAATTGGGTTTGAGGGACCAAAATTAAAAGAAAAGAGAGGTCCAATCAGTCTATCGATTGTTCCAACACAACATGGGGGTGAAAGTAACTCGTAGAAACTGACGGAGTTCAAATTGGACTCCAAATTTAAACTCGATGCTCAATTTTATATTTCCTAAAAAGAACTTATTTAATCGGTTTAAGAGGGTCAAAAATAAAAATATAGGTCCGATTAATTTGTCAATGACTCCAACACAATCGGAAAGGTGAGAGTGACTTGTGAAAACTGACGAAGTCTAAATTAGACTCCCGATTTGAGCAAAACGTTCAAAACTGTCATTCGTCAAATTCAGTTAAATGAAAAATATCTTGCTTTTAATTTTAAAAAATGATTTATTTATTAAGTATTTGATTTTAATTTTTTTATAAATGATATACAGGATCATCCGTCGCGAGATGTTGGGCGAGACAACGACCAGGATGACACATATGCAGAGGATTTGTGATTTCATTTTAGTTGTGTGGATGTTGTCATTTTATTATGGATGTATATGTTGTTTGTGTGTTTGTACTTTATGTGATGATTTGTGATTCGTGGAGATTGTGATTTATGTAGTTGATTTATTGTGGTTTTATGTTAGGGAGAATTAATACCACCCCCTGCTTTATTGGGGGATTTTTTTTCCAGTCTCTGTCAGATTTTGCCTCATGTCCGCCCCTATTTTATGGGGGACTTTTTTTCCAGTCCCTGGGGTTGTGTAAGTGTGTAACTGTGAGTTACACAGTTACCCAGTTATACATGTAAATGTGTTACCCAGTTACCCAAGTATATACTTACACAGTTACACGTTAACTATGTAACTACATAGAACTTTTATAAGTTTGTAACTCTATAATTATTAGGACTTACCTAATTACATAGTTACATAGTTTTAGAAGGATTTACCTAATTATTTTATAACTGTTATTCTAAAGTGTGTAAGTACGTACTTACACAGTTATTTAAATCATGTAATTGTTTAACTTGTTACCCAGTTACACATGAAATTATGTAACTACATAGAAATTTTATAAGTTTGTAACTCTATACTTAGGATTACGTAATTACATAGTTTTAGAAAAATTTACCTAATTATTTTAATTCGTAATATATCAAAATGTGGAACTGCGTAAGTACGTACTTACACAGTACATGTGTAACTGGGTAAGTATATAAATTCTGTAAATGTGTAGCTTACCCAGTTACACATGTAAGTATGTAATCATGTAAGTATGTAAATTCTGTAACTATGTAACTTACCCAGTTATACTTGTAAATATATGTAACGTCTCGAAAAATTTTAATTGTAAAAAATTATGATAATGTGGTCATTATACATTATGATTGACATTAAATTGAATACTTAGAATTTGGGCTTAATTAGTGGTAATATATGTTACCTCAGTGTCGTACACAGAGGTGTGCGCTCCGACAGGGTGACACAGAAAAACTGTAACGAAATAAAAATTTGAGTGCACCATATTTTTAGAAAATGTAGAGATATCAAAAATGTAAATATCCAGATTTGTTAACGTACGGATTTTAAGATTAAGCCGACGCAACTATTTTTCGGATAATTTAACACCCTGTGTAAAATAAAATCTAAAATTAAACTAAAATTATCATAATTTGTAAAACTATCAATTAGTCTATGGTTAAAATCTTAACATAAACGGATATCATTTGATATATAAAAATGTGGGACAATGAATCAACAGAATTATTCTCCAATTAAGGTGGAGAATTTTTTGAGATTTTTGGACCCGTCGAAAACCATGCTGTCGACAGGTCCAAAAATTCTTCCCTTACTTGGAGAATGGAGAATAATTCTGTTGATTCAATTGTTTATATTTTGATATGTTCAAACGATGTCTGTTATGTTAGATTTTACCATAGGACTAATGTGATAATTTACAAATTATGGTAATTTTAGTTTAATTTTAGATTTTATTTTACACAGGGTGTTAAATTATCCAAAACATAGTTGCATCGGCTTAATCTTGAAATCCGTACGTCAACAAATCTGGATATTTACATTTCTGATATCTCTACATTTTTCTAAAAATTATGGTGCACTGAATTTTATTTCGTTACATTTTTTCTGTGTCGCCCTATCGGAGCGCGCACCTCTGTGTACGACACTGAGGTAACATATATTACCAGTAATAAGCCCAAATTCTAATTATTTCAATTAATGTCAATCATAATGTATAATGACCACATTATCATAATTTTTACAATTAAAATTTTTTGAGACGTTACATATATTTACATGTATAACTGGGTAAGTACATAGTTACAGAATTTACATACTTCATGATTACATACTTACATGTGTAACTGGGTAAGCTACACAGTTACAGAATTTATATACTTACCCAGTTACACATGTAACTGGTAAATACGTACTTACGCAGTACACACTTTTGATATATTACGACTATAAAATAATTAGATAAATTTTTCTAAAACTATGTAATTACGTAAGTCCTAATTATAGAGTTACAAATTTTATAAATTTCTATGTAGGTACATAATTCATGTGTAACTGGGGTAACAAGGTAACATAGTTACATGTGTAACTGGGTAAACAAGTAAACAATTACAGGATTTAAATAAAACTGTGTAAGTACGTACTTACACACTTTTGGAATAACAGTTTATAAAATATTAGGTAAATCTTTCTAAAAACTGTAACTATGTAATTAGGTAACACTACAAGAAAAGCGGAATTACCGACGGACTAATCCGTCGGAAATCCGTCGGTATTCTGTCGGAAAAGGCGCCTTCCGACCGCTTTCCGTCCAACACTCGTCGGAAACTTCCGTCGGAATAATTGGTCAGAACTTTCCGACGGATGAAAATTCCGTCGAAATTCGGTCGAAACCTCGACAGATTAGATCGTCGGTAAAGGCGTCAGTAATTTGCCGACCGAAATTACCGACGGGCTTAACCGTCGTAAGTTTATTCCGACGGATACTTATCCGTCGGCCAATCCGTCAGTATGTTCCGACGGACTTGCCGACGGTATTTTGCCGTCGGTAATATCAATTTTCCGACGGATGCTAATCCGTCGGCCAATCCGTCGGTATTTTTTATACTTTTCGACGGAAACGTAGCCGTCGGAAAATCCGTCGGAAAAATATACATATATTTTTTTTAAATAACTAACAAAATAAAAAACATTGCTACAATGTCAAACCTGCTACAATATTCATAAATTTAACAAATACTAACAATCAACATAAATCATAAGATACAATAAATATAAATCATATAGCATAATGAATACAAAATCAAATAGATCTGCTGGATCGTCTGCTGTCCCTGCTCGTCATCGTCGGGAGCGGATCCTATATTAAAACAAATTAAAATGAGAAACATTAAAATAAATAAAAGAAATATAGTATTTCAAAATAAAATTTAAAACATGTGATTATTTCTCAAACTTAATACAATAATTTTTTAGATCCATCATTTTCTGCTTGGGTGTTTTTAGATCCGTCAATTGAACGTCCGATCCCAATCCGGAGATCCAAATTGGATTCCGTCAGTTCCCACACGTCACTTTAAACCACCCGGTCGTGTCGGAGAAAACGGCACGCCGATCCGATATCTATTGGGATTTTGGACCCCCGGGTTGTGTGTTTTAAACTTTTATATATACTTGGGTGTTTTTAGATCCGTCCTTTGAATGCCCAACCCAATCCGGGGATCCAAATGGATTCCGTCAGTTCCCACACGTCACTTTAAACCCACCCGTCGTCGTGTCGGAGAAAACGGCACGCCGATCCGATCCCTATTTGGGATTTTGGACCCCCGGTTGTGTGTTTTAACCTTTTATATATACTTGGGTGTTTTTAGATCCGTCCTTGAACGTCCGACCCAATCCGGAGATCCAATTGGATTCCGCCAGTTCCCACACGTCCCTTTAAACCCACCCGGTCGTGTGTGTCGGAGAAAACGGCACGCCGATCCGATATCTTTGGGGGATTTTGGACCCCCGGTTGGTGTGTTTAACCTTTTATATATACTTGGGGTTTTTAGATCCGTCCTTTGAATGCCCAACCCAATCGGAGATCCAAATTGGATTCCGTCAGTTCCCACACGTCACTTTAACCCACCCGTCCTGTGTCGAGAGAAAACGGCACGCCGATCCGATCCTTATTTGGGATTTTGGACCCCGGCTGGTTGTGTGTTTTAACTTTTATATATACTTGGGTGTTTTTTAGATCCGTCCTTTGAACGTCTGACCCAATCCGGAGATCCAAATTGATTCCGTCAGTTCCCACACGTCCTTTAACCCACCGGTCATGTCGGGAAAACGGCACGCCGATCCGATCCCTATTGGGATATTTTGGACACCCGGGTTGTGTGTTTTGACGCTTTAATAAATCCTTGGTGTTTTTAGATCCGTCAATTGAACGTCTTGACCCAATCCGGAGATCCAAAAATTGGATTCCGTCAGTCCCACACGTCACTTTAACCCACGTCGTGTTGGAGAAAACGGCACGCCGATCCGATATCTATTTGGGATTTGGACCCCGGGTTGTGTTTTGACGCTTTAAATAACTGGGTGTTTTTAGATCCGCAATTGAACGTCCGACCCAACCGGAGATCCAAATTGGATTCCGTCAGTTCCCACACGTCACTTTACCCACCCGGTCATGTCGGAGAAAATGGCACGCCGATCCAATATCTATTTGGGATTTGGACCCCGGGTTGTGTGTTTTAACCTTTTATATATACTTGGGTGGTTTTTTAGATCCGTCCTTTGAACGTCCGACCCCAATCGGAGATCCAAATGGATTCCGTCAGTTCCCACCACGTCACTTTAACCCACCCGGTCGTGTCAGAGAAAACGGCACGCCGATCCAATCCTATTTGGGATTTGGACCCCCGGGTTGTGTTTTGACGATTTAAATATATGGGTGTTTTTAGATCCGTCAATTGAACGTCCGACCCAATCCGGGGATCCAAATTGGATTCCGTCAGTTCCCACACTTCACTTTAAACCCACCGGTCGTCGCGGAGAAAACGGCACGCCGATCCGATCCCTATTGGGGATTTGGACCCGGGACCCCGGTTGTGTTTTGACGCTTTAAATATACTTGGGTGTTTTTAGATCCGTCAATTGAACGTCCGACCCAATCCGGAGATCCAAATTGGATTCCGTCAGTTCCCACACGTCACTTTAACCCACCCGGTCGTGTCGGAGAAAACGGCACGCCGATCCGATATCTATTTGGATTTTGGACCCCCGGGTTGTGTTTTAACCTTTTATATATACTTGGGTGTTTTTTAGATCCGTCCTTTGAATGCCCAACCCAATCCGGAGATCCAAATTGGATTCGTCAGTTCCCACACGTCACTTTAACCCACCCGGTCGTGTCGGAGAAAACGGCACGCCGATCCGATCCCTATTTTGGATTTTGGACCCTCGGGTTGTGTTTTGACGCTTTAAATATACTGGGTGTTTTTTAGATCCGTCATTTGAAGGTCCGACCCAATCCGGAGATCAAATTGGATTCGTCAGTTCCCACACGTCACTTAAACCCACCGGTCGTGTCGGAGAAAACGGCACGCCGATCCGATCCCTATTTGGGATTTTGGACCCCCGGTTGTGTGTTTTAACCTTTTATATATACTTGGGTGTTTTTTAGATCCGTCCTTTGAATGCCCAACCCAATCCGGGGATCCAAATTGGATTCCGTCAGTTCCCACACGTCACTTTAACCCACCCGGTCGTGTCGGAGAAAACGGCACGCCGATCCGATCCCTATTTGGGATTTTGGACCCCGGGTGTGTTTTGACGCTTTAAATATACTTGGTGTTTTTTAGATCCGTCATTGAACGTCCGACCCAATCCGGGGATCCAAATTGGATTCCGTCAGTTTCTACACGTACTTACCCACCCGTCGTGTTGGACGCCCGACCCAATCCTAAGTATATGAAATTAATACTAATACTGACCTGAGCTACTGGCTGTGTGGGGCGTACTCCCTGCATTATTGACATGAACTGCTGAACCATATCGCTGAACTGCGTCTGTAGCTGTAGCCGCTGCGTCTCTATTGTACCTGCTGCGCCTGTAGCTGTACCCGCTGCGTCTGTAGCTCTTCCTGCTGCGTCTGTAGCTCTGTACGTAGCTCCTCCGAATGATGCCTCTAATGTCCTCTACACCACTGACGGGCGGCGCAGAAGATAAACTCGCGTGTGCCGGAGAAGCGATCGAACTGGCATATGAGGACAACACTCGATGAGTATCCAGGCTGTCCCCAAAGCCGTACACTCGACCTTCCTCGGCACTCTCCGCTGCCTCGACCCAAGCGTCCGCATCCAAATCTGGCTGGGGAGTGCCCTCTGTGTAGCGCTCCGCCATCGTCCTCTCGTACGTCTCCTGTAAATAATTAAAATTAAATTATTGAAAACAAATTACTTTAATATCATAATTGAATTCATAATTTAAAGCTTGACTTACAGCAATCGTGCGGGCACTCTCAGTAACATAGTCATCCGTCCCCTTCCGCTTATGAGTCCGGTCAAATAACTCGCGGAAAGTAGGGGCACGCTCCAGGTCGTGATGCTTAGAATTCAACAAAATTAGTTAGTCTCACAATAATAATCCATATGTATATATGAATCGAACAATAAATCTTACCAATTTTTTACTGTGGGTCGCATAAGTACGGATCCACTAGTATGCACATTCTTCTCCGGTTGAGTTGCTTTGTTGCGTATTGCCGCCTGTGACGCTGCTGCCATGGTCCAGCAGCCCAACGCGCGCAAAGGGACTCCCAATAGTCCGTCCGCAGCCAAACAGGGCCGTAATCCACCCAAGCCATAGGATCCGGTTCCCTGTGGTCTTGATTGCCTTGTCCCGTACCTCCCACATCGACTTTCTTAAATTAGTCTGGGCCGTAATCTCCCAGACGGCTCGAGCCCGAGGGAGATCCTCGGGTCTCGTGAACGCAAACCTCCGCTGTAAAGAAATAAAATTAATCAACGTTCTGCAATAAACCTAAATTAATAATAATTGAATAAATGACTTCAACTCTTCTAAAAAATAAAAATACCGTAAACATGTCAAATAATAAATGCCGGACTGGCACCGGGAAGTCTCTCCATGCATCCACTGGTCCTGGAATATGTGCGTGGATCAACGTCGTAATATAGCGGAAGCAGGACTGGGATCTATCTTCCCCCTGCAATTCCACATTAATTTCTACATGAAATGTATATCCTAAATAACAAATACAGTAAAACACTGAGATGATGAACTTTACCCTGAGTTCCAGCATGGTTGTCGTCCTGGTAGCTGAGGCCCCTCCTCAGCTGCTGGATGCTGGCTCTCCACCTCTGTGAAAACAATTTAGTACACTTTTATTGTATAAATTGCAAGAGACCAAACATACTAATCTATTGAAACATATGTTTACCTTGTGGTGAGGGAGAAGACGAAGGTAGCGTGGACGGGGAGGCATTCCCTGCAAAATTTCATACACATTAGAAATTATGAATTTCAAATAAACAACAATGTAGAAAATTACCTGTCGCTCTGGGACGACGGGCTGGACGGGAGGCATTCCCTGCAAAATTTCATACATTAGAAATTATGAATTTCAAAAAACAACAATATAGAAATTTACCTGTCGCTGGGACGACGGGCGTGGACGGGGAGGCAGTCCCTGCAAAATTCATACACATTAGAAATTATGAATTTCAAATAAACAACAATATAGAAAATTACCTGTCGCTGGACGACGGGCGTGGACGGGGAGGCAGTCCCTGCAAAATTTCATACACATTAGAAATTATGAATTTCAAAAAACAACATGTAGAAAATTACCTGTCGCTGAGACGACGGGCGTGGACGGGGAGGCAGTCCCTGTAAAATTGTATGTACGTTAGTTCTCGTGAAATCAATATAAACAATATAACCCATATGGTATTTTGTGTACATATGCATATACCTGTCGCGGACCTGGAGGCAGACGTGGACGCGGAGGCAGTCCCTCTGCCAACGGACGTGGCAACCCTCCGACTGCGTCCTCCACGTACAATCTTCGAGGGGCCAAAACTAATCTGTTGTACTCTAGAATCGGGAATGAAGCCTTGTTCACCTATTATGAGATAAATAGACAAACATTGAATAATGACTTCAACTCAGTCTGCATAAAAACATAACACTTATGTTTCAAAATAATTAGACACATACTCGAGATCTTAACAAGTAGGAAAAGACTTCTCCCGTTCCTTTTCAACCTGCACGTCAGTTAGACGTGGATTCTGTCGCATATGACCGAGTCAAACTCTCTGCAATGTAAATGTCACACAACCGTTAGGTTCTGCAGTAATGCACGCAAATGATGACAAATAAGCGTGGAGAGCTTACTGAATGTAAGGGTCAGTTCTTCGCAATTCATGAACACGTAGATCTCCGCAGCTACCAACTCTCTGTCTTGGAGTGCGCGAGTAGATGAAGATCCGAACGCCCGTCCGGCACACTTGAATACAGAGAGTCGGTCTGACACCTCGGAATCTCCACCATCATCATTACGTGGAGGTTGAGTGCGTCGGTTCGTATTTCCGTGTCAAAGTACATCGAACAGAAGTTCGATATCTCCTCAATGAGGTACGCCTGAGTAATGGAGCCCTCAACTTGTGCTTTGTTACGGACTTTCATCTTAAGATCGTGCATGCACCTACGACAATAATTCAAATGCATACATAAGTAATATAAAAGATCGTCGTAATGGCAATAAATTGAGATGTAGAAATATACCTCTCAAACGGATACATCCATCGAAATTGTACTGGTCCTCCGACCCTTGCCTCATATGGTAAATGGATGATCAGATGCTCCATTGAATCAAAGAATGCTGGAGGAAATATCTTCTCTAATTTGCAGACTGTCTGAATTATATTTTGCTCTATATTTTGCAAGTCATGAATTTGAGTTCTGATGCAGATAAAATCCTGAAGAATTGACTCAGCTCAGTCATTGCTCCCCATATTTGTTTCGGCAACAACTCACGAAAAGCAAGAGGCATCAGTCTTTGCATGAAAACATGGCAGTCATGACTCTTCATTCCGTATATTTTTCCCTCGTTGACATTTACACAACGCGCAATATTCGAACATATCCATCCGGAAATCTCAATTGCTTTAACCATTGCAACACTTCCTTAATCTGTCTGGCCCCAAGCACATATGCAGCTTTAGGTTGCACCACTTTTCCTTGATATGCTGTAGCTCTAGTTCTGGACGTTTGCAAAGTACTTTCAAATCGACCTGTGCCTTGACGTTATCTTCGTTTTACCTTGACGTCCATAACTGTGTTGAACACATTATCAAAAACATTCTTCTCTATATGCATGACGTCTAGGTTATGACGTATCAAAAGTGTTGACCAATAAGGCAATTCCCAAAAAATACTTTGCTTCACCCAATTGTGATCCTTCCCAAAGCCAGGGATTTGTCGGGTACTACCAGCAGTTGTGTTACAGTCGGTAAGTTCTGGACCCGCCTCGCCATATTTCCACCAGACACTCGTTCCATATCTACCTCCTCCATCACAGTTGTATTTTTAATAAAAGAATCCTTTTGCTTTCGGAAAGGATGGTCACTGGGTAGAAACCGCCGATGACAATCGAACCAACAAGATTTTCCCCCAGATTTCAACACAAATGATATAGAATCCTCCATGCAATAAGGACATGCCAACCTCCCATGTGTGCTCCAGCCAGATAACATGTCGTAGGCTGGAAAGTCACTTATTGTCCACATTAATGCAGCCTTCAGATTGAAATTCTGTTTCTGGATGCATCATAAGACTGCACACCATCTGACCATAACAATTTCATCTCATCAATCAACGGTCTGAGATATATGTCTATATTCTTTCCTGACTTTTTGGACCCGGAATCAGCAATGAAAGGAACAGATTCTCACGCTTCATGCACATGCCTGGCGGAAGGTTATACGGTGTTAAGAATACTGGCCAACATGAGTAAGATGCCACCGAGCCTCCGAAAGGATTGAAACCATCTGTGCATAAACCAAGCCGTACGTTGCGTGGATCCCTTGAGAAGTAAGGATGAGTACGGCTAAAATGAGCCAAGCTTCACCATCGGCAAGATGACTCATTTCACCTTCGTCGCGACAGACTCTTTTCCGCATGCCATGTCATATGTCCAGCTGTCCTCGAGGACATGAACAATCGCTGCAATATGGGGTGTATAGGAAAGTACCGCAATGACTTATACGGAACATCCTTCTGCTTTGACTTGTCCCCTCTCTTGGGCTTGAACCTATCATGCTTACAAATACAGCATGATGTCTTATCTGCATCCTCTTTGTAGTACAGCATACAGTGATTCGGACATGCATCAATTTTCATAAAACCAAGTCCCAAATCATTCACCATCTTCTTCGCACGGTAAAAATCAGCAGGTAACCTCTCTGATTGAGGAAGCAGCTCTTGACCAGTAAGAGAAGTCGGTCAAAAAACTCTCGCTCATATGAAATTCAGATTCAAATTCAATCTGCGACACTGCAGACAACCGTGTATGCTTCTCACAACCATCCCATAATGGCTCATCAGCATCTCGAAGTAACTGATAAAATCTCTGAGCTGTATCATTCGGCACTTCTTCATTTGTTTGATCTTCATGAATATTGAACTCCGGACCAGCAGCATCGACAACCATGTCTACGTACGTACTTGTGGAGGCAAAGTAATTAGCTGGTGCAGACGACTGATATTCAACTCATCATGACACGACCATAACTCATAATGGCCAACAAATCCTCTCGTATACAGATGATGCTGCACATCCCATGTCGATATCCACTTTCTGTTCTTACAAGCCGAACACGGACATCGAATGTTACCCATCGGATCGACTGCTACTGAGGAATTACTCAATGCAAACTGAATAAAACTGTCAACTCCGTCTTTAAACTCCTCGGTGACAACTCCATTCACCATTCCACGGTACTCCATAACCGATTCTCATAAGACATTTTCCTACATAGATTAAATGTCATGTCACAAGTTAAAATCCAACAGACCCTCACATCGTTCGAGTAAGTCAAAATGAATAGGTAGGATATATTATTAAGATTATCATTTTTACCCATCTGTGAATATTTGATCGCACTCAGATGACCATTTACTATGTGTTTGTATTATTTGCTGAAAATTTCGGCAGCATCTCCTCACACCTCTCCGATATACCAAAAAATTTATTGATTTAGATATTTTCTTAAACACTTACTAATAAGTGGTTAAGAAAATATTCTAAATCAATAAAGGTATATCAGAGAGGAGTGAGTAGACGCACCCGAAATTTTCAACAAATAATACAATCACATAATAAATGACACCTAACTCCGATCAAACATTCACAGACTGTCCAAAACGGGACAATTCAAGACTTTAAGTTGGATATACACGTTCTCATTATTGAAAATAAGACTCGTGCACATCAATATCAAAGTCTTGAACGGGAATGTTCATTGACACGGGCTTAACACGCTCTCGTGATGTGTGTGCAGTGAAAATTACTATACATACATACATGAAATTCAAACGCACATGAATATGAAATGAATATGAAATCAAAATCATGCATGTGAACAAGTCCAATGATAACAAAATTCACACATTTTGAACATGCATTGCATTAAGTAAGAAATACAATATTAATCACTAATATTTTAAAGAAGATTGTTATGAATAACCTCACAGTGCCATAGATATCTAGAGGTTCTATCTTCAATATAGCAAAGCAAAGCAAACTATAAAAAGCCATGGATTTTAGCTCAGAATTAATTAGCATCATAACTCAAAGTCCACAAATAACCAAGTTCAGAAGTTCATAATACATCAATGTCTCACGTACTAAGTAAAAGTAAAAGTACAAACTTATAGCAATAGCTCTCTAAGCCGCAAGTACTCCTCATGCTCGATGTCACTCCTCGCTATCTCCTCAATCTCTAAAGCTTTTGTCTCACCTCTATGAGTAAGAAAGAATGATATGTAATAGACTCACAAGTAACCTATGGCCACATCCATACACTTACCACATACACTCTACATAAGTGCAACACATCAAGTAAGCTATTACATGTTTCACATGGCAATTAGCAAGTATTATGTAAACATGCTTAACATACTAACTAAACATGGATGTCCTATATCACAAAATGGTTGACATAACTTACTATTATGACATACTTCAACATACATAATCATATAAATTACCTTTACACTAATGCACCAAAATTTAATCATATAAAAGTGTCTGTGTGTGTCTGTGCACCTCAATTAAACTCAGAAAAAAGACCCCTTACCTAATCAGACAAATAACAGGGGGGGGGGGGGTCTCTTGTTGGGGGACGGGGGAGGCAGGGGTGGGAAGGGAGGGGGGTGCTGGGACGGCCGGAGGGGGAGGTGGGGACTACAGGGGGGAGGGGGGGTCTCCTGTTGGGGGAGGGGGGAGGCAGGGGTGGGGAAGGGAGGGGGGTGCTCGGACGGCCGGAGGGGGAGGTGGGGCCTACAGGGGGGAGGGGGGGTCTCTGTTGGGGGAGGGGGGAGGCAGGGGTGGGGAAGGGAGGGGGGGGCTGGGACGGCCGGAGGGGGAGGGGGGGCCTACAGGGGGGAGGGGGGATGCGCGAGGGGGGTGGGGGGGGGGGGGGACTGCAGAGGAGGGGGGAGGGGGGGACTGTGGGGGGAGGGGGGGGCTGGGGACAGCGGAGGGGGAGGGGGGTAGAAGGGGTGGGAAGGGAGGGGGGGGCTGGGACGGCCGGGAGGGGGGAGGGGGGGCACCTGTTGGGTGGGGGAGGGGGGTGGCAGGGTGGGGAAGGGAGGGGGGGGCGGGAGGCCGAGGGGGGGAGAGGGGGAGGGGGGGACTGTAGGGAGGGGGGTCTGTGGGGGGAGGGGGGATGCGCGGGGGGGTGGGGGGGGGGGGGGGGGGGGGGGGGACTGCAGGGGAGGGGGGGGGAGGGGGGGACTGTGGGGGGAGGGGCACGCGGGGAGGGGGGGGGATGTGGGGAGGGGGGGGACTGTGTGGGGGAGGGGACTGGCGGGAGGGGGCACGCGGGGAGGGTGATGGCTTAACGGCGGGGCACGGCGGCGGCAGGTCGCGGCGGCGGGGGGGCGCGCGGAGGAGGCGGCAACGGAGCGGCGGGTCGCGGCGGGGCAGCAGCGGCGACGGGGAGGGATGCGGAGACGAGGAGAGAGAGAGGGAAGAGGAGAGAGAGGAGGGGAGAGGAGAGAGAGAAGAGAGAGAGAGAGAGAGGAGAGAGAGAGGAGGAGAGGAGAGAGAGAGAGAGAGAGAGGAGAGAGAGAGAGAGAGAGAGAGAGGGTTTCGCGGGACAATGGTATGAGCTTTACCGACGGATATTCCGACGGAACTATGTCTGTCGGAATATCCGTCGGTATGTTTTCATTACCGACGGAAATATTTCCGTCGAACTGCCGACGGATATTCGACTGACATTTCCGTCGGAATATCCGTCAGAATTATCGACGGAAAATAATCCGTCGGAATATCCGTCGGTAATCCCGCTTTTTCTTGTAGTGTAAGTCCTAATTATAGAGTTACAAACTTATAAAAGTTCTAGTAGTTACATAATTTAACGTGTAAATGTGTAAGTATATAATTGGGTAACTGGGTAACACATTTACATGTATAACTGGATAACTGGGTAACTGTGTAACTGTGTTACACAGTTAAACAGTTAACACAGTTACACACTTACACAACCCCAGGGACTGGAAAAAAAATCCCCCATAAAATAGGGGGCGGACATCAAGGCAAAATCTGACAGGGAACGGAAAAAAAATCTCCCAATAAAGCAGGGGGCGGTAATTAATTCTCCCTTTATGTTATTGTTATTTATCAGGTGATTTATAGTCTTGTTTAATTATAAAAAATAATATAAAATTAGCGAGTGAATAGCGACGGATGCATTTTCGTCGCGGATCGGTCGCTGACGTTGGTCGCTACACACATAGCGACAGCACTAGTTTAGTCGCTATATCAGTCTCTACTCTAGAGACCGATATAACGACCGATACAGTGACCAACAAATCAGTCACTGTGGGCGATCGATCGGCGACCACTCATGGTGGTCTCTATTAGTGACCGATAGTGCGACCGATGGAGTTTGGTCGCTATCAGAGATGGAATCTGCGACCGATCATTTTCGGTCGCTATATAGCGACCATAATATGGCGACTGAAATATTCGGTCGCAATTCAGTTGCAGATCGGTCGCTGATGAGTGTAGCGACCGATCTGCGATCGAATAGAGACTGAAATCGTCGGCCGCTATCCGCGCTTTATCTTGTAATATTCATGTTGAAGGGGGCGGGTTGAGGGAGAAGAGGTAGCCGCCAAAGCCCGGATGCGGAACTTGGTGGCGGGGAGGACGCGGGCGAGGAAGTGGCCGGCGGGGAGGGAGGCCACCTGGATGGAGATCTGGGTGATGACGCGGTGCGGTAGGCGAAGAACTGGTCGAGGAAGGACATGAGGGTGCAAAAGAGGCTGCTCTCCGGTCGCTGATGCCCGCGAGTTCTAAGTCCAGAGGGTACTGCACCCATTGCCTCTTCCTCCCGGCCGCCTGTCAAGAGGAGGTCGACTGCAGGTGACAATGCCGTTTACAATTCTTCTCTTTTGTTTTCCTTCTTTTCTTTTGGTTGAAATATTTTTTATTCGAAATTAAAGAACTGTTTCCCAAAGTTTTATAATAAGAGCGGATGCTCACGACGTAATTCCTATTACTTTGTGGAGTTTGGCAATAGAAACCCTGAACTTTGTAAATTATAAAAGATTTTAAACATTCTACACATGAGGACTACTAATTGAAGAGGCCCATGTCATGATAAGGCGTATTGATTTGCTTAATCAGGAACTCCTTTAATTACACAAGTGTTGCCAATTACCCGATCATTGAATCCGAATAGATATCTTAATTAGGGTGGCATCCAAGAGGTCTTGGGCATATTATATGAAATATATCAGGAAAAAGAATTACTTCTTCTAATCTTTTTTCTGGTTCACAAGTACATTCTTTCGTTTTAACTTTTAATCAAGTGAATAATTGCCGGACATGCGTCCCACTTTGTGAGATCTACGTTGGTCACCGCAGCCCAATGACCTAGAATGGCTTGCTGCACATTTTCTTATGCAGTAGAACTCCAAAGTACTTCCATCTTTATCTGTTCCAAATGTATGGATTCCATAACTTCTTTTGTTTTTCCTTCCTTTTGCTCTCAAATTTATGTCTATCGATCTTATGGAGGCCAACAGAAATGGAGTAGGTAGTTTTAACGCACACCAACAGTGCGAGGAGTATTACTTTTCAAGTTCCCGCATCGTCATATGCTGTTGAAAGACTCGATAGTCAAGACTAAAACGTAATAGAGAAATATTATATTTTTGGTTAGTCGAAAGTATAAAATGATGTGGAGTGATCGTACCTTTTCACAACGTGTTATGTGGAAGGGTCTCATGTGTATTTAATATATTTTTTATTTTTATTTTTTTAAATCTTGAAACAATATATACAAATACCACACAAATATTTATGTTAGTACAGACAAATAGTCCAATAATATGTACAAATAATTTATTTGTATGTATTTTTATATTATTTGTATACACTAAATTATTATTTGTGTGTATTAAAATGGATATTTATATGTATTAAATGAGTATTTGTATATATTATTTAAATATTAAAAATAAAAATATATTAAATATATTTGGAGCCGCACCCCTCTGTATGAGGCGCTGTGAAAAATTACGACTTCTCCGCATCATATTATACTCTAGATTAGTCGAAAACATAGCATTATCAACGTAATAAACTGAGAACCATGGACATGAAGCAAGCTACACGTACCCTAAATCTTCAATGATATATGTAGACGAAATCCAACAGACAAGCTATATGTATTCCAAACCTCAAGCTGGGATGAACAAACAATATATACGCAGTCTAACACTGCAGCGGAACAGAGTCCATGAGGAGACTACTATATATCCTCTTATTTCTAACAGCTATCACCCATGTATAATGGACTCTGGAGCGGTACGTGGCACGACCCCCTGCTACTGCATGGGCTTGTCAAAGCCGGGGAGGCTTGTGAGGTGGCTTCCCCTTCGGCGGTGGCATCATCTTCGGCGGCTTCTTCCCCTTGGCAGGCGGCATGTGAGGCGGTTTTCCCACCGGAGATGGCATGTGAGGCGGCTTCTCTGTTGGGGGCGGCAAATGCGGCGGCTTCACCGTGGGAAGCGGCCGGTGCTCGGGTGGCCCGCGTGGCTTCTCCTCCTGCGGCGGCCTGCGAACCCGTGGTGGCTCATGAAGAGGTGCATTGATCACTAACTTGGGCGCTGTTCTCAGGGGTTGTGGCCAGCTGGTGGCTTCCCGACGTGCGGCGGGTTGTGCTCCGGAGGGGTCACTGGTGGCCGCGGCTTCCCCCCATGTTGGGGATTTGGGATTGGTGGGTGCAGTGGCTTCTTCGCAGGAGGAACGGGCTCGTACGTCGGTGTCGGATGGGGGTTGCCATGGCCAGTGTTGGCGAGGGCCGCCACCGCAACCACAGCAAGGAGCAGAACCAGTGGCAGAGAGTGAGCCATTGGTCTGAAGCTTGGAGGAGTGGGAGAAGAGAGCTTAATTTCTGCTGCTTTGCGCTGGTGACGCGGGGCCTAGGGGCCCCTCTTATAGACTGTTGGGCAAATAGGTGATGAACACATGGAATCCACTCGTCAATCTTTTTGACAGGTTGAGCACCACGCTTGTCCCCGGCCGCCGTCTTTTCCTCCTGGTTTGCCTCCTTAATTCTTCCAGTTCACACTTCTGGGTCGTTCTGATAATGGAGGATAAACGGAGAGAAGGTTCTACCCGGCCGGCATCTCTTTCCATACTTCTTCTCCGGCCACAATGGCGAAAATCACACTATGGATCAAAGTCTTCGTGGTAGGAAAATCCATGACATGCCTTCGACTTCAAGGAAGCAGAATCCCATTTGAATGCAACCTACCAAAATATGAACGGATATATATACATGTTTTCATAATGAATATAAGCCCATTACGTTAAACCAAGAATAATCCAGCTGGTTTAGGGGAAAAAAACACATTTATTATGAGAAAATTGTGGTCAGTTCATGATAGGCTGATCGACCGACTCTACGACAAGTTCCTTTTTAATTAAGAATCTAAATTAAGATTATAGAAAATGTTATTTTTGCAATATATGCTCTTTCGAGAGCCACATCCCACCCTCGTGCACATTTTTCATGAATCGGTGACGGACAGCCTGGAATCAATCTTTTCGCCTTCTTCGACATATGCAGAAGAACGACGAACCACACATGCATGGGAAACAGTTTGGTAACATCATTTGGTAACATCACTATTAAAACTGTGCCACATCACCAACTGAAATGAAAAAGTTAAAAACACCTCGTAAATGATATTGTTGTGGTACACTTTGATTGGTGTGTTACTTTAATGTGTTACCAAATGGTGTTATTAAACTATTTTCCCACATGCATCGCCACACTGCAGTAGTAGTGTACAGTGTACTGTTCTCTGGATTTTAGTGCAACCTTCTAGAATGCGGGCCGCCGCGGCGCCGCCTTTCTTCTTCTTTCTTCCTCTCGTTCACATTTCTGCTACGTCGATCGTGTGACTCGTGTGGGCGTGCATGGAGGGAATAAACAGGAAATGGATCTCAACTCCTCGGACATATCCTCCTTACCACGGAGAAAAAGATGACTGTGGCACAGTACGTCAAAATGCTGCTTTGGATTCATGCATCCTAGCTAGCAAATATCCCCGTCGAGTACTTCGCCTTGAAGGAAGCTGAAACATGGGGAGTTTAAGCTAGGAGCCACACAGATACCTCTCTCGAGCTCAGCACACTTCAGTGGCGGAGCCGGGGGGGGGGGCTAATTTTTTGCATAAAATTTTTCTTAATTTTTTGAGTGAATTAAATTGATAGATATGTGAAGATTTTTTTAACTTTCTTAATTGCCCCCCTTAATTTTTTGCATAAAATTTTTCTTTAATTTTTTGAGTGAATTAAATTGATGGGTATGTGAAGATTTTTTTAATTTTATTAATTGCCCCCCTTATTTTGAGTATCCATGAACAATTAATCTTATTAATTGCTCCTCCTTCTAAACATTTCTAGTAACACAGATTAATTATATACTCCAACGCTTGAGGTGGTCACTCTAATTATTGAACTTATGGAAGTAAACCAATTAGCTGAATAGGGATCATTTCAGCACCATTTCACAGTATACATGTAAGAGTCAATTTTCTAGATTAATTGGCTCATACGAACGTGATAAGTAATTAATAACACTACTTAGTTTCTCTTCTATTGAATCCATGGAGTGCAAACATCTATTTTTTTGGTGTAAGGATCGATCCTTTCTTTCGAGTACGTAGATCCTTTGTGTTTAATTAATTATATCATATTATAAATAAGTATATCTAGCTAAGATTAATAATGCAGGATCATTATTGCCTGTGTTATGTAATCACGCTCGGAAAAAAAGACGTCTTGATCAGCAACCCAAAAAAATGCTCAACATATAAAGGCTGGGTAAGGGCAACTTCTGAATAAGCTATGAGCCGAGGACTTTTGCAAAACCACCGTCTAATTAGAGAAATGTTATTATTTCGGTTAGTCGAGAGAATAGCTGAAGTACTTTTATCTCCATTTTTTTAATTTTTTAAAAAATATATTTTATACTTCCATTAATGTTTGAATCTCATTTTATGGGCATAAAATAGTACATACAAATAATAATATAATACTTGTAAATAATACATCAATACACACATGATATAATAATACATATAAATAATATTATAACAATGTACATAAATAACGTTATTTGTGTATTATATCATTATTTATATGTATTTTTTATACACACAAAGTGACGTCCAAGTATTAAATACCCCTTCAAAAAATTAAAAAAAATAGTGGAGGTGAAACCACCTCAGCATAGCATTACTCATCTAATTAATTGATTTCCTGCTGCTTTGTCCTGCCTACTGTCTTCTATTTGTACATACTATGCTAAAGGACACTACATATTTATGACACTTAATGCGGATTCGGTTTAGACTACTCATGATGTCGTTCTTCAATTCCAATCTCGTTAATTTCTTTGTCACACATGACACAACGTAACACGTACGAGTAGGGTTTTACCTAAGTTATCCGTTCAAGAGCTCAACTTTTTTCGAATGTCCAGAATGGCTGTGTATTAATAACGCTCTCTACATTGTTGTGAAAACGGTGGGTACAATAGATTTTACATGGCGATAGAACATCTATAATCCAGACAGTGCAAACATAGTAACATAGTACAAGTTCGCATAAATCAACACAGGCATCATTCCATGGTAACAACAATAGATGAGCAAAATATACATGGCGAAAATACGAACAGGAATATAAATAAATATGCAGTGAAAGCGTTCCAATAGAAACTTGCCTTAGAGAAGATATCGCCCCCACTATAGGTGCGAAAAGGAAACGGCGATCTTCTCCCAGGATACAACCACATCCAATGAGATGACAGTCGCACACTGTTGATCTCGTAAATCGAAAACTATCTAATATTACAGAAGTATTTCTCTTAAATATAGGGCAAAAGAAGCATGCACCGGACACCGATGACGCGGAGAACGAGACAGTCGGCGACGGAGAGGAAGGCGTGGCACGTCGACGGCAAGCAGCGACGGCGACGACCGCGTCGAAGGTGTGGGCAAGAAGCGACCAGCAGTAGAGAGCGTTTCCCCGATGGTGACCACAGCGGTTCAGACCGACAGCGCGAGAGAGAGACCACAGGAGAGTTTCTTCGGGAGGAAGAGTATAGGTCAACTCAGTTTCTCTCTCTCTTGCCTTAGCACAACCACCCACGCCCCACTATTCACGCCGGTTCACTTCTACAGGGACGGACGTGTCCCACAGGCCCACTAAGCAAAAAGGGAAAAAACAGATTGGAAAAAGTGTGCCAGCCCAATAAGGCCCGCGGTCACCTCACACGTGTGGTCTTAGACATACCTCCTTCTAGTTCCATAGGAACAAGTCTTTAAAACCACAAGGACTTATAAAGGCCACTCTCTTACTTGTGTTTTCTAATATGGGACAAAACCTATAAACACATAAGGTACACTCTCCTACCAAACCTTGAGTTTCCTTTTAAACTTGCAACCCCTTCTTCTACCCAACATACACATCCATGCTCTCGAAAAAACGGATACGGTTTAGAAGAATTTTCTACTGAACATTAATCCAAATTTCCGATCCTTAACTTTGCAGGTCATCTTCCCAGTTCCATCACATCAGTTCTTTACATCGATATATAAAGATCATACGCAGTCTGTCCTTTACGGTCTGTTTATTTTTCTTTTCTTAATTTCTCATCTTCCACACTTCACTCTGGTAGACGAATCTAAACACACAGTTACACAGCAACATAGTCATGTATTACACGAAGGCTCATACAGATATGAAAACGTGATACATACGTAGATCATGATATGCAGCAACATGGCCACATACATATAATTCCCAGCTGTCTCGAAGTACTGGGATGAACACACTGTAACTACGTAGAACAGACCAGCGCCCCCAGACCCAGGGCTCTTATTCCCACCCAGACCTATACATAATAGAGTACTACTACAACACGTCCAGTGGCTGCAAGGGCGCTGTTTAAACCTGGGGAGGCCTGTGAGGTGGTTTCTCCCCTCCTGGAGCTGGCCTGTGAGGTGGCTTCGGATGACCAACAAGCGGGCTGTGCCCCGAAGGATACTTGTGCGGCTTGTGCTCAGGGATCGGTGGGTTTACAGGCTTGGGCCCCGAAGGTTTTTGCCCGGGTTTCGGCTCCCGGAAGTGCTCTGGCTCTGCTGCATGAGGAGATTTCTCGTCAGGAGTGTGCGGCGGCTTCTCCCCACTGGGAGATCTCTCGATGGGTGGATCATGAGGCGGCTTCTCTCGGTATGGAGGTTTGTCGCCGGGTGGGAACGGAGGCCTCCTTGGTCGAGGGAAGGGTCCAACATGATAATTAGGATCATCCCACGGCGGTAACTTGGCACCTGCAGACAGGGTGATGAGCGCCGCCACCACCGCCACGGCGAGGAGCAGGACCAGAGGCAAGCGTGGACAGGGAGCCATGACTTGTTCAGGGGAGAGAGGGGACACTTGCAGTGATCGATGTGCTCTTGCTGCAAGCCCAGAGGCCCTTCTTATAGGGCATTTGGACGAATAGGAGAAGCGCACCTGGAAGCCAAACACTCCGTACGTCTGCGGCCGCAATTCGCAGCTGGAAATTGCCATAGGAGGGGCTTTTGCGATCACTATTGCATGGAAGGCTGTGGAAATCATGATCTGCAACTTCCTTTGGCGAACACTTCTTTTGACAGCTGCAGTAATTTTTAAGGTTGGTGGAGGACCACCACCACTTTGTCCCCCACTCGACTGCCGACAACTTCCTCCTTTCTTCTTCTTAAGGTGCTGCTGCAGATCACATAATTTAATTGTAACACTAATCCATTATAAACCAGTTGTAGTGTCAAATTAGACGATCACGAGCACTGTTGCAAACAAATTATAGCTATTAGTACTGTTTTAGTCTTTGGCAACAAGTTGGGATCAGAGCTTGGTATATATTCTCTTTGAGTAGCTCTACTCCAATGGGATGATGCAGACCCATCAAGCTAGCGTATAACTAAGACTTTGATGAGTGAAGAAAGATCCGCTAATTTGCGTGTCTTGATCACATCAAAGGATCCTAGTAGATCAAACGACAAAGTTAAAAAGTAATTTAACTCAAAGCCAAAAGCTAAAGTTGAAACCAAATTCGGAGAGAGACCTTAAAGTTGGAATCCGGACCCATAGAACAATATGGCGAGTAGTAGTGCTCCCTTTTGTGACGCTCTTGGCCACAAGCTGCAAGTTGATTGCAAGGATCAGCCACGCGAAGGAAGAGATCAACATAAGATCAGAAAAGAAAAGGAGGTGGTGCAAAAGATTAAGGATATTATAACAAATTAATGTGACAAATGATGGTGTTTTGTCTAATGGGAAAGTGTGGTATATAAGGTGAAGAATGACGACACATTACGTTATATGAGAGAAATGTTTCAAGGTTTAATGCGGAGTCCCCAAGTCTCTCTCTTAACGGGCTTTTTTTTTTTTTTTTTACCCGGATTCCCAAAGTTTGGTGCGTTCGTAAATATTTTTTTTCTTAACTTCTAATCGTCCACGGGAGTCCCCAAGTTTGGTATATTATTAATAAAAGATTATTTAGATCATTTTTTTAGTCATCTTAGGTAGCTTTAATATGCATAAAGCTAGCTTATATATCAAATATCAATCTGGATCTTGTCATCTTAGGTACTTAAATTTAAATTTTTGTAATTAGGAATTTATATTTTTGAAATAACATAAGTATATATGTAATATAATATAAGATATATGTGTAGGGACGGTTAAAATGATGTTTCTATAAATAAAAAAATGTTTCTACAAATCTATAAAATGTTGTCTCTACAAATATATGAAAAATTAACAAAAACTGTTTCAACAAATTGTGTCTACAAATTTTGTTAGTAGAGATGTTAAAAAGTAGGAGTCCCAAATATCATTTTGGTTTCTCTTCGTTGCAGGCGCGGTCCATACACACAAAGAGAACGGTACTTAGGTACCCTTGAAAATTGTAATTATATATTGCTTATGAAGTAGATTAGCTTTTAAACACATGTTTAATAAGCAGATTAACGAGACTTAATCTGTATATCGAGACAGCCCATTCGCATCAGACAGCTGTGATCGCTTAGTATAGAGCTGTCAATGGGCCAAGTCCGACAAACTTGTAGACCTGACCCGATTCTGTGTTGGGCCGCAAAATTCTTTTCGATTTGTAAATTTTTAATCAGGCTTAAAAATCAAGTCCAACTAGACCCATGAACCGGACTCGGGTTTTGAGTTCAGCTCGACGAGCCAGCCCCATTCATTTTCTTTTCTTTTTTCTCTTTTCAAATCTTAAATTTTAGTTAGTTAAAATTATATTATTTTACTTATTTAAAAGTTAAAAATTTTATTTTCAAACAAATTAAGTAAGTAAAATCAAAATTGTATTTAATTAAGTGAGATTATAACTTTAATACTGTTAAATATATTATTGTTATTATTAATTTATTTTTATTTAAATATTTAGGTCGGATTGAACCTTAGTCGGATTTTATATTTTTGTAAAAACGTTGAACTCGACTCGGCCCGACCCGACATATCTCGAACCTAGATCGAACTTAAACTTTCATATTAATGAATCGGACTTGTGTTGGGATCACCTAAGTCCGACCCGAGTCTGATTTATTGACAATCCTAATTAGTATATAAGTTAAATAAGGAGGCCCAAAACCATATAAAGAAAAACGAGAATGACCGATTCCACCAAAAAAAGATGTCAAATTTTGAAAAAGAGAGAGAGAGAGAGAGAATGAAGGAGCATCAGGATGGTGGGTGCAAGAGGCTACTAAAAGAGCGATATACATGCATGCACGGGTTGTCGACTCTCCCGGCCTTAATTTACTTTTAATGGCAAGTGGAATACCCTGCCGGTCTCTCTCTCTCTCTCTCTCTCTCTCTCTCTCTCTCTCTCTCTCTCTCTCTCTCTCTCTCTCTCTCTCTCTCTATATATATATATATATATATATATATATGGTTACATAGGACATCTATGGAACAATAATTATCTCCTTTCTTTTTGAGGTTCTTCACATTTGCCATCTGCCACCTGATTGTAAATGAATTTTTGCCCCCTGATTTAGTATCGTTCATCAATAAAACAGAAAATGTGACACTTAAAAAACTAATAAAAAAAGGTTACATAGGCATAGATATCATATATATACACAATACATCATAAGGATTCATTTCTCCATATGTCTGTGTTGTATACCTGTGGGCAACAAATTTTTTTCCACTGGGCCTTGCCACAGCAGCCCATCTTACAAAACCTACTAAAAGGCCCAAAAGACCCCAAATTGAGGGTGATCCTAAGATACCTCTCACCTTCCCTCCCACCTTAAAAAGGTGGTTGCTGCTGCAGCAGAAGTTTCTGGACGAGAGGGGCTGGCTGTGCGCAAGGGAACAGAAATCAGAAAAGAGAGAGAGTGTGTGGCTTGGGATAGAAGAAACCCTTCCTTCCTCTGCTTCCAGTAGGGGTGTAAACGGAACCCGAAAATCCGATATTCCGACCCGATACCGATAAAAATTATTGATTTCGGGATCGAAAAATGATACCGATAGCTTATCGGAATCGGTATCGGATATTCCGATAAGTTATCGGAATCGGAATCGGAATCAGAATCGAAAAAATAATCGGAATCGGTATCGGTATCGGTTATTCCGATAAATTATCATAAACTCAAGGTAAAATTATGGTAAACATCTTACTTTATCGGAATTTCGGTTTCGGTAATGTTATCGGAATCGGAACGGAATCGGAATTAACTATTCTTATCGGAATCTGAATCGGAATCGGAACCATATTTCGGTTATCGGAATCGGTATCGGAATCTGTGTTTCCGGTTCCGAAACCGACCCGTTTACAGCCCTAGCTTCCAGAGACTTTACTGTGTTCAAGAGAGGGTAAGCAGGAAGCCACGGTTGAGAGAGATGGATTCTATTGTAGCATCATCTCTTTCCATATTATTTTTGTAGTTTTCCTTCTCTGAATATTATCTCTCCCTCGTTTCACGTATCTACCTGGGCTGCTAAGAAGCCTACTATATGGTGGAGCATTTAAAGTTTTTGTCTACATGTGCTTTCACAATGGCATATCTTTGACATGTTCTTTTTTTTTTTGATATCTTTGACATGTTCATCTCAACCTTTCTAGTCCCATCCGAATGGGTTGTGCAGTGCATTATTCTCCTTTGCTAGACAATGGATTGAACAATCAATGTTCATGCCCCCATGTTTAGCACCCAATGTCAATAGCCCATTAACCCTTGTTTTCAGCCCTTTGTTACCTCCATTCACATGGGTCAGCCCAGCCCAAGTAATGCTGGTTCGCAGCCCACAGAGAGGGAGCACAGGTCGTCGATCTGCCAGTCTGGGACAGTCCCAGCAATTCGGCCAGCCCTGAGAATGGCCTGCCGATTCGATGGTCTGGACACAGTTCCAGTGATTCGGCCAACTCAGTGAGTAGTCTGCCGATTCGATCCGGCAGTAATGTGATCTTGGCCAAATCGCATGAGCAAAACCATGTGCCATGTGGGTTCAACCAAGATAAGAGATAGTAAAAAAAATGATAAGAAACCCGTTTAAACCCCGGATTAGACAATGCGATGTCTATGCCCGGGCCTATGGGTCCACAAATGCTCCACTCGTCGTTCGGATCTTGTGTGGTCATGACTTCATCTGGTCCCCTCATAGGCATGCCTCGGGGATCGGCGTCGTGTGCCATCGGGGTTATGCCGTCTTTCGGTATACACCCTATCTTTTGGTGTCGTCTCTATTATGGTGGGCGTGTGTCGTGCTCTTCCCATGTCAACCATGATAAGGGGAGATGCTGCCAGATTTTCTTCGTGCGCTTCGAATCGGCTTCCGATTCAACCCAAGGTTTAGTGGTTTCAATGGTATTTCAACAGGGTGTCAATTCAGTCCTGGCTGCCGATTCAACCCGGGCTGCCGATTCGGTCACACCCTGCCGATTCAATTTTACCCAGCCGATTCGGTCCTGGTTGCCGACTCAACCCAGGCTGCCGATTCGGCCATGCTCCACCGATTCGCTATCTGTATTGCTGTTTGCATATCTTACTGAATCAAATGTGTCTGTGCTACCGATTGGCCACCCAATGGCCAAATAGCACCGAATCACGAGCGGAACCACAACTTGCATGCTTCAAAAGAACAAAAGGGCATATTGAAGCTATTTAATGATAAAAAAAATAAAAAGGACTGTGGGCACCCCATTTCATTAATGGGCCCAAACCACCGGCCCATTACCCAAGCCGCTAGCACCGGTTTTAGCCCCTCATGGGCTGTGCAAAAAGGCCAAAAGGCCCACTCAAAAGGGCACCAAGGCCCATCTGAAATCAACCCTTATCTCACCCCATAAAGTGGGGGGTGAGAGTAAGCATTTGTGACACCTCCCAAAAGGGAGTGCCAAAAATGGAAAAAGGTGCCTCTGCCATTTCTCCTGCGCAGGGACCAGAATTGGGGCCTTTTTGGCCTTCTCTTCCCTTCTAGAAGACTTGGGAAAGGGGCAGAAAAAGGGGGTTACGTGAAGAGGGCCAAGAAGAGAGGAAAAGAGGAGGGTCTTCTCTAGTTTTCTGAAGCAACCAAGGGAGAAGCCAAGGAGGAGACCCTGCGTTTCTACTCCAAGGAGGCCTCCCCCGTGAAGAGAAAAAAAGAGAGAAGAGAAAGGGAGAAGAGAAAGGTGAGAAGAGAAAGCAAGAGAGAGGAGTCCTTCTTGGGGGGGGGGGGGGGCTTCTTGTCTTGTCACATCAAGAGAGAAGAGAGAGCAAGAGGGTCTTCCACGTTGGTTTTCCCCCCTCCTTTCCTCTTGGTTTTGCAAACTTTGTACTCTCTTACATTTCTTTAATGGAATAGACCATGCTCTTGTGCATTTAATGCATGCTTTCTTCCCATTTTATTTGGGTTTTTCTATGTCCCTTCGCTCTTCACCATGGGGTTACGGGATGGGAGTACTTCTTCATAGAAGTATGTCTCATTTCCCTTTAACACCTCCAACATGAGAGTATCTCATAGCTCCCCATACCTCAATAAATGAGGTCATAGGGTGTGGGACATCATCTCCTATCTAATGCATGCATAGTATGCCAAATTGCTCTCCTAAGCAAATCAAAATCCTCTTTATTGGGCCTTGCGTTTCCTGCTGTTCTGGGCCTGAAAAGACCAGTTTTCTACTGCCTTAGCCGCCCCCTAAGAGATCCCCATTGTGTCCAATGTGCACCCATGGCCATGGCCAAGGGGATTGAGCAAACAATGCTCATGTCCCTTTGCTTAAATGCCATTTCCAAAAGCCCATTCAAAAGAAATCATCAAGTCTGATTCACCCCTCTAAATGGACCTCCCCCATTGCGGTTTTCAGCCCCTTTGATGTGCATTTCAAGTTAGCACAGAATAGTCTCCAAAGAGTCCCATTTCGCTAATCAAGGAGGTTGGGCAAATGATGCCAAAATCCCTTTGTTTAGCCCATCTAGCAATGGGTTACAATACCATCTCAATATCCAAAATCACCCCGGCCATGAGCAAGGGCGTTCTTGGAGAGAGGCGTTGTCACCCCTTGCGCAGGTGACTGGCTGCGCCGATTCAGCCTGGTTCTGGTTCTGGCAGTCCTGTAAGACCAGAGCAGAGCTGCGCCGATTCGACGTCCTGGCCATCACGTTGGCCGAAATCATGTGAGCAAAACCATTGCTCTATGTGACACCGGCTGATAAACAGTCAAAAGACATAATATGAGATCATCCACATCCTCGGATCGGACAATATAATGTTCGTGTCCGGACGGGTGGGTTTGCATGTGATTCATCGTCCCGTGGGTTGTTTGGCCATAACATTGCCCGAATCTCCGTAGGCATGCCTGGGGGATCGAGGTCATCGGCCGTCGGAGTTACGCCGTTTTACGACGTACACTCTCCCTTTTGGTGCCATCTACGCTTGTGGTGGATGAGCATCGCGCTTTCCCCTCTATCACCACGATAAGGGGAAATGCTGTCGAATTTCCCCCGTGAGGGTCGAGTTGGCGCAAAATTCCTAAAAGAGGTCATTAGCTTCTAATTGAGTTGGCAACGTTGCGAACGGAAGCCAATTCGATGATGTCTATGATTTCAGCCGGGCTGCGCCAATTCGCCTTATCTCGTCAGCTGCGCCGATTCGAGGACGTCTGCAAAGTGCATTGAGCCGTTTTGCTCCGCTGGACGAATAGAACTCCGTTTCAAATGCTCAAGGGACCCAAACAGAAAATTAAAAACGTTTAATGCCTAAAAAGAAGCAAAAGGCAAATGAACCCCTTTTCAAGCAAAGAGCAAAATCACCTCATGTTTTACAATGGATCAAAGGGTCAAATCAAACCTTCTTTTAAAAAGGCAAAAGACCGTCTCATATTTTGCAAAAGAACAAAGGACTAATTTGAACTATTTTCAAACAAATCAAAAGATCATCCTATGTTTTCCAAAAGAATAAGAGATTAAATTAAACCTTTTCTTAAAGTAACAAGAGATTGCATTATGTTGAACAAAAGACTCAGACCAAACCTTTTTTTTTAAGCAAATGAAAGATCATCACATGTTTTGCAATAAAAAAAAAGGAAATCAAATTGAAATGATTTTCAATAAAAAGACCAAATTGTATTTATTTTTAACAAAAAGTAAAAGTGACCATCCTTTTCAAAATTGTCTTTCTCAAATAGATTTAAAAGACCGAATTGAACCTTTTTTTTTGTGATAAAGAGGACCAATAAGTAAATAGGCAAAGAGATTGGGTAGCGGGTTGAGTGAAAGGTCTAATGGGTTCGATTAGGCGTTCGTCTTGCTCCCTAGTATTTCAGTTCAATTATGCTTCGCACCCTTTATCGGAGTCCCGTTTTAAGGTCATGAGGCTTTCTAATCTGGCGATTAATCAAAGGTTTTCTCTTTCTAAAAGAGATGTAATTAACGTCGTTGCGCTCAGGCAACGACGGGATTTTGGTCCAGGACCCGACCACTCACTTTCGTTTGACAAAGTCAAACGGCGCGCACAAAAGACTTGAAAGCCCTCCGACTCTCGGAGGCAAACCATTTGGTTGTCACTTCGGTGACTGGCACGCTCGCGCTGTGCGAATTGCCAATTCATCTCACGTCATCATTGCTCGAGTAGCACCCGACGGGACTTAGATTGGCAATGCGCATGCATCCATGAGAATGAGACAACATGATAAATAGAACTTTTAAAAAGATTTTAAGGAAGTTTGAAATTTTCTATTTCCACAAGGACAAACAGATTATCTCATGTTTTACATGTTTCAAAAAAAGTAAAAGACCAAATTGAGAGTATTTCATGATAAAAGCAAAACAAATAGACAAAGAGATCTAATATAAAAAAAAAATGTGTCTCAAATGGACTCATGCTTGCATGTTTCAAATAGAATAAAAGTGTAGATTGAAACTCTTTCATAATAAAAGAAGCAAATGAATAAATAGGCGAAAAGATCCAACCACTAATAAGTAAAAGATCTCACCACATTGAATAGACATCATGCTTTTTATCATTTCAGCCTAAATTTAAGTTGTGTTTCGCACTTTCATCGGATGTCTCCACTTTAGGCCATAAGACTTTCAATTCTGGCGATTAATCAAGGGTTTTCCCTCTCAGAGGGTTGTAATTAACGTCGTTGCGCTTAGGCAACTGCGGGATATTGGTCCAGGATCCGACACTCACTTTCGTTTGACGAAGTCAAACGGTGCGCACAATAGACCTAAAGCCCTTCGACTCTCGGAGGCGAACTATTTGTTGTCACCTTGGTGACTGTCACGCCCGCGCTCTGCAATTGTAGGGTCATCTCTCGTCACCATTGCTCATGTGGCATCCGATGGGACTTGAATCTACCATGCGCAGCCATGAGAACATTAAAAAATATGATAAAAAGAATAAAAGAACTGAGATTTTTAATCTTATTTTAAAAATCTATTTCCACAATACCCTATTACGGAATTGTGAATCAAAGAGACAAGGGAAAGCATCAGATTTGTCTATTTTTTTCCCATATATTCTACAATATATTACTTTTAAAATCTCTATAGGTGATCAAATCTGTTTTTAATAAAGACTAGAATTATAAACGGAGAGAATATGGAGTAAATATATTTTCATATCCACTCCGAATAGCTAATCGAATAATTTATATCGAATAGAATTCTAATACAGAGCGTATAATTTAGTTGAATATTTTTCGGATTCGGAACGTATATGAATTTTATCTGTTTGAAAATATGAGTATTGATAAGATATATGAAGTGATATAAAAATCAGAAGAAAAAAATCTATGAAATTCTAAAAAAGGAAAAATATCAAAAACAATTTCTAAACAAAAGATATAAGATCTAATGGCCAAGAATTTCAGGTTTAAGGTTTAAGATTTGTGTGTCACATATAGATCATTAGATCTAATGATCAAGAGTGTTAATGTAGCGGAGCGGATCAGAGTGCAACAACCGTTCCTACATCTATTTGTTTATTATCTATATATTATCCATATCTGACATTTGTTCTATTAGATATTTATTAAAAAAGAAAACTTATTTAATCAGATTTGAATCTGAAGTGAATCCAAATTAATTTTATCATAATCTATTAATTAAAGCCCTAATCAAGACCTTGGATTAATGGAAAAAACATTTTCCTAATCTATGGCATGATCAAATATCCGGCGCGAGATGGGTTCACTACAAGACAAAAGACAAATGTCAGCGGCTATAGGCCGTTGACAAAAGTAAAAAACCTGTTGACAAAAACATTTGTCAACGGCCCCAGTCCGTAGACAAAGCCGTCGACATTTACGTCGTCGACTTATCGTACGTCAACGGGAAACTGGGCCGCTGACAAAAAAACATTATGTCAGCAGCTTCAAGCCCCGCTGACAAAATTTCTTTACGTCAACGACTTTAATTTTTTTTGTCAGCGGCCTCAGGCTGCTGATAAAAAAAAATTTTGTCAGCGGCTTAAGCCGCTGACAAAGGTTGGCTAAAAAAAATTTAACGTCGGCTTTCATAGCCGCTGACAAATGGTATATAATTTTTTTAAAAAAATCTTTTAAAAAGTCTAATTTTCTGTTTATACAAAATAAATACAAAAAGTCTAATTTTCTGTTTATACAAAATAAATACACAAATAAACATACTAAATCCACATCATACTGAACTGGATGCCCCTGAGCAATAACCTTCAGTCAAAAATTTTTTAGCAGACAATATTTTGAACCTGGTGTTCAAATCTCGTGGGAGTGACGGCAACTCGTGGAGCTCAGGGCCTGCACTAGGAAGATGTAGAGATTTTGGGTTTTTTCCCTTCAATTCCAGTGGTCCAAATGACATAAATGAGTGGCCCCTCTGCCTCTTCCCTTCTCCTCTACGTAGAAACCAGTGAAATCGTTCCACCAGCCTAAAGACTGATGAAATCACCTGATATTTGATTTTACATGTCAATTGAGAATAGACAAGAACCTTCAACGGGCAAAAACCATTCTGCTTATGTACATGACATTTCAAGTGGAGGAAATAAGGCCAAAGAACAGATACAAAATAAGCAGTAACGATAGATGTACCAAATTCCTGGCCAACTATCAAAATGCAAAATCAAACATAGAAACAGGTTCCGAAAACTTGACGAAAATGTAATATTTTGTTAGCAACTACTACGTAAGCGTATAACATCGGGTCGCTCTTTTACATTTCCAGATTTCTGTAAGTTACTCATAATTATAATGCGTGCCCTTCTTTCTGCTGCAACAGTTTATAAGAGAACTTGGCATCAATGGACTGAATTTATGAATGGCTTGGCTTAAACACGTCCAGGCTGCTCCCGAGGTTGGCTAGATCCAGCACATACAGAATATCCTCCTAACATCTCATAGTACTTTAAGAATCAACCATATGACATTGACGATAATAGAAGCCTTTGCTGACCTTGATGAATAGACGTACTTCTCAACCAACGTCTCTTGCGGATCATCGTACGTGAACCACTTATCTTGAGGCACAACCAGGTCCCAATTACCAATATCTGAACGACACAATACTGTGCACATTAGATTTTCAATTTCAACCAAGGGGGAAAAAAGTAGTAAATGCGATGACAAATACACACCTTGAAGCATAATTCTTGAGCTATCATAACTTTTCAATCTCCAATATGCTCGTCCATCTCCTTCTAACAAGATAGGTTCAGTCCGAACAGCATCTGATCTTTGTTTCTCTGCTAAAATTATTGTAAAAAAGTAAATCCCTTTGAAAACCTAAAAAAATCAATTCGACAAAGGTGTGAAGATATAACAAAGGAAGAGTTTTAGCATAAACCACGAACACCAAAAGCCAAAGAATTTATCATATTATTCAGAAACATAGTCCATATACTGGTTACTCACGTTCAGCCTAAGGAAATTGTCAAGAACTTACAAACATCTAATAAACTACGGTAATTTTAGATTTAACTAGATAGCCTTAAACACAAATGTAGAAGCATAATAGATTTTTGACGGACAATCCAAGAAAACTACCAAAGCCTACCAACTGCCCTGTTGACAAGCGGAAAGAATGTAACGGATACGGAACAACCTGCAGACAATGACCCCCCCTCCCCCGGGGGGCAAAGAGCTGCATGTGCAACCAACAAACATCAGTTTTTTCTTGAGGCGCTTCTCCTGTGCAAAGGAGATGCACATAAATGAAACCGTTCTTAGGTACATATATAAATTTCCACACATTAAGACAATCATAGGAACTTTGACGATACATTCACATTTCCCATGTCACATCATTCACTTACCACCTCCTTTGCAGAAAGAACCTTATCTCGAGCTTCTTTCCTTTCCTTGATGAAGCCCATATTCTCTTTGTCTATCCAACTTCTCATTTCTCTAAAACAGAGGGAAAAGACGAGCAAAAGAAGCCAGCATAAATCTCAAAACATGGGCATTTAAAAAAAACACCAGCTTTTTACTTACTCTGTGCCAAGGAGCTCATCGCAGATAAAATTCAGAAGTCTCAGTTTTTCTGATGAATCCAAAAGAATATACCCAGTAGCACCCTTCTTAATCCAGTCCACAGGAAAACCCTCAAACCTGCACGGAGACTCAGTTATACACTTTTTAAGAGCCTTCAGCCAAGTTCCATCATTTACCGCACCAGATGGGGACCTAGAAAGCATGAAGAAGAGGAGGTGAACTGCTGCACTTGATAAAATGACTGTTCAACGGAGACAAGGTCAGAAGAAGCTTTATACCTTTCTCCTTCCTGTTTCTGAATCCTAGATAGCAATTTAACAAAGAACTGAACAATCAAAGAATTTTGTCCTAGCACCCCGCCCACATGATAACTCTCGAAGAACAGACTCAGGCTGTCCTTCCTTTATACCCAGCACCTAAATTGGTCACATGAATGTGTCAAGAAGTAGGAAAGTCAGACAAAAACAACTATTAAAAATGGGGATTTCAGATAGTGGACTCCTGTTGACAACCACAGTGAAGAACACCATTTCATTTTATGTACTTGATAAAATGCCAAAAATTAATAATGTAGACCAGAAATTTTCATAAACCAGATTTGTATCATGATTAACTTTCCTTTTCAGGTGGTATAGTGACCAAATTTTATTTTTACATCCTCTTTAACAGGAGGTTTCAAATCTAAAACAAGCTTAGCGGTTCCTTTTAACAAGAGACTTCTTTTAAAAGAAAACCGCATACTCGAAAGAAAGAAATAAAAAATCTCCAACACCCCTCTAGGCGATTACCCTAAGAATTCGAGCCATACTTTCAAAGGAATTGCCCCAGTAAGGTAAGAGGAATCATAAGAATGAAAGAAAAGTTTTTTATCAGTCCTAAAATAATTGCAAGGTAAGAGAAGACGAGCTGGATCATCACATGCATTCCCAAACTTCTTGTTCTCAACAGAGTGGAAAAGGGAAAGAAAGTAATTAATCTACTTAAAGTAAGCACATGAACAGAGGAGGGGGAGGATTCTAAAGATTAATTCCAACTTTGTACAGAGGCTCAGGAGAATGGGAAGAAACATGGCCTTGTTCTAGCTTCACTCTCTCTCTATCTCTCTCTCTCTCTCTCTCCTTTTTTTTTCCCCCTCCTCATCGCTGGGCTTGGAGTTTTCCCTCAACCCTGCTGCCATGCTTCTTCTGGAGGAGCTGGAGGCCTGCAAAATAAAACAAATCCATGGGGGGCCGGGGCAATGCTTAGTGTCAGCAAGTGGAAGGGTGGGGGGGACAGCAGCATGTGAGGTGGGGAAAAGGAGGAGGATGAGCCAACAGGAATGCTATGAATAAAACCGATGGAACACAAAAGGTGAGGTGGAGGGGTTTTTGGCTGCACTTCACATTCCACGGGTAGCATGCTTGAGAACAACATCCCCGTTCCTATCTGACAAAAACCTCGAAAGGCTGTTGGCCCTTCTTCTTCCTACAGAAGATCCGGCCACCATGATCACAACAATGATCTTAAATGGATACGGAGAGTGGGGGAGTTCTGGCATCGTTGGAATCCAGTACTTGGTTGGGGAATACAAGAAGCAACTCACATGCACAAGCTGCAATTACAGATCCCCCAGCATTTGGGGCAGTTCCACCCCTCCTGGGCCGCCACCTCCTCTGCCTTCTCCCCATACCTGAACCAGACAAATCAGAAAACGGCTTAGCGAAGATCGAGCCGAAAAGGAAATCGGAAGCAAGGGAAACGTTAGGATCCACCTGTTACGAAGGCATTTATGGCAGAAGCCTTCCCTTCGAGCCCGTCGATCTCCGGGATCACCGTTCGGCGTTCTCCCCCGTGGCCACTACCAGCCACCTGCAGATGTACTCCACCTCGTACTTGGCGGACTGGGAGGGGATTCAAAAGCCATTCGAAGAAGGAGGGGGTGTCGGAGGGCCGAGAGAGAGAGAGAGAGAGAGAGAGGACCTGTACATCCGGTTGGTAGGCGGTCGGCGCGGAGGGGACTGGATCGACCTCGCCGGAGGAGGGGGCGGCCGGCGTGGGGGCGACCAGAGCACGAACGGAGGCCGCCGGAGCGGAGGCGGCGTTGGGGGGGAGGGGGGGGGGGAGATGTCGCCGGAGTCGCGAGCTGCAGTGGAGATCGCCGCGCTTGCAGGGGAGAAGCCGGGTTTGGGGGCGCAATGGAGATCGATGCTGCCGTGGGGGTGGTAAAAAAAAGCGGCTGCTGAGGTGGTAAAATAAATATATGTCAGCGGTTACTCTTTCCGCTGACATTAATAATAAATATGAAAAAATTATTTACAAATAATATATTAATTAAAAATATTAAAATATAAATTATTATTATAAATATTTGTCAACGGATGGACAAAAACGGCTGACATATGTTAGAGATATGTCAACCGGTGACTGCCAGCCGTTGATGAAACCCCTATTTGTCTACGGCTTGAGAAAGTCATTGACAAATAATAACTTATGTCAACGGCGTACCTTACTTGTTGACATAAAGGTCTTTTGTCAACGGCTTTTAGAGCCGCTGACATATGACCGTTGACAAAGGGCCTCCTTCTTGTAGTGGTTGAAGGCATCAAACTTTATACAAATCATTTAGTTTTTTCACTCTGCATATATACGTCTGGTGAAGTATACTAGAAAGATTAAATATTTGATCTCTCAAGAAGTCCACAATTGACCTGGCATGATAAAATTGACACTCTTCAATAGAATTTTCCACTAAATAGAATTCTTATAAGGCTGGGTAAACTTGGTTTACATTTCATGATATCTTGACATTAATGAAAAAAAAAAATTTGATACGCATCACGGTTGGCCGTGCTGTTGCAGATCAAAGTCTTTCGGCCACAATGGTGACAATCACACGATGTGGATCAAAGTCTTCGTGGTAGGAAAATCCATGACATGCCTTCGACTTCAAGGAAGCAGAATCCCATACATTTGCCGAAATATGAACGCATATATGCATCGATCGATCGTCCCCAGAGTGTACTATATATATGTTGTACTGTAATTTAGTGGAACCTTGCTGAATGCGGCTGCGCCGGATTTCTTCTCCTTTCTTCGTCCCGTTCACATGAACTGCTGCATGCGCTCGATCATGTGACACGTGTGTGCGTGCATGGAGAGAATAAACGGGAAATGGGATCTCAACTCTACGGACAAATCCTCCTTAATTACGTACCACGTCGGAGAAAAAGATGACTGTGTGGCACAGTACGTCAAAACGCTGCTTTGGATTAATGCAATAAGCTAGCTAGCGAATACATATATGAGTTGAAGCTAGGAGCCGCACAGTGTGCTCTCTCCTATTATAGGTAAGAGAAACGGTTTTGTATATAACACTATTAATTAGTAACATGTACACACTAAGGCTAAGGTGACATTCTCATTAAAATTAAACTATGCTACATCAGTAATTGTCAAGACAAAGTTAAAAGGGTTTTCTTTTAAAATAACACACTTTGAAAATAGTTTAAGGAGACTAACACGCTAAAAAAAAAAATCGTAATATAGCACACTTTCTACAGTGCACACACTTTTGTGTTTAAAAAAATAATAAAGTAAGAAGTCGCGCTCTACCGACTTTCAAATGAACATAAAAAATTCAAAAAAGGGCTTCTGTAAATAAGGTATAATTGGGCTGACCTATTCATCCCCTTATTTAGATATCTTATTGATGTCTATTTAAGTTAAAATTTCAACTATAGACTAATAGAAATGTTTTACAAATTATGACGATTTTAGTTTAATTTTTAAAATTTATTTTTTACTGGGTAAAAAATCACCCAGAAAATAGTTACGTCTACTTAATATCAAAATATGGTCGTCAAAAATTTTGAATAATTATATATTTGATATCACCACATTTTTCTAAGAATTATGGTGTTCTCAAATTTTATTTTCGTTATAGTTTTTCAATGTCGTCTTGTCGGGGTGCGCACGACCGAAAGTGATACCTGAGTATGATAAAGTGTCTTAAACACACCCTATCAAAAGTCGTACGATATGTATATGTGTGAGTGGTCGGAGGAGGGTGTTACAAAGGTGGTATCAGAGCAAAGTTATGGGTGACAGATATTTCTGTGACCAATTCCACAAAGGAAAGAAATAAAACTAAGATCCTAAACGCAGAAGAAGGAATTCGAAACTATCATGTCTGTATAAAAGGGAGGGGCATGCCTCACAAAAAGGTACGTTATTCGTAGCACAAACACTCTCTTCTTGTCAAACCATTCACTGACTTGATCGTCGGAGTGCCCGACCACGAGGAGTCTCCTCGCCGAAATATATGTCACCCATAACCTTGCTCTGATACCACCTTTGTAACACCCTCCTCCGACCGCTCACACATATACATATCGCACGACTTTTGATAGGGTGTGTTTAAGACACTTTATCATACTCAGGTATCACTTTCGATCGTGCGCTGTGGGCACCTAAAAAAAAACGCAGCGGGATTTGCGTATATTGGCCCAGTTTCTCCAAGCAAAAGACCCCCTTAAAACCCACTAAAAGGTCCCCTAAATAGACCCAAGAAGGCCCATCACCCAAGTGGCCCATTTCCCCCATGTAAGGGGGTCATTTTAAGGGAATGCAACACCTCCCATTCCAACAAAACCTGTTGCGGCGATTAATCAAGGGTTTTCTCTTTCTAAAAGAGATGTAATTAACGTCGTTGCGCTCAGGCAACGACGGGATCTTGGTCTAGGACCCGATACTCACTTTCGTTTGACGAAGTCAAACGGTGCGCACAATAGACTTAAAGTCCTCCGACTCTCGGAGGCAGAACACTTTGTTGTCACTTCGGTGACTGGCACGCCCGCGCTGTGCAAATTGCCGATTCATCTCACGTCGCCATTGTTCACGTAGCATTCGATGGGATTTGGATTAGCAATATGCATTCATCCATGAGAATATGAGACAACATGATAAATAGATTTTTAAATTGATAAATTTTCCATTTCCACATGCGCACCTTGACAGGACGACACCGGAAAACTATAACGAAAATAAAATTTTAGAACATTATAATTCTTAGAAAAATGTGGTGATATCAAATATATAATTATTCAGAATTTTTGACGACCATATTTTGATATTAAGTCGACGTAACTATTTTCTGGATGTTACTCAGTAAAAAATAAATTTTAAAAATTAAACTAAAATCGTCATAATTTATAAAACATTTCTATTAGTCTATGGTTGAAATTTTAACTTAAATAGACATCAATAAGATATCTAAATAAGGAGATGAATAAGTCAGCCCAATTATACCTTATTTAAAGAAGCCCTTTTTTTGAATTTTTTATGTTCATTTGCAAGTCGGTATAGCGCCATCCGACTTGCAAGTCGGATGGCGCGATACCGACTTCTTATTTTATTATTTTTTTAAACACAAAAGTGTGTGCACCGTAGAAAGTGTGTTATATTACGATTTTTTTTTTTAGCGTGTTAGTCTCCTTAAAATATTTTCAAAGTGTGCTATTTTAAAAGAAAACCCAAGTTAAAAACACCTCATAAATTAACGATCGAAGAAGTTGTGGTATATTTTGATTGGTATGTTAATTAAACGGTGTGTTATCAAATGATGTTACTAAACTATTTTTATTTTACTATATATATAGATAAACACGCCTAAGTAATCTACAGGATCCTTAATATTAATTCCCTCGTGTTCTGTAAACACGCTGCAGTAGTTTTGAAAACGGACTTGAATAACCCAAAGAAAATGCGCATAAAGGCGGACAACTTCTGAAGCTCTAAGCCGAGAACTTTGCATAACCACCATCTTAATTGATTTGCTACTACTGTAATGTACCTGTCTACAGTCTACTATTAATTAATTTGTACATATGTAGCTAGCTAATTAGCTAGGTACACTATAACGTTAATGCAGATCCGGTTAGACTACTTATAATATCTTTCTTCAATTCCAATCTTGTTTCTTGGTCACAACTTAACACAATTAGGGTTTTCCTAAGCACTTAACCCCACAAGAACTCAACTTTTGCCGAATGTCCAAAATATATGGCTGCGCATTACCATCCATTAGCATATTATTTATTCACGTCCATGTATGTCCTCGAAAAAACGTAAAGGTGAAGAGAAATATTCTACTCAACATTCCAAATTTCCTATCCTTATTAACTTTATCACATGAGATCTTTATATCGCTATATGATTAATTAAGATCATACGCAGTCTGTGCTTTGCGGTCTGTTTATATTTTCCTCCTCCTTAATTTCTCATCGTCCAGACTTCACTTTAGAGGTTTTAGACGAATCTAAACACACAGCAGCATAGGCATGTATTACACGAAGTCACGTACGTACAGCTAAGAAAACATGATACATACGTAGATCATGATATGAAACAACGAAGTACTGGGATCATGAACACACTACATATACTAGGTATGGAGCAGACCATTCCCCAGACTCAAGCTTCTTATTCCCATCCAGATCTATATATAATAGACAACTACAACACGTCCAGTGGCTGCATGGGCTGTTTAAACCTGGGGAGTCTTGTGAGGTGGTTTCTCCCCTCCTGGAGCTGGCCTGTGAATCGGCTCCTCACCAACAGGCGACCGGTGCACCGGAGGATACTTCCGCGGTGGGTTCACAGGCTTGGGCCCCGAAGATTTTTGCCCGGATTTCTGCTCTCAGAAGTTCTCTGGCTCTGCTGCATGGGGAGCTTTCTCGGCACTTAAGTGCAATATGAAAGTGCACTAAACTTTTCTCTAGAAAGATAGGTAAGCTTTGGCTCTCATAGAAAAAATATATTGAAGAGGTGTTGGAGAGTTTTGGTATGATCAATGTTAAACTAGTGGGTATACATTTGGCTAATCACTTCCGATTTTCTTCTACACGTACAGTTACTTAAATCAAAGGAAGAAGTGATGAAAATGTCTATAGTACCATATGCAAATGTTGTTGGCTGTTTAATGTATGGAATGATATGTACCAGATCAGATCTTGCACATGTAGTGAGTGAGATGCGCAAGTATATGACAAATATAGGAAAGGAGCACTGGGAAGATGTTGAGTGGATCTTTAGATACCTAAAGGGCACTTCCAATTATGGCATAAAATAAGGTAAAGAGAATGGCAAAAACTCAGTTGTTGGATATGTCGATGCTGACTCTACATGTGAAATGGATAACAGAAGATCCACTACTGGTTATGTTTTCACATTGGGTGGAGGGCCTTTATGTTAGAAGTTCATACTATAGTCAGTGATATCATTATCTGCAATTGAAGCACAGTATATGACGAGAGGGAACACAAGAAGTATTGTGGCTAAAGGGTTTGTTGCAGGAACTTGGTATGTATCAACAGGCGATGCAATTGCAGTGTGATAATTAGAATGCAATTTATTTGGCAAAGAATCAGGTATATCATGTCAAGACAAAACATATTGCAATTAGTTTAATAAAATCAGGGAACTAATCATAACAAGTGAAATTGAGTTTGCGAAAGTGAGCATTGTGGAGAATACAACTGATATGTTGATAAAACCAATCACAGTGAGAAAATTCAAACATCGTTTGGACTTATTTACATGTCACTACATGCTAGTCCCTTAGAGTCCGTGCTATAAGTTGAGATGCATGATTGAAGTTGTCAAGTGGCTGAGTTTTTGCCAAGTTGGAGAGACTTGTTGAGTTGTGGCTCAAATTCAAAAGATATCTTGATAGCAATAACAATAGTGGTTTAGACAGATTCTATCGTGATGCCGTAGGTACAATTTTTTGAGCCTTTGAAGGTGTTATTATAATTCTCCATGTAAAGATATTTTGGATTTTTTTGGGTCGTTATAAAAGGAGGAAAGTTAGGGTGATTCGGAAGAATCTCAATCTGCATGCACTTTGTACTACTTCAAGTTTTTATAGTGGAAAGGCGGCTGAAAAGAGACGTGGACGCAAGATTGATACATTTCCTCTCTGTACCACGTAAATCGATATATTTGTTCTTTCTTCTCCTCTTTCTCTTATCTATATTTTTTTATTTTTGTTATGTATGTCCGATCTAGAGATATTGTTGTATTTTTCGATGATTAAATACCATGTTCTATACCTGATACCCACTATTTGGGAGGTTCGTGGAGGAGAACCACCACCACTTTGTCCCCCCACTCGACTGCAATGCATGGAGCCCAAACAAAGCATCTGAATTCCTCCCTTTCTCATTTCTGCTCGTGTTATCATAGGGAATAAGTTAAGAGAAAGACCATCCTGCCGACAACTTCCTCCTTTCTTCTTCTCAAGTGCGCTGCTGCAGAGCACATAATTTAATTGTAACACTCCATTATAAACCAGTCATAGTGAATCAAGATAGTGCCAATTAGATGATCATAATTAAGTTGTTGCAAATTATAGCTATTACTGCTCAAATCTTTGGCAAGAAGTTGGGATCTGACCTCAGAATTCTCTTTGAGTTGCTCTACTCCAATGGGATGATGCAGACCCATCAAGCGTATAACTAAGATTTTGATGAGTGAAGAAAGATACTCTAATTTGTGTGTCTTGATCACATCAAAGGATCCTAGTAGATCAAATGGCAAAGTTAAAAAGCAATAACGCAAAGTCAAAAGCTAAAGTTGAAACCAAATTCGGAGAGAGGCTTTAAAGTTGGATTCCGGACCCAGTGAACAATGGCAACTAGTAGTGCTACCTTCTCTGACCCTCTTGGCCGCAAGCAAGTTGATTGCATGGAGCCACAAGAAGGAAGAGATCAACATAAAATCAGAAAAGAAAAGAAAAGGAGGCGGTGCAAAAGATTAAGGATACTATAACAAATTAATGTGCCAAATGATGATGTTTTGTCTAACGACGGAAAGTGTGGTATAGTGAAGAGTGATGATCCATTATGCTTACTTTGATAGTAGATTATGTACTCCTGGGTTAAGATATCTAGGTGTAACTTAATATATTTTTAGGAAAAAAATGTTTTGAAACAAAAAAGAGGGTACCTCTTATTAGCTCAGGGATAAAGCTACCTCACCTGTTGGGGTCGGGTAGATTTATTTGAATCTACTGGTTGATAACATTTTATACTCACGATTAACTTATACCACTACCTAAAAGTCAGTTAAATTTTAATTATATATTTACATCCACATATTTAGGTGTAGATTATACACTCGGAGTTAAAAGTATATATTCATTGGTAGCTTAATCCATTTTTTAACCTACTTTATTCTAAAATAAAAAGTTTAGAGCAGGCAAGTTGTCTAGGGATAGCTTAATCTACTCTCAGCTCCACCTAAAAAGGTTGGGTAGAGTTAACCTTCCTGGTTAACCAATCATATCCCTGATTAGACTATATCAAATTGTCAAACTTAGTTAAAGGCTAACTAGCAACCTATCCCCGCATACCCAAGGTAAAGTGCTCCCCAAAGCAGCCATTCTGCCAAACAGAGATTAATGTATCAGGTTCGCCTCATTTTCTCTTTTTCCTACATTTGATTGATGATTTCGCATAGATTTGATGATGCTCCTTTTTCTTGCATAACTTCATTTGTCCAATTCTACATGTTTTGAATTGCTTGAATGTCTTGTCCTAACTCGATACTAGACTCGTTTATTCAGAAAGGAAGGTCGATTATATTTTTGAATAATACTCTCAACAAATTAATGAGTTCAGTTCTTTTAAATTATCCTATCTGAGACTATTAATTGAAGAGAGAAAGTAAAAAAGTCTGACTTTTCCAATTCGAACCTATTCCGTCACATTACCCAAGCAGGCGAAAGTGAACGAGAAAGATAGGACTGGACTTTGATGCTATGTAGATCTTATTCAACACAGGCAACTAAACGTGATGGTCTATTCTTATAACTTGTTTGAGCAGAGTCTACCCTTATTCCCATTAAGTATAAATATTATCTTCTTTTCATCTTTTATCACCATTTTTTTAAACTTGCTATCACACTTTTTTTCCGCTCTAGTCAATATTTTGGGAAAGTTGAATTTATTCGGTGCTCAAGTTCCTAACTTTGGTGGACCACCAATCTCGCAGATAAATACCCCCCTGGTTGTTCCTATTCATGTTCCTGGAACGCGTCCAATTAAAACGTTAACCACATCAAAAAATTGTCATAAGTTCTGTAGATTAGATAACAGAAACACTTAGTAAGAGGCGATCCCTTTTGCCATTAAAAGGGAACAGAACGATGAACAAATAAAATGTGATCAGAACGATGACAGGCAGTGGATTAAAGCATGAGATTAGAGTTTGCCATGTCGAAAAGTTGATCATTAAACCACCACAGCTAGGTAATGGCGACGACCCCTCACTGGAAAAGATGAAGGCTCTGGCAGAAGGAAACAATTCAGACGTTGACAGGTAGAACAAGCATATGCTAATCCATGATCCAGCGAGCATCACACAAAGATTAACCACTATATTAAAGTTAAAAAGTTCCTTTTTGTAGGTCGAACCCGCAGGAGAGAGAACTTCGGGAGATTGTGGAAGATTATCTTCCTATATATATGCCATCTTTATTGTCACATTCATTAGAAACCATATCCAATCACTTCATAAATTTACATATCATACATTCAAAGGGTCGATCTTGCCTTGCACAATCAAAGAAACTATTGAAGACTAACTTGTCGAAGATTAGACTGTGTTTGATATTTGAATAGACCGGAGATAGAGTGGGGTTATCCTCAAAATTTTGAGGATATTCCCACTCCTATCCAAATACCAAATATAGACTTAGTGATAAGAATCTAGAAGAAGAATGAATACGACGTCAATGTAGATGAGTTAGTGGGCTATATGAAATAGCGTTAACAGAGAAATATACACATTAGAGTCGAGCCTCTTCCTTCAATTTTGTCTTGAACATGGTGCTTCACTGCAAATGCTTCATCGCTGCTGCCAAAAGCTGAAGAAAGCTGATTAGAATAAAAGCTAAAGCAAGGCTTGTCATTAGCAACTCAAGCAATTCCAACGAGTGATTTTAAGTTTGCATTCTCCCAGAGGACAGATGTAGAATGAGGATCACATTATAGCTCTGATATGCACAAACTTGGGAAGGACTAAGAAGTATCCAGGTATTGTTCTCTGAGCATGTGTACAAATAATAGAGAAACATTTGCTCAATTTTGCGAGAAATCTAATAAACCGAGCTAGAAGTTAATCATACAAATAAATCTTATTTTTCACAAGAGAAGTCCAATTCAGTTAAGAACCCACAAGACACAGTAGCATCTCATTATGCGCCTGTATATCAAGACAAATGTGTGTTCAGTGCATGTATAGATACAGGTTCTTCCAGCAACCCTCGAGTATTCAGCAACTACAGAAGTACCAAGATTGTTGAGATTATGATGATAGGTTAAATCTTATGATGATCTGGATCAGAATTGCAGAATAGGTCCTTGAGTATGCCTTCTGTTTGAAGATAATAAAAATATGCTAGCATACTTGGAATTATTTCCTTCAGGGCATTCTAAGCAAGTTCTTGCTTTCTGATGACCATCATGTAGGAGGTCCAGTTACAGAAAGACATCCTTATCTTTTGTTAGAGCTTGCAAAAGGAGCATATCTCATCTTTCATTTACCCGTTCTGTTTATGGATAGAGCATCAATTGCTTGATGTCTTGTGATCTCTATATTTTCCTCTATGGCTTCAGCAGACATTTCTGAACAATCACTTTAAAGACAACAGGTATCTTATATCCGGCGGACTGATTCGGCACTAAAGAACAAAACATAGATTTGAATAGATGAAATTAATGCATATAAAGAGTCAGGACCAAATGACAACCTTTGAAGGAGCTTCAAACTATGGTTTGACGGTTCTATGGAGGCCTTGCTCATGTCCACTATCTTTGCTGCTGCTTGTGCAGAGATCATATCTTCTCTTTGAAGCACCAGCCATTGTAATACTGTCTGTAGGAATCTTACTTGATGAAACCCCTGTTTTATCAGCATCAAGCACATCGTCATTTCGAACTGAACTCTTTTGGTGTGCGACAACACTTTTATTTTGATCCTTTTTCAAGAACTGTGTAGGAATCTTACTTGCTGAAACCCCTGTTTTATCAGCATCAAGCACATCGTCATTTCGAACTGAACTCTTTTGGTGTGCGACAACACTTTTATTTTGATCCTTTTTCAAGAACTGTGTAGCTGCAGCTCATGCTCCATCTGTAGCTGCATCGAGGACATACCTCTCAACCACAGTCAGCTACCTCTCAGCCACAACCAGCTTCTTCCTTGCTACGCCCACCTACATCTCGATCTCGACCAGCTAGCTCCCAGCCCCATCTAGCTAGCTCCTAGCCCCAATTAACTAGCTACCAGCCACATCTTACTAGCTCCCCCTAGACCTAGCCAGTGCATCTTCTAGTGCTCCAGGTAAAAACATATTGTTTAATTATTTTTTTATAATGAAGACTGAACATGTGATCTTATTTGTTCTGGTTCTTCTGATCAGGTTCAATAAGAAGAGGGAGGGGTCCTGCCAAGGCTAACCGTGTAACTAATCTATCAGGAGGACAAACATTGCCAGTTAATTTGATCAGTGGATGGGCAATTGGAGCTAATGGCCAGAGCTTCACAACATTTTTGGGGGTTTTGAATAGAATTCATTGTCCTCTTTGGCAACAAGATTACTTCAAACTTCCAGACATAAAACTTGAGGATTTTATGCACATAAAACTTGGGGGTTTTTGGCACCTTTTATCCACGACTGGAAGTTTGAAGTAATCTTGTTGCCAAAGAGGACAATAAATTCTATTCAAAACACCCAAAAATGTTGTGAAGCTTTGGCCATTAGCTCCAATTGCACATCCGCTGATCAAATTAATTGGCAATGTTTATCCTCCTGATAGATTAGTTACACGGTTAGCCTTGGCAGGACCCCTCCCTCTTCTTATTGGACCAGATCAGAAGAACCAAAACAAATAAAATCACATGCTCAGTCTTCATTATAAAAAAATAATTAAACAATATGTTTTTACCTGGAGCACTAGAAGATGGATTGCCTGGGGTCTGGAGAGAGCTAGTAAGATGCGGCTGGTAGCTAGCTAATTGGGGCTGGGAGCTAGCTAGTCGAGATCGAGATCGAGATGTAGGTGGGCGTAGCAAGGAAGAAGCTAGTTGTGGTTGGGAGGTAGCCGACTGTGATTGGGAGGTATGTCCTCGAGGTAGCTGAGAGGTATGCAGTAGTGGTTGAGAGGTTGCTGGTTGGGAGGTAGGCAGTTTTGATTGGGAGGTAGGCATTTCTGGAAAAGCTGATGCACAAAGTACTAAACGAATCTTACTCACGTGAGACATCTGTTCAATTCAACCAATTCATTAGTTAACACAAAATACAGATAATCATGCATCAAAGAATAAAAACAAAAAACTTACATGAAATCAATTTTTAGTGTGTTCTGTTGGCTCAACATCAACCTCTATTCTTTCCTTACCAACAAGTCCATCTAGTCCAATATCTACATCAGCTGAATATAACAAGGTAGGTTGTTCTGTTCAATTCAACCATTCATTAGTTAACACAAAATACAAAAAAACATGCATCAAAAAATAAAAATAAACAACTTACATGAAATCAATTTTAAGTGTGTTCTGTTGGCTCAGCATCAACCTCTATTCTTTCAGTACCAACAAGTCCATCTAGTCCAATATCTACATCAGTTGAATATAACAAGATAGGAATGTCAACCAAACCTTCTTGATAAGCATCCTCTTCATCACCGTTACTTCATCTGGCATGTTATAATAATTTCGAGGTGACGACTTTAAAGGTATTATCCAACCTGCTGTAGTGTTATCTTGGAAATAGAAAACTTGCTCTACTTGATATGCAAGTGCAAATGGTTCATTGGTTTGCAATTTACGTCAAGTATTAAGGCTAAGAACACCATGTTCATCAATTTTGAAGCCTCTATTCTTGTTATACACATCCCACCATTCACACTTAAATAACACATGTCGTTCTGTATCCAACCATATTTCAACAATATTAATTATTTGACTATAATAACCATCACATCCAGATTGAAGTTTAGCATTCACAATTACTCTAAAAGCTTGAGTGGACTTTGTAAGATCATTTGACTTTTTACGAAATCTAAATCCATTTACAATATAACCAGAGTAAAAGTATGCAAATGTTAATGACCCTGATGATAATGCTAGAATATCCACAGTCCAACCAGGATCATTTGTTTCTTTCAATTGTTGAACACGCTGCTTGAACCATGTAACAAAATTTCTGTCCACATTTGTTCCACTTACAAGAGCCTCTGAGGATGCAACTCTGGACATATTCCCATATCTTCTAAATCCTTTCTTGAGTTTAAATGGTTCTTTGAGTTCCCAGAAATATTAAATATATCAAGAATATTATCACATACATTCTTTTCTATATACATGACATCCAAATTATGTCTGATGACAAGAGAACTCCAAAATGGTAATAATCTGAAAAAATATATATATACTCTTTTTCTTCCAATTCCTGTTCTCTTCAAATCCTTTTGCAAATCCTCCAATCTTTTCTTGAAAGGTTTACTGAACGGCACTTCATTCATTTCCTATTCTTGCCTCCAAAACTCATATCCAGTCAAAATTCTTGGCCTTAAACTGTACCTATTTTTCCATCAAACTTGTGGTTGTAATCATGCTGTCTCCATCTATGTCTTATTGGCAAAAAACGACGATGACCCAAGTAACAATGCTTCCTACTATTCTTAAGTCTCAAGGAATATGTCATCTCATTACATGTAGGACAAGCAAGGTGTCCCTTAGTACTCCATCCTGACAAGTTATCATTGTCAAGAAAGTCATTTATAGTCCAAAGCAACGCAGCTCGCATTTGAAAATTTTGTTTATTTGAGACATCATATATTTCCGCTCCTACAGACCATAAATCACTTGACTCCAGCAAAGGTTGCAAGTATACATCAATATCATTTCTAGGCTGCTTAGGTCCGAAGATGAGTAGTGACATCATCATGTAAGGGGACTTCATGCACATCCAAGGTGGTAAATTATAAATCATTAACATCACAGGCCATGTACTATATGTCGAACTCAAATTTCCAAATGAGTTGAATCCATCACTAGCTAAACCTAATAGAACATTAGGACCATCTATAGCAAAATCAGGGTGTAGACGATCAAAGTCTTTCCATGTAGGAGAATATGCAGGATGTCGCATATCACCATTTCTCACATAAGATCGAGACTTTTCATGCCACCTCATCCATTGAGCTGTTTTTGAACACATAAACAAGCACTGCAACCTATCTTTCAGGGGAAAATAAGGCAACACTTTTCGTGACACCTGTTTACCTCCTTTTGCTGCCCACTGACTCTATATCTGGGAGCATTACATTGTGGGTATTGATTTTTATCTTTATTTTCTTTCCAAAAATAATATACAATCATTCTTACAAGCATCAATCATTTCATAACTCAACCCTAACTGTTTGATGATTTTCTTGACTTCATACCAACTGTCAAGTACAAAAGTATCACTTGGCAACACTTCTTCGAAAAGCTTAAGTAACATGTTCATGCACCTATTTGTCACACGATTCACAGATTTAATGTGCAATAATCTAAACAAAAATTTACGCTTACATATCTGAACACTGAACATAAATAGGTGTTCTGCATCTATCAACATCTTATAAAATTTGTGTGCCTCTGCATTAGGCGCATCCTCACTCTGCGCAATAGTAGTGGTACCTTCTTGCAAATCATCTAACATGTCCATAATTGAATCAACTTGACTTTCACTATGTGCCTCAACATCAACTTCTGCAATGTTTCTTGTCATATGTTCTTGCATCTCTTTCTCTTCTCCATGAGATAACCATCTTCTATAACGTAACCACATCCCATGAAAATCTAAATGAATCATAACATCATCTTTTGTCAATAATATTGTATTATGGCATTTCTTACATGGACATTGAATAAACTCTTTATTGTTTCCATGTCTAAATCTTATATTGTCATCATGGAAAGCCCACTGTAAAAATTCTCTGCATCCATTACAATATCTGACATCTAATCTATTCGGTATGTTCATCCAACTCTTATCCAGTGTAGCCATTAAAACTTGTTCAAGCAATAACGTCCATACACAAAATACACGTGTAAGTACTAAAACATATACCAACAGATTTGACAATCAAGAAAAGAAAGTGCGCCCATATAGAAGGAACTACAGCATCCAAAGCATTGTTCTTTTTGTTCTGATTTATTTAAACAAAATAGCTTCAAAATCATTTCAGGGTAATGATGGTGTCCCAGAAAATGGGAAAATAAGTACAAGAAATCTGACTTCGAACTCGGCTTTGGAGCGGGGGGCAATGACATGCATGTATAAGAGAAGATTTATCCAACTATATCCCACCTCAATGCTTCCCTAATCCCCGTGGACAGGAATCCCACACAGACCGTGGAGAGGGTCAATTTGTTGAGTTAAGGTGAGGGTACCCGTTATGCAGATGAAAATTCAGGCCGCAAGGGGAGGCACACGCCAACCACAGACCCGTTCTGCACCTGCTCTTTTTTTATCCCTCTCCCCCACACATCTGCTTTCTACTGCAGCTGCTAGTGAGACACAACCCGCTTCCCCTCCAGCCCCCGTCAGCCGATAAGATTCACACCACCTTCGTCAGTCCCCTCGATTACCCCACACTGGCCCACTGCCACCGTCAAGAAGAAGAACTAGTAGAAAAAAAACTAGACAAAACCTGTGGCAAGGTCACTTTTACATCTGCGGCCCACTGCCCTGATCCTTCCACAGTGTTTGAACAGAGGTGGAGCCGTGGAGGGACCACCTTCAACTTGGGCATGTCTGACACACGTCCAGAGACCACCTTCCCACCCCAGCTTGGGTGCGTGTGTGTGGGGTCAGATCCCACCTTCCCTTTGAGAGAGAGTGAGCGCGCTTACCGTCGCAAGAAGCAACACGGTGCGATGAGAGGCGGCGGAGTCGCGGCAGCCCCGCGCGATGGGCGGCGGCTGACGCGAGGCAGCCCCGTGCAAGTGATGGGCGGCGGCGACGGCAGTCGGGCAGCCCCGTGCGCGATGGGCAACAGCGGAGGCGGGGCAGCCCCTTGCGCGATGGGCGGCGACGTCAGCCGGGCAGCCAACTGCAATGGCCGGCGCGGCGGGGAAATCTCACACAGCGTGAAGAGGGAGAGGGACGTGGCGAGGAGGAGGGGAGGCAAAGGGAGGGGTTTCTAGGGTTTTTAGGGCGGAAATTTATAAAAAAGAAAAAAAATCGCAAAAGGCAACAAAAGCTATAAATATTAAACTAACAAGTTGAAAACCCGTGCAGTTGTTTATAAAATATTAAGATAAATAAAAAAATATTATTTATAAAATATATAATTTTTATTACAAAAATTTTGTTAAACTAAAAAGGGAAAATTTGTTCTTAAAACAAAGGAAGGTGGACTGCACGAAGTTAGATTTAAAATTGAATTGTTTCTAAAAAGTTATGGTCTACTCGGTTTAGCAAGATTTTTTAGATGGTGAGTATTTTACCTTGTTTAGAAAGATTTCTTCGTTGATTTAGGTGACAATTAATGTTTGAGACTTGCCTTACGGGAGGTGTGTTAAAGTTGATAGATTTATTATTTTATGTTAGCTGCTATATTTTAGGATTTGTTTACCCGGATTTTACTTAACCATATTTAGCTGCGATATAGATAGATTTAGTGGGAAGATTTAGGCGGGAAAACTCTGTTTCTGGTGCTGCCACATGGCTGCTCCAGAACTGAGTTTTATTAGAATAGTATAGATTTCAAATGTTAATTACATATCTTGTATTATAGAAAAAACTATTATTTAATTGATATATTACTTCTATATCATATTAAGAAGTACTAATTAGAATTTAAAATCTTATAATAAATTAAATAACAATTAGATACATTTTTTTTATAACGAGGAAATCCCGCCCCGTGTGGCTTTGATACCAATTAGATACATTGTTTATCATATCAATACATAATTTAAATTATCATTTTATTAGAGATACAATATTTATCATATAAAATTAAATTGAGATCATAATATTATATATCTCTTATTATATATTTATCTATATTACAAGTATTATTTAGTGCTACAACTAGGGGTGTCAATTAGGCCTAGCCGACTCGAAGGCTCGGTGGTCCAACTCAGTTTTATACGGATTTGGGTCGGATATTTTAATCTCATTTAAATTATAAGCCCGACCCGGAGTAAGATTGGGCCGGGCCCGGACTTACCTCGGCCTAGCCCGGGCGACTCGGTGACCCAATATTTAAAAAAAATAATAATAATGCGACGGTAATTTTAGTATTCTAAAATTTTGAATTGAAATCATGTTTTGGAACTATGTTAACACTTAATATTATTTCATATTTATAACAATTAGAAATGTGTTTTTTAGATTAGTCTATATTTATTTGATGTTGTTTGATCAACGAAAATCAATTTATTGTAAAATAATAAAATTAATAAGAATACCTTTAAAAAGGTAAAATCAATCGGGCCTGCCCGGGTCTCCCATAATCATCCCAGGCTGGGCCGAATTTCTAAAAACGAGCTTCGCTCCGGACTGGTCGATTAGAGACTGGGCTTGTAATACCCCAAAATTTCTATTACTATTTATTTATTCCAAAACAAGGATAATTAAGTTATAATACCTTAACGTTGTCAATAAATTGAAATAATTGACATGTAAGTACGACTAGTAGTAACGAACATTACCCCAGTGACGCGCATCGAAATGCGTGCCTCCACAGGGCGATTCTGGAAACGACGTCAAAATAAAAATCCGAGAACATCATAAATTCCAAAAAAATGTGGAGAAATTAATATGTAATTATCTGAATTTTTCGACGTACGGATTTCAAGGTACAGTCGACCCGACCATTTTTCGGGTGATTTTTCACCTACTGTAAAATAAAATCTAAAAATTAATTAAAAATCACCACAATTAGTAAAACAACCATATTAGTCTATGGTTAAAATTTCAAAGCAGTCAGACATGATTTGGATAAGTTTCTTTAAGAAACAAGTGACCAATTGAATTACTTGGGAATTACGTAATGGGTTTTCTGGGTAATTTGTAATGGGTTACGTGGAGGCTTAGAGTGAGGCCAGCACCCAAGGGAGACATGGTAACACCTCAGTTACCATGTGTAACTCTCTAAGCTTGCATGTGCTAGGTGTTTGAAGGAGGTAAAAGGTGAATTTACCTCAAACACATGTCCCCCTACGTGTCCTTATGCATGAAATTAGCTTAGGTCTATAAAAACCCCTTCCCAACCATCATAGCTAGTTTCTTTCACTTGTTCTACTGTTATGCTGCTTCTACTTCGGGGGTAACTTCTTGTTGAGAGGTTTCTGAGTGTTTAGCTTGGTGAGGAAGCCATTACGAAGGGGAAACTACTTTCTCTCTCTCCCTCCCTCTCATTCTTGCTGGTGTGCGTGTGTGTGTGTGTCTTGCTACTGAGATCACTACACCTCACTGCTACTGAGTTGAGCTATCAACTCTTCTTGGAGAAGTTGTATCAGCTATTTTGGATGTTACCTGTGCATTGGTGCAATTGTTGAAGCTCATCTTCATTCAAGTGTGCAATTGCCTTTCTTATATTTCTGAGGATTTCTGAAGTTAAGGATCTCACCTCACTTCAACAAGGTAGGATTCAATCTTTTGATCACCATCTTCTATTTCTCCTTCCTTATTAAGTCTTGAAATCCAATAGCTATCTTGACATCCTCTTTAGTTTAAGAAGTTTGATCACTTGTTAATTGCCTTAAGTGTGTGAGATATCTTGTGAGAATCATGTATCTCTTCTTTACAAGGTTTATCTTAGTATGAGGTTTTAGAGATCCATTCTTATTCTTGTTCTTTTCCTTCTACAACTCAGTGTAGTATAGTTAGTTGGAGTGATCATTCTCCTGAGTTATTGACCTTCAGATTCATAGATTTCCTCCATGATAAGGTTCAAGTATTCATCACCTATGACTTGGTAATTGACCATGAAAGATAATGGCATCTTCCTTACCATTCTATCATTTTGTGCTATCCTGAAATCACGTAGATTGCAAATTTCAGATCTTGTTGATCAGTTATGTAGATCACATTACATGACTTATTCTTTCATTTTCTTGTCATGATTAGCTTCATGTTTGAGACTAAAATCATACCTTGTAAGGTCCTAATCATGTTAGGTATGATAGGTAGGTTATTAGTATCATTTCTGGTTGACCTTAAGCCATTTTTGAAAGTTTGCACTGCACTTGTCGACAACCAAGCCTTGCCTTGTCGACAGGGGCCTCTGTCCAGAGCCCAGAAATTGAAATATGACAGGGGCTGTCGACAGAAACCTCCTTGCTGTCGACAGCACTGACAGGCCTGAGAAATCAGACTTCTGGAAAGCCTCCCTGTCGACAGGAAGACCCTGCCTGTCGACAGGCACCTTCAGCCCAGCAAATTTTGCACCTGTTTTGACTTGTTTTGTGATTGAATCACACCCAATTGATCCAACAAATGTTCACTCATTCATAGATGTTTTTATCACTCAAAACACCTACTAAATCAGTCAAGCTTATCCCTTTATACCTGAACTTTCACTCCAAAGTTCCGAGCATATTGACTTCGTGAAATTGGCGTTACTTGAATTCCATGAAGGGATTTAGTTCCCAAACTCTTGTGTATAAACTATAAATCTTGTATCCTTGATCTATTGCATGAATGAGTGTGTGAAGATGACCATATTTGAGTCTCGGACTCGTTTGATAATTATGCCAGGCAAATAAGGGCTGGTTCAGTCCTGGGGGGAGCGCCCGAATTCGTCACTGGCCGCGCGGGGACGTTGAGAATTTCTGGATGTTGGCATGCATCAATTATGTTTGATTAGTCATCATATCATGCTTGTGTGTATGAGAATATCTATTTTTGAATTTAAGTATTCTCTTACGAGAATACTCTTGCTTCTGAAAGCACTCATGAGAATTTGTGTATCTTGATTATGTCATACTTGTTCGTTATCTTGAACTTCATGTCAGTGATCCACACTTGTTTCTATCCTTGATTATAATCATGTAAATCCTCTTGATTTAAAAGAATTGAGTTCTACTGGGCTAGTTAGCTCATTAAATTTAACATTTTCAGGTGATCAAGATGGAGTTGATGCTTAAGGGGAATTTGTGTGCTGAGCGGATAATCCGATGCTGAGCAAAGCTATTAGTTTTTGCTTTCTTTGTAAAAAAAGGAGAATGTAATAAAGATACAATCTACTTTTGTTTAATCCTCATTTAGACTGTAATGAGGAGTATCGTGTAATAAGTTCCGCGAACCGAGTTGGTTATAATTATACCTTTCGTTATTTACATGTTTATAATCTGTCATTTCCGATAAATGCAATTTTATTAGGACGTGACAGGGCTGGACCCGAATCAATGCAGGCCCGACCCATTGCCACCCTAGATACAACTTAACATTACTTTTATTGTTAGATAATGTTCTAATTTATGGCTTTTAGGTATATCATAACAACTATATTATAACTATTTTTTTACTATATGCAATACACTTAAAGTATTATTAACTCTTTAACAATATGTTTCAAAATTTAGTCATTTATTATCATAATAATTAAAAGCATCTTATTTATTAGGAAGAAGTAAGCTTATTTTATTTTTAGCCTGAGTATTAATAATTATTTATTTTATAACAACTTTTATCATCTATTATAAATTAAAATATAAGTTGGAGCACTGTCTTCTCTTTAGTAGGGCGTAACTCAAAAGAAGACGACCACCACAGTCATTATGGATACGTTTATTTTTAGTTACCTATATCTCCCAGCCTTGTCAAACCTCTGGATTGCCCCTAAAAAAATCTCCTTTCTCCAACTTAACATAACTTTTATTGTTAGATAATGTTCTAATTTATGGCTTTTAGGTATATTATAACTATTTCTTTACTATATGCAATACATTTGTAAGTATCATTAACTATATGTTTCATTTTTTAGTCATTTATTATCATAATGATCAAAATTATAAATTAGGAAGAAGCATACTTATTTTATTTTTGTATAAGTATTAAAAATTATTTATTTTATAACAACTTTTATAAGTATAAAACTATGTATAAGTATTAAAAATGATTTTAGTATAAGTATTAAAATTTTAAGTATCATTAACTTTTTAACTATATGTATCAAGCTTTAGTCATTTATTGTCATAATAATTATGAATATCTAATTAATTAGGAAGAATATACTAATTTTATTTTTTCGAATAGGTATTATTAAGTATTTGTCTGGTAACAACTTTAATCATCCGTTATTAGAATATTATTCAAAAAGAGATTATCATCATTGTCATCATTAATGGCATGTGTCTTTTCAATGAGAAACAAGAAATATAAGTACAAAGTGTAAAACTCAAGTGTACTAAATTTAGTGCACATGAGTTTTGCACTTTACACTTGTACTTCTCTTTTTTTATTGGTCAATAGGAAAAGGGCACAATACATCTATTCAATGAGAAGCAAGAAATGCAAGTGCAAAGTACAAAACTCAAGTGCACCAAATTTTTCTCTGTTGCACTTGTAGTTCTCCTTTTTTATTGGCTAATGGAAAAAGGGCACAATACACCCATCCAATGAGAAGCAAGAAATGCAAGTACAAATTACAAAACTCAAGTTAGTGCACTTGAGTTTTGCACTTTGCACTTGTACTTTTCTTTCTTCATTGACTAATGGGAAAATGACGCAATACATTCATCCAATGAGAAACATGAAATGCAGTGCAAAGTGCAAAACTCAAGTTAGTGTACTTGAGTTTTACACTTTGCACTTGTACTTTTCCTTTTTCCTTAGCCAATGGAAAAAAGACACAATACACATATCCAATGAGAAACAAGAAATGCAAGTGCAAAGTACAAAACTCAAGTGCACTAAATTTTTCTCAACTTAGTGCACTTGAGTAAAGTGCAAAACTCTTCCTCAGTTTGGTAATGGGTTAAACTAAAATTAACACAGAGTTAACTCAAAACTAACTCAAAAAATAGTTTGGAAAGGTTATAAAGTTAACTCAAGTGGGTTAGATTAAGGGTGAGTCAAATGTGAATTAACTCACAATTTTCCAACCCATCTCTGGAGGTGGGTTGGAGTTAACATATTGAGTTAACTATCTTTCTGCTCTCACGGTACATAGCATTAATTGCTACTTTTTCTTTTCCCAACATAAGTTAACTCACTTTTTCTTACCAAAGTATATTTGAAAAAAGTAAGTTAACTCACTATAGTCAAATGAGTTAACTCAGATGCAAACAAAGTAAAAATGAGTTAAAAGTGGGTTAATTTTAGCTCTGGGTTAAAGTTAATTTTAACCCAACCCATTACCAATGAGGCCAAGTGCACTTGAGTTTTGCACTTTACACTTAGTACTTCTCCTTGTTCATTGGCCAATGGGAAAAGGGGACAGTACACCCATCCAATGAGAAGTAAGCAATGCAAGTGCAAAGTGTAAAACTCAAGTGCACTAAGTTAGTGTACTTGAGTTTTGTACTTTGCACTTGTACTTCTCTTTTTTCATTGGCCAATGAGAAAAAGACACAATACACTCATCCAATGAGAAGCAATAAATAGTGCACTTGAGTTTTGCACTTTACACTTGTACTTCTCATTTTTCATTGGCCAATGAGAAAATGGCACAATACACTCATCCAATGAGAAGTAAGAAATGTAAGTGTAAAGTGCAAAACTCAAGTGCACAGAGACTTTGTGCACTTGAGTTTTGCACTTTACATTTATACTTCTCATTTTTCATTGGTCAATGAAAAAATGGCACAATACATTCATCAATGAGAAGCAAGAAATATATGCAAGTGCAAAGTGCAAAACTCAAGTACATTAAATTTTTTTCTTTCAATTATCCGCACACCTCAGTCTTATCAAGTCTCTAGATTGCCCTTAAAAATATCTCCTTCTCTACCTCCCTCTATAAATGTTTGGTTTACTTTGTTATTGTCAAACGTCCTCTACTCTTACGGCTTCTTATTCATGGTTAATTCGTTTCACATTAATATAAAATAAGTATATTAACTATAAAATAATATTACTAATAATATTTATTAAATAATAATAAAAATAATATAAAATCTGATCATAAGAAAGAAAGTAGAGAGGGAATAAGTTAAGAGAAAGACCATCCTGCCGACAACTTCCTCCTTTCTTCTTCTCAAGTGCGCTGCTGCAGAGCACATAATTTAATTGTAACACTCCATTATAACCAGTCATAGTGAATCAAGATAGTGCCAATTAGATGATCATAATTAAGTTGTTGCAAATTATAGCTATTACTGCTCAAATCTTTGGCAAGAAGTTGGGATCTGACCTCAGAATTCTCTTTGAGTTGCTCTGCTCCAATGGATGATGCAGACCCATCAAGCGTATAACTAAGATTTTGATGAGTGAAGAAAGATAGTTTAATTTATGTGTCTTGATCAAAGGATCCTAGTAGATCAAATGACAAAGTTAAAAAGCAATAACGCAAAGTCAAAAGTTAAAGTTGAAACCAAATTTGGAGAGAGGCTTTAAAGTTGGATTCCGGACCCAGTGAACAATGGCAACTAGTAGTGTTACCTTCTGTGACCCTCTTGGCCACAAGCAAGTTGATTGCATGGAGCCACAAGAAGGAAGAGATCAACATAAAATCAGAAAAGAAAAGAAAAGAAAAGGAGGCGGTGCAAAAGATTAAGGATACTATAACAAATTAATGTGCCAAATGATGATGTTTTGTCTAACGACGGAAAGTGCGACATGGTGAAGAGTGATGATCCATTACATTATATGAATCCTAGACCTGCCTACTTTGATAGTAGATTATGTACTCCTGGGTTAAGATATCTAGGTGTAATTTAATATATTTTTAGGAAAAAAATGTTTTGAAACAAAAAAGAGGGTACCTCTTATTAGCTCTGAGATAAAGCTACCTCACTTGTTGGGGTCGGGTAGATTTATCTGAATCTACTGTTTGATGACTTTTTATACTCACGGTTAACTTATACCACTACTTTAAAGTCAGTTAAATTTTAATTATATATTTACATCCACATATTTAAGGATAGATATTATACACTCAGAGTTAAAGTATATATTCATTGGTAGCTTAATCCATTTTTTAACCTACTTTATTTTAAAATAAAAAGTTTAGAGCAGGCAAGTTGTCCAGGGATAGCTTTATCTACTCTCAGCTCCACCTAAAAAGGTTGGGTAGAGTAAAACCTTCCTGGTTAACCAATCATATCCCTGATTAGATTATATTAAATTGTCAAACTTAGGGTGTGTTTGATTACATTTAATTGGTGTCTATTGTCTGAAATGCTAAAATTTTAAGACTTTAGACTGTTTGATAAAATGTCTAAAAATATATCTTAATTAGTCACTTAAATCTGAAATACCACTTAATTTTTAAGCTAAGAACAATCACTTTTATTTTTCAGATCTTTTTTCCGACGTGGGATTCCGGCGGTCCGACCTCCGGCGATCGCCGGCAGCCGATTTCCGGCGATCACCGCCGCCGGCGGTTTCCGGTGATCGTCGGAATCCGGCCACCGCGGCGGATTCCGGTGATCGCCGGTGGCGGTTTCCGGCGATCGCCGGAATCCGGCCGGCGGCGATTTCCGACGACTTCCGCCGGCCGCCGCCGCCGGCAGTGGTTTCCGGCGACCGCCGCCAGTGGTTTCCAGCGACCGCCGCGGCGGTGGTTTCCAGCGATCGCCGGAATCCGGCAGGCAGTGGCGGCGGTTTCCGGCGACTGCCGGCGACGGCGATGGTTTCCGGCGATCGCCGGAATCCGGCAACCACGCGGCGGATTCCGGCGATCGCCGCCGCCGGCCGGATTCCGGCGATCGCCGGCGGCGGTTCAAACAGCCGACCGCCAGCGATCTCAATTAAAAAAAAAACTTTTTTTCTACCTATTATGGGTTTTGAACCCAAAACCTCTATATAAAAAGTGTAGTATCTTAACCACTACACTACAATTCAGATCTTATCTAAATTAGTTATCAAACACTTCTTATATTATGTCTGATATATATTAAGTTCTTTTTAAATTTCAGATTTAGAGTATAGATGACAAATAAAATTTAAGACTTAAGTGTTAAGTTTTATCAAACGCTTTATCAAACGCCACCTTAGTCAAATGCTAACTAACAACTTATCCCCACATAACCAAGGTAAAGTGCTTCCCAAAGCAAGTTATCCTGTTTTGGTAACGAGATGGAATGTTTATCCTGCTTTGGTAATGAGATGGAATAGGTCCGAATTGGAAAAGTTAGACATTTTTACTTTCTCTCTTCAATTAATAGTCTCAGATAGGATAATTTAAAAGAACTGAACTCATTAATTTGTTGAGAGTATTATTCAAAAATATATGAAAGTCGATTTTCTTTTCTGAATAAATGAGTCTAAGATATCGATTTGAGCATTACTAGATGCACGGGACACCGAATAAATGATTTATCCGATTACCCGGCTACATAGGTTTTTCTTATCGAGTTAGGACAAGCCACTCTAGCAATTCAAAACATATAGAATTGGACAAATTAAGTTATGCAAGAAAAGGAGCATCATCAAATCTAAGCGAAATCCTCAATCAAATGTAGGAAAAAGAGAAAATGAGGCGAACCTGATCCATTAAGCAACAATAACGCAACATACTGAGCCCCATGTTAGGGCAGAGATTTTTAAGTGAACGAGAAAGATAGGATTGGACTTTGATGCTAAGTAGATCTTATTTCAACACAGGTAATTAAGATATGTTTGGTAATGGAGATAAAGTGAAGATATTCTCAATTTTTAAAATTTAAAATTTTAAAAAAATATCTTTAAAATTTTGAAAATATTCTTATTCTATCTCTGATCTATCTTAATACCAAACATGTAGCGTACTGATCTATTCTTATAACTAGTTGAAAACCCGTGCGATGCACGGTAGTTGTTTATAAAATATTAAGATAAATAAAAAATATTATTTATAAAAGTATATAATTTTTATTACAAAAATTTTGTTAAACTAAACAGGGAAAGTTTGTTCTTAAAACAAAGGAAGGTGGACTGTACGAAGGTAGGCTTAAAATTAAATTTTTTCTAAAAAGTTATGGTATGCTCGGTTTAGCAAGATTTTTTAGATGGTGAGTATCTTACCTTGTTTAGAAGGATTTCTTCGTTGATTTAAGTGACAATTAATGTTTGAGACTTGCGAGGTGTGTTAAAGTTGATAGATTTATTATTTTATGTTAGCTGCTATATGTTAGGGATTTGTTTACCCGGATTTTGCTTAACCATATTTAGCTGCGATATAGATAGATTTAGTGGGGAGGTTTAGGCGGGAAAACTCTGCTTCTGGTGCTGCCACGTGGCTGCTTAAGAACTGAATTTTATTAGAACTAGATAACTACCCGTGCGATGCACGGAAAGTTTTTAAATTTAAATATATCTTAATTTATATATATATATATATATATTAGTAAGATTTTAAAAATTTTAAAGTGATATAAAATTATTACGGATAGTCATTTCTTAGTTGTATAAAACTGCAAGTAATTGTCTTATCATTGGTATTTTTAGACTTACTTTGGAAGATTTAGTAAGATTTTAAAAACTATAATGGGTAGTCATTTTTTAGTGGTATAAAATTGTAATTTTTTTAAAAAAAATTGTGCAAGATTGAACATGTCGAGTTTAGAAAGTTTCTTCACAACTTTAGGTGAGAGACTTGCCTTATTAAAATAGGTGCATTAAAGGAGTGAGGTAGGAGATGTATTTGTGAGTTTTGGCGGAAATAGGTTTGTCTTGGTGTTGCCACGTGGCAGCCCTAAGACTGAGAATTATAATATTAGTATAGATAGTATAGATTTGTTTGAGCAGAAACTATGCCTATTCCCATTAAGTATGAATACTATATTCTTTTCATCTTTTATCACCATTTTTTTTACTTGTCATCAACTTTTTTTTCTGCTCTAGTCAATATTTTAGGAAAAGTTGATTTTAATCGGTGCTCAAGCGCAATTAAACTATTTTCTCTCAAAGTGTTCCTTCAAATTAGGGCTGTCAATGGGCCAGGCCGACCCGACAGACCCGCGGGTTTGGCCCGATTTTCGGCCGAGCTGCAAGACTCTTTTCGACCCATGGATTTTTAGTAGGGCCTAAAATCCTAACCCGACTAAGCCCATGAGCCGAACTTGGGCTTTGAGTTCGGCCTAATGGGCCGGCCCGACCCGTTCTCTTTTCCTTTTTTCTTTTCAAATTTTAAATTTTACTTAGTTAAAATTATGTTATTTTACTTATTTAATAGTTAAAAACTCTCTTTTCAAACAAATTAAATAAGGAACATCAAAACTCTACTTAATTGAATGAGATTATACATTTTATATTATTAAATATATTGTTTTTATTATTAATTTAATTGTTATTTAAGTATTCAGGCTGGGCCGGGCCGGGCCTTAGTCGGGCTTTACAATTTTGTAAAAATATTAGGTCCGGCCCAGCCTGGCCCGACATTACTCGGGCTTGGGCCGGGTTTAGATTTTCATATTGATGAGTCGGGCCTGCCGACAGCCCTACTTCAAATAGTATATCTTTTTTTCTTTCAAAGAAAAAAGAGAAAAAGATATAACCCACCTGGTTATTCCCCATTCATGTTCCTGGAACACTTTCACTTAAAACGTAACCACATCAAAAATTTGTCATAATGTGTTGTTTGGGAACAATTTTTTTAAAAAAGTTATTTTTAACTAAAAAATTATGTGCGTCTATTTTTAACTTAAAATTTAAAATTATAAAATTTGATGCTATCTGTTCGATAAAAATATCAAAAATTTTAAATTTATATTAATGTGTTTGATAAAAAAGACGGAGTGAGGAGGGGGCAGGCCGGCAGCGGAGGGGGGCTTCCCGCGCGGGGGGAAGGAGGGGGCTTGGCTCTCGTCGGCGGCAGTAGCGGGGGTTGGGGGGGGTGCAATCAACAGAAAAGAAGAGAGTCGCGTGTGTGATTTTTTTAAAAAAATCATACTTATTTTTATTTTAGAAGAGATTTATTTAGGATAATATTTTCTCTCTAAAATAAAAAAAAAATTACCGAACCGTGTTGTCTGTCTTTCTTCTTTTTTAAATTTAAGAGAAATTTTGATAAAAAAAATACAATCAAACACCCTATAAATTCTGTAGATTAGATAATATAGACACTTAATAAGTGGCGATCCCCTTGGCCATTAAAAGGGAACAGAATGATGAACAAATAAAATGTGATCAGAACGATGACAGACAGTGGATTAAAGCAAGAGATTAGAGCTTGCCACGTAGAAAAGTTGAACATTAAACCTCCACGGCTGGGTAATGGCGACGTCTCCTTAAGATGAAGGCTCTCGCAGAAGGTAACAATCCAGATGTTGCAGGAAGAACAAGTATATGCTAATAAAGGTGTTTATTATTCAGTTCAAATCGAATCAAATGATTTGGTTTGGTTCGATTTGAACATGAAAAAATTTAATTTGGCTCCAAACCAAATTAAAAAAAAATCGATTTGATTCGATTTTTAAATTCTAGAAATCAAATCAAATCGATTAAATCGAATTACAATAATAAATTTTAATTTATATTCGTCTATCAAATTTTTTCAATATATTTACGTAAAAATATATTATGAAAATTAATATGATCATCAACATTTAATACTTCATTTCAAATATTATTTGATAGTGATTTATTATAGAAACAAGTGATTAAAATCTTATTTAAAACTAAGAGAATGTAAAAGACCCATTTATTTTCAAGTTAAACCGAACAAAATCGAATTTAATTCGGTTTGATTTGGTTTGGTTTCAAGAGACTTCGATTTGATTTGGTTCGAATTGGGTCCGAATTTGATTTAGTTTGGTTTCCTAAAAATCTCCTATAAACCAAACCAAATCAAATCATGAACACCCCTATATGCTAATCCATGATCCAACGAGCATCACATAAAGATTAACCACTATATTAAAGTTAGAGAAGAACTTAATGTATTTGAGTTTTACATTTTGTACTTGTACTTTCTCTCTTTCTATTGACCAATGGAAAAAGAACACAATAAACCCATCCAATAAGAAGTAAAAAATACAAGTGCAAAGTACAAAACTCAAGTGCACTACGTTATTCTCTTAAAGTTAAAAGTACCTTCTTTTTTAGGTCGAGACATAATAAATATCACCAAGTGGGGAATGGGCAATACAGAGTATCCGACAAATTAAAGACTGCTAGATCCCGACTCTAGGGTCCACAAAAAAATCACTCTCTGAGCCTGTTAAACCACTCGGAGTGGGATTTTCTTGTTATCAAAAAAAAAAGGAGAAACTATATCAACCCGAAAGAGAGAACTTATGGAGATTGTGGAAGATTATCTTCCTATATATATATATATATATAATATATATATATATATATATTATATGTCAAATTATTATGCCATCTTTACTGTCACAGTCATTAGAAACCATATCCAATCACTTCATAAATTTACATATCATACATTTCAAAGGGTCGATCTTGCCTTGCACAATCAAAGAAACTATTGGAAAGGGCCAATTTGGCAAGGGGGGTACCCTGGTTAAGCCAGGGTACCCCGGTTAAACTCCCAATTTCGGTTTGACAAGGGAGGTAGAAATAACCAAGGGTAACCGCAATAATTGCAGTTACCCAGGGTAACTCTGCCCCTGCTCATGGAGCCATTTGATAGGAGGGGTACCCTGTTAACCAGGGGTACCTTGGTTAAAATCACTTTTTAGTTTGGGTGGGGTGGGTGGGTAACCAGGGGTACATTTTTTGTGGGTAACTCTACCCCTCCTCAAAAGTTGGGTAGAGGGGGTAGTTTTTTTTTTTTTTTCAAAAATTTTTAAAAAATTATCATTAAATTGTAAATAAAATTTTATTATATATCTCTTAAAATAAATTTTTTACTTCTCTTATAAAGATAAATAGAGTCAAGTACATAGTTTACTAAAAAAAAGAAAAAATAACCATGGTAATTAACCAACCATTCAAAGTGATTTTCTTAAAAGGTGGGTTAGCCACCCATGGTGTAATTTACCCATGGGTAAACTACCTCTATCAAATTAGCCCTAGGTGGGGCAGAGTACCCCCCATGGACAGTTTTTTTTTATTTTTTTTTATTTCAAATATTTTATAAAAAGATCATTAAATTGTAAATATTATTTAATTCTATATATCTAAAAATTATCTTATTTTGTAATTACAAAAAAAAGATAAATTAAGTCAAACTTTGAGTTGACTAAAAAGAAACGTGGGTAAACCTACCCTTGTTAGTGAAACGTGGGTAAGATGTCAAACTAAATTGGTTAAATTTTGGTTAACAGACCCAGGTAAACACCCTGGATATTTAACCATGAATCAAACTGGCCCTAACTTGTCGAAGATTAGGCTGTTAGTGATAAGAATCTAAAAGAAGAATGAATACGACGTCAATGTAGATGAGTTAGTGGGCTATATGAAATAGTTAACAGGGAATATACACATTGGAGTCGACCCTCTTCCGTCAATTTTGTCTTGAACATGGTGCTTCACTGCAATGCTTCATCGCTGCAGCAAAAGCTGAAGAAAGCTGATTAGAATAAAACTAAAGCAAGGCTTGTCATTAGCAACTCAAGCAATTCCAACGAGTGATTTAATTTGCATTCTCTCAGAGGACAGATGTAGAATAAGAATCGCATTATAGCTCTGATATGCCAAACTTGAGGACTAAGAAGTATTCCAAGTATTGTTCTCTGTATATATGTGTATATATATTAGAGAAACATTTACTCAATTTTGCGAGGGATCTAACAAACTGAGTTAGAAGTTAATCATACAAATAAATCTTATTTTTCACAAAAGAAGTAGACCAATTCAGTTAAGAATCCACAAGACACAGTAGCATCTCATTATGCGCCTGTATATCAAGGCAAATGTGTGTTCAGCGCATGTATAGATACAGGTTCTTCTCAGTTGCTGGAAGAACCAACCTTCGAGTATTCAACAACTACAGAAGTACCAAGATTGTTGAGATAATGATGATAGCTTAAATCTTATGATGATATGGATCAGGATTGCAGAATGGGTCCTTGAGTATGCCTGCTGTTTGCAGATAATACAAATATGCCAGCATACTTGGAATTATTTCCTTCAGGGCATTGTAAGTTCGTTCTTGCTTTCTGATGACCATCATGTAGGAGGTCCAGTTACAGAAAGACATGCTTATCTTTTGTTTGAGCTTGCATAAGGAGCATATCTCATCTTTCATTTACCCATTCTTTTTATGGATGGTTCATAGACCATCAATTGCTTCATGTCTTGTGTGATCTCGATATTTTAGACATGTCTGAACAATCACTTTAAAGACAACAGATATCTTATATCCGGCAGACTGATATGGCACTAAAGAATAAAACATAGATTTGAAAAGATGAAACTAATGCATATAAAGAGTCAGGACCAAATGACAACCTTTGAAGGAGCTTCAAACTGTGGTTTGACGGTTCTATGCAGGCTTTGCTCATGTCCACTATCTTTGCTGCTGCTTGTGCAGAGAACATATCTTCTCTTTGAAGCGCCAGCCACTGTAATACTGTCTGTAGGAATCTTACTTGCTGAAACCCCTGTTTTATCAGCATCAAGAACATCATCATTTTGAACTGAACTCTTTTGGTGTGCCACAAAACTTTTATTTTGATCTTTTTTCAAGAACTGTGTAGCTGCAGCTCGTGCTCCAGCTATAGCTGCATCAACCCTAGCTGTTTTTTCAACTGCAGATCTAGTGGTGCCATGAAACCGAGCTGCAAGAGATCCGGGCTTTAATGAAAAATTATCATCAGGATTGGGGAGTGGAAACTTTACTGTTTGAGGGCCATTGACTGGAGAAAGGCCCCTCATTGCAGCCTCAAAGATCTAGCAAAATAAAGAGTGGAAAACAGAATGACACGGATCACATATTTCTCAACGGAAAGAACATAACACATAAACATGAATGATGAAGGCCTACACTGTGTACCTTTTTCTCTAAATTATAGACACCTTGATATCCACGCATTTCAAAGGGAATTATTAGTTTCTGCAGTATTTGTGGAAAAAATATGCACTGTTAATACACCAAAGGAACAATTTCCACCAAAAAAAATGACATAACATAATTGTCTCAAATAACAAAATCAATGTTCCGAAAGAGAGGTAAAGTCATTTTGATATCCAGGCTCTCTGCTCTTAGAGAATTAAAAATGTAAGTAGTTAAAGAAACATACTTGTGGCTGTTCACAGAGCCAGCAATAATCTGTTTGTCCCTCTAATCTGACCTGCACAAAGAAATGTTACATTTGACAATTACAATTGCTGCATCAAGTATCTTGACCAGAAAACAAACAGGTTTTCAAATGCGATAGAAGAGGAGGACAGGTTCTTACAGATTCAGGAACTTCTTCCCAATTTGTTAACTCCTCACGTTTAACACATCCAACTACTTCAACACATCCTGAAAAAGAAAGAAACAATTTAAACCATCAGAAAATAAACACTAATAGCTTCCTGATAACTTGATAAACTCTGATAACTCCTAGTTATCAGACCTGTTAACTTAAAATGTGATTTGGTAAGACAGATAACCTATCAGGACTTTATCTCCAATAAATGCTGATAAGTCCTGATAAATTATCAGACCCTATCAGGTCTATAAAGTAGATAAAGTTATCAGTTCTGCCACATCAAAAACCTTGCAATAAGAGATATCTATCTGTGAATAGTTTATATGTGAACAAGCTATCTAGTTATCTCAGAGGCCCTAAATGAGAAAAAATAAATATAGCATGGCAGTAGCAGAATAAGATCAACACCCTATATGAAAGTTATTGATTGAAATCTTTTAAGATAATGTAATATGGAAAATCATGCACAAAGACTCCGGTAAAGATCATGTTTTGGGCTATTTTGAGGCTGCTTTGCTGACCTAGGAGGAAAAAGTTTCAGTCTTGGATCTTTCCTTACTTGACTCATGGCTAGCTTTCCCGTGGCGAGTGAGTCCAATGCTATTGAATTAGCTCTTATGGAGGGAATGATTGGACAAATCATGTTTGAGCCTTTTTCCCTGTTAGGGAGATTTCGTTGAACAGGTGCCTAGCACTCTTAGCAATTGAATCAATAGTGAACATATAAAAAAATCTCAGAGGCTCTTAGCTGCTTCTTTCATTTCTTGTATAGAGAGCATTGTTTGACCCATTTTCGTTTTCGTAGGGTTAGGCTTGGCAGCTATAGCTATCTAGTCAACTAGGGTAGGGGGCTAAGGAGGAGATACTGAAAAAGGCTTTAAAAAAGGGCACCCGAGAACTAAAAAAAGAACTCCCAGTTTGAAAGCGACTTGCTACTCGCTTGATGGCATAATGAAAAAGGAGGGCATTAGCACAGACTGCAGAACAGACTGATATCCTTCTTTCTACTTACTTATTGCGGAGGAATGTCCTTTAGCTTATTCCATTGGAGTTTCTCGATCTGAATGATCTTTGCTTAAAAGAAGCTCAGTTTGGCTTTGTAGTCTGCCTTGAACGGAACAAGTCTGAGCCCGACCATAGAAAGGAGAAAGACCATGTGGTGGACCATGTGCTTCTTAAACCAACAACGAAAGAGAAAACCTGAGTGGGAATAAGTAGAGACAGGGCCATGGTTGATTTATGCCAGTTTAAATTCAGGGACAGCTCACACCAACTGCCTGAGAGGTGTTTGGCCTGATTTAAGTTTGATCCTGGGTACAGCAGACCGGCAGAGGAATAAGGAAAGACACCATTTTTTTTTTGGTACACCTCAGTGTGGTGGTTTCAACCACCACCCTAATACCAGAAACAGCTAAAGCTCAAAAATTGGAAAAACCCCATGAAAATCCCTTTTGAGAGCGCCACGCGCTCCACAGCCCTTTTTTCCAGAAAAATCCCCTCACCAGCGCCAAAGCGCTCCTCGAAGCCATGCCGCCTGGTGTGCATCGGGGTGGCCAGCCACTAGGCTAGCCTGCGCGCACATAAGGAAAAGACACCATGTCCCAGTCCATGTGCAGCAAATGCTGGCATGCTTTTAATCATTGATCTTTGTCATTCTAGACCAAGACCAGTGACTGGCACTTTCAAACCTTCACCAATATATACAAAATACAGGTACATGTTTGAGGCATGGTATCTATGCTTATATACATCATTGCATTAGATGCCATCCACTCCGTATACTTTAGAGAAGTTTCATGGGCACGGACTCATTTTAGAAGCATAATACCAAACTTGCATGAAATCTAAAAGTTAAAATAAGTTCACTAATAACAATGCCAGAAAGTACATACCTAACAACCGTGAAACTGGGTAATGTTCAGGGAACTTCAAATCAGTTATTCCATTCATGGCATATATTGCCCTGTAGAAGTCCTCCATTGCCTTAATTGTGTCAGGTTCCGGAATCTTTGAAGCAGCATGAATCCAAAGACGACCTTCAAAGGGAACAGCATACATGACTAATGTGTACAAACTCTAACCAAAATGTACAAGCAAAAGGGCAGGACGAACTTTAAAACCCTCAACAACCAATGGTTTTTTTTATATTTCAAATGTCAAAAGTTAGGATTGAGAGAGGTAAAACGACAAAGGCCTCATTATGGACCAAGGTTCAAAGGAAAACTATGGACAAAATTATTTCAATTAGGACGGTGATGAAACTACTAGAAAACTGATTCTTTACATGAGAATATCTGAATTTAAAACTCCATCTTACGGCCAAATATCACCCACACAAAGAAGAAAAAAATAATGACATGGTAATAGGAAAAGATAGATGGTTTTAAACCAGTTTGAACTAGATAAGAACTCTCACCAACAGTAATATCTTTTTATGGTTCCATCTCTGAACAAGTGTAAAGTAATAGGGATTAATCTGAATAGGCAGCAACTCAGCTGGAAACAGGTGGGAAAGATCTAAAACCAACCCAAACAAAAAATCTTAGCTTTCTTTCAGCATCCACATTGTTAAATGCTATTAACATTTTTATAAGCTATAATTAACAAATCCAAAATGCACATTTCAAGATTCGCTGTTCCAGTCCCAAACTACAACGGGAACCAGAAATCTCTCTCGCCAATTCTGTTACTGAAATCTGGGTCTTTTAACAGCATGGTTCCACTAAAGCCATAATCTTTGCGGAATACATGTGTCTTAATGATCTATTACATATTTCTTAATTAATCAACGTCTAACGAATTGGTCAGACTCCCTGACAAGGGTCCTCGATGCACTTCCAACCATGGAGACAGCACCAACAACAAGGGACGGAGGGGTACCTGTGAGGGGAGCAGGCCAAGATCGGCCCTCGATGCGTTTGATCCCGTGCACCAGCAACGATGCCCAGGGCTGGTGCATCGTGAGGCAAGGGTTCCTGTAGTTGCCCCTACCCACGCCCCTGCTTCCGCTCATCTCTGACGCTGCGCTGGTCCGTCTGCTGCTGCAAGGAAGTCCAGTGGAGCAGGCCAAGAAAGGCCCTTGTGCAGTTGTGCGGGCGTTTGCTGCTGCTTCCCTCCCGCCGCCGCCGACGGCGTACCTAGCGAACGTCGCGTTAGGGGAGGGAGAGCAGGGATGGTCATACCAGGGGCAGGTAAGTTACCCCGCGATCCGTGTCAGAGCCGGATTTGGGTTTTCTCCGTTCCTGGATATTCCTCGCAATGGCGAATAGTGTAAATTATCCGCCAGGTTATCCCAAAAATATACCCCACATGTGACAAAGTTATTCCTCGTGGAGCCGGATAAGATCTCTTTTTTTAGTTTTATGTGGAAATGGATTTTTGAATTATAATAAAAAAAAATTTGGTTCTGTTTATCATGTTTTCTCATGTTCTTATGGCTGCGCATTACAGATTCCAGTCCCGTCGAGCACTACTCGAGCGATGGTGACGAGAGATGACCCTACAATTGCAGAGTGCGGATGTGTCAGTCACCGAAGTGACAACAAATGGTCTGCTTCCGAGAGTCGAAAGGCTTTAGGTCTTTTGTGCGCACTGTTTGACTTCGTCAAACGAAGGTGGGTGTCGAGTTCTGGACCAATATCTTGTTGTTGCCTGAGCGCAACGACGTTAATTACATCCCTCTAAGAGGAAAAACCCTTGATTAATCGTCAGAATTAAAAATCTTGTGGCTTAAAATGGAGACATCCGATAAAAGTGTAAAAAAAGTAACTTTAATTTAGGCTGAAATGCTAATGACAAGATGTCTATTCAATGTTGTTTGATCTCTTATTATTATTGGGTCTCTTCGTCCATTTGTTCATTTGTTTCTTTTATCATGAAATAATTTCAATTTGCTCTCTTGGTTCATTTGAAACATGCAAGACATGAGTCTGTTCGCGATTCGGCACTGATTGACTTATGTGCACCCAGTCGACAGCGCAGCTACAGTCCATTCGGCAGGACACATGCAGACAGTGAATCGGTAAGGCAAAACTGAATCGACAGAATAAAGCTGAATAAGCAAAGTGTAACCGAGTCGGCAATCTGAATTGAGTCGGCGCCCTGCTGAAATGCTATTGAATCAATTAAACAATGGGGATTTCTTTTTAAAGTTTCTTGCCGATTCAACCCTCACGGGAAAATTCGACAGCATCTCCCCTTATCATGGTTGATGGGGGGGAGAGCATGGTACACGTCTACCACAATGGAGACGACACCAAAAGGTGAGGTGTATGCTGAAAAACGACATCACCTCGTTGGCACACGATGTCAATCCCCGAGGCATGCCTACGAGGAGATCGGTTAATGCCGTGACCACACAAGAATCCGAACGACAAATGGATGATATTTGAATCCATGTATTCGGGCATAGACATTATATTGTCTAACTCGGGGTCAAATGGATTTCTATTCTATTTGTTATATCTCTTTTCTTGGCTGAAACAACATTGAGCATAGTTTTGCTCATTTGATTCGGCCATGGTCATGTTGCTGCCAGACTGAATCGGCAGGCTATTCTCTAGGCTGACCGAATCAGTAGGACTGTCTCCAGACCAACGAATCGGCAGCAAACTCTTGCTCTTGTGGGCAGCAAGCCAGCACTGTTCACAGCTGGGTAGACCCACAAAAATGAGAAGACAGTGGGCTGAAACCAGGCTTAATGGGCTGTTAGGCTTGAGTGCTAAGCTTTGGGCATGAGTATTGATTACTCAACCCACTTGTTAGCAAAGGGGCATAGCCCAAAAATCAAAATACACATGAAGGTTATTGTTGTTTAAACAGTGAAAAGTATCTATTACAAGAGCCAAAATAGTGAAAACATGTACCAAAGGGTGATTCACACAAGGCCCAATAAGCCCAATCATGGAGCAATGCAAAACGCATGGGAAACGGGAGGCACCACGGTTCCCAAACCTCATTTATTGAGGCACGGAGATTTGTGGGGGTCTCATGCATGACATTGGGAGGAGAGAACCATCTCTCCACAAGGAGAGGCTCCCCATCCCGTGACCTCTCATGCCATGCAAATGTAAAAAAAATGAACCTTAAATCACACACACATAAAAATACATGATGGAGGAGGGGGACACATTAAATGCAAAGGAGGAAATATTCACATCATAGAGAAAAGAAAGGAGTACATAGATGGGACATTCTTTTAAAAAGGAGGAGGAAGGGGGTACAAGAAAGCTTAAAGAAAAGAGAGGGAGAACCCTCCCTCGCCACCCACTCACCCTCTCTTCTCTCTTCTCTTCTCAATCCAATGACAAGACAAGACCAATGGGTAGCTCTCTTCTCTCTCTTTCTTTTTTTTCTCTTCTTCTCTTGGTCTTTCTCTTCTTCTCTTTTTCTGCAACAGGAACTTCATGGGATGAGCAAAACGCAGCAGCCCTTGGGGAGGAGATGGCTTCCTTGCTCTCCAAGCTTCCACCCTCTTCCCCTCCAAAAAGGCTTCTAGAAGACTCCCAGCGCAGCCCCCCCTTTTGCCCAAGTTTTTGGCAGCTTTTTAAAGTGGTTGTGGGGAAGTGTTAAGGTTTCTTAAGCTCACCTCCCAGCATGGGAGTTGTGGGCACCCCATTTCATTAATGGGCCCAGACCACCGGCCCATTACCCAAGCCGCTAGCACCAGTTTTAGCCCCTCATGGGCTGTGCAAAAAGACCCAAAAGGCCCATTCAAAGGCCACCAAGGCCCATCTGAAATCAACTCTCATCTCACCCCATAAAGTGGGGGGGTGAGAGTAAGCATTTGTGACACCTCCCAAAAGGGAGTGCCACAAATGGTAAAAGGTGCTTCTGTCATCTCTGCTGCGCAAGGACCTTTTTTGGGCCTGTTTTGGCTTCTCCTCCCTTCTAGAAGGCTTGGGCAAGGGGCCAGCAGAAGGGGATACGCAGGAGGGCTTGGAGGGGGGCGGTTCTTGCATGAAAGAAGGTTTTTCTTTTCTGGTCTGAGGAGAGCAACCAGCAGAATAGAAGAAAGGGCCCTGCGTTTCCTCCTCTCCAAGGCAGCCAAGGGAGCCACTCGTGAAGCCCACCTGCAAGAAGGCATCAAGAGAAGAGAGGGTAAGAAAAAAAGAGAAAGAAAAGGAAAGGGAAGGCTTGAGTGGTCATGTCAAGGAAGAAGAGAGAGGGATGAGGCTACGGGAGAACCTTCTCCTCCATCTTTTCTTTCCTCCTTTATACATTTCTTTCCTTATTCAGCAATAGTTATCTGCCCCTTTCATGAGAACATCTAGTCTCATACATTTAATGCTTGTTTTCCCCCACTTCATTTGGGTTTTCTATGTCTCTTCTCTCTTCACCATGGGGTTACGGGATGGGATGGCCTCTCTATAGAGGTACATCTCTCTCCCTCCTAACACTCCATATGAGGTCAAAAGGCTCTCATGCCTCAATAAATGAGGTCATGGGAGCATGGGACTTCATGCTCCATTTAACGCATGCATGGCATACCATCCTCTCCTCCAAATAGGCCACTTCCTACTGTTTAGGACCTGCAAAAAAACCAGTTTTTTTCACTGTTCAAACCGCCCCCATCAAAGTCCCCATTGCGGTCAATGTGCATCCATGGCAATGGCCAAGGGGATTGAGCAAATAATGCTCATATCCCTTTGCCTAAATGCCATTTCCAAAAGCCCATTCAAAAGAAATCATCAAGTCTGATTCACCCCTTCTAAATGGACCTCCCCCATTGCGGTTTTCAGCCCATTTGATGCGCATTTCAAGCTAGCACAGAAGTTTCCAAGAATCTCATTTCGCTAATCAAGGAGGTTGGGCAAATGATGCCTAAATTCCTTTGTTTAGCCCATCTAGCAATGGGTTGCAATACCATCTCAATATCCAAAATCACCTCGGCCATGAGCAAGGCGTTCTTGGAGAGAGGGGTTGTCACCCCCTTGCACAGGTGACTGGCTGCGCGATTCAGCCTGGTTCTGGCAGCCCTATAAGACCAGAGCGAGCTGCGCCGATTCGACGTCTTGGCCATCACGTTGGCCGAAATCACGTGAGAAAAACCCTTGCTCTACGGACATCGGCTGATAATAGTCAAAAGACATAATATGAGACCCATCCACATCCTCGGATCGGACAACATAATGTTCGTGTCCGGACGGGTGGGTTCGCATGTGATTCATCGTCCCGCGGGTCGTTTGGGCCATAATTGCCCGAATCTCCGTAGGCATGCCTGGGGGATCGAGGTCGTAGGCCGTCGAGTTACGCCGTTTTACGACGTACACTCTCCCTTTTGGTGCCATCTCCGCTTGTGTAGATGAGCAGCGCGCTTTCCCCTCTATCACCACGATAAGGGGAAATGCTGCCGAATTTCCCCCGCGAGGGTCGAGTTGGCGCAAAATTCCTAAAAGAGGTCATTAGCTTCTAATTGAGTTGGCAACGTTGCAAACGAAAGCCAATTCGATGATGTCTATGATTTCAGCCGGGCTGCGCCGATTCGCCTTATCTCGTCAGCTGCGCCGATTCGAGGACGTTTGCGAAGCGCGTTGAGCCATCGAGCTCCGCCGAACGAATAGAACTCCGTTTCAAATGCTCAAGGGACCCAAACGGCAAATTAAAATCGTTTAATGATAAAAAAGAATTGTAAAAGCAAATTGACCTCTTTTCAAACAAAAGGGAAGAAGAAGTAAAAGGCCATTCCATGTTGATTAAGTGACTAAGTTCAACCCTTTTCAAATGACAAAATCACCTCGGGTTTACAAAGGATCGAAGGTCAATCAAACCTTCTTTTAAAAGAGCAAAAGACCGTCTCATATTTTGCAAAAGAACAAAGGACCAATTTGAACTATTTTCGAGCAAATCAAAGGTCACCCCCCCATGTTTTCCAAAAGGGCAAGAGATCAAATCAGACTTTTTCTCAAGTCATAAAAGATTGCATCACCATGCATGAAAGAGTCAAACCAAGCCTTTCTAAACAAGTAAATGATCATCACACGTTTTGCAACAAAAAAAGAAATCAAATTGAAATGATTTACAATAAAAAGACCAAATTGTATCCATTTTCAACAAAAGTCAAAGAGACCACCCTCTTCAAAATTGTCTTTCTCAAATGAATTTAAAAGACCGAATTGACCCTTTTCATGATAAAGAGGACCAATAAATAAATAGACAAAGAGATTGGGTAGCGGGTTGAGTGAAAGGTCTAATGGGTTCGATTAGACGTTCGTCTTGCTCCCTAATATTTCAGTTCAATTATGCTTCGCACCCTTTATCGGATGTCCCGTTTTAAGGTCATGAGGCTTTCTAATCTGGCGATTAATCAAGGGTTTTCTCTTTCTAAAAGAGATGTAATTAACGCCGTTGCGCTTAGGCAACGACGGGATTTTGGTCCAGGACCCGACCACTCACTTTCGTTTGACGAAGTCAAACGGCGCGTACAAAAGACTTTAAGCCCTCTGACTCTCGGAGGCAAACCATTTGGTTGTCACTTCGGTGACTGGCACGCCCGCGCTGCGCAAATTGCCGATTCATCTCACGTCACCATTGCTCGTGTAGCATCCGACGGGACTTGGATTGGCAATACACATGCATCCATGAGAAAATGAGACAACATGATAAATAGAAACTTAAAAGATTTTAATCTTTTAAAAATTCCATTTCCACAGCGTGGCACGCCCGGTGGGACCATACTTCCCTTCATCTCTTCGCCAGAACAGAAAGCCATGTGGCCTTACGCAATTAATACTGATTATCTTTTGAATTGACTAACAGGTACTAATTGACTGATGGCGGGAGTACGTTTTGGGCCTCTCGTAGTTCAAGACCATGCTCGGTATGGGTACCTCGCTGTGCCCACCCGCTTTGGGAGCTTCCCTCATGTTGTGGAGTTCCCCAACTTTCTGGGGGTCGCCTTTGTCGACATCCTCCCCGGAGACCAAAAGGCAAGATGAGCTGAAGCCAATCATGGAGTTGAGCTCAAAGGGACCGTGAAAGAGCTAAGCTGCCACGTGCACCACGTGGAGCGCGGCAACACAACAACAAACTCAAGGGGAAAGAGGCCTGCAACCAACAGATCACTGAAGCTGAAAATATCGTCACCCGCCGAGCGCGTGTATCTGCTTCAGGCAAAACTGTGCGGATCGAGACCTGAGAATCCATCTGCAAGAGAAGAAAACTGAAGCTATAGCCAAGCGGGTCGTGCCGACAGTACCTGTAGGAAACCCCTTCCAAGCTTTGTCGAACAGAGAAGAGATGTACAACATTCAAGGGTAAGCTGCCCCCAAAGCCATCAAATTCAAGCAGGTCTGGCGGCCTAAGAGAATGCAAGAGCCCAGCCGGAGGAGCCTGTATCAAAAAAGAAATTCCCAACAAAGGTAGCTGAGGAAAAGACCCATGGCTATCGCCGGCCGCCCAGAGGCTTCGGGGCTGGGGTTCGTCAAGCGGGGGCATATGCCTATGCCCGCTTTCACAACAAGAGAGCCGAGCTGCGGAGATGTGCTTACCTGCCGCCCATAAGAGAAGACTCCCTTGAGTCAATGATCTCGACCACCTGTGCGCGCCAGGGGGCAACAAGGTCACATATGACCATACCCCTCACCTCATAATACCCTCTGCTGCGTGAAAGGAGGCGAAAAGATCCAAAAGCTCCTCGGACGCCAGCCAGGAGCTTCACCGATGAGAGTGATGTTCCATGTGGACATTGGCATGAGCATACCAAGGGAGCCAAACCCCGGGTATCGGTTTTCAAAAGATTATGTTTCCCCTCCCATGTCTCTCGGAGGGCTGAAAGAGACCAGAATGGAAACATCATGGTGTTTGCATGCCACATGGCCGGTATATGGGGCCGATATGGGGCACTGCCAGCCAATGATGAGAGTTAGCCGAATTGGCAGAGAGGCCTGTGCCATCACCAGGAGAAGAGCAGCGGCAGCAGCATTGGCGGCCGCGTATGGGTTGAAGATCTGCCAACTACACAAATGATAGCGGTCAGTGCCAATGTGGTCCCCCGCCCAGGCAGGGCGGCAATGATGATGTTCCTCCACCACCGCCACCACCAGGAGCAGTTGCTGGGGGCACCTCACAACAGATCCCTCTGCTGCACCCATAGATCCATCCATCATGGAATTGTTGCAGCAATATCAAGCCGAGATCGCAGACCTCAAGCGCCAGATCAAAGGCAAAGAGACTGAGGGACATGCATCCCGGGCAATGGAGGGCTCAGGAGAGACTCCCCAAGGACCATAGGGTCAATTGAAGCTTTGGCCCAGCGTACTGTTGTACGGGCAACAATGAACAACCACAACAGTCCCCTGTGGCTACGGCTCAACAGCCACGCTCACAGGCTCAACACCAGCTGTTGCAGCCGCAGTCCTTCCACAGCAGCAACAACCATACCAGTCGCATCAAGCTTATCCTGCGCAACAGCAGTCATTGCCGGCTCACGATCCTGAGCAGCAATTTGACAATCAAGAGCCACCCCCGGTGCCACCAGTGGCTACTATCAATACCCCGAGCAATCAGCCGGCCCACTTCTACCCTCAGCAAGTGGATCCAGCCACTATCAACAAGCTCATGGTGGAGCAGCTAATTGACATGAAGCTCGCTGAACGGGTGGACGGAGAACAGATGGCTTTTGATGCATATAGGGTACCTTACCCTGCATACCACGCCGTGAAGAGATTGCCTCCGGGTGTCACCAAGCCCCCGAAGTTCGACAAGTTCAATGGACGAGGATCTCCAAAAGAACACATTGCTTATTACATCAATGTGATGGGATTTGGCGACCGATGAGTCGTACTTGCTAAAGTTCTTCGGCTCCTCCCTAACTAGCCTGGCTTCGAATGGTATTCCAATCTCCCGGCAGGGTCCTATCCGGACTGGACCGATATGCAAAAGAAATTTAGGGAGATTCTATATTGCTGAGAGGGAGGTGACAGTCGCCGAGCTCTACGCAACCAGGCAAAAGAATGATGAGTCCGCACTGGACTATATCCAGAGGTGGAGGAACCTCAGCATGAGGTGCAAGCGTCCCCCTCACCAAGAAGATGCGGTCCAGATCTGCAAAAAAATCTGAAAAGAGAGCTACTTGAAAGAATGATCGGAGTAGAGATCCGGTCATTTAACAGGCTGAACAATGTGGTGGCGGAAATAGAGGCCTTCTTGGTCAAGTACTGTGACGGAACGCCTCGGCCAAGCCCGTTAAACCGATGACGCACTTGATCCGAGTCCGCCTCCCGCGAACGGGCCGAAGCCTCGCAAGGGATACCAAACCACAGTCCGTGTAACATAAGGAACACACCACATTTCATATATAATTTTTTCACAATTTACATAGCCATATTCCATTTAAACTGTAAAGGTGTACAAAAGCCTGGGGCATACCCCGAGGTACAACAAAAGAAAGTAAACAACTACAAACTACAAGGCTACACTGCTGAGTACTACTCCGCTAGAGGTACTGACCCTGCTCCGCTACGACGCGGCCCAGACTGGACGTCGGACGGGAAACGTCCTCCTCGCCCTCACCTGTGGGGGTAGGGGTGAGCCTCTCTAGTCACTGCTCAGTAGGGAACTCCCCCAAAGCCGAACAAACCACAAACCACAGGTACAAAACAGTAAACAGTACCAAAAACATATAAAACAACTAAGCAGGTAAGTAAAGCTGTAAAAGTACTCACCGTCTGTCGACTACAAGAAACAACTGTAGTAACTAAACCAACCCAAACAGGTGTACAAGCCAAGTAGAGACAGCCAACACGAGCCACGTAACTGGTTCGCGACACCAGAACTGACTCGGACAACTAACACAGGTCCACCTCTCAGTCTCGCAGCCACGGACGAAAGGTCCAGCTGCCGCTCCACGTAAAAAGGTCAAACAACTGTGGAGACCACTAAAACACCACAACCTGCAGACCACACGGTCACAGCCCATGCTTGGCACCTCCAGAGACCCTGGCTTGGGCTCGCTAGAGTGAGGCACTGGAAAAGGACTAGCTGGGGTCCAGTACGTCTACTGGTGTCCGTACCCCCAACTACGAGCGCGCTACAAGTGACTAAAAACAACCACAACTGTCACTGTCCCACTGTCGTCTTTCCCTCAGCCGGACGTACAACTCTAACACAAGAGTGAGGGTGTCCAGGTCAGACGACACAGACCTCGACGGTACAACACAAGTACCGGGACAAAGCCCCGAGCTAACAGCCTGGCTCACAAAGAACCTGGGGCACCCAACTGGAGAGGTAACCACGGTAGGCGTCGTACTACTCGCCACGTACACAAAACCACGTGCACGTCACACACAAACCACGTGAAACCTTACGTAAACCACAAGTGACCACTGGTCCACTACACGTGAACCTAACTGCCTCGCGTACACAACGCGCAGTCACCGAAGTAAACAACTAACAGCATACCTTGTATGCTAAACACGAGAACCATGTGCACTTAGTGCACCTCGTATAATTCCACGCATGCATTATCGATAAAACACCATAAATAGCCATTTCTGTTCATGTAGGAGTAGGCGGCCACATCGATTGCCGCTTATAGGAAGTAGACGGCAAGATCCATGGCCGTCAACCTCATGGCTGAAGAGCTTGGCGGCAAACGATGTTGACGCCAAGTTCTCCGGCCTTAAACCCTGCAGAAACCCTAATCCGGTCCTACGGGTTTTCCACTCATTCTTATTACAGAAAAAAACATGTAAATGCTATTCCTCTAGCATGTTAGAACCCATACAACCCAATTATGCATGCTTTACATATTAAACACACAAACCACCCATTATTCCCATTTGGTGCAACTTATCCATACATGCATTATCATTTAATTCGGTGGTTATGATTGTTTTAATGTTTCTACGAAACTACCAGGGTTCGTCCCCTACCTCAGAACGCGTTAGAATCTCCTGCAATCCCCCGGTTCACGCCGAGCCCTCCGCGAGCTCCTACGCGAATTGCACCACGCCGCGACGTTTCCTTGCGCAATTCGGCGACGCCGCGCGTCCCACGATCGACCAGCCACTCCTCGATACCTGCTAGAACCTTCAGAAACACCAGGGAGCGAAGCTGGGGCAAGAGGGAAAGAGGGTGAGCTGAGAGAGCTGCCCTCGGGTGAACATATAACCTGCTGAACTGACAGGTTGGCGTCAACCCCCTTGTCGCCCACATGCACCGCCAGACTAAACGTCCACAAAAGCTGCCGCAAGTTCAAGAAATCAACGTCCATAACATGGACGCCACAGTCAACGACCACCCCTTGGACGCCAACTCAGACAGAACAGCAGCAGGTCCTATTCCAATTCAGGACCTACCCTGCTCTTCACCTGCTCAAGCCACGCAATCACACCATGCATTCCACACACCCAACTCACACTGGCCTCACAACGGCCGCCACAACCACAATGCACATGATCCGCATGGATCCGAAAAGCACGCGACGTTCATTACTATCATCTAAAAAGAAAATTTCGACCTCAAAATTTAAACACACACAAAGTCAAACGACTTAAACATACACAATTTTACAAGCACTATCATCTAAAAAGAAATACACAAACTTATACAAACAGATAGGGATACCCTTTATCCATTTCAGCGGCCACTCCCAGGTATCCTCACCGCCCACCTATTTTCCCATCTTACTTTAACCAACTCCATTTCCTTATTTCTTAACTTCTTTATCTTTCGATCTGTGATCTGCACCAGATACTCTGGCATAGTCATGTCCGGCCTCAGGTCACCACCTTGATATCTAATTATCTGAGCTGGATCTTCAATACATTTTCTTAACATGGAGACATGGAAAATATCATGCACATCTGCAAAATCAGCTGGCAAATCCAGTCTATAGCTGTTTCCCCACATTTCTTTCAATCTTGGAAAGGTCCCACATATCTTGGACTCAGCTTTCCAGATTTACCGAACCTCATAATTCCTTTACTTGGAGAAACTCTCAGAAAAACAAAATCTCTCACCTCAAACTGAAGTGGTCTCCTCTGCACATCTGCATAACTTTTCTGCCTACTTTGAGCTGTCTGCAATTTTTCTTTAATAAGCTTCACTACTTCAGTGGTTTGCTGAATCAATTCAGGACCCACTAATTGCCTTTCTCCCACTTCATGCCAGTTCAATGGAGTTCTACATGGCCTTCCATACAAAGCTTCATACGGTGCCATTCCAAGACTAGTATGATAACTATTTTTGTAGGCAAACTCAACCATTCCCAATGATGCTCCCAACTGCCTTCCCAACTAAGCAACAGGCTCGCAACATATCTTCAATTGTCTGAATGGCCTCTCTGTTTGACCATCTGTCTGGGGATGATATAGCGGAGCTATATCTTATTCAGACCAATTACTTCTGCAAACTTCTCCAAAAACCAGAAGTAAATCTTGGATCTCTATCTGATACAATAGTCTTCGGAATACCATGCAGTGGAACAATTCTTTCAACATAAATATTTGCCAATCTGTCCACTGTCCAAGACATACTTACTGCCACTAATCTGCAACTTTGGTCAATCTGTCAACACACCCATATTCCATTATGCCCAGAACTTGTCCTTGGTAAAACTGCCCACAAATCCATTGCAATATCATCCCACTTCCACTGTGGAATGGTAACGGTTGCAACAGACCTCCCGGTTCTGATGCTCTGCTTTAATTTGCTGACAGATAGCACACCTTGCCACAAATTCTGCTATTTCTTTCTTCATATGAGGCCACCAAAAATGCTTTTTCAAATCATGGTACATTTTAGTACTACCCGGATGAATAGTGTACCTTGATTTATGAGCCTCTTCTAGAACTCGCTGCTTCACCTCTCTCTCTGCAGGAACAAACAACCTGCCCCTAAGCCTGACCACACAATTATCATCAGAGACTCCTTCCATTTTCACAATTTCAGGTAACCTGCATCTACTCTTTGAGCCTCAATAATCTGCCAATATAAAGACGGCTCTACAACACTAGCAGCTAGAATTGCCCGACGCTGACTGCTGGGCACATACAAAGAATTCTCTGCTACCTCTTCATACAACTTCCATTCTTTAATCATCATCAAATTCATATATGCCTTTCTGCTCAAGGCATCAGCTACAACATTGGCCTTACCCGGATGGTAAGCCAAATTAAAATCATAATCCTTCAGATACTCAACCCATCTGCGCTGGCGAAGATTCAAATCTTTCTGCGAGAAGATATACTTCAAGCTTTTATGATCTGTAAAAATTTCAAATCTTTCGCCATATAGATAATGCCTCCACATTTTTAAAGCAAATACAACTGCTGCCAACTCCAAATCATGAGTAGGGTAATTCTCTTCTGCTGGCTTCAATTGCCTGGACGCATAGGCTATCACTTTACCATGCTGCATAAGCACTGCTCCAAGACCTCTCCTTGAAGCATCAGTATACAGCACAAAACCACCACTCCCTGTCGGCAATGTCAATATAGGTGCTGATGTAAGTCTTTTCTTCAATTCCATAAAACTTCTTTGACATTCACCGGACCACACAAAAGGCACACCCTTTCTGGTCATCTAGTCAATTTGCTGCGATCTTAGAAAAATCTTGAATGAAGCACCTATAATAACCTGCCAACCCCAGAAAACTTCTAATCTCGGTTATTGACTTAGGCACTTCCCACCTCGACACAGCTTCCACTTTACTTGGGTCTACAGCTACTCCTTTGGCAGAATAACATGACCCAAAAACTGAATTTCCTTTACCAAATTCACACTTACTGAATTTAGCAAACTTTATTATCTTAGCAACTGCAAGTAACCTCAAATGAGCTGCATGCTCCTTCTCAGATGCTGAATAAATTAGAATATCATCAATAAAGACCACAATAAATTGATCTAAATATGGATGAAATATTCTATTCATCAGATCCATAAAATCTGCAGGAGCATTAGTCAACCCAAAAGGCATTACCACAACACATAGTGACCATATCTGGTTCTGAATGCTGTTTTATCTATATCTTCTTCTCTGATTCTCAGCTGATGGTACCCGGACCTCAAATCAATTTTGGAAAACACTTTTGCTGATTGCAACTGATCAAATAAATCATCTATTCTTGGCAACGGGTACTTATTCTTGATGGTCACATCATTCAACTTTTTATAATCTATACACATCCGGAAACTTCCATCTTTCTTTTTCACAAATAAAATCGGCGCTCCCCACGGGGAATGACTCGTTCTAATAAAACCTTTCTGCAATAATTCCTCTAACTGCTTTTTCAACTCCTTGAGTTCTGCTGGTGCCATCCGATATGGGGCTTTAGAATCGGCATGGTACCTGGCAGCAACTCAATAGAAAAGTCCACCTCTCTGTGTGGAGCTACACCAGGCAAATCTTCCGGAAAGACATCAGCAAATTCCCTAACCACGGAAACTGCTTCCATTGGCTGATTGGCTTCTACCAAACTTACTGAGGCTAAATAGGCCACACCCCTCATTTATCAACTTTCTAGCTTTAATTGCAGAAATTAGAAACTTTGAGGTATAAAAAGGCATACCTTGATATTCAAACTCTTACCATTAGGATGATAAAACCTGATCCTTTTCTTTCTACAATCTAGCATTGCTCCATACATCTCTAGCCAGTCCATACCCAGAATAATATCATAATCTGACATTTGCAGGGCATACAACCGACCCGGCATTTGGTTCCCTTCAATCATAACAGAGCTTCATCTATGTAGCTCGAAGTGAGTAAGAACTCACCTGAAGGAACCTCTACCACTATTCAAAGACTTCTCTTCTAATGGATGAGCTATGCAATCCAGAAATTCTTCGGAAATAAAAGAATGAGAGGCACCCGAATCAAATAAGACTCTTGCTGAATATTCATAAAGAGGTAAAATACCTTCTATCATATTTGATGCCTCTGCCTGAGCTCGGTGATAGCCATAACCCGCCTCTCCCCTGCTGCTGCGGTGCTCCTCTGCCACGACCTGCCTGTGGCTGCTGAAACTGCTGAGGCTGCTGCTGCTGCACACCTCTGCCATACCCCTACTCTCTTGCATACGGACAATTGCGGATCAAATGTCCCGGCTGATTACAATTATAACATCGGTATCCTGGAGGAACTATAGGCTGCTGGCTGTACTCTGCTGAGACTCCTCCACCTCAGGCCTACCACGGCCTTGCTGATACTGCGGACGACCTCCCCATCCTTTTCCTTTTCCTTTAAGTGCTTGCTTTAATTTCTGTCCCCACTTCCCAAAGCCCGATGAAGAAGGTCCTGCTGGTGCCTTGCCCTTGCTTGCACCCACTGACTGCTGCGGTAACCGGAAACTACTAGAACCTGACTCACTTGCCTGACGAGTCGGATAGACCTCTCTAAAATAGCTGCCCTTTGCGCTGCCTCTTCCACTGTCTTGCACATGAGAGGAACTATCGCATTCTGCAATTCCACTCTCAATCCTCTAATAAAATACTCAACAATCATGTTATTATTAGAAACAACATAAGGTGCATAACGGCTGAGTGCCATAAAATCATCTGATACTCTAGAACCGAAGAGTTACCTTGCTGAAGAGTCCGAAATTGCTCTCTTTTTACCTGTTGTACTTGGATCGGAAAGAATGTATCATTAAATACCTCGAGAAACTCCGACCAAGTGATAGCTTCTTCTCTTTTACCTGCGAAGGTGGTCTGCATCTTCAATCGCCACCATTCTAAAGCAAAACCTCTCAACTGATAAGCAGCCAATACAACTTTGTCTGCTTCAGGACACGCATAGTCGCAAAAACCTCTCAATTTCATGAATCCAGTGCTCAGCTGTATCTGGATTCGGCCCTCCTGAGTAAGTAGACGGCTGCAATCTCAGAAATTTCTCCACCTGTATCACTGGTTCTTCAACTAATTGCACTGGCGTGGTGGTAGCACAGGTGCTACAAAAGGTACCTCCACCCTCGGCGGAACTGGAGCAACATGTACTGCCTCCTTCCCCAGGTGGCACTGCAACTGGTGGTATAGGCGCCTGCTGATCCATTCTCGCTCGAATATCCGTGAGGCTCTCCCAGATTCTCTCAATCATACGCTGGGTGCTTTCCTCCGGATCATCTCCTCCACCACCCCAATCTCTCCTATCAGCCATTCCAGAAATTCTACATACACAAAACACCAGGCAAAAATCAAAACCACAGATTATCGAAAATCAGGTCTCTACCAGCAGTGTATAATGACCAAAATAAGGCTATGTATTCTTCCAATTCCCTTATATTAACACGGACCTTGCTCTGATACCAACTGTGACGGAACGCCTCGGCCAAGCCCGTTAAACCGATGACGCACTTGATCCGAGTCCGCCTCCCGCGAACGGGCCGAAGCCTCGCAAGGGATACCAAACCACAGTCCGTGTAAACATAAAGGAACACACCACATTTCATATATAATTTTTTTCACAATTTACATAGCCATATTCCATTTAAACTGTAAAGGTGTACAAAAGCCTGGGGCATACCCCGAGGTACAACAAAAGAAAGTAAACAACTACAAAGCTACAAGGCTACACTGCTGAGTACTACTCCGCTGGAGGTACTGACCCTGCTCTGCTACGACGCGGCCCAGAACTGGACGTCGGACGGGAAACGTCCTCCTCGCCCTCACTTGTGGGGGTAGGGGTGAGCCTCTCTAGTCACTGGCTCAGTAGGGAACTCCCCCAAAGCCGAACAAACCAAAACCACAGGTACAAAACAGTAAACAGTACCAACAACATATAAAACACTAAGCAGGTAAGTAAAGCTGTAAAAGTACTCACCGTCTGTCGACTACAAGAAACAACTGTAGTAACTAAACGGCAAACCCAAACAGGTGTACAAGCCAAAGTAGAGACAGCCAACACGAGCCACGTAAACTGGTTCGCGACACCAGAAACTGACTCGGACAACTAACACAGGTCCACCTCTCAGTCTCGCAGCCACGGACGAAAGGTCAGCTGCCGCTCCACGTAAAAAGGTCAAACAACTGTGGAGACCAACTAAAACACCACAACCTGCAGACCACACGGTCACAGGCCATGCCTGGCACCTCCAGAGACCCTGGCCTGGGCTCGCTAGAGTGAGGCACTGGAAAAGGACTAGTTGGGGTCCAGTACGTCTACTGGTGTCCGTACCCCCAACTACGAGCGCGCTACAAGTGACTAAAAACAACCACAACTGTCACTGTCCCACTGTCGTCTTTCCCTCAGCCGGACGTACAACTCTAACACAAGAGTGAGGGTGTCCAGGTCAGACGACACAGACCTCGACGGTACAACACAAGTACCGGACAAAGCCCCGAGCTAACAGCCTGGCTTACAAAGAACCTGGGGCACCCAACTGGAGAGGTAACCACGGTAGGCGTCGTACTACTCGCCACGTACACAAAACCACGTGCACGTCACACACAAACCACGTGAAACCTTACGTAAACCACAAGTGACCACTGGTCCACTACACGTGAACCTAACTGTCTCGCGTACACAACGCGCAGTCACCGAAGTAAACAACTAACAGCATACCTGTATGCTAAACAGAGAACCATGTGCACTTAGTGCACCTCGTATAATTCCCGCATGCATTATCGATAAAACACCATAAATAGCCATTTCTGTTCATGTAGGAGTAGGCGGCCACATCGATTGCCGCTTATAGGAAGTAGACGGCAAGATCCATGGCCGTCAACCTCATGGCTGAAGAGCTTGGCGGCAAACGATATTGACGCCAAGTTCCGGCCTTAAACCCTGCAGAAACCCTAATCCGGTCCTACGGGTTTTCCACTCATTCTTATTACAGAAAAAAACATGTAAATGCTATTCCTCTAGCATGTTAGAACCCAATACAACCCAATTATACATGCTTTACACATTAAACTACACAAAACCACCCATTATTCCCATTTGGTGCAACTTTATCCATACATGCATTATCACGTTAATTCCGGTGGTTATGATGTGTTTTAATGTTCTATGGACTACCAGGGTTCGTCCCCTACTCAGAACGCGTTAGAATCTCCTGCAATCCCCCGGTTCACGCCGAGCCCTCCGCGAGCTCCTACGCGAATTGCACCACGCCGCGACGTTTCCTTGCGCAATTCGGCGACGCCGCGCGTCCCCGACTCGACCAGCCACTCCTCGATACCTGCTAGAACCTTCAGAAAAACCAGGGGCGCGAAGCTGGGGCAAGAGGGAAAGAGGGTGAGCTGAGAGAGTGCCTCGGGGTGAACATATAACCTGCTGAACTGATGGTTGGCGTCACCCCTTGTCGCCCACATGCACCGCCAGACTAAACGTCCACAAAAGCTGCCGTCAAGTTCAAGAAATCAACGTCCATAAACATGGACGCCAACAGTCAACGACCACCCCTTGGACGCCAACTCAGACAGAATAGCAGAGGTCCTATTCCAATTCAGGACCTACTGCTCTTCACCTGCTCAAGCCACGCAATCACACATGCATTCCACAACCAACTCACACTGGCCTCACAACGGCCGCCCAAACACAATGCACATGATCCGCATGGATCCGAAAAGCACACGACGTTACAAGTACCCACCAACTCATTCGCCAACCAAAAGGCCAAGCCGGCCGATAAGAAGCCTGCCGGGAAGGAGGTCCATGCAGTGGACCTTAAAACATTTGAAAAGCAAAGAGATGAAGGCGAGGCGGCAGCCGGAACCTCCAGTAAAAAAACTGAAGCAAAGAGAAAGGTCATCCCTTTCCAGACAAAATGAGGAAGTTGTACTCCTTCCCCAAGGAAAAGACCAAAACGTTGTTTGACTGGGGTCTTAAATACAACAAGATTACCCTGCCAACACCAAAGAGGCCCGATCAAGCGTCGAAGAAGGATGATCCCCGATATTGTCTGTACCATCAGATCTTGGGGCACCCTCTAGAAGACTGCTACGTGTTCAAAGACATCATGGAGTCTTTGATCAAGAAAGGAGAATTGCAGATGGGGGACTACAAAGTTGATCCGCCCCAGCCGCATGAGTTGCCTGCTCGGCAAGCGGCAGCTAACATGATCTCCATATATCAACAACTGCCGGAAGAGATCTCGAGGCTAGCACGGAGAAAACCTATGAAAGTCTTATCCTCACCCAATCAGGGAGCATGAGGAGTGGTGGCAGAAAGTGCCCACCAAGACAAGAAAGAAGAGACCCGAGGAAGCCAGCTCCGAAAATGCACATTCGGGGAGTAACACCCCAGCCAACTGTGCCAACTGTCGCTCCAGTATGGCACCCAATAGAGCCCCGTATAGTCATCCAGAGGAGTCCCGACAATAGAAGGCGTCAAACACCTCTCCCATTATACAGAGGGGGCAGCCCTTCACTTGAGCGCTTACAAGCGCTAATTGATGAATTGGATGAATATGAACAGCCGGACAGACACCCTGTCCGACTGCAAGAGTATGTGCCGTGGGAGGAGCTCGAGAAGTTGACTTTGGAGGCACCCACCGAGCAAGAGACCCCTCAACCTCAAGAAGATTTATTCTGGGGGCAAGAGCCGTTAAAGCAAAAGAAGAAGAAGAAAAGGTCAAAGAAAAAGAAAGTGGTGGCAACCCTCTCATGCAACACTATCTCCTCCCTGCTAAGCTTGGGGGAGCACTATGAAGAAGAGGAATTCTACCCCTCCCGAATGATGTCAATCAGGTCGGGGCTTCGGGTCAGGAATTCACAACAAGGTCTGGAAGAAAATGGGAACGCCTCCCTCCAGCAAACCAAAACATCATCTTCCGGGGGAACCCTCTATGAGATACCAGAACCTGAGGTTCGAGGGGCACAAGTTCCACCACCTCGGGGCTCTATGTCAGTGAAGAGACTGGGGGCACGGTCCCGTCTTTCGCTGAATTCCTGGCAGCAGAAGAGAAGGCAAAAGCATTGCCCAAACCCTTGATAGCACAAAAGAAGCTCGATAACGAGAGTGATGGGCGGTCAGCAGACCCCAGGTCAAGAATAGTGGAAATGACAAAGGAAAATCAAAGTTAGATGATGTCGGGGCGGAAGACCGAATCATCAAACTGCTAAAGAAGATCCCCACACGGTTCAGTGTTTGGGAAATCTTGTCGTTAAGCGAAGAGACCAGGAAGGCGTTGATCACAGCCCTACAAACTCCAGCACAATATGAGACCTGCCTAGCAGAGGTACAAGAAGAGGCTGCCGTGGCTGATGCAACATCCATCACATTTGCCCGGAGGACATGCTCCTCCCCATGGCAACTCACAACAGACCACTCTACATGAGGGGGCAGTTGAATGGATTACCCTGAATAGAATTCTGGTAGATCCCGGGGCAGCGGTCAATATTTTGCCGTACAAGATCTACCAAAAGTATCACTTCAACGTGCACCTCACCTCCGTGCATGATGTCAGAATAGGGTTTCAACCAGAAGTTTGAAGTGCCACTAGGGGTCGTGGAGCTTGACTTGGTTCTGGGGGACTTCAGAACAAAGGTCCAGTTCCACGTGATCAACGCAAGCACGTCTTACAAAGCTCTGCTGGGTCGGCCTTGGCTCCATCAAAATGGAGTCATCCCATCAACCTTGCATCAGTGCATCAAATATGTAAAAGAAGGGTAGGAGCAGAGGGTCTTTGCCGACGCCCACCCATTTGAGGTATATGAGTGTCACCTCCTTGATGCCGATCTGTATCAGGAACAGTCGAAAAGTCAAATCCCTGAGAAGAGCAAAGAGAAAGAGAGTATCATCTCCTGTGAGTGGTTTCCACCGAACACTCAGAAAGTCAAGGCCCTCAAGGGGGTAAAGCAAAAGAAGTCACCCTGATGATGAGTGGTTCCCACCACCGCCGCCAGGAATCACTGGTAAGCAGCATACATCAACAGAAGAGTGGAGGTGCAGTTATGTGACGCCTCAGATTGCAGGCGTGATTCTACTCCACAAATAAATGAAAAGGATTCAGAATTCATTCTGGTCCCAGAGGGCCTCACCAAACCGGCCGCTGAAATAGATTGTCAAATAGTAAGAGCATTGAAGACCATGGTGATAGCTCACCCAGGAGGTTGCTTCACAGTCTTCTACGCGGCTGAAGAACAACCGATGAGGAGGGATGATGATTGCAAAATCCCTGAAGAGACTGGAGATCCCTTGGTTCCGATCATAGGATCCCAGAAATGTCCAATACAGTCACTAGACTGGCCAGAAGTCAACAAATCCCTCTTCGACAACAGCTTAGTCAGAGGGAGATGTTCAGAAAGCTATGGTACCCGCCGAACATGGACAGGGACCTGTTGAAAATCACCCAGCACCCAGGGCTCGGCTGGTCACTGGGAGAAAGCTATACCGTTGGCATGATCAGCATAGCCAACAAACAGAAAAGAACCTTTGGGTAGTTTATGATGACTACCCTGAAGAAAGAAGCATGGCGGAAATGGCTACAAATGCAAGTGACAAACCTCCCCAGGGGGCAGCAGCGTTCCCCACCTGCACTCCCGTGGAGTCTTGCTACCCAAGTACTCCTGACAGCTAGGAAAATAGACACAATGGAGCAACGCTGTTAGGCTCTACAGGCTCAGAAGAGATAAGGGAGCAGGAAGCAATAACAGATGTTCCTTCAAATCCAGGTCGAGGGGTCCGGCAAACCAAAGAACTCGAAAAATATGATGACTGAGGCTCAGCAAAGAGAATGTGTGGAGGTGCTGGAGGAGCAGAAGCAGATGAAGAGGGCTTTGTAGACCTCCAGCCAGCACCAGAAGAGCTTGAAGATGGTGGCCATGCCACGGTGGATGAGCTAGTGGAAGTAAACCTCGGCACGGAAAGTGACTACCGGCCAACCTTCCTAAGTGCCCTCATCCCAGAGGAAGAGAAGCAGCGATATATCATGCTGTTAAAAGAGTTCCGGGACTGCTTTGCCTGGAATTACAAGGAGATGCCGGGACTCAGCCCCGATGTGGCACAGCACATCCTGGCAATTGACCCGAAAATAGAACCGGTCAAACAAGCTCCAAGGAGAATGAGGCCGGAATTGATCAGCAAAGTGTGTGCCGAAGTGGACAAATTGATAGGCGTGGACTTCGTTGGAGAGAACCAGTATACAACCTGGTTAGCAAACATCGTCCCTGTCAAAAAGAAGAATGGACAGATCTGGATCTGCGTAGATTTCAGAGATCTGAACAAGGCATGCCCAAAAGATGATTTTCCGGTGCCGATCACTGAAGTGATGATAGATGCGACCACCGGACATGAGGCCTTGTCATTCATGGACGGGTCGTCTGGCTACAACCAGATATGGATAGCTGAACAAGACAGGGTGCATACCACCTTCAGGTCACCCAAAGGGATCTTTCACTACAAGAGAATGCCCTTCGGCCTCAGAAATGCTGGGGCAACCTACCAAAGAGCCATGACAAAAATCTTCGATGAGCTACTCTATAAAAAAGTGGAGTGCTACATTGACGACCTGGTGGTCAAAACCAAAAAAAGAGAAGATCATTTGGCCGATCTCAGAGCTGTTTTTGAAAGGCTGAGACGGTATGAGCTGAAAATGAACCCGATGAAGTGTGCCTTCGGGGTATCCAGCGGCAAATTCCTGGGCTTCATCGTCCGATACAGGGGAATAGAAATAGACCCTGTCAAAATCAAAGCCATCCAAGAGTTGCCACCACCAAAGAATCTGACCGAGCTCAGGTCATTGCAGGGACGGCTGGCCTACATTCGTAGGTTCGTCTCAAACTTGTCGGGACGATGTCATCCCTTTCACAAATTGATGGGGAAAAGATGTTCCTTTCCAATGGAACCAGGAGTGTCAGCACGCCCTGGATCAACTAAAAATGTACCTGAATACTCCACCAGTGTTGGGTGCTCCAGTAAAAGGCCGTCCTTCATCCTGTATATAGCAACTACAGAACACTCCTGGGTGCTATGCTGGCACAAGAGAATGATGAGGGAAAAGAGCAAGCTCTATACTACCTCAGCCGAAGGTTAGTGGGGGCAGAAGAGAGATATTCTCCAATTGAGAGAGTATGCTAGCCTTGGTGTTTGCAGCCAAGAAGATGAGACACTATATGCTGTCGCACGAGGTTAGGTTGATCTCCAGGGCCGACCCCGTCAAATACATACTCTCCCAACCAGCATTGAAGGGAAGAATAGGCAAATGGGCTGTCATCTTGATGGAATTTGACATCAAATACATCCCTCAAAAGGCAATCAAAGGGCAGGCGGTAGCTGACTTCTTTGCAGCTCATCCCGTACCAGAAAATTCTCCGCTCATCACAGAGCTACCGGAGGATGAGACCCTCGAAGTAAACCAATTGCAAACAGCCACCTGGCAACTTTACTTCGATGGAGCATCCAGAATAGAACTGACTGCATATGGCAGCGCCCGGGTCCGAGCAGGGGCAGGTATCGTCTTGAAGTCGCCTGAAGGGGAAGTCACGCACACCTCATGCTCAATTAACAAGCCATGCACTAATAACGAGGCTGAATATGAGGCCTTGATTATCGGCTTGCAAGTGGCCCTCTTCATGAATATAAAGGTGCTGCAAGTCTTCGGCGACTCAATGCTAATCGTCAAACAAGTGCAAGGGGAGTTGATGTCAAAAAGCCAGAGTTGCTGTCATACCACCGAAAGGTGAAAAGACTACTGTCGAAATTCTATCGAACAGAAATAGAGCATGTCGGTAGAAGCAGAAATGCACAAGCTGACGCCCTAGCGAAATTGGCTAGCTCCTTGGCGGTGCCACCAAATGAGAGCTAGAATCATTGTCATGAATCGGCGGCAAGTCCCCAGCATGATAGAAGAAGAGTTGAAAATGAAGAGAGCGGCCAAGAAGAAGTAGCCGCAGCTGAAGAGATCACGCAAAAAGACTGGAGAGAACCCTTGCTGCAATGGTTCGAACACCAGCGATTGCCCTCGCAAAGAGAAGAAAGATCAAGTTGGTCCGAATAAAGGACTCGTATGAATTAAGAGGCGGAGTCTGTTCAGAATCATGGCGGACTCCAAGAAAAAGATCTTGCTAAGGTGCCTGTCACCTGAAGAGGCCGGGAAGGTCATGAAAGAGGTGCACGCCGGGACCGCTGGCGCCCATCAGGCGGGCCAAAGATGAAAATAGAAATCAAGAAGCTCGGCTATTACTGGCCAACCATGTTTGAAGACTGTGGCAATTTTGCCAAGTCATGTCAAAGTGTCAAGAGCATGCGGTCATCCCAAGGAGGCCTCCCATACATCTGCATCCGACCATTCCAAGTTGGCCGTTTGCGCAATGGGGAACAGACGTGGTAGGCCCACTGCCACCTTCTTCATCGGGGTGTAAATACATCCTGGCTATCACCGATTACTTCTCAAGGTGGGCCGAAGCCGTGGCATTAAGAGAAGTGACAGGGGAGTTGGTGGCACGCTTCATTCAGCGCAACATCATCTTCAGATTCGGCAGTCCAGACCGGATCATATCAGACAATGGGACACACTTCAAGAACCAGAAGGTGTTCAGAATGGCCGCAAAATACAGAATAGATTGGAGGACTTCCACTCTCTACAATCCGCAAGCCAACGGCCTGACGGAAGCTTTTAACAAGACACTGTGCACACTATTGTCCAAGACGGTCAGTGCCAACAAAAGAGACTGGGAGGACCGGATGTATGAAGCCTTATGGGCCTACCGGACCGTCTACAAAACACCAACGGGCTGCTCACCTTTCTCCCTGGTGTACGGTTCAGAAGCCGTGGTCCCGGTAGAATTGGAAGTGCCATCCCTCAGGGTAGCCATCCAGCATGGGCTAGCTCCTGAGAATCAGACCAATATCGAAAGGAGGCTCGAAGAACTTTCTGATTTGGAAGGGAAAAGACTACGAGCTCAACAAAATATCCAAGTCTACCAGGTCCGTATTGCATGCGCCTTCGACAAGCTTGTCAAGGGTCGCGAATTTAAGAGAGGGGACCTGGTGGGTCAAGAAAAGAGAAGTCATGGCCGGCAACCCAAAAGGGAAGTTGAACGTGAATTGGACCGGGCCATACGCTGTGCAAAGAGTCTATGAAGGCGGCGCCTATGTCCTGGTCAACCATCGGGGTGAAATACAGTTCCCACCCCTCAACGGAGACACCTGAAGCTGTATCACGTGCCGTCCAGATTTCAGTGGCCAGCACTATGAGCGGCAAGAAGTTGAGCAAGAAATAGACCTGGTCGATTTGTTCGATGAATGAAGGGCTCAGCTGCAAGAACTGTTGCACTTGCAACAGCAGGGAGTTCTACCTCAGTTCTCCCATCATCATAAAAAAAAAACACACAAACAAACAAAACAAAAAAAAAAAACAAAAAAAAAAAAAAACAAACAACAAAAAAATAAAACATTAAGCTCTCAAACCCTCGGGACATTAGTCGCCGATGACGAAGAGCAAAAAAAGAAAATGCAAAAAAAAATGCACATTGCATGGCATGCAAAAAAAAATAGAAGAGGCAGCCATACCGTTAGCCGGACTATGGCTCTGAGGCGACGAATGTCCCAACAAAATTTATGAGACCTTCGTGATTCATGCTGATTCTAGGGGGTGGACAATGAAAAGAGTCCCCCATCTATAATTGGCACCATTCCTTCTAATGAGTTATGTAAGGATAGTTCGAGTTTCCGGCCTTTCCTCGCATGAAAAGATTTCCTAAAAGACAAGAAGTGCATGTTCCCTTGATATATAAAAAAAAAGGAGACATACATATGTATGAAAAGAGTAATAAAAGATTTAAATGAGAACTTTGTGCTTTAGCATGCATAAGCAATTGCTATCCAACTGGCCTAACCCCTACCATCTCTTGTAGGCAGGGAACCTGTACGGTTGGTGCCGAAGTCACGACGAAAGCCGACCACGGCGACGAATCTAAGAGATTGGCGTCATTCAGACGATCAAGTCCCACCGGCAGGCACGTCGAAGCGGCACGAGGCTACATCGGCAATCGGGTCGCAAAGAGGAAAAGCGTCAACAAGCTCGAGCGGCCGACGTTGGCTAAGACGTTGGCAGACTATGCCACCGTCCCCGCCTTATTAAAAAAAAAGAAAAAAGAAGAGGGGGGCTAAAAATAGAGATGCCTCGTCAGACTTGTCCACTGGGCATGGGCAAAAAGGACCAAAACCTGGCTATGGTGAAAACCCGTAAAGGGCGCCATGGGCAAAATCGGGTACTCCGCTGCGTGAAAACCCGAAAGGGCGCGTAGGCAAAAGCAAGAGGAGGTCGAATTGGGTGAAAACCTGAAAGGGCGCCCAACTCGGTAATGAGAAAGTAAAAATAATAATAATAAATAAATAAAGAAGACAGACATCAAATTCCAGCAGATGGAAAAGTCAAATAGAAGGCCGTCGCCCTGACGGTAAAAGTCAAATAGAAGGCCGTCACTCCGACGGTGGAATAGAAGACCGTCAACTTGACGGTAGAATAGAAGGCCGTCACTTCGGTGCTGGAATAGAAGGCCGTCATCTCGACGGTGGAATAGAAGGCCGTCACTCCGGCGGTAGAATAGAAGGCCGTCACTCCGACGGTGGAATAGAAGGCCGTCATTACGGCGGTAGAATAGAAGGGCCGTCATCTCGACGACGGGGAATAGAAGGTCGTCACTCCGGCGGTAGAATAGAAGGCCGTCATCTCGACGGTGGAATAGAAGCCGTCACTCGGGGGTGGAATAGAAGGCCGTCACTCCGGCGGTAGAATAGAAGGCCGTCACTCCGACGGGGATAGAAGGCCGTCATTCCGGCGGGTGGGGGGGAATAGAAGGCCGTCACCCCGACGGTGGAATAGAAGGCCGTCATCTCAACAGGAATAGAAGGCCGTCACTCCGACGGTGAAATAGAAGGTCGTTACTTCTGACAACAAAAGTCCCTGTCGAGTTAACGGCCGATAAACGGCAAAGGATCCCATCACCTCAAAAAAGGAGAGGCTAAAAATAGAGATGTCTCGTTGGACTCACTCGAACCACCTGTCGAGTGAGGGTAAAAAGAACTAAAAACTCGGCCATGGTGAAAACCCGAAAGGGCGCCATGGGCAAAATCAGGTACCCCGCTACACGAAAACCCGAAAGGGCGTGTAGGCAAAAGCAAGAGGGGGTCGGGTTGGGCGAAAACCCGGAAGGGCGCTGAGCTCGATAATGAGAACAAAAAAAGAAAAAAGATGACAAATAAAGATGTGCACACCATGGTAAGGCATCAAGAAGGAACGTCTGTGTCCAAAATAAAATGTCTTGCATTAGTAGTGAAATAGAGCTACATAAGCATAGAGGCAAGGCCTCGGAAATGAAAAGGGGCAATATAAAAAGCATAGAAATGGACGGGCCTGTGCCTCATGGCAAGTCCCGGAATAGTTCTCATCGCGACAAGATACCCACATGAGGGGAGGATATTCTCTTTCAGGCTCGCCTTCCTGGATTGGACCTCCGACAATGTCTGCTTCGCCAAAGTCAACCGGTCTTCATCCACCGCAATGGACAGCTCCTGTTCAACTTTCAAGTCGGCAAGGGTGCCTCGTCTGGCCTTGGCGGCGTGCAATTCAGCTTCCAAAAGATGTATCTTGGAGTCTAAAGCCGTTGACTCCTCATCATATCCTTTGATAAGAGGCCGGCGATGCTCCAAGTCGTCGGCTAATGGGTTCAACACCGCTTTACAGTCCGACTGTTGGATTTCCAAAGCATTCATTTGGTCGGACAATTCACGTTGAAGGTAGTCGCGACGCTTTAAGAGTTTGAGCAACAGAGTGACTCTGTTGGCCCAATCATCCAATGAGCAACCCATGATGACTAGAACCCCTGTCATTTGGTCGGCGGCAGCTTTCACCCTCTCGTAGGGGATGGCAGGGTTCTGGCGCACCAGCGTGCGCAAAGAGGACAACTGTCCTTAGACCATGGCGTCTGAAGAGCAAAAGTCTCGGGATGGTCCAACAGCCGGAACCTGAAATTCTACCTGGGCGTCCACCTCTGCCCATAGGCTGGCGTCCACCACGGTAGAGTATGAGGCGAGCCCCGCTGAAGAGACGTTAAGAGCCCCACTGGAGGTAGCAGGAGTTGCGCGCTCAGAATCAGAAATAGACCTCCTTGCCGGAAATATCCTTGACAAGTTGGGTAGTCGGCACCTAGGGGGTACTCGTGCTGTCACCAGAAGGAGCCAATGGCGGGCTCACTTCGACCTCAGGGGCAGGCTCCTTAGCGCGCCCTGCACTTCGTCAGCTGATAATGGATTTAATGTGGGTGCCCCGATATCTGATAAGCGACGCCAACTGTCGGCGAAGACTCGGGGATGTTGGTGTCTTGGACTCCTCGAAAGCTGCAAAGAGAAAGAGGGAAAATTAGAAACAAACGCCTCAAGCCTCTCGCCAATAGAAGCCTACGCTCTAAGGCATGGGTATAAACACTCACAAGCACATGCTCTGGAGAAATGGCGGCCTCCGGCCTTGAAGTGACCACAGGAGACTTCCCCCCACTGCTGGAGGAATCCCTCAAGAGCGGAGATTCTCTCTCTCTTCCGCACCCTAAAGAGGCTCCCATCATCAGATAGGCTTCCGCTTGACGAGGGGGAGCCATAGACTATCTCGACGTCCGAAGAGTCATCTGAAGAAATGGTGACGGGCTTCTGCAGCTCCTCCAATGCAATGGCTCGACCGCCCTGGCGGATCTTTAGCAAGGCTGCCCTACCCGCGGCTCGCTGACTCATCCTGAGAGGGACGGGGAGTTTCTTCACCCTCCGAGCTACGACTTTCTTGGTCGGACGTTCACCTACGGTCCGAACAACGGGAGAGTCCACAGCCATGCCTGGCATAAGATTGACAAGTAAACATCAAAAGGAAGAGAACCCAAAAGACGCATCTTAGAAGCTGGTATACAAATGAAGCCATGTTGCAATCCTCGCCTGTTGGTAGGGGAGAAGGTGCGTCAGATGGTGCGACGGTTGGCGTCGACTGGCTTTGCTCCACAGCTGGAGTATCAAGTGTTGATGGTATGTCATCTGTGCTCCATCGGCAAAATAGACAAAGTCAGTAGGCAACCTCGGGAGGAGAATAGACATACAAGCAAAGAGACGCCACAAAGCACCTGTACGGGCAGCGTCTTCGCGCTGGTTGCAGAATTCTTCGAACGAGGGAATCGAGGGACCCTCAGTGGAGATTGATGGCGAGGGGGATGCCTCCCTCTTCCTCTTAGAAGCCCTCGGGATCTTGCTATACTGCTGGCTAGGCTCGACTTTTTGGCTGACAACTTCTCGGTCAAAGGCTTATAGAGGATCTTCTCTTCGGAAAAATACGACGGCCTCTTCACTTTCATGATGAGTCCATGATTTCCGCCGCCGGTCCTTTGCGGAAGGGTCTGAAAAGGGGAAAGAGTAGAAGAGAGTTAAGAAGCATGAAGTAATAGGAAAGTAAAAGAAATGCCACAAGCAACATTCTTCTAAGGGAAGTAGACCTGCTATGCCCGTATAAAAGCGACTGAGAGGCCAAAAGGTATATGCGCTCTGCTGGCCCTGGACGCCGCCTCTTGGATCAGCCAGCATACGTCATTTATGTGGCAGCAATCCTCTGCGAAGATGGCCAAGTCCGCCTGACAACGGAGGACAAAAAAATAGTAGAGGCTGAGAGAGTCCATGCCTCAGCATCTGCATACTAAAAGGACACATGAAGCTCATGTGCCAAAATTGACTCATAATCTGCCTCCACGGTCAGGTTGTGGATGTGTAGTAGCAACAAACAGCCAAGAAGTGTAGGCATAGCGGCCCCGACCTGGATCTTCCCGTGCTGATAATGCCCGGTATGGGTATCTTTGTCTACCTCCCCGCGTTGCATACAATAGTAGGAGCTTCCTCCTCAATAGGCCACGGCTGTGCGACGGCCAGCCGATGAGCTGATGTTGCAAAGGTGCTCAAGAGTTGCGGGGAAGGTGTCTTCTTCTGCCTTGGACAAAACCAAAGTGGGAGGAGGATTCTGCTTCTTGGCGGTCTCTCTCGCCTTCAAATATCGATCGACAGCTCTCCGGTCACCAGACTTCAGGCGCAGCAAATGCTCTGAATCAATGTCAAGAACAGGCTGTGGTTGCAGTTGCAGAAGCTTGCGCTCAGCAGCATCCATCCCAGCATCTATCTTGCACTCTCTGTAAAAGTTGGTTCGGGCATTCCACCACTTGATGTATTCAGGTGTAACCTGTGGCGTGCGGCCAGGCATAGGCACTCGGAAGGTGCATGAGTCAAATCGGTGGAAAAAGTCCCACCACTTGCGAGCCTGGTCCAGAAGCTGCCCTCCTCCCACCGCCGGTTAGTCAAATTAAAATTGGCCGATGATGGCGGGATGTGCTGATCATACCCGAAATTTCGGGCGAATCTGAAAGGGTAGTAAGGCTCAAAATAAACGACGCTCCCCCGTCGGAACGTCAGCACGCTGGGCGGATAGATAAAGCCCAATCTCTCAACTCTGGCTCCAGCACGGATCTGGTCAATCTTTGGTGGCTTACCGGGTGCACAAAATCTTCAGTTACATCGTCACGACATTCCCGATAGCGATTGGCTAATGGACTGCTGTGGCTGGCCAGGTGCCAGAAATAGATAGTACCCGGAGAATCGGTCGGGATGCTTGTCAGTTTACCCCGAATCTCAAACAGCTGCTTTGAAAGAGAGTGCGGCTCTACACTGGCAAACTCCAGCATTCTTGGAAACAGCCGAGTCGACTGAAGAGATCTAGGGGCAAACTCTGGGAAAAGACCGCATGCCCAGACACTCAGGAAATGCCAGGGCCCAATTACCCGATGCTGCCTCGGGGCTGAACGGCGACACAGATCGCCAAGAGACGGTAAATCAGACAAAGTGCCGCAGGGCACAAAGACAGCTTGATACCCCAAGCCATTTGACAGGCTGGGTAGATAACATCTGGGCGGAGGAGGGAGTCATCGCCCACTGGCAAAGCAAACGAACAGATCCAATAAGCCAGATACGCTACACAGTGGGTGTGCGGGTCGGCTCCAACAGGGTTCGGACCAGAGAGACGGCCCTTCAGCAGAGAGTCCGGAATGGTCACCTTCTGGAGACCAGGGTTTTTCTTTGCGGCGATCCCGCCGGCACTAACAAAATCCTCATAGCGCCGCTCATGGGAAAAGAAGTAGGCCAACCACATGTGCAGGCTAACCTTGCTCCTCTCCCTCTTGTCTCTGGAGCGGCCGGTACTGCGAGAGCGAGGCTAAGCTGGCGGTAAACTTTCATGAGGTACCTGTACGAGTACCCCATGCAATATTCTTGCCCCCGCCGGTCCTGTCTTTAATGATGTCCGGGAGACATACCTCCTCGTAGGGTTCTCCATCGATCGGCAGGCCGGACAACTGATGCAGACTCCAAAGGTCAAGAGACGTCTCCCCCTCAGCAGTATAGAATGTATTGTACTCGGGACGAAGACCTCTGCGGGCTGCAACAGAGACCTTTGGACAAGTGATACCGATACCGGGCCGCAAAAACACTGTGGTAGACCCCGGCGGTCATCAAAAGAGGTGCATAGTTGTGAAGTACAAAATCAGCTGCTTCCACTACAAAAGTGCGAAAATGATGCATCTGTCGCCCGCAAATCTCCAAACCACCTGCTGCCAACTGGTGCTTGAATCGGATTGCTAGACAGTCCAAAAGAAAAGGCTCATCTCTGTACCCCCACTGTGTTGGGCAGAGGAACAGTCCAAATGACGACCGCTCCTTGTGAACGCGGCCGGATGAGTTGTCCCACCTTGCAGGGACGAAGGTGGGAGCCCGGGTCAACTTGTTGTTCGCTGGGACCAAATCTCCCAGGCCCAGAACTAGAGCACGACACCGCTGCCCACCAATTCGATAAAGAGGTTCGGCACGGGGGACGCAAGCAGCCAAACTGTCCCTTCCAATCAAAATAGTCGCCTCCGCCTCCTGGGTCAGAAAAGAGTCCTTCTTGCCTCCCGGAGCATATGAATGGAGAAACCGCAGTAGATGCTTGTCTTTCGGGTAATCCACCCGGTAGTCCTCATCACGTTCAAAAGTGGGCGGTGTTGCGCCAACATCGAGTCTCGACACGTCCATTGTGTCGGCCTCGTCGTCTGAAGAGTCAGCCAATACAGCAACCATATCGTAGCCGGGAGTCAGGCGTGGAAAATCCGCCCATGAGAGGAGCGGTACGTCTTGCTGAAGACTCTTACCACGAGAAGAGGAGCTGGGAGCCATAGTTCCTACAAAAGAAATTGAAGCCACATTAGCGGGCCACATGAACACTCAAATTTGATAAAATTTCGGCAGCATCTCCCCTTGTCATACGTGCAAGTGGGGGGTTTCAGCGGGTACTCGTCCACGCACTAAGGCGAGACGACCCCAAAACAGAGACATGCAAGCATGCCTAAAAGCTCTCCGGGAACCACTGTTACCCCGAGGACAAGCCGATGGGGAGTGAAGTGGCCCAGTGCCTGGCTGCAGTCAAAAGACCCGCCATTAAAAATATGGTGCGGAAAGAGACGCGGACCAACGGGAGCCCCGCTGATCTAAAATGGGCCCCCGCCAAACGAAGCTGAAAAGTAAATGACCTGGGACCTAACGCGTCCTCACCGTTTCCTAAGGGGCTCCGGGCCCTACTAAAAGCCATCTACGGGCGCTGCTACTCTCTCATGGCGTGCGGGGTAGAAGCCAGCCCTAACTAGACCCGCCATTCGGGGCGGTAACGAGCGGACGAGGACCGCGCTGGTGGAAGCCCCGTCGATTTGAAGTGGGCCCCACGGACAAAAGGGGCGAAACCTCGGACTGGGGATATTCCCCTGCAGTCCCCTAGCGGTTAGCAGCCCTGGGACCTACCCGATCTCCCCTTGCTTTGTTCATAGGGGGGGAGATCCCAACGGACCCGGACACACATGCAGGCGTTCGGTACAAAAGGCCCCCATGGCCCAGGCACATTCCCTCTGCCTTCCCAAACCCCCAGGCGCCCCTCGGCCCTGTTTACCCATGCAACCAAAAAAACACACACAAAAAAAACACAGGGGCATGCAAGCCCGCCAAGCTCCCTGTCTTCCTGGTCCCCGACCATGGAAGCCCTCGGTGCTGCCAAAACAACCTCCGGCGCCGCCGCGGAACACACAGACCCAGTGGCCGGCCGACCCTCAATCCGCCGCCGTCGGAGCCATCACCGACGCCCCTGTGCCCCCACGCCGCCGCAGACCTGCGAAGAGAGGGACCTCCGCCCTCGCGCGCCCTCCACTGGCGTCCGGCCTATCGCCGCCGGCGCCCTAATAGGACCCACACCCACGAAATGGGGGGAGGGGAAAACACCACGCGAAGGGGCTGGTGTTCCCTGCGCCGTACCCTCGCCGAGAAGAGCCGGGAAGCAGTCGTCGCCGCGCGCCTCCGGTGTCCTCGCCGCTGTCGCCGCTTGCCCTCGCGCGCGTCGCTGCGAACTGTCGCCACCCTGGGCCGACCCTCGCGGTCACGCCTCGCCCGCAGACACACTCGCCGCCGCAGCCCCGCTGGCACCTCGACGCCGGCGCGTCCGCCTTGCGCCGCCGCACCTGCCCGCTGCGCCCGCTGACCGTCGCAGCTGCACCTCGTCCGCGCCGCGGTGCCAACGCCTTCGCCGTTGCACCGCTCCTCGCCGCCGGAAAAGAAGAAGGAGGGGAAGAGGCGATCGGGGGGGAGGACGAAGCGAAGGAGGGAGAGAGGAGAGAAAGAGAAGGGGAAGAGAGAGGCGGCGCCCGCGCACGCCTTTTGAGGCGAGTTTGAAAAGAGGGTGGAGCGGCCTCGAAAACCGCGAACCGCCGGTTCGCGTTCCCAGGCAGCCCGCGGTCCAAGACCGCCCAGACTGCGCCGGCCCGCCACGCGCCAGCTCACCAGGCGCGACCCGCACCGTATCGACGCTGCGCCGATTCGGCGAGGTCAACAGACCCAGCTCCAAATTGCCTGGGTGAGCCCAAGCCCCAGCGGCCCAAGGGAAATGGAAATAGGGGAATCCATCCCCAAATTGCCCGGACGGAGTAACATGCAGCCGTCATCCGCGGATCACATCACCAAAAAGAAGCAAAAGGCTACGAATAGACCACTTGACCATTAGCCCGGCAACAAGTCAAAGACCTGCCGGCGCTAGTGTCAATAGTCAAAGGACTAAGATTCACCTGCGGATGTCGCTCTGCGTGACTCTTCGCACCACCCACGAGTGGGGGGCATTTGTGGGCACCCCATTTCATTAATGGGCCCAGACCACCGGCCCATTACCCAAGCCGCTAGCACCAGTTTTAGCCCCTCATGGGCTGTGCAAAAAGACCCAAAAGGCCCATTCAAAGGCCACCAAGGCCCATCTGAAATCAACCCTCATCTCACCCCATAAAGTGGGGGGGTGAGAGTAAGCATTTGTGACACCTCCCAAAAGGGAGTGCCACAAATGGTAAAAGGTGCTTCTGCCATCTCTGCTGCGCAGGGACCTTTTTTGGGCCTGTTTTGGCTTCTCCTCCCTTCTAGAAGGCTTGGGCAAGGGGCCAGCAGAAGGGGATACGCAGGAGGGCTTGGAGGGGGGCGGTTCTTGCATGAAAGAAGGTTTTTCTTTTCTGGTCTGAGGAGAGCAACCAGCAGAATAGAAGAAAAGGGCCCTGCGTTTCCTCCTCTCCAAGGCAGCCAAGGGAGCCACCGTGAAGCCCACCTGCAAGAAGGCATCAAGGGAAGAGAGGGTAAGAAAAAAGAGAGAAAGGAAAGGAAAGGGAGAGGCATTGAGTGGTCATGTCAAGGAAGAAGAGAGAGGGATGAGGGCTACGGGAGAACCTTCTCCTCCATCTCTTTTCTTTCCTCCTTTGTACATTTCTTTCCTTATTCAAGCAATAGTTTATCTGCCCCTTTCATGAGAACAATCTAGTCTCATACATTTAATGCTTGTTTTCCCCCACTTCATTTGGGTTTTCTATGTCTCTTCTCTCTTCACCATGGGGTTACGGGATGGGATGGCCTCTCTATAGAGGGTACATCTCTCTCCCTCTAACACTCCATATGAGGTCAAAAGCCTCCCATGCCTCAATAAATGAGGTCATGGGAGCATGGGACTTCATGCCCATTTAACGCATGCATGGCATACCATCCTCTCCTCAAAATAGGCCACTTCCTACTGTTTAGGACCTGCAAAAAAACCAATTTTTTTCACTGTTCAAACCGCCCCCATCAAAGTCCCCATTGCGGTCAATGTGCATCCATGGCAATGGCCAAGGGGATTGAGCAAATAATGCTCATATCCCTTTGCCTAAATGCCATTTCCAAAAGCCCATTCAAAAGAAATCATCAAGTCTGATTCGCCCTTCTAAATGACCCCCCCATTGCGGTTTTCAGCCCATTTGATGTGCATTTCAAGCTAGCACAGAATAGTTTCCAAAGAATCTCATTTCGCTAATCAAGGAGGTTGGGCAAATGATGCCTAAATTCCTTTGTTTAGCCCATCTAGCAATGGGTTGCAATACCATCTCAATATCCAAAATCACCTCGGCCATGAGCAAGGGCGTTCTTGGAGAGAGGTGTTGTCACCCCTTTGCACAGGTGACTGGCTGCGCCGATTCAGCCTGGTTCTGGTTCTGGCAGCCCTATAAGACCAGAGCAGAGCTGTGCCGATTCGACGTCCTGGCCATCACGTTGGCCGAAATCACGTGAGCAAAACCATTGCTCTACGTGACATCGGCTGATAAACAGTCAAAAGACATAATATGAGATTCATCCACATCCTCGGATCGGACAACATAATGTTCGTGTCCGGACGGGTGGGTTCGCATGTGATTCATCGTCCCGCGGGTCGTTTGGCCATAAGATTGCCCGAATCTCCGTAGGCATGCCTGGGGGATCGAGGTCGTAGGCCGTCGGAGTTACGCCGTTTTACGACGTACACTCTCCCTTTTGGTGCCATCTCCGCTTGTGGTGGATGAGCATCGCGCTTTCCCCTCTATCACCACGATAAGGGGAAATGCTGCCGAATTTCGCCCGCGAGGGTTGAGTTGGCGCAAAATTCCTAAAAGAGGTCATTAGCTTCTAATTGAGTTGGCAACGTTGCAAACGAAAGCCAATTCGATGATGTCTATGATTTCAGCCGGGCTGCGCCGATTCGCCTTATCTCGTCAGCTGCGCCGATTCGAGGACGTTTGCGAAGCGCGTTGAGCCATCGAGCTCCGCCGAACGAATAGAACTCCGTTTCAAATGCTCAAGGGACCCAAACGGCAAATTAAAATCGTTTAATGATAAAAAAAGAATTGTAAAAGCAAATTGACCTCTTTTCAAACAAAAGGGAAGAAGAAAGTAAAAGGCCATTCCATGTTGATTAAGTGACTAAGTTCAACCCTTTCAAATGAAAAAATCACCTCGGGTTTTACAAAGGATCGAAGGGTCAAATCAAACCTTCTTTTAAAAGAGCAAAAGACCGTCTCATATTTTGCAAAAGAACAAAGGACCAATTTGAACTATTTTCGAGCAAATCAAAGGTCACCCCCCCATGTTTTCCAAAAGGGTAAGAGATCAAATCAGACTTTTTCTCAAGTCATAAAAGATTGCATCACCATGCATGAAAGAGTCAAACCAAGCCTTTCTAAACAAGTAAATGATCATCACACATTTTGCAACAAAAAAGAAAAAGAAATCAAATTGAAATTTACAATAAAAAGACCAAATTGTATCCATTTTCAACAAAAGTCAAAGAGACCACCCTCTTCAAAATTGTCTTTCTCAAATGATTTAAAAGACCGAATTGACCCTTTTCGTGATAAAGAGGACCAATAAATAAATAGACAAAGAGATGGGTAGCGGGTGAGTGAAAGGTCTAATGGGTTCGATTAGGCGTTCGTCTTGCTCCATAATTTCAGTTCAATTATGCTTCGCACCTTTATCGGATGTCCGTTTTAAGGTCATGAGGCTTTCTAATCTGGCGATTAATCAAGGGTTTTCTCTTTCTAAAAGAGATGTAATTAACGACGTTGCGCTTAGGCAACGACGGGATTTTGGTCCAGGACCCGACCACTCACTTCGTTTGACGAAGTCAAACGGCGCGTACAAAAGACTTTAAGCCCTCCGACTCTCGGAGGCAAACCATTTGGTTGTCACTTCGGTGACTGGCACGCCCGCGCTGCGCGAATTGCCGATTCATCTCACGTCACCATTGCTCGTGTAGCATCCGACGGGACTTGGATTGGCAATACGCATGCATCCATGAGAAAATGAGACAACATGATAAATAGAAACTTAAAAGATTTTAATCTTTTAAAAATTCCATTTCCACAGGAGTCTTGGGCCTATTGGTAATGGACCTTTTGGGCTTTGTTAAAGGGGTCATTTGAATGGTTTTTTTTTAGGGGTTTTCTTCCTTTAGAGGAGCTAGGACGGCTAGCAAGGCCCAGTGGAATTTTTTTTGAGTGCCCACATTTTCTTTACCTTTTATTACCTGCTTGGTCTTTCTCAGGTCGCACTCCCTTTCCTATTCAAGTTAATTAGTAGAAATGAGGCATGAAACCCTTCGAGCCTCATTTTAGGGAAAATTAATAAGGGTAGGTAAACTTATTTTCTATTCCAAAAAAAGTGCCCTAAATAGTCTATTTTTTGGTGGGTTTTAATAATAAGTTTTTGAAAATATAATTTTTCATTTTATATTTTGTTTCTCATTTTGTCATTCTATGTAATTAATATGTACTTTTATTCTTTACCATCAACATGATTATTTTGTTCATACTTTAATTAATTTTTTCATCTACTTTAACCAATTTTCTCATCTACTTTAACTGAATTTTTTTATCCACTTTAACTTATCATTTATGTTCTCATTCTTTATTTTTGTTCCTTAACCAGATTCATCTTCTACTTTGACTCACTTATAGTGTTATTTTAATGTATTCATACATGCACTTTAATAGAGAGGTTGGCCTTCTCAGTTACTACAACTATTTATGCATCTTACAATAAAACAATTTTTTTTATTACTTTAACAGTTTGTAGTTTCACTTTAACCTTCTATATTACACAATATATCATATATGTAACTATTGTAAAGTTTTATAGTAAAGGTTCGAAATCATTAAAATATATGTGGTGACAAGTAAAATGTATGAGATTTAAAGTCACTGTAGATATGATTTAAAGTCTAAGTTCGAAAATATTAAAGTAAGAGTCTGAAATCGTTAAAGTATGTGTGACAGTGAGTCAAAATGTGTAGGACTAATTAAAGCCACTACTGACATGATTTAAAGTCTGTGTTTGAAGGTATTAAAGTAAGAGTTTAAGGACGTTAAAATATTTGTGACAATAAGTTAAAATGTATGGGACTTAAAGTCACTACTGACATGATTTAAAGTTTAAATTGAAGATCTTAAAGTAAGAGTCTGAAATCGTTAAAATATGTGTGATAGTGAGTCAAAGTGTGTGTGACTTAAAGTCACTACTAACATGACTGAAAGTCTAAATTTGAAGGTATTAAAATATGAGTTTAAAGACATTAAAGTAAGAATTTGAAGTTATTAAAATGTGTGTAATGATAAGTGAAAATGTGTGGACTTAAAATCACTCTTAGCATGGCTTAAAAAATCTAAGTTATAAAGCATTAAAATAAGAGTTAGAAGTTAATTATTAAAGTATGTGTGAGAGTAAGTTAAATTATGTGAGATTTAAAATAATTGTTGATATGATTTAGGACAAGTTTGATAACTTGATAAGCTCTCCGCAAGGTGGATATCCGCTGATAAGATAACCTCTTATAGTCATCCCTTGCTTTGGTGCAACATTTAGAGGTATGATAATTTTGTCACATCGATCACTTTATGTTATATCAAGGTCATTGATGAGATAACTTTATGTCACATCAGGGTCATTAATGAGATTTATCTCCACTTTGAGATGTTTTGAGCCCTTTATAAGTCTAGATAATTTTATCAACTCAAAAATGAGAGTTAGACTTATCAAGACTTATCACCAATAAGTGTTTGATAAGCTATCTAGTTTACCAAAAAGACAGAACAATTGTCAGGATTGATAAACCCATTTTATCAGGACTTATTTGGTTATCAAATATGTTAAAAATGTTAAAATAAGAGTTGAAAACTTTAAAAGTAACGATTCACCACGGTCAAAAAATGAAAAACGTCACTCAGAGATCGTTCAATGTGGATCCTGAAAAAGTAGGGATTATAAGTTAACATCCGTAAAAATGTCTTCTTTTTTTGCGCAAGCATTTATAACAGAGACATGCAGTTAAGGTGTTCTCACTAACAGAGTCATGTAATTAATTTTCCCCTAATTTTAACAAGTAGAAATTAATTACATAGATTATATATGTATACTTTTTGTTTCTAATATATAGTTGTATTATCTTTTATGATAGGGTTAGGGATTATTAACAAGTACAAAGACTATATGAAAAAATAATAATATATATATATATATGTATATATATATTTACAATATTTACATATACATATTTCAAAGTTTAGTTTTGATTTAAAAAAATGCAAAAGTCGAGAAAAACAGCGTCAAATCTTTCTTTAACTGGGTATTTGCCATTTACCAAGTTGCTAACTATGGTTCAAACTCTCTATTTTCCTATAAAGATAAAATCTTTTGTTTTTGGTAGACAAGTGTGGCGGCCAAGAATTGAATTGAAGATCTGAAAATGTACTGTCGAAAAGTCTTTAAGCACTGAATTACTTATTATATACATAAAGATCAAACCCTTTCATATTTTTTTATTAACTAGCACAGGAGAATTCGTGACATTCACATTTTTGTTAGCTCGAAGTCAAAACAGCCAAATCTTATTAACATGATGACAAGACCGTTTAAACATTACACAATTTGGTGAGCCTCTATATGTTATGCCGGTCATTGCTAGTAATTGTCCCACCTAGGAGCATCCACGCAACGCAGCCTAGAATGGGCCCATTTGGGGCCAACCCCACGAAAGCTTTATTGGGCGATCCCTCCTGTCCGCACCACGGGGTCTCTTTTTCTCCCCTCACTTTAAATAGATGCTATTATTAATTAGAAACATCAACTCAACCCCTTAAGTTTAGATCTTCTGATTATCTCTTACATCCTAAGCTTCGTTAAAACCTTCACGTGTTCCTGCTTGCACTTGTAAGCGAGTTATCCGGTCACTCTTCTCGTAAGCGGATGGTTGACCACAGAGCGCGAGAAAGCATCAAGAAGTTACCAGGGACGATTACAAGCTCTGGTTAGCGTCCGTCTTCTAATCAGAAAGAGCGGGACAGAGACTGGGTACGTTTGGTACTCTACCTCCATCTAAACCTAATTGGTATGATCCAGTTGGAGTAGGGTCCCTAAAGATGAATGCCTCTTTCTATACGTACAGTCTTATGTACATGCAGATACGACCAGCTGCCACGCCCACGTTATGGGCGCATCCGCTTTCCTCCATTAATTAATTTTACAAGGTTTTCCTCTTTTCAAACTTATAAGTTTGCTCAGACATAAATGTATTCTTCGGCAATCTCAGTGCACCAGTCCTGGAGCTAGCTAGGTTAATTTTTACATGTACGTACAGTTCTTAAAGACTCGTATCCCGGCCATGAGTCCTGATCGATCGATAGCGGATGTGTCCGGAGACTTCCCTGTTGGTCACGTATCTCTAGCTATATCCCTAAGGGAACACAAAAATGGGACATGTCATGGATCAGCTCGTTTTGAGGTCATGATCGGAATGATAAGGACGCCTCAACTAATTATAATACTCGTTGTTGTTGCCCTTGCTGCATGGCGCCTCACAAAACCGAAGTCAACTGGTAATTTCGACTCTTATCTAGCAGTCCCAGTCTGTGGACAGAGCTGAGCAGTGACAGAAAGCCATTTGACAAGTTTAAAAGGCCGATCGAGAAGACTTTCTGCAGTAGTAGATGGCCACAAAAAAGCGAGCTTTCAAGTACAAACCCCCACATGATCGAGCTTCAAGTTACATAGAAAGTTCAACTGGGAAGATGCCCTGGAGAATAATTTTGATATCTTTGAAGAGATGATAATAGCCTCCAAAAAGTGTGTGCGGCTGTGGGCGCAATGGAGGTGCATGCATACAGGAGGAACCAGCACCAAACGTGCATGTCAATGGGGACTCAGAGCTCTCCCGCCGGGCAAGGAACGAAAGCTGATGATCTATCCGTCATCCTCGTCAACTCTATATTTGTAGCACCTCTACCTCTGTGACTTCTGCGCAGCGATCTCTCTCATCAGAGTGATCAGTGTGCTGTTCTGTGCTGTGAGTGCACTGTGTGGTAGCGAAGGACCACCACCAAAGCCCGCGGAGTCAAAGAAGGCGACCACCGGGCCGGCGAAGCAGCACGGTCATGACTTCCCAATAAAGGAGGATGGGGACGTATACCAATTAGCATGGCGATGGGGTGCGTAGTTCGTCCAAGCGTCCTGCACCACAAGAGGCTACAATGGCACTTGAGAAACGCGTGTGAAGACGAGATTAGGGGAACCGTGAGCAACCATTTATTCCTTGCTCGCTTTTATATATGTTCTTCTGATCTCAGAAACTTAGCTAGCTAGCTTTTGGAAAAATATCACAGAAATGTTGTCTCTTGCGACGATGGTTCAGACGGAGTTGACGCTCGCCTGCATGCATATATATCTCGAGGAGAATCTTGGACTACTGTTCGATTAATTAACATTGATCTCCCTACTCCCAGATTAGATCTCAAGTACAGTTCCGAGAGTGATTGGAGAAATTAACAAAGATGGAGATGATCATGGATTGATGGAGAGAAAGTGGACAAGGAAATCAGAAGGACGGCAAGCATGCATATGTGGAGAAAAACGGAGAGTGGGGACTCGAGCGCCCTTCCTGGCCAGGCACCTTCAATTCGTGGACCACCCTGCGGCCTCCTCGTCTTTCTCTTTACTGATCATGGGTCTAAAATGTCTGCGTACGTAGCTCGCAAGTCATTGTTTCCTCTCCTCTTCGCTGATGGATTCCCGATCTCATCACTTTATTAGGGATCCGGGAGATCATGGGGGATTTCACTCTTGAAAAGATCATATATATATAGTGCAACATTGACTCAAAGAAGAAGCGTATACATTTCTTTATCCTTTTATTGCGAGGGAAAACCCCCTACCTGCTAACACTACGTACTACACTGATGGACATAAATTCAAACACAATAGCCAGCTAGTTCTATATATGTTCCAGCCAGCTACAAGGTAGCTAGGAATACAGGTGTTCACAATTCGATTCGATCTGATTTAAATTATTTATTTTTTTCAAAAATCAAATCGAATCGAACTTACAAACAAATCGAACCGAACTGGTGTGATTCAGTTTGAATCGGAAAAAAAAAATCAGAGAATTTAATGATAGTCCTCAACTGAGTCATACTTTCTCTTGTAAAATAATATATTATTAAATATATTTAATATACATCCAATTCAATTAAATTTTCAATAAAAATTTGAATTGAACTGCAGGACCTGTCAACCCGAACCAAATCGGTCGGTTCGATTTTTCAAATTAGATTATATTATAAACACCCTTACGTAGGGAAGGTAATCAAATACTTCCATCGTTAGGAGAGATACTACTCGAGGGATTGCTAATTAGCCAGCTTCTTGTGTTGTGTGTCACTGATCTTGTACAAACAGAAGGGTTTAGGAACATATTTGTTGGACACAACTTTAAACAGTGCATCAATCAAAATTCACCACAATATATCCTCTCTTTTCATGAGATGCTTTTGACTTTGTTCTGACAAATTAATAATAATATTGTGTCACAGTTTTATTAATTAGTTGAGTAATGTATCAAACAACGTGTTACAAAACTGTTTCCCATTATGCAATGAAAAGTTATTAATTTACATACATGCGTCATTCTACAAGTCTATTTATGTCGTGTTCTGTAAGGCTATTAATTTGCAAAGCATACAATGTTTCGATTGTTGCAAAGGAAAGATATGGATGTTCACTGCTCAGTACTCCAAGGCCCAACTCGTTAGAAGGAAGGTCCACTCCACTTTCCCTGTAATAAATACGACCAATTGGTTATGGTTGACACATACATCTGTTGCATGCTCCTGCATTGGGTGTTCAGCAGCACAGATGAAGGAAAGACAACACAGAGACAGAGCAGACACATGGTAGAAGGAAGAGGTGGCGCATGTCACACAGCTCGAAGTGCACAAGTCCTCATACTTCTTGTTCAAAGTTGCCGCCCTTGGCACCCTGCCCGATACGACAACTAAGTAGCTCCCAAAATAATGGTCCTGACAGCTTGACTCAAAGAATTAGAAAGCCCACTTTATTTTTGGTTTTACAGCATTCCAACCTTACACCACACCTCCCTCGTCTTCACAGGGGAAATTAAATTATTAAAAATAGAAAATATAATTAAATATATGGATTATGGAGTAGTTATGATGCAGAGGATCGAGGCAGATTAATTAGACGGTTAAAATGCCAGATAAACAATCAGCATGTGGTTAAGCCTTAATCACTGCCTGCTTTTACACATTCAACTTTTGCTCTCCATAATTTAACTATTTAGCTCTACACGGCCTAGGGAATATTAACTTTCTTTAAAAAAAAAAATCTTTTGAGAATTAGAAACTATTTGGCTCTACACCTATCATGTGGAGGAAGTAGAGTAGACGGTTCCAATCTCAGATAAACAATCAGCATGTGGTCTCGTGTTTTTTTTTTTTAAATCGCTGTAATCTTTTACACACTAAACTTTTTACTCTCCATAAGTTAACTATTTAGCTCTACACCTAGGGGATGTTAACTTTCTGTTTAGAAAAAGATTTTCTTTTGAGATGTAAAAAATAAATAAAAAATTAGTGAAAGATCTCTAAAATTAGATCTACTTACATATGTCGATGATCAGTAAGTAATCTAATTAATGACGCTGTTATGCACATAAAGCTATTTCTAGCTTTTGACACATAATTCCCTGCGCGAGTTTGAACGATCATAGCCATAAAAGACATATTTAACAGTATCTTATAATAAAAAGATTATAAAACTAAAATAGTATTTCTATAAAAAGTAGAAACTAAAACGATGTTTACAAATAAGTCTACATTAAGTCCATTGCACTGAATGGTCCACAAAATAGAAAGAAATATGAACAGACTCCACAAGCCAAAGAGGTTCTAACTTTGGGCAGACTCACAAAAAAGAAAGAAATATGAACAAAACAAGTGAAAGCTACTCAGCAGGGTGGTGATCATTCCAGCCCAAATAGGGCAAGGCCGGCTCGAACCCCGTGTGAGAGACCCACCGACATGCCCATCGACGAGGCTCGGCTTCTTCACACTATCACTGAGAAGAGGTAACATATACATAGATAGAAGAGATTAAGGGTCTTTTTAATAACTTGACAGTTTATGGGTGAATAAAAAATATATATGGATAAGATAACTGAGTTCATGACATTTTTAATTTGACAAATAAATGATCAGAGCTAGATAACTTTATCAAAGTTGAGAGGATAGAATTATCAAGACTTATCACTAGTAATTGCTGATAAAATTTTGAGAAATTATCTAAAATATCAAAATAATGTTTTATTTATCATAACTGGTAAACTTTTTTTTGTCAAGGATTATTCGGTAAAGCTGCCCTAATTACATGATTGCAGCGGACAGAACAAGGCAAGCATACATTCCCAGATTTTCCAAAGTTTTTCGGATCTGCACAAGGCCATAAGTTAATGCCCTTGAGGAAAGGGAAAATGTTTAATGGGCCAAAATAAGTCGAGAAATATATATTTTTTAATTGTGGATGGGAAGTAAACATATCTTTTCCTTACAGGATTGATCTAGCTTGACATATAGATCATGTGAGATCGCACTTCAATTTTTCTATATAACTTGTTTATCACATCTAGACGGCCAATAGATTCAAAGCACGGTGTGAGGCCACGTATCCACCAAATTAGAGGGATATCTTTACTTTTGAAGTAAACATTAAGCCTTCTTATCCTTAAAATAACCTAAGAGATGTCATCCCAATGACCGAATCCCAATGTAAAAGATTCGACACGACCGTCAAAACACATGCAGGGGAGGGGGCTATTCAACTGGTAATAAGAGAGACGGGGGGTAACATTGCATCACACGTCAGGGAGTTGGTAAACTTTTATTGAGAGATAAATGAAATATTTCTTTTTTTTTTTTTGGGTTTCAAACCCACCGCATGCTCGGTCAGTTCGGAGAGGTGGAAGCGGGGGGATCGCGGCATAAACGCTGGAATATTACAGCCGCAGTAACTGGGAAAGCGAGGTGGCATGATGAGCTATCTTTAATTAGCTAGCTAGCTGCTTCCCCATTCCACGGCGCTGCCCTCGCACCCCCTCTATAAATAACACACCTTCGTCTTCTCCCCTTCTGCAGTGTTGCCTTCTTTGTTTCCCCACACCCTCTTCGTTGTTCTCCACCTTCCGCCACCAGCAAACTCGCCGCTCTGCTCGTCGTCTCTCTTAATTTGCTCCAGCCCTTCCCTGCAAAGGGAGGAAGCACGGGCACCGCCGGCCTCTGCTGCAGTGTTGCGTCCTCCTCCTCAGCCGCCGGCAAGCCTCGCTTTGCAGTAGTAGCGACCTTGCATCGTCTCTCCTCTCTATCTATCTCGGCCGGGCAGACCGTGGTGTGCATTGCGCACGGAAGGAGGTAAGGATCTCCGGTACTCTACTCTCTCGATACGGGACGGTGCAGATACGTGCTCCGAGTAATTATTTTAATGGTGGCAATAAATGACCTGTTTTATCTTATTTGCATATGGGGTTTGGAATTTTATATGAGAGAGTCCTCTCCCAACTCCCATCTATATATAGATAGAGAGTTTAGATAGACATCCAGATGTGCACCCATATTAATGGAGGCCTCTGCATGTTGACACATCAACACGAGGGGATCTTAAAATTCTCGTTTAACTTAATTTTCACATTCTTGTTAGGATCTTACATAAGTTTATTCCATATTTATGTTAATTTTTATTTTTAAATTCTGAAGATATATTTGATATTAAAATAGACGAGAGAGATAGAGTAAGAATATTATTAAAATTTTAAAAATATCTTTAAAATTTTAAAAATATCTTCATCTTATTTCCAATCTATTTTGATATCAAATATACTCTTAAAAACTTTCCAAGTGATTAGATATTTGCTTAGCCGCGGCGTTGTTATTCCAATCATTAATAACCACGTATTAACTCCATTGCCTTCATAACTTTCGATTTCATTCAAGCTAACGGGTGGTGTATTAGCAGAGGCAAGGGTTTCTCTTTCTTGGAGCTAGGCTTTATTTCTGTCATATTAAAAATTATAGATTCATCCCTCCTGTATTCCTATTTGGGCATCATCCGACGGTCTTTTTCCACATAAATATTCTTTTTAATGATGTGTAAAAATTTAATGTAGTAGTAGAGATAATTATTTTTTATTTCAGTGATAACCCAAAAACTATTTCTTTATTAAATTCCATTTTTTGGAATCCCTTGTTCCCTCTCTCTTGGGGGTGGGTGGGTTGGGTCAGTTTCCCTTCTTGTCTGTTCAACGGGAAGTTCCAAGTTCTAGTTGGACGGATGCCCCATTTAAAGCCTTCGTCTCTTTCTTTACAATGACAAAGAGGCTACGTCACCAACAGAGTGTTAAAAAAATTGCTACTTTTTATTCAAAAAACTCTTTTTTTTTACATTTATTCCGTCCTGTTTCGAATACTGTAACGGCTGGTCCACGTGGCTTTCGGGGAAGGACTTTTCTCGACGTTCTCACCGCCGCTTCATCTGGTCAATTAGGGCCGGGTCAACGGGTGTTTAGCAGATTCAGCAGCTATTTCAGGCCTACCAATTAAAATTCGGATTTTTCGGTTCTTCTCTCTCTCTCTCCAAATTATCCCTTTGTTTGCCTCTGTAATAGTTATAATTATAATTAGCTTCCTCCATTGATCATGGGTTCTTCTGGATTCGTCATTTTAGAGCAATAGATCCCAACCCTCCAGCCCTTCATCCAGCCATTCAGTTTCTGAAGTGTAACGATCGATTTCCTGTTCCTGCATCTTTTCCTCATCTCTCCTTCTGCAGATGCATGGTTAATCTTTTGTAATCCTCTCGGGTTATGCATATTTGGCCGGATTGGTAGTTGTTCTTGCGGGGGAGGCGTTAAAAAATCCCGTTGGGTCATCATAATCGTACCCACAGCAGGGTTTCTTCTGTTGTTCTTGAGCAATTCTGGGTTTTGTTCTGCTCACTTGCAGGGTTTTGCGCGCGGGGACCAGAGAACAGGGTTTGTAGGTAGGTAGTCGGGGAAGGGGGCAGCCATGGCGAAGGAACAGCTTGAGGTCCTAAACGCCCTCGACGTAGCCAAGACGCAGTGGTACCACTTCACGGCCATCGTGATTGCCGGCATGGGCTTCTTCACTGACGCCTACGACCTCTTCTGCATCTCTCTGGTCACCAAGCTCCTTGGCCGCATCTACTACCACGAGCCTGGCTCCCCCAAGCCTGGGATCCTGCCCCCGAGTGTCTCCGCCGCCGTCAACGGCGTCGCCTTCTGCGGGACCCTGTCGGGACAGCTCTTCTTTGGGTGGCTCGGCGACAAGATGGGCAGGAAGAAGGTGTACGGGATGACCCTCATGCTCATGGTCCTCTGCTCCATCGCCTCCGGCCTCTCCTTGGGTCACACCGCCAAGGGCACCATAGCCACTCTCTGCTTCTTTCGCTTCTGGCTTGGCTTCGGCATCGGCGGAGATTATCCACTCTCGGCCACCATCATGTCGGAGTACGCCAACAAGAAGACCCGGGGTGCCTTCATTGCCGCCGTCTTCGCCATGCAGGGGTTCGGTATCCTCGCCGGGGGGATGGTCGCTATTATCGTCTCCTCCGCCTTCAAGAGCAAGTACCCGGCGCCTTCCTATGCGGAGGACCCCACCGGCTCCACAGTCCCGGAGGCGGACTACGTCTGGCGGTTAATCCTCATGTTCGGTGCCCTGCCGGCGGCGCTGACCTATTACTGGCGGATGAAGATGCCGGAGACCGCCCGGTACACGGCGCTGGTCGCCAAGAACGCCAAGCAAGCGGCCGCAGACATGTCCAAGGTCCTCCAGATGGAGATCGAGGAGGAGCAGGCGAAGGTGGAGCAACTGAGCAAGGATCAGTCCAACAGCTACGGCCTCTTCTCCCGGGAGTTCGCGCGCCGCCACGGGCTCCACCTCCTCGGCACCACCACCACCTGGTTCCTGCTGGACATCGCCTTCTACAGCCAGAACCTCTTCCAGAAGGATATCTTCAGCGCCATCGGGTGGATCCCCAAGGCCGCCACCATGAACGCCATCGAGGAGGTGTTCCGGATCGCCAGGGCGCAGACCCTGATCGCCCTCTGCGGCACCGTGCCAGGGTACTGGTTCACCGTGGGCCTTATCGACTACATCGGCCGCTTCACCATCCAGGTTATGGGCTTCTTCTTCATGACGGTGTTCATGCTGGCCCTCGCCATCCCCTACCACCACTGGACGCAGCCCTCCCACCGCATCGGCTTCGTCGTCATGTACGGCCTCACCTTCTTCTTCGCCAACTTCGGCCCCAACAGCACCACCTTCATCGTGCCTGCGGAGATCTTCCCCGCGCGGCTGCGGTCCACCTGCCACGGCATCTCGGCGGCGTCGGGCAAGGCCGGGGCCATCATCGGGTCCTTCGGCTTCCTGTACGCGGCGCAGAACCAGGACAAGGCGAAGGCGGACACCGGCTACCCGGCGGGCATCGGTGTCAAGAACTCGCTGTTCGTGCTGGCGGCCTGCAACCTGCTGGGGCTCCTGTTCACGTTCTTGGTGCCGGAGTCGAAGGGGAAGTCGCTCGAGGAGATGTCCGGGGAGAACGAGGTGGGCGAGGAGGAGACAGGCGCTGGTGCCCAAAGCAGGACGATTAACCCCGTTTAAATGGCGCTCTTGACAGATCTCCATTGAGCTCCACTAATATGATTAGCTTCTTCTTCCTTTCTTCCCTGTTCTCAGAAGGTTTGGCATCCACTACGTAGACGATCCACCCTGCAGTAGAGAAAGTTCCACGTTCCCTCCTCAGTACTACTACTATCGCGCGCTAGATGGCAAATGTAGCTAGCTTTTAGAATTTGAACATATATATTCATATCCTTGTAACAGTCTTTTCTCTTAATTAAATATTATCTTTTGTGCCTAAAAATTCATTAATTATGTCTATATATCTGATGGCCTTCCCAGAAATGTAACGCTATACGTTATGGTTAAGAAGAATGCCGAGGTCATTTTAAAATATTTTCTGAGGCATGTATGTTGGTATGCCAGATACATTGTGAGCGTAATGCACTGGGAATCATTGTTCATTATAATTCCGTCAGAATATTCAAAGCAAGACGTTAATATATTATCATATGTAGCTGATGCGTGTAACTTCTAATTCACTTCCTAAAGTGAAACTGCACTTCTCACTTGCGTCTTTTATCTCATTCTTTTAAGAGAAATATTTATATTATAACACTTTTTTGGACAATTATATTATAACGCAGTCTTGCAATAAAGTTAATTACACTTCAAATTCAGGTCTTAAAAGTGAAACTGCACTTCTCACTTGCTCTTTATCTCATATTGTTTTAAGAGAAATATTTATATTGTAAGACAGGTCATGTAATAAATATAAGTTGATACAGGTTACTTGAAAAATGATTTTTTATTGATTGTGAGTTTGATAATTAAGATCTTTCTCTCTCAATTAATAGGATTGTTTGTGATCAAACGATCTATATCAATTTTATTGTAAGACAAAACGTGCCTTATAATTATAAATATTTCTCTTTTTTTTAAAGGGGCCGTGCCAACCTGGACTTTCACATGCATGGTGACTATTGCTGACATGGATCCTTTGTCTTCTACAAATTAATAATGGACTTTGCTATATAATCTTACAAGTTAATTTTTAAAATCTACTGTTTTAAAAGACTAATAAAAATGTTATTAATTTCTATATCCCACACTATCTAAACTCCTTTAATCCATCGTAATATTTGCTGTACTCCATTTACGAACAAAATTTCCATTGTTCAATATGTCCAGAGGTTTTGTTATCAACCAACAATTCGGTCTATCAAAAATGATTATATATCGTGGTATAATTACAAATGACTGGTTTGATATAGATACTGATACGGTGGTTTCCAGGTAGGTCGGCTAACCCCGAGTGTAGCCGACCACTTCTGAGGATAGCCCGATATTTAGCAGCCTTGACTGATTGGCATGGACCTCACCTCGGGTGAAAACCAGTCCGGATCGACAGTCAACGAGAAGGGCGGCGTCCGAACTGATCATGGCATTCCCATCAGCTCGGACCTCGGGTCATCCGACCTCAGTAAGGCCATTGGCCGACATCTTGTCTACTGTCTCACCAAATACGTCAGCTACAGCTCTGGTCTGTCCCAGGTATCTACAGCTCGGCCCAGGCGGGCCCTTCTATAGCTCGGCCCAGGCTGGCCTGACTACATCTCGACCCGAGCAGTCTCGTAACACCCTCAAATAAGTCTCCAATTGAGCACCTCGGGTTATCAAAGCTCGGGCCACGCCGACCTAGAGCTCGGCGTCCTTGTGCGCCCCATCACAGTCCTTACGGGGTCAATGGAAGAATGAGGTAACCACCAAGACTCGGGGAACCGCCAGTCACGACCATTAAGGCCACGATCTCAGCGATCAGGCCTACATGTGGCAACCACGATCATCGCAACTCAGCAGAAGCAACGACACCCAATCCGGCGGGAATCTCGGTAACTCCCAGCGAGATTGGCGGCTCGTCCAGCTCACACGTACATGTCCTAACACTATATAAAGGGTAGACACTCCACAGGCCAAGGTACGCTATTCTCCCCCACGCTAGGCCATTCTGGTCGGCTAGCAACTGACTTGAGCGTCGGAGTGTCTGTCACGTCCCAATAGCAGCGGAAATATCGAGGCCTAACAGATTAAAACGATAAATAATGAGACATTTATTACAATATACAATTGGCATAATGCCTGAGAGTCTCGGGATATATGAAAAACTATTTAGACAAAGCTCTTTAGAACATCTTGGACATACTAAACATGACAATACTAACTAAACTTTATTACAATAAGTAGATGGTCTCTCTCGGCGCACAACCCTATCCGCTATGTTCAGTCTTGATTGTCAACTGAAAAATGTTGAGAAAATAGGGATGAGCAAAACTTGCCCAGTAGATGCCTTTAAGTTAACTTCAATCACTAGCGGAATGCATGACAAGATGAAGATTTAAAATAGCATAATGAGAAAATGAGGATTTAAAATCACGTAAGAGTTCACGTATTACAGTATAAAAGAATTAATGCTACAATTTCATATCTCAAGTATAAAACACATAAACAAGTACATCGAAGAATGAACGTGATCACTACTTTTGTCAAGATAAAACTCAAGTTTACCACTGAACACTTCCATAACAATCAATTTTCATAACAATCACTTTTCACGAATTTTGAATTGTCAGCCAGATACTATAAACACTTCACTTATGGTGTATGCCAAGCACCAGGCCATTACTCACCATATGGTACCACTGGACACTAAGAGTATTCGGGATCTTCCTGGGACTAGACCATAGCCCCCTAACCGGCATCACTTTCACTTTTGAGTTCAGGATTCAATGTAGCAGGCTGACAACTCAGAGTCCGCAGAGAAATGAGAAGTAGTCTAGTAATATATATTTCAGTATAAGGTGGCATGCCATATGGAAAACTAAATCAGCAGTATTTCGGCATAGAGATGGATCTTGAGAAATCAAACGGACGGCAACCCGGCGTAGATGGAAATCCCGAGAAAATAAACTGACAGAGTTCCGATATAAAGAAGGGTTCGAGAAAACATACCGATAAAGCCTTGTCATAGAGAAGGGTTTTGAGTGAACAAACCAACATAGAGAGGGATTTTGAGAAGAAGAATTGGCAATATTTCGACGTCGCGAGAGATTACGAGAAATTGAATCGGAAGCACTTCGGTGTAACGGGGGATTCCGAGAAATCGAACCGGCAGCACTTCGGCGTAACGGGAGATTCCGAGAAATCGAACCGGCAGCACTTCGGCGTAACGGGAGATTCCGAGAAATCGAACCGACAGCACTTCGACGTAGAGAAGGATGAGAGGAACACGACAACCAGCACTTCGACGTAGAGAAGGATGAGAGGAACACGACAAACAACACTTTGACGTAGAGAAGGATGAGAGGAACACGACAAACAACACTTCGACGTAGAGAATGATGAGAGGAACACGACAAGCAGCACTTTCACTCACTAGGGATTTAGAACTAACTTAAAAGAACCTACCTATTCGACAGAACATCCCCCAAGATCGGGCACTCTTTCTCTCTTTACTCTCCCTAGAGCTCTAGCATAACCCTCCTCTCTTCACTTAGATGGATGGAATGGAAGGAGGAGGGGGGTATATATAGGGAAGCAGAGAGGAAGGGGAGAGAAGGTGGGAGGAAGGTGGGAGGAAGGTGCTCCCCCCCCAGGGCTCCTTAGATGGGGACGTGTGTCCCTTAAGGGATAAGCATGTCTTGGATTGGGACATGTGTCCCTTATGGATAAGAATGGCAAGGATGGAGGACAAGTGTCTCTTATGGATAAGAATTGCATGGATGGGGGACAAGTGTCCCTTAATTAAGGGGTAAGCATCCCCTAACTAATGAGTCATTAGCATTTTTACCTTTTTCTTTTATAAATTAGGGATATGTCCATTCCTAACCTCCGATTGGTCATTCAGGCCCTAAATGATCTTCGATTGGGAATCTGACTATATCGCTGGGGTCAATAGAAATTACATCAGGGTCCTTAGAAAAATTATCATTTGCATGAAAACCTCATATTTTTATAATTGTAGATATGTCATTCCTATTTACGTTTATACTTTTTCTTCCTATTTTATTCTGAGCTCAGTGTGAACAGAGATATATCCATATCCTAATCCCCATTCTTTACCAATATGGTAACCTTTAGTACTAACCTTTACTTTTACCATTTTTCTTTAGTATTATCCTTTAACAATATCATTATTATTTATCAGTAATAATATCCTTTATCAATAACAGTATCCTTTAACACATTTTCAGTTCGACCTTAGATAGATCTGGATTTACTTAATCTCTCCATCCGCCTACAAATTGCATTACGTTTTCTCGACCGTTTCTCACTTATTTATCATTTTATACCATGGGGTATTACACCCTCCCCCACTTATAAGAATTTGGTTCCCCAATTCCACATTTTATGACTAGAATGAAAAGATGCTTACCTTCAAATAGTTCTGGATACTTCTTTCTTATGGTTTCTTCTGGTTCCCAAGTAGCTTCATCTTGTCCTCTTCTGCTCCATTGGATTTTTACTATTGGTATGCTTTTGTTCCTGAGTTGTTGTATCTTGCGATCCAAGATCATGGTAGGTTGTTCTTCATAAGTCAGATCTTTTTGGAAGTCTAGATCTTCAAATTGAATAATGTGAGATGGATCATAAACATATTTTCGAAGCATCGAAACATGGAAAACATCATGTACTCCTGCAAGCTGAGGGGGCAAGGCTATTTTATAGCTAACTTCCCCAATTCTTTCTAAGATTTCAAAAAGGTCCAATGAATCGGGGACTAAGTTTTCCTTTAATCCCAAACCTCTTAAGTCCTCTTTTGATGATACTTTAAGAACACATGGTCTCCAACACTACTAGAAATTGAGTTTTACCTACGGCGTTTACCTACGCGTACGCTAATTGTAGGTATAGAAAGGTTTTACCTACGTTGTAAATATAAATTTACTAACATTAAATATTAATAGTAGATATAGGTCATTGATCCCCCAAATTTTCTTTTCGCGCCCTCAAAATGTCTAGCGGCGCCAAAACTAATCGGACAAATACCTACACGTTAATATCTCGTAGGTTTATAGACCTCTATACTTACAATATTTGATAAATATTATATTAATAAATATATAATTTACCTCATCCAACCCGGTCGTAAACCCTATACCCCATTCCCATTTCGTCGTTGCCATTTCCACCTCCCGCCGCCGCTCAGCTGCCCGGCGACAGTGCCGCTGCAGAGATGGCGCCGAAGAATCCCGTGACGGCGACGCGCAGATCGCAGAGCCTCGAGATGCTGGGCGGCATGTCGGAAGGGGGTTCTCAGGCGGAGGGCTCCGCTCCGAAGACGAAGAGCCCGCCGAAGGAGGAGGCGGCGGCGGCTGCGGGAGAAGGGGTGAAGGAGAATGGAAGTGGGAGAAAGAAGAGGGTCGCCGAAGGTTCGGTGGGAGAAAAATCATCGGCGATGAAGCAGAGGGAAGGGCACGTCGCCGCCGGTGGAAGAGACCAAAGTGGAGGATGACTGGATGAGGTGGTTGTGGAGAATGAAGACGAGGTTGAGGAGGAGGAAGTGGACGAAGAAGGCGCTGACGAAGAAGGCGGCTGGGAAGAGCCGGGGGCTGGCAAAGCCGACGAAGGGGGCCAAGGGAGGACGGGGGGCGGACGATGAAGAAGATGGGATCTGCCGGTTCGTGGGGGAGTCGTTCTCACGAGAGGAGGCGAGGCAGAGATGACCTCATCGTTACAAGGTCCTTGCTCCAGCCAATATGTCTATCTTCTTCTTAGATTAACATATCTTTCCTTGTGTCGCCGCTTCATCCTTGTCTGCCGATATGTCTTTCTTCTTCTTGGATTAACATATCTTTCCTTATCTTGACGCTTCATACTTGTGTGACTTGTAGGTAGCTAAACAGAAAAATGGGTGTCCGGCCAATGCGTAAGTGTCAGAAAAATCCAGTTGTCTTGGCGTTTCAGTGTTCTTTCCTACCTGGATTTATCTCTCACGATCACTCTGTTTGTTGCATGGATGAAGAAGAAAGGAGGTAGGCCATGGTTCTCCCCCCCCCTTCCTACCTGGATTTATCTCTCACGATCACTCTGTTTGTTGCTGGTGCTGAGTTCTTAAATTTCAGATTGGTTATATTTGAGAACTGGGAACTGCCTGCTGGGCTGGAGAAGCATGGACTCGACATGGAAGAAGCCTTTGGCATCTCCAACCGGAGGAGATCACCTCTTGTTCTCAAGCCAACTGTAGCAGGTCCAACGCCGCCGTAGGAGGCACACCTTCTCAAATATAAAGGGAAAACACTACTTAATTAAACAGGGAGGTACAAGATAGCATGCAATCGCTAGCTAGATGGAAATTAAAATTTCAGCTGATGCAACTATGTTTTCAGTTCGATTGCATGTGTTCTTTTCACCCGTTCATCTATACGTACCTCTTGTGTTTTTTAAGTATTTTAAGAACTACAGATAATAAACCAATCTGAAACCCCATGTTGAGCCACAGTCACTGAAGGTGCTGAAAAGAAGAGGTGATCCTTGAATGAGGCAAACTTTAATCTCATCCCATGTAGAGTCATCCTTGAATGCAGTTTTGAGATAAACCATTTTCCTAAATGAGGCTTTCACATGTAGCTGCGTTTCATATATAATGTGAGTGATCCTTTAGTGTAATGAGTAATTCCATTTTCTGACATTCCCCTTTTTTCTCTTTTCTTGATCAGCAAAAGTGATCACTCAGAGAACAAGAACATGTCATCACCAAAGACAAATCCTGACACCTCCTAGGATGGCAACCATTTTTTTTTGTTTCCTTATTTTCACACAAAACATGTTCTGTTTCACTGGATTTTACAAGAAGTGCCTCTTCAACCCAAAGTACAGCTGTTGAATTTTTTCTCTTTTGGTGCATAAACACTTTCAGAATTGCTCTAATCATTTTGTCCAAAGTAGAAGAGCAACAACACATTTTCTTCCTTTAAGCAGCAACATGCATTATTACCAGAATCCCTGCTCAATCATGGCACAGATGACTATGGAACCTCCCTATATCTATCTACCCCCAATTCTCTATCCAGTATAGACAAACTAATACTCTGCTCTGAACATAAAATCTTCCTTTGGTCTCAAATTTCCAATGTTCACGTAAACAGGAAGGAAAAAGAGAAAATAACAGAGTTCAACCATTTACTTATCTGATTTCTTCTTCTCCTCATAGTGTTAAATAAAATTATTGCAAATAATCTTCTGGTCTGGTTTTTTTATGTTGTCCCAGCACTTCGGGATAACAACTGCATTGCCAGCAAAACTCTCACTTTATATTTCCCATGTACTACAACTTTATATTTCGGCTCTCATGATTGTGCTATATTTTTTGAACCATGACTTCTTTTGATCTAAATTGCCCAATTTTTTCTTCTTCTAGGACAGTAATTGTTCTGATGCATTTTAGTTGTATATGTAAAGATGAATGTTCTTTGCATGTTATGGGCATCTTACTAAACATTGAATTCTTGAGGTTTACCAAATAAAATTTTTGGCATGGACAGACATTTTGAGCCATGCATATCAAACCTCTTCTTATCAGGGCCAATCCAGTCATACTAGTCTGGGAATTAGAGAATGGGCCTTGTGTTCAAGATGGACAGCCAAAAAAGTCCACTAGATTGTCCAATTTGATTTTCTAATCTTGGTTGACATGTCGAAGATTCATTTGTCTGCACTTCAGGAAAGCTGACAAGCATGTGCTGTAGATCTTCATGACCCTTTCCTCATGTGCTGATTCTTACATGGATCTGTTAGTCTTCTTCCAGGATTGGAGTTTATCTATTATGGAAGGCCAATTCAAAGTCAGTCATATATGATATATGAAGGGGACCGATAGCTATGTGTGAGGATACGTTATTCTGCCTGTCACATTAAAGTTGGTGATTTAATAGTAAAAGTCTCCCATGACAAGACATTCTTTCTGCCCATTGTCCACCCTGGGAGTATGTCTGTGATCATGCAATGCCACTAATTTTATTACCACACCAAGTAGATCCCATAGGCATTCTCCAAGAAGTGGATATTAGTTTTTGTTTAGCAGTTACTTATCTTCAGAGTTGAGGATAGCAATTGGATGATGCTCGTAGTATTTGGATAGTAATATTTTGTTGCTTACTTTCAACACAATTAACGTATTTCTTCTGAGGTATCATCTTTTGATACAAACATCATTCAGAAAAGAATATTCATCAAACCTTTAATTGCTCATGACCCAACCGAAGATAGATGGCAAATGTTGATGCCTCAGCGAAAACATAGCATTTCTGCTTCTTCCATTTTTCTTGGTTCTTATGTGGTATCGATTGATGTTGGGTGACAGATTTTTTCTAGTTAGCTTCTTTTTTATTCTGTTGTTGCAGGTGGATCTTAACTGGGTTTTTGCTCCATGCTGGCTTTTCCATTACCTGCTGCCTTGATGTTTTTATGTGTACATCAGGAACAATTCTTTTAACATGTGTTATCTTTCTATTCCAACACTTGTCTAATTGATCATTTCTCAACTTTTTTACTTGTAGTTGATATCAAAAAGAGTTAAATTGTTGGATATGTATGGAAATATAGTGGCCATGGGTATTGTCATGAGTACAGACCCAACAAAAATAGTGATGGGCAGGCCTATTGGCCAAGACTTTTGTGAAGTTGCTGTTTTATTAGCCAACAAACCTGAATCCCCACTATTTATCAAGGATGATAATAGGAAGACAATGAAGGATGCTATTGGAAGCCACATCTTATGGTTTCTACAATATGTATGTGTTCTACTTGTTTATACTTTAAATGTTTGTCATGTTGAGATAAAGTTTATCCTAACCTTGCTTTGTCTCTCTGTTTTTTTTTTTTTTTGACAATTTCAGGTGCAATTGGATTCTAAGAGACAAGTTGGTGATCAAGATTAGTATCTTAGTTATATGTGATGTTCTAGTTATTCATGTACACACTTCTTATCCATTGGATAAACAATTATGGAAAGTACTTGTCATGTATTACTTTAATCTTAGTGATGAAACTTTCTTAGATGTATATTTCACCTTTACTTTTGATGTTATTTAAATTGTGAGAAATTATGGATGTTATGAATGAATGTGTGGATGGATGTGTACATGAAGTGTTGGTTGTGGATGTGAATGGTATGAAATGTTGGTTTTAGATGTGAATGGTGCTATGAAATGTTAGTTGTGGATGTGAACAATATGTAAGTGTTGTAATGGGTGGCCCTAGAGGTCATATTTCTGAAATTATATATAGTTGTAATTTGGTAGGTATATGTTTTCCTACAACTATTAATTGGTAGGTGTAGCTGTCTACTGCATCTAGTTAAACTACCTACACAATATATATGTGGTAGGTAAAGGAACAGTCTACACTACACAATATATACGTGGTAGGTAAAGACAAAGTCTACACCTACGACTTTTACTTCGTAGGTAATGTTTTACCTACGGTGTTTATACCTACGAGCCAAGTCGTAGGAAAGTTGTAGGTAAAGACTATTACCTACTATTTTCGCCTACACCTACGGTTTTGGGTTGTAGGTATAGCCTGTTTTTCTAGTAGTGCAACTTGGAATACTAACTCTCTTCTTCTTTGATCTGCATAACTTTTTTGTCGATCTTGGGCTGCCTTCATCCTTTGCCTGATTATCTGGATATTATTAATTGTTCTTTGGACTATTTTTGGCCCAATCATTTATTTTTCACCAATTTCCTTCCAACATATGGGAGATCTACAATTCTTGCCATACAGAGCTTCAAATGGTGCCATCTGAATGGTGGATTGATAGCTATTATTATAGGTAAATTCTATTAGTGGTAAATGTTCTTGCCAGTCACCTCCAAAATCTGGAATGCATGCTCTACACATATCTTCAATAATCTGATTAGTTCTTTCTGTTTGCCCATCGGTTTGAGGATGAAATGCTGTGTAAAATTCAACTTTGTTCCCAAGGCTGATTGTAATCCAATCCAGAAATGTGATGTAAATCTAGAATCTCTGTCTGAAATAATATTTATTGGAATTCCATGCAATCTAACAATCTCCTTTATATATAGTGCTGCGAGAATATTTACAGACCATTTTGTCTTTATGGATAAGAGATATGCTGCCTTGGTCAAACGATCTACAACAACCCAAATGCTATCATGACCACTTCTTATTTTTGGTAATCCTGTAATAAAATCCATACCAACACTATCCCATTTCCATTCTGGTATTTCTAAAGGTCTCAATTTCCCAGCAGGTACCTGATGTTCTGCCTAACTTTTGGCAAGTTAGACATCTGGAGACATATTTAGCTATTTCTCTCTTCATATTGTTCCACCAATAATCTTTTTCAAATCTTGATACATTTGTTGCTGCTCCTGGATGAATTGTATAACGAGTCTTGTGGGCTTCTTCTAATATCTTTCTCTTAATTTTTGATGATTTGGCACACATATTCTCTCTTGGAACATAAGTCTTCCCTCATTGTCCATGTGAAATTCAGGTCTAATATTCAATTGTTCCTTGATCTCTACTATTGCTAGATCATTATCTTGTTGTTCTTTGATTTCCTTCAAAATATCTGATTGGACTCTTAGGCTAGCAATCATAATATGATCTTCTGGAGTATCTACATTTAAATTTAGTGTTGAAAATTGCTTCAGTAATTCCCACTCACCGCAAATTATACATGATAACTGTCCCACAGGATTTCTACTTAGAGCATCGGCTACTACATTTCCTTTCCCAGGTTGATACTGGATAGATAAGTCAAAATCTTTAGTATATTCTAGCCACCTTCTCTGCCTCATATTCAATTCCTTTTGAGAAAACAAATATTTCAAACTTTTATGATCACAATGAACTCTGAATTGGGTTCCATATAAGTAATGCCTCCAAATTTTGAGGGCAAATATTATTGCAGCCAACTCTAGATCATGTACTGGATAATCTTTTCATGTGTCTTCAACTGTCTAGAAGCATATGCAATCACTTTCCCTTCTTGCATCAGCACACATCCTAAGCCCACATTTGAAGCATCAGTATAAACTTCATAATCTTTTCCTTCAATGGGTAATATAAGTACAGGAGCTGAAGTCAGATATTCTTTCAATCTTTGAAAACTAGCTTCACATTTTCCATCCCAAATAAATGGAACCTCTTTCTTGGTTAATCTGGTCAAAGGTACAACGATTTTAGCAAAATCCTTTACAAATCTTCGATAATAGTTGGCCATACCCAAGAAACTTCTGACCTCTGTAACAGTAGTGGGTCTCCCCCACTTTTGAATAGCCTCAAATTTTGAAAAATCTACATAAATACCTTCCTTCGAAATAACATGCTCCAAAAAGGCTACATTTTCTAACCAGAATTCACACTTGCTCAGTTTGACACATAATTTATGTTCTCTTAATGTTTGTAAGGTAGTCCTTAAATGAGACTCATGCTCTTCCTTATTTTAGAATATATCGGTATATCATCAATGAACACCACTATAAACTGATCCAGATAAGGTCTGAATATATTATTCATTAGCTGCATAAAAACTGCTGCAGCATTTGTCAATCCGAAAGGCATGACCACAAATTCATAATGTCCATATCTGCCCCTGAAAGCTATCTTATGAATATCTTCCTCTTTGATCCTCAATTGATGATATCCTGACCTCAAATCAATCTTGGAAAAGTATTGTGCTCCAGCTAATTGGTCAAATAAGTCATCGATCCTTGGTAAAGGGTACTTGTTCTTAACTGTCAACTGGTTCAGTTGTCTATCTTAATGATCCATCTTCTTTTTGACAAATAGGACTGGTGCTCCCCAGGGTGAAGTGCTTGGTCTGATAAACCCTTTTCCAATAGTTTAGTCATCTGTTCTTTAATTCCTTCATTTCTGCTAAAGACATTCTATAAGGTGTCTTGGAAACTGGGGCAGCTCCTGGAATTAGCTCTACAGAGAAGCTTACTTCCCGCTCAAGGGGCAAACCTGGTAAATCTGGGGGGAACACGTTTGGATACTCTCTCATCACTGGAATCTTTTCAAGTTAGGATTTGGGGAATCTGCTACCACTACTGAAGCTAAATAAGCTATACAACCCTTCTGTAGAAGTTTCTGGGCTCGAAGGGCAGATATAAGAATCGTAGGTTGAGATTTATGTGTAATAGGAAAAGTTACGGGATTATATCCTTTTCTATAAAGGTGAGTTGTTTTAACCGGCAGTCTAATTTGACATGATATTGTGATAGCCAATCAGCTCCCAATATTATATCATACCTATCCATGTCAAGGCAAATTAAATCTACTGGAAAGTTCTAGTTGTTAATAAGTATTTCACTGGATGGACAATAGAAATCGAGATTTATTCCAGAACTAATGGGGGTTGACAGGTTTATTCCAGTAGGTAAAGTAGTTGGCTTTGACTTCAAGTATTGACAAAGGCCCAAGAAATAAATGAATGTGTAGCTCCAGAATCAAATAGAATAAAAGCGGGTTTAGAGTGGACGATGAGAGTACCTTCGATGATTCCCCCTTCTTGATTCTCGTCCGTCAGTCCCAGAGTTTGTAATCTTCCTGGTTTCTATTAATTCTTGGAGGTGCATGTGACTGGCCTTGAAGTGTGGGCAAGCTGGGATGCGATGTTCACGACTTTCACATTTCAAACAGGCACCTAACTTCTTCCAGCATTCATCTGCTGTATGACCCACTTTTTGGCAATGAGTACATGTCACTTTTTCTACATCAAAATTATCATTGATCTGCTTTGGCTTCTTGGGTGCTTGTATAATACTTCTGCCCTCATTCTTCCTCTTGTTATTGCTAAACTTAACTATCCCAGAAGTAGAAGTTGAATTTCTTTTGTTGTTTTCCAACTTGTTCCAAATTTTGTTTGTTATCTCAGTTGCACTTTCTAAAGCTAAAGCCCTTCTTACCATATCTGAATAAGTAGAGATTAGTAGTGGGGCCAATTGAGTAATATAACTAGGCTTCAGCCGTTCAGAAATCTTCTGGCTTTCAACTTCTTAGTGGCAACCAAATGTAGGGCATATCTGGATAATCTAGCAAATTGAGATTCATATTCTGTTACTGTCAAAGTCCTCTGTTTCAGGTTGATAAATTCCATAACCTTCACCTCTCTAATCTCCTCTGAGAAATATTGATTATTAAAAAGTTCCACAAATTCTGCCCAAGTAATGTTTCTCTCAGCCATAGTGACTTCAATGGCCTCCCACCAGGCCCTTGCATCTTTTTATAATTGAAAGGTAGCTAACCTAACTTTATCCTCTTCTGGACAATGAGTTACCTTGAAAATTCTTTCTATTTCCTTTATCCAATTTTCTGCCTCATCTGGTTTGGATTGCCGACATACTTTGGAGGGTTCATGCTTCTAAAATTCTTGTACATCTCTCCATTATTTTGGTGATTCCCCTGTTGTGCAACTATACCAAGTGCTGTTGTTAGTCCTTGAATCATAGATTGAAGATCCTTCCAGGGTGCATTTTCTCCTTCCATTTTATATCTGGGTCCAAAATTAGAAACCAAACATAGTTAGATCAATTATCACATCAAGAGTTTACATAAGTAGTTAGACAAATATCACGCTTACATTATATCATGCTTACATTATATCATGCTTACATGCCTTAACCTCTAGTCCCACTATCATTACAAGTTAGACAAAATTGATAGTGGATCTAGCCAACTTTTACATTCCATCATTCTAATGCCTAATCCCGCTATCGTTACAAGTTGAACAAAATTGATAGCGCGGTCAAAAAACCTAACTAGTTAGTATATTTTCAAGACTTCTGACTACTAGCCTATTTACATAGTCATGGATAATTCCTATACTGAACTTTCGAGGTTACTTCTCCTCCAGGTTGTTAACGGAACCATCAGATTCTTCATTAGGCTCCCTATGATTGTAATGCAGCTCATAGGCAGCATCTCGAATTTGCTCCCAATGGCCCTTTGTTCGCATTGTAAAAGTCCCAGTCTAGCCTCTATCCAATCTAATAGTTCTTGTAGCGCCATAACGCATGTAAGGAGTTGTTCTGTATGCTCTCCAAAAGCATATTCTACTATTTCACATAGCCACCCTTCCATTGCGGCACGCATATATTCTAATTCTTGTGCGAAATCTCCCTCGTCATTTGTCCATTCTTGGATCAGTCAGATAAGTACATCAATTCTTCGATTGGCCATCTGTGCTGGAGAATCCACATGAATTACACATAATCTTTAATCAAATGAAATTGCAACTTATATAACTACTAACTAAATCTTTTTCCCAATTCCTTTTCTACCCACCTCACCAGTTAATTATTGATTTATTGGAGTCTACTAATCCTACTAGAAGGCTAGACTCAAAAATCTAGGCTCTGATACCACTAAATTTGTCACGTCCCAATAGCAGCGAAAATATCGAGGCGTAACAGATTAAAACGATAAATAATGAACATTATTACAATATACAAATTGGCATAATGCCTGAGAGTCTCGGGATACACGAAAAACTATTTAGACAAAGCTCTTTAGAACATCTTGGACATACTAAACATGACATACTAACTAAACTTTATTACAATAAGTAGATGGTCTCTCTCGGCGCACAACCCTGCCCGTTATGTTCAGTCTTGATTGTCACCTGAAAAATGTTGAGAAAATAGGGATGAGCAAAACTTGCCCAGTAGATGCCTTTAAGTTAACTTCAATCACTAGCGGAATGCATGACAGATGATGAAGATATAAAATAGCATAATGAGAAAATGAGGATTTAAAATCACGTAAGAGTTCACGTATTACAGTATAAAGAATTAATGCTACAATTTCATATCCAAGTATAAAACACATAAACAAGTACATCGAAGAATGAACGTGATCACTACTTTTGTCAAGATAAAACTCAAGTTTACCACTGAACAATTCCATAACAATCAATTTTCATAACAATCACTTTTCATGAATTTTGAATTGTCAGCCAGATACTATAAACACTTCACTTATGGTGTATGCCAAGCACCAGGCCATTACTCTCCATATGGTACCACTGGACACTAAGAGTATTCGGGATCTTCCTGGGACTAGACCATAGCCCCCTAACCGGCATCACTTTCACTTTTGAGTTCACGATTCAATGTAGAAGGCTGACAACTCAGAGTCCGCAGAGAAATGAGAAGTAGTCTAGTAATATATTTCAGTATAAGGTGGCATGCCATATGGAAAACTAAATCAGCAGTATTTCGGCATAGAGATGGATCTTGAGAAATCAACGGACGGCATCCCGACGTAGATGGAAATCCCAAGAAAATAATCTGACAGAGTTTCGATATAAAGAAGGGTTTCGAGAAAAACATCGATAAAGCCTTGTCATAGAGAAGGGTTTTGAGTGAACAAACCAACATAGAGAGGATTTTGAGAAGAAGAATTGGCAATATTTCGACGTCGCGAGAGATTACGAGAAATTGAATCGGAAGCACTTCGGTGTAACGGGGGATTCCGAGAAATCGAACCGGCAGCTCTTCGGCGTAACGGGAGATTCCGAGAATTCGAACCGGCAGCACTTCGGCGTAACGGGAGATTCTGAGAAATCGAACCGACAGCACTTCGACGTAGAGAAGGATGAGAGGAACACGAAACAACAGCACTTCGACGTAGAGAAGGATGAGAGGAACACGACAAACGACACTTCGACATAGAGAAGGATGAGAGGAACATGACAAACAATACTTCGACGTAGAGAAGGATGAGAGGAACACGACAAGCAGCACTTTCACACTAGGGATTTAGAACTAACTTAAAAGAACCTACCTATTCGAAAGAACATCCCCCAAGATCGGGCACTCTTTCTCTCTTTACTCTCCCTAGAGCTCTAGCATAACCCTCCTCTCTTCACTTAGATGGATGGAATGGAAGGAGGAGGGGGTATATATAGGGAAGCGGAGAGGAAGGTGGGAGGAAGGTGGGAGGAAGGTGCTCCCCCCCCAGGGCTCCTTAGATGGGGACGTGTGTCCCTTAAGGGATAAGCATGCCTTGGATTGGGACATGTGTCCCTTATGGATAAGAATGGCAAGGATGGAGGACAAGTGTCTCTTATGGATAAGAATTGCATGGATGGGGGACAAGTGTCCCTTAATTAAGGGGTAAGCATCCCCTAACTAATGAGTCATTAGCATTTTTACCTTTTTCTTTTATAAATTGGAGATATGTCCATTCCTAACCTCCGATTGGTCATTCAGGCCCTAAATGATCTCGATTGGGAATCTGACTGTATCGCTGGGGTCAATAGAAATTACATCAGGGTCCTTAGAAAAATTATCATTTGCATGAAAACCTCATATTTTTATAATTGTAGATATGCCCTTCCTATTTACGTTTATACGTTTTCTTCTATTTATTCTGAGCTCAGTGTGAACAGGATATATCCAATCCTAATCCTCATCTTTACCAATATGCTACCTTTAGTACTAACCTTTACTTTTACCATTTTTCTTTAGTATTATCCTTTAGCAATATCATTATTATTTATCAGTAATAATATCCTTTATCAATAACAGTATCCTTTAACACATTTTTATTTGCCTTAGATAGATATGTATTTGCTTAATCTCTCATCCGCCTACAAATTGCATTACGTTTTCTCGACCGTTTCTCACACTTTATATTTTATACCGTGGGGTATTATAGTGTTCCCCGCCGAGCCCATCGGCGGGCTTTGCAGGTCAGGTGCGGAGGTCGGGAGAAACGTCACACGTCGGCCAAGCGCGCCTCAAAGGGATTCATCGGCTTGGTCGTCTCGACTCCGTCTGGCGAGAAGCGCCTCAACGGTCACCTCGCCAGGAGATCGTAAGCCTTATGCCTGAGGTCGGCTTGGGGCCCGGCTAAGCTCAAATATCGTAAAGCCCTTCAAGATTCATTTGAGGTCGGCTCGGGGCCGACGAGTTCCAGAATTCATGGCAATCTTGCAGTTCCTATTAACAATTATCTCCGACTTCGGAAGCCTAAGCCCTCTAAACAGGAGGCCGCGATCACACGCTTAATGTCCTCAGTCATGAGGGCGACGAGGTATGCCTGTCCACTCCTTGAGTCTTTGCCTTCGTACGACTATTTCTTGAAAAGGAGGTTCTGGATGAGATCGCCTCGGCTGTCCAAAAACTGAGAACCCGACATACGATAAAATGAAGGCGCGGTCGCTTGGCACGCGTCATAGCTCGCCCGAGGTCGCTTCGGCCCTCGGAGTCTTGAAGGTGTGTGGTCGCTTCGGCACACGCGTACACAGCTCGTCCGAGGCCGCGTCGACACTCCGAGCTCCTGAAGGCGCGGTCGCTTCGGCACACGTATTCATAGCTCGCCCGAGGTCGCTTCGGCACTCCGAGTTCCTGAAGACGCGGTCGCTTCGGCACGCGTATCATAGCTCGCCCGAGGTCGCTTCGGCACCCGAGCTCCTGAAGGCGCGGTCACTTCGGCACGCGTATATCACAGCTCGTCCGAGGCCGCTTTGGCCCTCGGAGCTCTTGAGGCGTGGTCACTTCGGCACACGCGTACACAACTCGTCCGAGGCCGTGTCGGCACTCCGAGCTCCTGAAGGCGCGGTCGCTTCGGCACGCGTATATCATAGCTCGCCCGAGGTCGCTTCGGCACTCCGAGCTCCTGAAGATGCGGTCGCTTCGGCACGCGTATCATAGCTCGCCCGAGGTCGCTTCGGCACCCTGAGCTCCTGAAGGCGCGGTCGCTTTGACATACGCGTATACAGCTCGTCCGAGGCCGCTTCAGCCCTCCGAGCTCTTGAAGGTGGTCGCTTCGGCACACGCGTAGATAGCTCGTCCGAGGCCGCATCGGCACTCCGAGCTCCTGAAGGCGCGGTCGCTTCGGCACGCGTATATCATAGCTCGCCCGAGGTCACTTCGGCACTCCGAGCTCTGAAGACGCGATCGCTTTGGCACGCGTATGTCATAGCTCGTCCGAGGTCGCTCCGGCACTCCGAGCTCCTGAAGGCGTGGTCACTTCGGCACACGCGTACATAGCTTTTTGAACGAGGTCGCTCAGACACGCGAGGAACGTAGATGTCATGTTCCTGGACGAGGTCGCTCAAACCACGAATTGAAAGACGACGTCCGTCCGACGCGATTTGAGGGCGTGGTCGCTTCGGCACACGTAGATGCAAACGTCGTATTCACTGAACGAGGTCGCTTAGGCACTCGTCAAAAACTGAAACCGGAACACCATCTGGCACGTATTTGGCACACACTGTACACTCGGACGATAGGAACAAGGACGCCTCGGCAATCGTTAGAAACCGATGCAGCGGCCGACGCAAAAAATGAGATCAAACCAAACAACAGACGAGCAATGACAAAAAAGATGGAGTTTCTATTACTAATGATGAGGTACATTGGAGGGCTGACCGCCATGTACAGTCACGAGGCATTTAGTCAATTACAACATCATCAGACGCAACGACCTGAGTCTCGGCAGTAGCCGCCTGATCGGAAGCAATGGTCGTGGCTGCCTCATCAGCACTAGGCACCGCCTCGGTCGCAGCAGTCTGTGCCTCGTCGGCTGCTTCGGCTTGGTCATGAGCGTTTCCAGCGTCCTCGTCCGCAGCATCTTCCAAAACTGACAAATCATATTCGGGACACAGTTCTCGGATGCGCTTGATGCAGTGGTCGTATCCCGCCTCGAAGAGCTTGTCAACCTCTTCGTTCAGCTCCTTGGAGTCGCGGTACTCAGCAATAATTCTTTTGCGCTCCTCCTCAGCTAGCCTCGAGCTCCGAGCCCTGGCCACTTCGATCACTCTTCCTTCGCACGAAGAGTCTCTTTGAGATCCTCAGCTGCCTTGGTTACCCGAGCAACCTCATCCTCGGCTCTCTCACCTTCAGCGCTCCTCGACCAGGAGATTCTCGGCAGTTTTTGCTCTTTTCTCGGCCTCTTTAGTCTTGCTTGCAGCCTCAAGGATCTGCTGGTCGGCTGCCGCCTGAGCCTTCTCGGCCTTTCTAAACAAGGCCTTGACCAGGCCCAGTTGAGTCTGCACGGAATCGTAGAATTCTTCCACGACCTCGTTGGCTCTTTTGGCGGAAGCTGAGCCAACTTCTCCACCGGGGTCGCCCGACGAGCCCATTCGGTAGCATTGAGCCCGTGCGCACCAGCCGCTGAGGGCTCGCGATATGCTGATCTGCAGACGGTTGCTCCGGCAGCTCGTTTCGTCCTTGAGGTGACGTCGGACGAAGATCTGACGACCGAGCTTCGTCCCCCGACCTGAGTCCTCGGCCCCTCCTCGGGCGCTTCAGTGGCCTACTGGCGCTCCTTTTTCTGCGACCCACGAACCTCTGTGCTGCTCGGTCAACGAGAGAGGTCCCTTCCCCTGGCCAACGTCGGGAGCAACCGACGACTTGCCCTTGTCGCCATCACTACGAGAAGCAACAGTGGTTAGCTCGGAAGGCTTTTGATGAACGTTCACTACCGTCCAGGTGGTCGGAAATTGGCCACCCCGTCGGGCTATGAACAAAAACGAACGCCTCTTCCAGTTATGAACAGAAGAGGGCATTGACCAAGGATCTGTCGGCCAGACCGAGCTGCGAAGTACAGCCAGTCCCCAAAGGCCTGACCGAGAAGCAGTAAAGGAAAAGGCGCGTGGTCGGAAGGACCTTAGCTAATGCACAAACTGCCAGGAAGCCGACAACCGACCTCCACGAATTAGGGGTCAGTTGCGACGGTGCGACTCCCAGCTTGAAAAGAAGAAGAGTGGCGAAGGGATGCAAAGGAAGATGGAAGCCAGCTTGGACGGCCTCGGCATAGATACAGACTCCACCCTTTGCTACGTAGTGAGCACGAAGTTGACTAGAGCGATACATAGAATAACCCTCTGTAAACTCTAGTCCGGGGTGAGTTTTCATCCACGCAAGGTCTCGTCGCTAGTTTCACATTGAGCGTCGGCGACATTGTCAGCCGGCCGACGAGCTCCAGAAGTATGAAAGAAGGCTCCTGGGAACGTAAGTCCCAGGATCAACAATAAAGCAATCATCGGAATGGTCTGACGGCTCGCCGTCATGCCGGGGAGAGTGAGACGTTCCCCTAGAGGAGACCGTCCCTGCTGCGGAGGAAAAGTTCTCGGAAGGAGAACCTCCAGACGATGATCCCTCTCGAAGACGAGGACCAGAGGAAGAAGACGCAGAACTTGAAGACATCGCTTACCTCTTAAGGAAGCAAGCAAAAATAAAAACTGGCCGAAGCTCGGGCGAGGGACGTCGGCGCAACCCTCGTCGGCACGTCGGCAGGTCGCCTGGTAGATGCTCGCGCGCGAGAACAAGGGCGATCGTTCGACAGCAGACCCCGGTATTTATAGAGCTGGGGGCCAATCGAATCCAACCGCAGAAAGCCAACCCCCAATGCAAGTGGTTGAGATCGGCCCACGTGGCGTCACCAGATTGGAAATGAAACCGACCCCTCGGATTCCAATCGGCATGAACGGCGAGAAGCGCATGATGGCGCTCGGAAGACGAGGTGGCGAAAGTACAGCGACACGGTGTACGAAGCGGCATGCGACAGTTCGTCAGATGATGAGACGTTCGGCGCCCTGATAAGGCCGTGACGTCCCTTGCGACGGCGGCTTCTGACTATAGGGTGACGTGGTGGGTCACAGGTGTCATCCAAGCCACGGACAGGGTACGTGTTTTAGCAGAGAAATTTAGCTTCACCTCGGCCGCTATCACGGTCCGACCTGAACCTAGGGGGCCAATGATACGGTGGTTTCCAGGTAGGTCGACTAACCCCGAATGTAGCCGACCACTTCTGAGGATAGCCCGACATTCAGCAGCCTTGACTGATTGGCATGGACCTCACCTCGGGTGAAAACCAGTCCGGATCGGCAGTCAACGAGAAGGGCGGCGTCCAAACTGATCAGGGCATTCCCATCAGCTCGGACCTCGGGTCATTCGACCTCAGTAAGGCCATTGGCCGACATCTTGTCTACTGTCTCACCAAATACGTCAGCTACAGCTCTAGTCTGTCCCAGGTATCTACAGCTCGGCCCAAGCGGGCCCGTCTACAGCTCGGCCCAGGCTGGCCTGACTACATCTCGACCCAAGCAGTCTCGTAACACCCTCAAATAAGTCTCCAATTGAGCACCTCGGGTTATCAAAGCTCGGGCCACGCCAACCTAGAGCTCGGCGTCCTCGCGCGCCCCATCACAGTCCTTACGGGGTCAACGGACGAATGAACGAATAGAGGTAACCACCAAGACTCGCGGAAACCGCCAGTCCGGCCATTAAGGCCACGATCTCACGCAATCAGGCCTACATGTGGCAACCACGATCATCGCAACTCAGCAGCAGCGAAGAACTGGCACCCAATCGGCGGGAATCTTGGTAACTCCCAGTGAGATTGGCGGCTCGTCCAGCTCACACGTACATGTCCTAACACTATATAAAGTGTAGACACTCCACAGGCCAAGGTACGCTATTCTCCCCATGCTAGGCCATTCTGCTCGGCTAGCAACTGACTTGAGCGTCGGAGTGTCTCCCCGCCGAGCCCACTCGGTGGGCTTTGCAGGTCAGGTCGGGAGGTCGGGAGAAACGTCACACGTCGGCCAAGCGCGCCTCAAAGGGATTCATCAGCTTGGTCGTCTCGGCTCTGTCTGGTGAGAAGCGCCTCAACGGTCACCTCGGCTGGAGCCGAGCTATGTTACTATAACAGTAACATTGGCGCCGTCTGTGGGAAGTGCCTCAACGGTCACCTCGGCTGGAGCCGAGCTATGTTACTATAATAGTAACATTGGCGCCGTCTGTGGGAAGCGCCTCAACGGTCACCTCGGATGGAGCCGAGCTATGTTACTATAACAGTAACAGATACTAAATGGAAGAAAAAGGTTCAGAACAGATGTGAAAATGATGCAGGTGAGGAACGAATAGTTTTTATATATTATTATTATTATTTTTTGTAAAGGAAGTGAAACAAAATAGACATACGCTTGTCTAATCGGGGTCACAAATGAGAACAAGCTAACTTCCCTCGGCAAAGGAGAGGCAACAACTTAAAGATAGATTATTACAATATAATGGTCAAATTCACAGATTTGACCCGTTAATAGTCAAAATGAAAATTATTATGAGAAAAAATTATTACACTTATGTAAGTATAATTATTATGAGAAAAATTCACGGATCCATCCTGAGCCCTCTCCTCACCTTTGCTCCTTCTCCAACCAATTTATCTATAAAAAAAAAGTATAATTATTGTGTAGTGACATAACTATTAATATAACACAACATTAAGTGTCGCACGTACGTGTAAGTTAGCAGACAATACAAGTGGGATGAGCAGTTGATGGTGGTGGTAGACAACAAACAAGCGGGTGTTTGGGAGAGAGTCGCGTGTGTATATATGGATATTGTTACTGTTATAGTAACATAGCTCGGCTCCAGCCGAGGTGACCGTTGAGGCGCTTCTCGCCAGACAGAACAGAGACGACCAAACCGATGAATCCCTTTGAGGCGCGCTTAGCTGACGTGTGACGTTTCTCCCGACCTCCCGACCTGACCTGCAAAGCCCGTCGAGTGGGCTCGGCGGGGAGATACTCCGACGCTCAAGTCAGATGCTAGCCGAGCAGAATGGCCTAGCGTGGGGGAGAATAGCGTACCTTGGCCTGTGGAGTGTCTACCCTTTATATAGTGTTAGGACACATATATGTGAGCTGGACGAGCCGCCAATCTCGCTGGGAGTTACCGAGATTCCCGTCGGATTGGGCGCCGTTACTTCTGCTGAGTTGCGATGATCCTGGTTGCCACATGTAGGCCTGATCGCTGAGATTGTGGCCTTAATGACCGTAACTGGCGGTTCCGTGATTCTCGGTCACCGCCTCATTCGCCTGCTGACCCTGTGTGGGTTGCGATGGGGCGCATAAGGGCCGAGCTCCAGGTCGGCGCGATCCAGGCTTCGATGACCCGAGGTACAAGAGGCGAGTTCTCGCTTGTGGTCGGATTCACAAGACTTCCTGGCCGAGCTGTAGACAGGCCCGACTGGGCCGAGCTGTACATAGGTCCACCTGGGCCGAGTTGTACATAGGTCCGCTTGGGCCGAGCTGTACATGCCTGGGACGCACAGACCAGAGCTGTAGCTGACGTATTTGGTGAGACAGTAGACAAGATGTCGGCCAATGGCCTTACTGAGGTCGGTTGGACCGAGGTCCGACCTTATGGGAATGCCCTGATCAGTTCGGATGCCGCCATTCTCGTTGACTGCCGATCCGGACTGGTTTTCACTCGAGGTGAGGTCCATGCCAATCAACCAAAACTGCTAAATATTGGGCTATCCTCAGAAGTGGTCGGCTACACTCGGGGTTAGCCGACCTACTTGGAAGCCCCCGTAACAGATATATTTTTAAATTATTATATATATAATATATTTTTGATAGAGATTTACCTAAGATAAAATTTTTTTCTTTAAAATAAAAAACTCTTTACCAAACATATTTATGTATCTGTCTTTTTTTTATTAAATTTAAGAAAAAAATTAATTAAAAAAATTAACCAAATACCCTATTAATCTCTACGTCCTCTACAACTTGTCGGCTACCATCACCCACGCTCTGCAGTACAAAACACAGCGCGCCGAGACTACGGCCGGTGACCGAGCTCACACCATGGGTGGAGCAGAGGCCACCCTCCTCTCCTCCTACCCGGGCTCTGCCGGCCGGTTCGCTTTGGACATCTCCAGCGACTTCCCCTTCGACTCTGTCACCAGCAGCCTGAAGAAGAGCCCCTGCAGGATGTTGCAGGCCGCCAGCACGATCGAACAGCGAATTCCTCACCCCGCTGCACCCCCGGTCTGTTCTTCGTCTTGTCCTGGTTCTGCGCCGCGTACAGGAAACCGAACGACCCGATGACGGCTTCGGCCTTCCCGCCGCCGAGATGCCGTGGCAGGTTGACCGCAGCCGAGAGTGGATGATCACGAGTTCCATCGGCCGGGTTTGTCGTGATCTCTTGAGTTCTAAATCCAATAGTGATGATGTTTACCATGTCGTAAGCAAACATGGAAGAAGCGAAATTAGGTAACTCGGCAGGATTTTATATTACTTGCATCTATTCAGCTGCTTCGTCGCTGTCGTCATTGAAAGCATAAACAGCAGTACTGCGCGTGATTAATTTACAGCTTTAAGCCAATTAGCCCCCTTATGTAAACTTGCACATATCCGATTTATATTCTTACACGCATCAAAATTTAGGTGTTGAGGTTGAATGGCCGAAGATATATAACTATGTCATCTTACAAATTTTAAAATTTAAATATTAAATTTGTAGGGTCCGGGATATGTAAGTATAGAGAACTAATTTGATGTTTTGTTCTCCAATATATATGAAAAGAACTATCATATATAGTTCATAGGCGTGGAATATTGGGTCAACCAGCCGCTTAATTCGGGAGAATAGAAGGATTTAGTGCACATAAATTGGGCTAAAGAAGAGTGTGCCACATGAGGGATGATGATCATTTAATATAGTCTCAATATTCCCTCTTTTCCAATTCTAAGAAATTGAGATGACACACCCCATTAAATGTGTCTAATTTATATATATTAAAAATGCACTAAGTATTTTCTTCGAGAGAAATGAACGTGTGTGCAAAACTTACTTGAGGGTTAGGCAATATCCAAGACCGCCAAAAAATATCATGTGGATGATTAATTATCTATTAGGGATGTCAATGAATCAGACTCAGACTAGGTCAAGTAGGGTTCAACTCAAGTCGGACACTATTTTTTCTAAACTCAAGCTTAGTCCAAACTTGTGTGACATCGGGCCAGGATCTACTAAATTATAAAGATAGATTTGGGCCCATCTGACTTGAAAATTTAAAAAAAAAATTATTAAAATTTATTAATATTGTTAAAACATAAATGTAAGAGTATCAATCGACCAAATGTTTAATATCGGTCAGTCGATTTAGAGTTCGATCGACTGAAAACTTAATATTAGTTGACCGACTTGGAATTTGGCCGATCAAAAATTTAATGCCATTCGATTATCTCAAATTTGATCAATTGAAAATTTAATATGACGAATTTATCGGACTTGTTCGGGCAAAATAAAAAGCCTGAGTCTAGCTCAAATTTTCAACGGACTAAGTTTTTAAGCTTGCCTAAAAATTCATTAGCTTAGAAAAAGCGTGGTGGCCTGGCCCAATGTCAGGCCAAGCTCGCGAGTCTATCAGATCGAGTAGCTCGGTCCACTGACAACCCTATTTTCTATACATAAAGATTATCACATAGTATAATTCGCAGTCTAGCCAAGGAAAAATGCTACACATACTTTAATTCAAAATATCGTTAGAGAAAATAAATAATTTTCTAAAAAAATATGAATTTTTCAAAGAAATAAAAATATTTTCGTCAGATGAGATTTAAATTATGGAATTCCTTAAATCTAAGGAAGGAATTGGTCTAGGAATTTAATGATCAAATAGATGCTAGACATGCTCATGCCCTCACATCTTATGATGGACCATTAATCTTCGAACGATTGAACTAACCAAAGCTATTGATGTGCCTTTTTCTCTCTAATTGGGCCACAAGGTTCAAAATTTAGTTACTAGAGTCCACTCGTCTACATTATATCTTGTATAAGTTGGTAGTAATTAAAAATGACTTCTGAGGTCTAAGACGTACGAGTTTCGCCAAACAATTGAATCCCATAGAATAGGATCCTCTCATTACCCTGAGGGAACTCCGTCAATGTGAGAGAGATGTTTTATGTAAAAAAATCGCAAATCTTTTCCATATTTTGAGCTGATTTGTTTACAAAAATACCAACACTTCTCTCAGTACCAATGAAATTCCCTCCATCAATGTACAGAAAAGATACAATTCAATCACATATGACATGAACAAGGGGAGAAGTCCATTACATATTATAAAGATATATTTTAATCTCACATTGAAAGATAGTGAGAATAAATATGTGTTTATCAGCAAGAACTTCACATCTTCTCTTAAGAAGATCTTTTTAAAGGACAAAACTCTAAGTATGAAAATAATAATTTTTTTAAAGAACAAAATCTCAAATATGGAGAGATAATATCTCACACACTTAAATCACAACTCTTCAAATACTAACATATATATATATATATATATATATATATATATATATTATATATATAATATATATATATATATATATGAGATGAGAGTCACTCGGTACAAATATTGAGAGTATCTCCTCTCCTAACATATATATATACATCATACATGCATCATTTTGCAACATATGTATTGACATACACAAATTTTAAGATGTCACAAAAAAAAAAAGCAATATCAAATGCAGGTGTCCTTATATATAGATCACAAATAAAACACATGGGAAAAGCTTGGATCCAATGGCCCTACAAGCTGTAGCTAGCCATGCATATGAAGGGATCGAAGTTTCATATATATACTGAAAATGGAGACTGATAATATATATATCATCGAGAAAGAGATTTCGACGCCAAATTGGACGTCTCTGTCTGATCACCCATGCATGCATTAATTCGAGCACTTCACTGATCCAATAGGGACCTTGCAATTCTTGTCACATTCCCTTCTGTGAATCCAAACCTCTCAAACGTTTGAAGATAAGCCCCACTGGCACCGAAGTCCTTCACCCCATAGACGATCCCCTCCCCTCCCACGTACTCCCTCCACCCCATCGGCGATCCCGCCTCCACGCTCACGCGCTTCGACACTGCCGGCGGCAGCACAGCTTCCCTGTATTCCCTGGGCTGCAAGTCGAACAGCCTCCAGCATACCAACGACACCACCCTCACCCGCCGCCCCTCCGCCCTCAGCCTCCTAGCGCTCCCCTCGCACAGGCACAGCTCCGACCCCGTCCCTATCAGAATGACCTCCGGCGCGCTCCCGCCGCCGGAGTTGTCGCTCACCACGTAGCCGCCTCGCTCCACTGCCGACGCCGACGTCCCCTCCAGGTTGGCCGCCACCTTCTGCCTCGACAGCGCGATGACGCTCGGCCACTGCCGGTTCTTCACGGCCACCGCGTACGCTCCTGCGGTCTCGTTCCCGTCCGCGGGCCTGAAGAGGAGGAGCCGCGGGATGGCTCGGAGTCCCGCGAGCTGCTCCACCGGCTGGTGAGTCGGTCCGTCCTCCCCCAGCCCGATGGAGTCGTGGGTGAGCACGTAGATGACCCCCGCGTGGCTCAGCGCCGACAGCCGCATGGCGTTCTTCATGTAGTCGGAGAAGACCAGGAAGGTGGCCGCGAAGGGGATGAGCCCCCCACCGTGCAGCGCGATGCCGTTGGAGATGCCGGCCATGGCGTGTTCGCGCACCCCGTAGCGGATGTTGCGGCCTCGAGCGCAGGCGGGAGGCCGGAAATCTGGGTGGTCCTTGAGGTAGACCTTGTTCGAGCTTGCCAGGTCCGCGCTGCCCCCTATCAAACCCGGCAGCACCTTGGCGAGCTGATTGAGGCATTTCTCGGAGTAGCCCCGGGTGGCATCGACCTCGTCGGACATGGACCATCTCTGCTCAGAAGGAGAACATAACCGTAGAGATGGAATTAGCTGTAGGACTTCTCTCATGATACCAAACCATTCTTTTCTTGAAGATAATATGGTACTAATTAGCGAGGATTCACCATCTTGGTTTTAAAAGATCTTTAGATGAGAACGCTACTTACGGGAAGAGAATCTTCCCATCCACGGGGGAGGCCTCCATCCAGCAAGGTCTTGAACTCCTCTGCCTCTTGAGGGTACTTACTGTGGAAGTGGCTCAGGGTGGAGTTCCATTCCTTCTCCAGCGACTGTCCGATTTCAGATCGAAAACCGAACTCCCTACAGGCCACCACATTAATTCGTCAAGATTTAAGCAATCGAAATGAAATCGATTCTAGCTATGTTCACGTGTATAACGCAGAGACCTGTAAACCATGGGAACGACATGAAATGGTTCGCGCCCTTCCCACTTTACTTTCTTCCTCATTTGGTCCAAATCGTCCTTGTCAAATGTTCCGTGATGAGCCTTCGAGGTGCCTTCTTTCCCAGATAACCTTCCGATAAGCGTCTTCACCTGTGAATGGATGTAAACAGTATCGTTATTTGCTTTCTCACCGAAAGCAGCACCACTAAGCGTTATCCAAGCGGAGGCAGATGAGACGACTTGGTATCCCCAACTGACCTTAATAAATGTGGGTCTCTCGGTCTCTCTCTGTGCAGACTTAATTGCCTCCAAGAACGAGCCCATGTCTTCGTATATGTTATCTACGACTATCGTATTCCAGCCCAGAGCTTTGAAATGGTCCACGACATTCTCGGAGAAAGCAAGAGCAGTCTCTCCGTCAATGGTGTTCTGGTTGTCGTCGTAGATGAGTGTGAGCTTACTGAGCTTCCAGTGACCAGCCAGTGACGCTGCCTCGTGGGATATGCCTTCCATGGCGCACCCATCACCCATTATGCAGTATCTAAAAGAGACCACCATAAGAGCAAGCTCGTACTTAACACAGGAAGATAGATGCAACTCAAAAATGGTTTATCATAGAGTATGAAAGCTTCTGTATAACATACGTTCTGTGGTCTACGACAACTGCGTCGGGTTTATTGAAACGAGCAGCGAGGTGTGCCTCTGCCAGGGCAAGACCTACAGCATTTGCGACGCCCTGGCCAAGGGGACCTGTTTAGGAATAGAAACCAGAGAGCGAAAGCCTAAGTAGAACATTTTGTTGTTTAACAGATTGTAAAGGAGAGAACTTTTGCACTCGAGCGCGTTCAACTCACCTGTTGTGACTTCAATACCTGCTGTCACTACGTTCTCCGGGTGGCCCGGCGTGCGGCTGCCAAGCTTACACAACCTTTTCAAGTCTTCCAGCTGAAACAGGGAGAACTATTTTCAGATATAAACGGAAGCTAACATCATACTTGACAAAAACATGATTTACTTAAAACATGTTCAATTCTTTTTTTGACATTGGTTGCTATGCTTTTGGGTAACATGGCTGGATTCTAAAGTGATGAATGTGTTCACTTGGTAGACCTCTGTTTCTTGAGTGGTCTTGGATGGGGTTTGCTGTGTTGGAACTTGGAACGGGTTTGAGTCGCTTAGAGTTGAACAGAGGGAAAGGGCAGTGTCTTTGCACCTAAAGAAATTGAATTTAAAGCCATCGGAGACATGGCAGATATCATTTCAAATTACGATCTGGCGGGCAGGATTTTGCATCACTCCTTTCAGATCATCACAGGTGAATCTAAAAAAATGGACATGCATATACAGAGAGAGAGAAATCCCTTTTTGGAAGTTGTCATTTGTGAGAGGTGAATGTGTAGACTCTTCTAATGTTCTGTACTTGGCATGGTGCATTCAGCCAGTTAAAGCTGTAGAAATTTACACAACAGCAGCGAAGTCCCTGGACCACGGCTTGCTTATGTGGAACGACTAGGAAGCTTTCGCAACTAACGTATCTGTGGACATTTGAAACCCTTCTTAAAGGTGGAACCATGGTGTCTGTCTTAACTCAAAGCCGTAACAGTCCAACAACAACAGAGAAAAAGTCGATGTTACACACACACACACACACACGGAGAGAGAGAGACAGAGAGAGAGAGCCCAACCGCCCACCTGAACGGACTCGTACCCAGCAAGGTGCATACACACGTACTGCAGCAGGCAGCCATGCCCGGCGCTAAGGACGAAGCGATCCCTGTTGAACCACGCAGGGTTCTTGGGGTTATACCTCATGATATGCCTGTACAGAAGGTACCCCACCTCCGCGATCCCCAGCGCCATCCCCGGGTGCCCGGCTCCGGCGTGCTGCACGGCGTCCACGATGAGCATCCGGATGTTGTCCACCGCCCGCCGGTCGACGGCGTCCTGGAACCAACTATCGTCATCGACTCCTCCGGTCTTCTCTTTGGACAGTTCAGCGGGCCACGGAGAGCGTTTTAGTTCTTCCCTCCATGAAAGCTTGTAGTCCAAGGGAATGCGGGTCTGCTGCTGTAGTCGGCATCTGGGTGTGCCCCGTGGGTGCCCTTCTCGGACGGTGGGTCTGGTCGGGAGCCTGGCCTGCCGGGGGTGGAGGGAAACGGCGGTGATGGCCGCCATCACAGAAAGACAAGGATGAGCTACCAGAGAAAGAGAGTGACAGATGCACAGATAAACTGGTTTCATGGAAGCCTGGGATTCAACAGGTGGAGGGAAGGGTGGTAGGTGGCGCTTTCAGAGAACACCTGGCCATAACGTGGAAGACATGAGTAAATGCACAGGAGAGATGCAAGTTCTAGAGCTCTGACCGAGCGAGGCAGAAGGCTTGCAACAGTTGTCTTTCCTTTCCTTTCGCTTAATTTCAGGCACCATAATTAAATATTAGTGTTGATTTTTTTTATATTTCTCCTTTAAGGTAGAAAGTATACGAAAATTTATCCATTGCATCACCTATGTACTTTATATAAAAACTTAGTATGACATGCACTCTTATGACAAACTTTTATCAAAATATTTATGAAATTAGTGTTTCATTTTCTTCTACGTCGCTACATAAGGGATTTGGACAATTTATTAACAGAAAGTAAAGAAAGGAGAATACACGGCAATTAATTCCCATTTTAAGAGTATATGCACACATACAAAATTGGGATAGATTTTACGTAATTTTCACTTCAAAAACATAAAAAATATATTAATCTTTTCTCAGGGCAACCTGGAAATTAATGTTAGATGGAGTACATTTGAACCAGCTGACTCGATCGATGTTTGTGTAGCAAACAAGGTATCGACATGGTGTTTGAGTAAATGTTCCCAAATTCAAGAGTTTCACCGGAGGAACATCTCCCTTTAGCGATCCATTTTGGAATGGTATATTTTTATTAATATTTTTTATAATTTTTATCTCACCATCCTATGGATGTGTTTAGGTTTAGGGTTATGATTGATAAAAAATTTTAAAAATTTTAAAAAATGAAATCATACAATTTTAGTATGTGGAAAGTGGCAAAAATATCGACATGCTTATTAATAGGATATGATATTCATTTTTAAATTTATAGACTGCCTAATTGATGTTCATATGCATATCTTAGAATGAGACGTAATAGAACATATTTTTTAATGTCTAAAAACTGAAAAAAAATTATCACGTGGGAAAGAGCGTCGCAAGCGACTGCATACTTGGTGGCCCAGAAAGTAAAACTCTTTATTGCGAGTATTCGTCGCTTTTCTCTGTACCAAACCTTAAATGGGCCTCCAACTTCCTCAAGGGCGGCCCAGAAGCCAAACTTAACAGGCCTCGGGAATGGGCAGACCACGCGGACTCAAGAGCGGCCTTGGACATCGTCGTTACTAGTCTTTGCCGTTTTATCCCGGTTGAGCCCAAATCTGAAATGGGCCTCGGATATGCACAAGAGAGGCCCAGCGGACAAACTATATTCCAACAGTTCTCGGGAATGTGGGCCCACCCGGAGCCACAAAGAGGAGTTTGATTTTGTGCATGACGGAGGCGGGTAACTCGACGAGTATCAATCCTCACATGATGGATGAGGCCCATCCATGACAGTGGGACCTCACCTGTTTGTCTGTGAGGGCTGATATCTACTTTCGGTGGGTACTCATTATTTTCCAAAAAAAATAAAAATAAAAATGCAAATGGTATGATGCGGCCTAAAGATTTTCTCTCCTGTCTTGGCCGTCATGAAATTGGGTTTTGACTAATCCTTTTCTTTTCGGAGGTCCGCACCAAATGGATCCAAGTGAAAAAAGGGATTCATCTCAGAAGAATTAAAGCTAGCTAGCTTTAACAATTAAAGGTCTCCCATCCTCATTTCATTAAGGATTACCATCATATATACAGCATCATCTCATGTCTCTCTTTACGTTGGCGGTGCAAAATAAATGTTTTTATTATAATTATACCAATTATATGGGTAAAAACTAATTGAATTTTGGAATTTCTATATATATTTTTGCGGGTGTCAGAGGCTTAAATTTCTACTTCAAGAAACAGTTTGCTTCACATAGCTTCATCGAGCATGGGTTATGAGTTGTGATCGAAACTATTCTTTGATCTAGTTTCTATAGTAATAATTTAGCTGACTCATATATTTAAGTATAGAGAAATATTTGTTATATTAGATCAGGTTGACAATAATATATATATTATTTATTAAGTAATTTTATTGGTTAAAGACTTTAGATCTTTCTTTCTCTTTCTTTTCGTCAATAAAATTACTTAATAAGTAATCTACCTAAATCTAGTTGCCAATCTAATCTAACAACAGACATTTCTTCTAAATATACATGTACAGTCAAACATCAATAGCCACGATCGAGTTAGTGCTGAAACGGTTAACGCAGAGCAGCCGGAACAAGTTATATATATCTAAATCTGAAGAGCTAGCTTGACATGAACAACGTTCAACAATAGAAAACGAGAAGTTTGACGCTTGAAAACAAGACACACGCATCCGCTTATGCAGCTGGTAGCTAATTACATACTTATCCAAGTACCATAGCTAGCTAGTTTTCTGGTTTGGAAGGGTTTCTGTCGTTCCACTTCTCTAGATCCTCGGCATGGTGACTGCCTGTGCTACTCCAGTACTGCTCGTTCGCTTGTATATTGAAGGAATGAACAGCTTTACCTTCGATCGAATAGTTGGGATGGTCACCATGCGTTTCTCCGTTCCTACCAGGTTTGATGCTCTCCTGAAGCTGGTAGTGACGACTGCTAACAGTACATACCTTCCTGAGGCCAATGCTCTCTCCTGGTGAAACCCCTAAAGCCACAGCGACTGCCAGGACGACTACACACACAAGCAGGGCAGGAAGCCTCATGGTGCAGTTGAACTTACTACTGAGCAGAAGCTGAAGCAGATTGGAGATCGAATTTAGAGCACTCCCTGATCGAGTGAATTTAAAGTGGAAAGTTGTACTGAAACAATTTATCGGCTTAAGGAATATATAGGTAAAAAGATGATCTTAGAACTGCACTTGCATCACAAGATATGAAACTCTGGCCGACAGGAACAGCCGAACGCATAGATAAAAGTCAAGCAAGTAGGGTAGCACTAAGTAACTTAGGCAGAATCATGACAAGGGCAGCTACTCGCACAATATTTTCAGTAGGAAGATCCAGTCTTTATCTCCCGGGTGAAGCATTCAGTGGCACAACCGTTCACCAGTTGCCATGGTTTAGTGATTCAGTACCTGATACATTTTTGAACGAGTCAAGGCTAAGTAAGGAAGACGGTCGACTAAATTAACCTTAGTCTGAACTCTGAAGTTAAATGATTACATGAGTTAGACCAAATTGTTAAGGCTCAGTAAGATCAGGTGATCATATGTTTCTGGGAGAAAAGAAGAAACGTAAACGGAGGTGTGTCCACATATTCATCGGATATGGCTACCATTTCTCAAGAACAGTATTAACTTATTGTACTCGAGTTGGATGAGCGCAGTACTCATTTTCGTAGGACTTAGAACTTGGGTGTTCCACAAAGCGCTTATATAAACTCCTTCGACGTGTCACATGGGCAAGAATCTGAAGCTACTAGTCAGTCTATGGCCTACAATTAAGTGTGTGACCTAGGCAGATTAAAGATATTGGTACACCAACTGTATCCATCTTATGTTGCACCAGAAAGAAAAATGAAATATACCCATCCTATTATGAATTACATAACATTTTTTAGATTATGCAGCCGTTTGCATGCGTATAACATACTAAAACTTAGCCATTCCAATGTCACTAGCTAGCTACTACCTTGTTGGAACCCCTTGTCTTTTGATGATCACAAAACACTTGTTATATTTGCTAACAAGTTTGCAAGTTTATGCAGAAAACTGGCATTTCATAAGGGTAAAAAGGCCTTAGAAGAAGCTCATTTGTGTCAAGCTATTGAAGGAGTCGACCCCGGCTCTTCAAAGGAGTCGACCCCAGTTGGAAACCTTGTCCTGCAGTCCTTAAGGAGTCGACCCCGGAAATGCAGGAGTCGACCCCAGAAAAACTCAGTTTTTCTGGGTCGACCCCAGCCCTCCAAAGGAGTCGACCCCAGTTCATTTTGTGCAGTTCTGGGCAACTGGAGTCGACCCCCAGTTTGTATTGGAGTCGACCCCGACTCTTCTGGAGTCGACCCCAACTAAAGTGGAGTCGACCCCGGGTTGCAGAAGTTTCTGAAAAGTGCTTTTTTGAGCACCTTTTTGACCAAGACCTCTTCTTGTCTTCTCTCAAACGGCTATCTTTGAAAAAGGGGTATATAAAGGACACCTGGGGGAAACCCTAGTAAGGATTTTCGTGGAGAAGTGTGCCCCCTTTCAGAGTTTCATCCAAAGCTTCTTCTCCAAGGATTTTCTGCCTTCCAAAGCTTCCATCTGCTACATCCCTGCTGAAGGCATCTTTTTGGGGAGATCTTCTCATCATCAAAGCTTCATCAACATCTGAAGATCATCCTCCAGAGCTTGGCATTGAGTTTGCTTGTTTATTATCATCTCTTTTAGTTCTTTTCTATTGTTGGGTGAGCTAGCACCGCATCAACTAGCTGTGTTTTGGTGAGCTAGACACCGGGTTAACTAGCGGTTTGTTGGTGAGCTGTGCACCGTTTCAACCAGCGGTTGTGTTCATCTCTTAGTGAGGGAAATCTCACCGTGTTGGTGAGGACTGGATGTAGGTAGACCAACGGGGGTCTTACCGAACCAGGATAAATCAGCGTGTCCTTGTGTGATTGCTTCCTTCTTCCCTCTCAGCTCTCTTTGTTTTTTTGCATTCGTTATCATTTCTGCATTAGTTTCCGTTGTTCATTCAAGACAAAGTTTTAAAGCCCTATTCACCCCCCTCTAGGGCTAGTCATAGTCTAGATCCTTTCATACCTAGCTAGTGTGGAGCGATCTGTCCTCACATGACAATTTCTAAAATAATCTCACATGCGCCGCCCCGATAAATTCTGCTGAAAGATGGCGAACCAATATCTGTCTATCTGGTTGCTGAAGATGTCAAAAGTTTAGATAATGGAAGATTTCTGGCTAACGTCTCTTCCAGGGGATAGACAAATGCTGGTGGAATCATCCCCTATAATTAAAGGAGTTCTCTATTTTAATGCTCTTTCACATAGATGCCTGCCACAACTATAGTACTCATGGGCACCATTCAGATAGTGCTGCAAGGTTTTATCTGCAAGTCTATCAGGTTGGGTTTATGACTAACTGAAAACGCCAAATTGTCTTTCCCACCAAGATTTGTCGGATTTTTCCAGGTGCACAATGCCACAATCTATCTATTTTATACCATGGTCGTTCGGTGGGCTTTGCTATGTGTGCTGGTTTAATCATTTAGAATCATAGGCTCTTAGAAATTGTTTCACAGGTGGGACATCAAACATATATACGTCTTCTGTGTGTTTATTCTCGTGGGGAACACGCATGATGTATACTTTCTTGCCAACCAGGTGTTCCTGTTCAGGTTTTCACTTTTGAGAAATTAAAAGAATTAAACATATCTAGCAGTATTTGTGATCCACAGTATTTATCTATTTCTCACGCTGATCACTCACCGAATTCAGAGGAGTTGTGGAAAACATGGGTCACATAATTCAACATTAAGTTATAAATTAAATCCACTCTATTAGATCTTTTCTTCTATAAATGAATTACTGATGTATAAAAATTAAGACAAATTAATTAGGAGTCTCTGACCCTAATTAATAGGGAGGTCTTTATTATAACAAAATTTAACGTATATTATAACATGAGATAATATTTATTGTAATGAGTTATAATCTATTAAGGATTAAAAAATAATTAAACATCTGATTTAGAACTCCTAATTAATTTGTTCTAAAAATTATATATTTCATTGATATATATTAATATATAGTGAATATATCTATATATATGTGTGTGTGTGATTCTTAGTTTATAAATTTTTACATAAGAAAATCATATAGTTCTGGAAGTAAGTGGCATATATTTTTTGATGCCAACGGTTAGGCAACAAATCTCTAACATAATATGAAGATGTTGTGATGCCCTTGTGTGCATAAGATCCACTCGATCAGGATTAATAAATCTAGTATCTGTCAAATCAACAAGTTGGTGAGACAGATATATACCCGGAAATTCATTAATGGAAAAGCAATTTGATCGAGTAAATCCAAGTAAAGGAAGTAGCAAACTCAGGATTCTATTCGAGCCCGATAAGCCATCAAAAGAGACAAATTAATGACAAGTGAGCTGATCACCAAGTAATCTTCCTTATAATTATCAATGGAAAAACATTTCTTGGTCGCAATCGATCGAAATAATGTTGTTCATGTGTTCAATAAACGTTGTGATCAGACTGCTAGTTCTGAATATAAGACGGTGCAAAACTTTAAGAAACACATTGCTGTAACTGGACACTTTTGGGAGTGGTTCTCGAATCGCCCACGAGTATATACCGTTCGGTATTTAAATGGAGGGGCCCATACAAATAATTTTTTCTCATATAAAGTTGAGGAAAAGCTTGGAGGTGCGCCATACAACACTGGTTGTTGGTCTACTTTCAACTAACTAGTTTTCTCGAAATCAGTTGGTCATATTCATCCAGCTGGGATATTCTTAATTTACAAAAGTTAATTTACTGGAAAGATTAATTTATAATTCATCATAATCTTTTTATTGTAATGTTTAATTAATCTCGCATTCTAGTCATAATCTTTGGAGAGTGAGTTAACTTTAAAATACGGGTTTGTTTTTCTCTATGATGTTTTGAACTGTAATGTTTGATATGATCGAAAATTTCTCCCCAAGGTTTTTAGCAGCTTGATTCGTGGTGGAAAGAAGGATGATACGTACAGCATGGTGTTGCTAATGAACATATATATGAAAACCTTTTTTTTTCCCATAAACTCGATCGGTACCTTAGATCGTTTGATGTCTCCTTTCTACTTGAGTAGTTAGGAAGAAAATAGATCATATATGTTGGAAATCTGTTGTACATCTGGTTACTAGCTAGCTAGTGTCTGCATGAGTCAGTCAGACTTCTCTAAACTACATCTAATTAATGTAGCACAAGGAATCTTCAAACATGTTTGTACAACTAAATCCTTGGGAGATTTCTGTGATATATATGTATAAGCCATATTATATTTAAAAGACAACCTCTTCTTTGAAAGATATAGTACAATTGACAACCTAATTGTTTGAATCTGTTATAAAAACATAACTAACTATAGGAAGGTTTTGAGCAGTTCATGAAACTGCAAAATAATATTGTTTTGGATGAACCAGTTGCTCCCTTCATCCCGGGCCGGCCCAGTGACAGCCTTCCTTAATTCTGATATGTATGTGCCCTTTGCACACCTGATTTGCGTATGATTTGGCTCTTTGAAAGTAGTTAATCTTCCCACTCGTCAACATTAATTCGAGGACAAAAGTTAAGATAAAGTAAGGGGTCTATAACAACAAGGCGAACATGTACGTCAATTATACATGCAAAACACAGTATATTCTTCAAACTTATTGTGTCCAAGACTGAGATATATACCCATCTATAGGGCCAAACCATACTGGAGCATGCTTCTTAATTAGATGCACTGGGACTTAAGCCACGAGTATACTTTTGGAACACAGAGTATATTCCTCAGTGGGAATACTTAACAGAAAACGTCAAAAACACCCTAATTTACAGCAAACTTCTGACGTACGTAATTATATGCGGTTGTATAGTCTGCATGTGATAGATTCAGGTTGTCAGCTGGCTAGTTAATTACTTGGCTTCGGGGGGTGCTGCTTGTTCCAAATCTGCAGATCGATGGTGTGGTGGCTATCGAGACCAGCGCCAGAGCCTGGGTAGTCGTTGATCTGCTTGTTGCCGCTTCTGCCGGCGGTGGTGGGATCGGTCGCCTGATCGACGTTGGAGTCAACACTCTCACCTGCTTTCGCGGCATCGTAGGCGAAGGCGCCGCCGTTATTGATCGCGGCATTCTTCGCGCCGGCGGGGTTCTCCAGCAACTGATGCTGCACTCTTCTGGATTCTCTCTCAGGGTCCGGGTGCATGAAGTCCCCACGCACCACCATAAGCTTCAGCTTCCTGTTGTTGATATCAGCGGTGTATGGATCTGCCGCAGCTGCTGCTGCTGCAGCAGCAGCAAGTAGAAGCAGAGGTAGGACGAGCAGTTTCATGCTTGTACCCTGAAATATTTGTTTTCAATTACAGTACAGTTAGCTAGTAAAACACGCAGAGAGGAGAAGGAAAGAGGAGAAGTACTGAGCGGAAGTTGCAGGGACGGAGATTATACTGAACCTTTGTATTTCCAGATAGTTTCCCAATGATGCTGATTTGTTTGGTTGCAAAGCGTTTAAATAGAGTTGCATGTCGCTAGAGTATTAGGGTTAGGTGAAACAGGATATATCTAGTACTTTCGCACCACGACAGGCCAACTGGAGAAGTTACTCTCAAACTTGTTAATGTTCTAAGTTTAACTTCGGAAGGCTTGCTCGCGTAATTGCCATCATGTTATGTTCCAGGCTAACGGAAGTCTCAGAAAGGTTAAGGCATAATTATTTCGCTACGGTAGCTATGTGTGTTTGGTTCTCCGAAGGTGGAGCAATCCACTAACTTAGTGGCAAGACTGTTCGTTAATGTCATGGTTTTGATCGAATCATTCACGTTATGTATAGCGAGTTCATAGATTACGCAGGTACCGGCTGAAGCCAAAATGACCGGTTGGTTTGATTTCATATTCTATATATAGCTAGATGTCATTGACGTGCGTACGAATACCTCAACTATTTGCGTGTTTAATTAACTTACTTGGTGATTGATCAAATTACATGGTTTAATTACTTCGGTTCTCATGGAAATGACAAGCCAATTGGAGGACTTTATCACAGAAGCATTCAATTAGTTCGGACTTGCTGTACCATTTGCTTGATGCACATCGCAGCATAATTAATTAGCTAGTGTTAAGGGTTCCTATATATGGTTAGAGAAGTTAATTGCGTACAATAGTTACAAATGCAGATGCAGGGAGCCAGGGAAATTGCATGCTTATTTGACATCTTCGAACAAGACGTACACCTATCATTGAAGTACCCATGCATATTGCTCAACCATTCGGATCGGTATAGGAGGCAGAGACCTACGGATCTTGTCAAACCCATCATTTTAGGCATGCATATACACTGTTCTTCTCAATCTGCATGCTTCTTGATAATGATAATTAATTGATTAGCTTTATCTCATCAACGTGGGATCTAGGAATATTTGCTCTAAATCCCAAATGTTGGATGAAGACTTACGTACGATGGGTTCGTTACTCTAGGATTTCCCGAGCCTAGGTGGAAACCCTGCAAAGAGAAAGACTTACTGCACTTCTAAGAAGTGCAGTGGCCAACAAGGCATCACATATATATATTTTTTAAAATTTAGTCTTTCTATTTGAAAGTCTACAATTTTATTTTGGAGCCTAACTTTCTATTTTGGAGCCTAAAAAATAGTTGGACTCCAAAACATAAGGCAAGTTAGACTCCAAAATAGAAGTTAGACTCTAAAATAAAAAGTAATTGGGCTCCAATATAGAAGGGTTGGGCTCTAAAATAGAAATGTTAAATTAAAAAAAAATCATGTGGCGCCCTGTTGGCGCCACATGAGCTGCAATCCTACGTGGATTGCATTTACTGCACTTGCTAGAAGTGCAGTAAGTCTTTCTCCCCTGCAAAAGTCTCAGATATATATCAGATATGTATAATAAACGTAAAACGATATATACATATGTGCTTTTAATTAAACCCGGCCGATTCAAGACAATGAAAGAACATTGCTGATCAATAGCCAAGGCAAAATTTAAGTGCCTTAGATGATATATTACTGTACATTTTTTAAACAACTACATGTACATTCAATTGTATATTTGGCTCATGCATCTTTGATCATTATGCATGCATGTTAAAGGCGTAAGTAAATGAGCCCGCACATAAGATGTTGTACAAGAGTCCTATATGTTATATAGTGAAGACGTACGAAAAGAGGACATAGTTACGAAAGCTATATTAATATCTTCTCCTGTTTTCTATCGTAAAGTTCTAAGTTAAATAACCAGAAAACTTTCAGGAAAAAACCACCGAAAAAGACAGCTATAAGTTCTTAAGATAAAGTACGTTGCACTCTTGCAGGTTCCGCAGAAGAATTGAAAGTTGAAATTAACCACAACCTCGGGAAGAGGCCGGCAGCTTGAGAGCTTTTGATCTGTTACCGATTCTTCAGATCCTAAAGAAAATTAGGTTCAAACATTCTTTCCAATAGTTATCCAGAAGGCAGAAACCACACCTTTACTACTACACATTACCTTATCGAATTCTACATCGAAAGATTTTGATGTTTCAAAGGACTAATAACTTTAACTATATAGGTGGCATTACTTAATTATGAGAATCTTTTTGATTCATATGCAACCAAATATGTACAAAATAAAATAGATTAGATAAGAATGTAAATATTTTTGGTGGAACTCTCTCTTTAAGTCTATAGAAGAGACTAACTATCTTCTTGTCTTTGGTTTCTTGTTTTTCCTTCTCTTTTGGTTTTCCCTTCTACAAAGGCTTATATAAGGCCCCTTTTATAAATTTCCTAGGAATCTCATAATAGTCAATAGTTGAAATAGCTAGGAATATTAAAATGAATGGATATAAATGAAAGAGAAGCTGAGGACCACTTCTCAAAAAAAAAAAGAAAAAAAAAGAAAGAGAAGGGGATGGCCATAAGGTGGTCATGCATAAACCACCCATCCATGCATGAGACTCATATCAAGCATATGGAAGGGTTCTTGGTATATCTTCTTGGATCATGGCTCCCCTTGTTAGAGGGATTTAACTCTAATTGGACCTAGAACTATAGAGATTGAGAAACTCAGCTTCCCTGGCTTCTCTTATAAAGCACTTCAATGCATTGGGTCATATTGGCCTTTCCATATGATTTTCTTGCATTTCACATCTAGTGATTCTAGCGATCTTCCTCTCTAGAATAGTATCTTCTTCTTGTAGTTTCTTGATCAATTACTAGGGTAGAGTCTCTCCTAACTCATCATCTAGCATTGAAAGGCTTTTGTTGCCAAAATCAGATCAAATTTCGAGTTGTGTGTAGCAATCACATCTTTCCCTTTAACTTATCTATCAACCATGTAGTGGGTTGGACTTGTCAGATCTTATGACTTGGCTCTTGAAGACTTTGTTGAACCACTTTTATATTTTACCCTTATATTTTGGTGATAACAAAATTTATAATTAATTAATTATTATTAAATATATTTAATATTATGTTTTCCTAATAAATATAAATTTATGGCACTATCGCTGTAAAATTTGCACTGAAAAGTTAAATCTATGTCTATTTAATATACATCGATTTCAGTTCATAAAGTGCCACATCAATTCTGTGGAAAATATGGATTTCACTTAAATATCGATTCTGTTTAAACATCGATTTTACTTAACATCGATTTCACTTAAAAATTGATTCTGTTCAAACATCGATTTCACTTAAATATCGATTCTGTTCAAACATCGATTTCACTTAACACCGATTCCCTTGAAAACATAGATTTCACTTAAAACATCGATTCCTTGAAAAATATGGATTTCACTTAAAACATCGATTCCCTTGAAAACATGGATTTCACTTAAACATGGATTCTGTTCAAACATAGGTTTCACTTAAACATGGATTTCATTAGAATATGGATTCTGTTCAAACACAAATTTCAAACTTAAACATCGATTTCCTTTACACTCAGATATTTCAAAATAGTTTTGGCATCAAATGAAAAGTCAAATATATTCATTTACGTAATCTTCTGACAGAAGATCATTTTGCTTATCTCTCTAGATCTCTTCTTTCTTGTCAGACAAAAAGAGGCTTACCTAGCACTTCTGGGTGATAACAGGAAACATAGAGGTATGAGTCTTTTTGACAGAAACACTCTTTGATTTAATACTTTCTTCTATGCTTGCAGACCTCGTAGATCACAAATGTCAGAAAAAGAGAAGATGAGCAACGACTAGAACTCCAACGGATTTGCTCGAATCTGCTCGAATAAAAGGGTGAAGCATGGCAAAAGAAAAGTGAGAGCTTTCCTGAAGATCTTTAAAGGAGTGTACATCCTGTGAGGAACCTCAACTCCACATACACTCAAAGAAAGAGAGAAGAGCTCAAGTCAAATCAAGAGAAGCTTTTCATAGCAGAAGTTTTCGAAGCTTTCAATCCTTCCTCTCTTCACTCTCTCTCTCTGTGGTCATTGTAATTCTTGGGAACACTACAAGAAAAATCGAAAATAGAGACCGAAATATTCGGTCTCTATTCGGTCCCTAAACAGCTCAGAGACCGAATAGGGACCGAATAGTGACCAAATTTGTCGGTCAAAAATTTCTGGTCACAAATCTGTGACCGACTAAATTCGGTCCCTATTCGGTCACTAAATAGGGACCGAATAGGGACCGAATAAGATCGGTCCCTATTTAGGGACCAAAAGTATTCGGTCCCTATTCGGTCCCTACAATAGAGACCGAATAGGGACCGAATATTCGGTCCCTATTTAGGGACTGAACTGAGCCGGTCACTATTCGGTCCCTATTTTAGGGACCGAACTAGGACTGAATAAATTCGGTCCCTAAATAGGGACTGACCTGATTCGGTCCCTATTCGGTCCCTATTTTTAGGGACTGATTGGGACCAACTCAGTTCGGTCCCTATTTAGGACCGAATATTCGGTCCCTATTCGGTCCCTAAAATAGGGACCAAATAGTGACTGATTATAATCGGTCACTAATCGGTCTCTATTTTTAAATATATATATTTTTAAATATATACATTTTTAGGAAAATAACTTGCGTAAAATAAATAATATCCACAACAATAATAATTGTCCACAATAAAATATCTACAACACAAAAATAATAAAAATATCCACAAAAAAACAATAATAAAATGTCGACAACATCAACAATAATAAAAATATCCACAACAATAATAAAATGTCCACAACATCAGAATAATAAAATGTCCACAATAAGAATAAAAATATTCACAACATCACAATAATATAATGCCAACAACAATAATAAAAATGTCTACAACAATAATAATAATAATGAAATGAAAATTATGATGCCTCGTCTTCGTCTTCATCCTCGTGCTCGTGTTCTCCCACTCCACCAGATGAAGGAACCTACAATACATATATAACAATAATAAGTTAAAATTAAATACTATTATAAGCAATAACTTATTTTAGAAGCATAAATTAAATAAAACTATAAGCAATGGAGGTCAATTAGATGAGTATTTCTAATTTTGGACCCTCAAACCGAAGTTTTTCATTTTTTAACTAAACTAACTTGGTTAAGACGACTTGGAGCGTCGAGGTCAAACCGGGAGTCTGAATTGAACTCCGTCAGTTTCCACAAGTCACACTCATCAGCCTGACCATGCTGGAACAAACCGGAGGCCAATCGGATGAGTATTTCTAATTTTGGTCCCTCAAATCGAAGTTTTTATTTTTTAACTAAACTAACTTAGTTAAGACGACTTGGAGCGTCGAGGTCAAACCGGGAGTCCGAATTGAACTCCGTCAGTTTCCACAAGTCACACTCATCGACCCGACCGTGCTGGAACAAACCGGAGGCCAATTGGAAGAGTATTTCTAATTTTGGTCCCTCAAATCGAAGTTTTTCATTTTTTAACTAAACTAACTTGGTTAAGACGACTTGGAGCGTCGAGGTCAAACCGGGAGTCCGAATTGAACTCCGTCAGTTTCCACAAGTCACACTCATCGACCCGACCGTGCTGGAACAAACCGGAGGCCAATTGGAAGAGTATTTCTAATTTTGGTCCCTCAAATCGAAGTTTTTCATTTTTTAACTAAACTAACTTGGTTAAGACGACTTGGAGCGTCGCAGTCAAACCGGAAGTCCGAATTGAACTCCGTCAGTTTCCACAAGTCACACTCATCGGCCTGACCGTGCTGGAACAAACGGAGGCCAATTGGAAGAGTATTTCTAATTTTGGTCCCTGAAATCGAAGTTTTTCATTTTTTAACTAAACTAACTTGGTTAAGACGACTTGGAGCGTCGCAGTCAAACCGGGAGTCCGAATTGAACTCCGTCAGTTTTCACAAGTCACACTCATCGGCCCAACCGTGCTGGAACAAACCGAAGGCCAATCGGAAGAGTATTCTAATATTGGACCCATAAACCGAAGTTTTTCATTTTTTAACTAAACTAACTTGGTTAAGACGACTTGAAGCGTCGAGGTCAAACCAGAAGTCCGAATTGAACTCCATCAGTTTCCACAAGTCACACTCATCGGCCCGACCGTGTTGGAACAAACCGGAGGCCAATCAGATGAGTATTTCTAATTTTGGTCCCTCAAACCAAAGTTTTTCATTTTTTTAACTAAACTAACTTGGTTAAGACGACTTGGAGCGTCGAGGTCAAACCGGGAGTCCGAATTTAACTCTGTCAGTTTTCACAAGTCACACTCATCGGTCCGACCGTGCTGGAACAAACCGGAGGCCAATCAGATGAGTATTTCTAATTTTGGTCCCTCAAACCGAAGTTTTTCATTTTTTAACTAAACTAACTTGGTTAAGATGACTTGGAGCGTCGAGCTCAAACCGGGAGTTCGAATTGAACTCCGTCGGTTTCCACAAGTCACACTCATCACCCCGACCGTTCTGAAACAAATCGGAGGCCAATCGGATGAGTGTTTTTAAATTTAGACCCACAAACCTAATTTTTTCATTTCTTAACTAAACTAGCTCGTTTATTGTGACTTTGAGCGTCGAGCTCAAACCGGGAGTCCGAATTGAACTCCGTCGGTTTCCACAAGTCACACTCATCGCCCCGACCGTTCTGGAACAAACCGGAGGCCAATCGGATGAGTATTTTTAATTTTGGACCCACAAACCTAAGTTTTTCATTTCTAAACTAAACTAACTTGTTTATTGTGACTTTGAGCGTCGAGCTCAAACCAGGAGTCGAATTGAACTCCGTCGGTTTCCATAAGTCACACTCATCGCCTCGACCGTTCTGGAACAAACCGGAGGCCAGTCGGATGAGTATTTTTAATTTTGGACCCACAAACCTAATTTTTTCATTTCTTAACTAAACTAACTTGCTTAATGTAAGTTTGAGGCGTCGACCTCAAACCGGAGTCCGAATTGATTGACGGCGGTTTCCACAAGTCACACTCATCGCCCCGACCGTTCTGGAAAAAATCGGAGGCCAATCGGATGAGTATTTCTAATTTTGAACCCCCAACCTACCTAAGTTCTCCCTTTTTAACTAACCTAACTCGCTTAACAAGAAATTGTGCGTCGATCAACCCAAATTAAAGTTAAACTAAGTTAACTAAGTTAACTGTTAAAATTAAACCTCTGAAATAAAATAAATTTACTCACGTGAGGGGCGTGTGCTGATGTCGATGGTGCTGCCTATGGAGGAGGTGCTGCCTGTGGAGGAGGAATGTTGATCTGGGAGAAGGCCTGGGAGATAACCTGGGAGAGGGACTGGGAGAGCTGGGCCTGTAGTGCGTCGGTCACCTGCATCTGCATCTGGGCCAGACGAGTCTCCATCGAATTCGCCAGACGAGACTCTAAACCCGATATCCTACTGTCAATGAAGCCCATCAGCTGTCCTGGAGAAGTACCTGGAGTACCAACTCCTGCGTGGAATGCACTGGTCTGTGACCCTGAGCTGGATCCTCCAGATAACACCCGGCTCGTGTCGATGCTGTGCCCAAAACCATACACATGGCCTTTCTTTGGGGCCCCAGATGCCGCAACCCATACCTCAGGATCTAACGACGGCTGCTCGTCCTCCCCGACGTACTTCTCTGTCATTTGTTGGCTGTATGACTCCTGCAAGAAACCAGAAAAAACGATAGTAGTTAATATTCATATTAATGTGAAAAATTAAATAGTGAATATCTTCTAAATACTTACTGCAACCACTCGGGCTCTATCGCTAATGTATGCATCCGTTCCTTTTTTCTTGTGTGTTCTATCGAACACCTCGGAAAATGTCGGCTGCCTTTTTAGCTCCTTCTCCTATTTCACAGAAAAAATATGACATAAATGAGTACCTTTATAAATAAAAGAGACCAGAAATGGACAAATTACTTACCAATCTAGACTGATGGGTCGCAAAAGAGACAGACCCACCAGTATGCATGTTTGCTTCTGGATTCACAGCCCGATTAACTTAATTATTGAGGATGTTTGTTGCCATCTCTCTGCAGCCCAAATGTTGCAAAGAGTTTCCCAATATTCTCCCCTCATCCAACTGGGCGCCCGCTCCCTCCAAAGAGTCGGATCTGCACTCTGAGAATGTTTCTCTGCATTTTTCTTGCGTTATACATCAAATGCTTGAAATTTGATCTTGCGGTCATCGTCCATACAAATCGAGACCGCGCCTCGTCCGTACGACTCGTGAATCGATGCTGGCTCTATATACATAAGAGTTAGTGAACTGCATGTATGAATACGATAAGAATTAAATTACAATACGAAATTACATACCATGAACATCTAATACAAGTGCTCTTGGACCTCCATCGGAAAATCATTGAATCTATGAATTGGCCCAAGAAAATGTGCTTGTAACGTTCTTGTGATGAATTGAGATGCTTGAGTAGGCTCTATTTTATCACTGCAATGATGTAACTGCATAATGTCAATTTCTGAACTAAATTCACTTCATTGCCCATAAGAAATACGTACATGTTGATTACGTACCCATTAATCCAGACCTCCCGCAGAGTGCTCTCATAAAAACTACCTCTGCTCTCCTGCAGACTACCAGCATCCTCTGGCACCGAACCTGGAAAATAATGGTGAACAACATGAGTAATGTACAAAAATACTAATAATGACTACAGAAATACCCTAACAGTTAAATATACAAATCTACTGGTGCATCTGGAAAATGTGTAGAGTGACCTGAGCATGTGACATTTTAATGGCATCAGAATTAATGCATACATTAAAGTATAACTTTACATATACATACCAGCTACTAAAGGAGGAGACTCGGAGGATGCACCAACAGCTGTAACTAGAATAGAACGCATAAGTAATGAGGAAGATGAATGCACAATAAAAGTACATTTGTAAATATACATACCTACAGGCACGGTAGGAGCAGAAGAACTAGAAACTGTAGCAATTCTAATAACATTAATAATATATATAAATAATTACTACAAAAATACTTGGAAATTGAAATATACATACCTGCAGGCACGCTAGCAGATGCAGAAGAAGGACCAGCAACTGTAACAATTCTAATAACATTAATAATATGTGTAATAATGACTAAAAAAATACTTGAAAATTGAAATATACAACCTAGTCCGCTAGGTAGAGGAGGTGTCCGCTCACTCGAAGGAGAACCAGAAACTGTAACATTTTAATGGCATTAACACTACACAAGTACACATAAATAATACACAGAGAAAAATACACAGCTGATGACTATATTAGAAAAATATACATACCAGATCCGGGGAACAAAGCCCTCCCACGAATGCCCCTCCTAGAACTGCTACCAGATCTTCCTCCACGCACCATATCTTCATAGAGAACATAAAATCATAATGTTTACTAGTCAATTGCTTATATTGAAAGTGAGCTGCTTTAAATATACTCTACAAGTGCGAAAAAATTCTACCATAGTTTAATTGATATCCATTTCCCCCTCAGATGATGACGATATGTCTAATTCAACCCCATCTTCATCATCATCTTCACATTCATCACTGGTATATTCCTCTTCCTCACCAGAACTTTCATATTCAATATCTGTACGACGAGCACTACTGTCTTTCATCTCACGTGGATCGACTTCTTCGACCTCATTTCCGTGAGACAAGGACATTGGTGCTTCGGATTCGTCTTCTCCAATATGAGTTGTCAACTCTACATCTTCAACAAAGTCTTCTTGAAAGAATTCTGCGTTGATCTCTTCAGCTGTCTGATCAGTCATGTCCAATTCATAATCAGAGAATAGTCTTGACTTAACTCTGCAAACTACCCACCAATCATTTCGTTCTTTGTTTGTACATGAAGGATAACTTGTATAATACACTTGCTGGGCTTGTGTGGCTAAGATGAATGGCTCATAAGTATTCAATTTTGACTTATGCTTAAGCTCGACAATCCCATGTGTTGTGTCATTTCGAATGGAATTCGGATCAAACCAATGACACTTGAACAAGAATATATGAATGTCTGTCCTAGATATTGCAATTGTAGGATCTCCTCTACAATACCATAGTAGTCATACTCACTTTCATTGTATGTAGTACATCCTTTTACACATACGCCACTGTTCATGGTAGATTTATTCTGCCCATAGTCTTTCGTATGAACCTATACCCATTGACAATAAATCCAGGATAATTCTGTGCAATTTGGATGGGCGTAGGCTACCTGACGAACTCTTTCATCAGTAATTAAACCTTCTTGCACCTGCGTGTAGAAAAGGCTAGTTATAAAGTGAAATGATTTTGTTGAATACTCTTTGACAGTGTACATTACGCGTTCTCTTAGCCATAAGGCCAATGACTTCTCGTTCTTTTTCAACCTCAAAATCAGTGAGTTGTGATTTTTTTTGAATTAATTCTGAATCAAATTGTCTGCAATATGAATAGCAGACCACATTGAATAGGTAGAATAAAGGCAAAAAAACTTACATATAAATTTAAATTGTGAGATTAGTACTTACTCAACATAACATTCTAGCTCAGAACAATTTAAAAGAATATATATCTCTGCGGCACATAACTCTCTGTCATCCAGCATTCGAGTTGAAGAACGTCCGAAGGCACGTCCAGGATGAGTAAATATTGAGAGTCGATTTGAACACCGACAGATTCCCCCCCATCATCATTACATGGAGGGTTGTGGTCCGACGAGTTTGAATGTCTGCTTCAAAGTACATTGCACAAAAGTTAGTTAGAGATTCCTCCATAATGTATGCCTCAGCAATAGAACCCTCCACTTTTGCTTTATTTCGGACTTTCATTTAAGGTCATGCATACACCTACATCCACAATGTAAGAGACAATTAGAAAAGCTATCACTTACGTAAGGTGCAATCGTACGAAGGAAATAGTCATATTTGCATATACCTCTCAAATGGATACATCCATCTATATTGTACTGGCCCTCCGACTTGGCTTCATATGGTAGATGTACGAGTAAATGCTCCATTGAATCGAAGAAACCAGGTGGAAATATCTTCTCCAACTTGCATACAGTGGTGACCACATTCTGTTCGATAGTTTGCACATCCTGAAGCCTGAGTTCTGATGCAGATAGAATCGTGAAAATCGACTCAACTCAGATAACGCTCCCCATAGCTGCTTCAGCAAGATGTCACGAAATGCAATAGGTAGCAACTTTGCATGAATACATGGCAGTCGTGACTCTTCATTCCATATATCTTTCCCTCACTGACGTTGACAGAACGAGCAATATTTGACACATAACCGTCAGGAAATCTCAGTTGTTTCAGCCACTGACACACTTGCTTTACTTGTCCTCCTCCAAGCACATAAACTGCTTTGGTTTACTTGATTTCCCATTTACTTCAACAATTTCTAACTCTGGACGTTTACAGAGCATGGACAAGTCCAAGCGTGCATTCACATTGTCCTTTGTTTTACCTTTGATATCCCACTACAAGAAAAAGATTGTTTAGCGACAGACTAAATCCGTCGCTGTTCTGTCGCTAGTCTGTCGACAACATAGCGACGAATTTAGTTGGCAGCTATATATTGGACGCTAATTAGCGGCGGACGGGCCATAGCGACGGGTTAGCGACGGTAACCGGTTGTCGCGAAAGCTACCGCTAATTTAGGCGCCCACCGGTAGCAACGACAGCTAAAATTCCGTCGCTATTCCGTCTCTAAATTAGCGACGGCTTAGCGACCACCTCGGAACCAAACGGGGCTGCTAAAACAGTGTAGATGTTAGCGACGGATTCTATTCCGTCGCTATTCCGTCGCTAACTAAATAAAAAACATAATAAACATTTCTAAAAATATATTGATTTTTTTACACCTGTTACATTTCATTCACCTGTTTACAATTCATACACCTGTATACAATTCATATACAATTAACTAAAATTAAATATATCACAATCACCATTCACACACAACAAAATCACATAAGTAAAATTTAAACATTCACACCAACACAAATATCTATTAAACTTTGACAACAAATTGCAAAAGTGTTTACATAGATAATGAAGAAGATAAAAATAGAAAATTCATATGACGAGACTCCTAATCCTCTACAAAACGAGTCTCGTGGCCGTCGCCATCTGCGTCGCTGCTAAGCTATTTTCCAATGGTCTGCAAGCACAAAATAATTATTAGACATGTATGTATATGAAGAAGAGATAAGCAATCATTTTACAATATGAATAAAATTTAAATATTTCACACTAATTTAAATATCTATCAAATATTTGCAACAAGTCACAAAAATATTTACATAGATAACGAAGAAGATAAGAATGGAGAAGTCAAATGACAAGACTCTTAATCGTCTGCAAGATGAGTCTCGTGGTCTTCGACATCTGCATCACTGTTAGCCTGTTCTCCAACGGCCTACAAGCAAAAAATAATTATTAGACATTATGAATAGAAGAAGAAATAAGAGATTATTTCACATTAACAAAATTGTAGATTATTAAAAGCTAATTCTAAAGGATTTGAGAGACTTAAAACTAAAAAGATCCTTCAAAACATACTTGTGTCGATGTATAAATAGCAAATTAAGATGATTTTCATTATGTAATGCAAATCAGAAGATTTCATTATGTAATACTATTTTTACTAAAAAAATTATCATGTACATTTCTAGCGGTGATCCTAGATGGCAGTTCTGTGTAAATTATTGTTACCAGTTTACTGAAAATAAATTCTGTAATTCTATTTCTCTTGCTCAGATGTTTTTGCTGCCTACCCATTCTTTGATATAGTTCTTACTTCTTCTTCTTCCTACTGTCATGGGCCATGAGCAATGAAAATCTCATATGCTATAACGGGATGATAAATGTAGCATCAACAAAGTTTTTTCCTACTTGTACAACTAGGTTATTACTTGTATTAAACATCTAGTTGGACTGTTGGATCCTTGGTTCTCTGGTCAGTAATTATGTCCAATGCATTGTGGTAGCACAAGAAGCACTGTTTCTTTCTAGAATAGCATCCTGCCAGCAAGGTTTCCAGTAATGCTAAATGGGGACATTCTGGGGTTTGCTCCTAACATCTTTGTTAGTGATGGTAATTGCCTTGTATCCTTGATGAGTACCTGTAGACGATGGGTTCAACGTTGTTTATTCTTTTTTCTTGGCAAAGATCAGATAGTGGACAATTGAGTACGTTCCATCAGATTTGGAAACTAATGACAGAGAGATGCAGAATGAGTACATAGAGGCTTTTGTCTTGTGATGATTAAAGCATACATGTTTGGATCCTAGCAGTGATGGAAAAATTAATACTAAATCTGCATATCACCTAATCCTAATCTCATATAACAGTTTTCAGAGGAATGCATGGAGAAAGCTATGGCACCCTCATTCAATCCTACCAAAAAGAAATGGCCCCAAAGCATATAAAGCAGTCATGATGCACAACATCAAAAAAATCCGTCAAGATGTTGCAACTTAGTTTTTTATATTCTCTCTATGTTGAACATTATAAAATAGAAGTAAAACATAATACTCACCTGACCGAAGTCTGCAGCAGATGGGGTGGAGGGGGTGGAGGTGGATGTGGAAATGCCACCCCCACCGCATGGAGAGCTGGGACAACTGTCCGATCAAACCAGTTGTCCAACTGTTTATAAATGCACTACAGTAGTGGTCAGGGAGCTCGTAGGCTGCTGCGGTGGTGGGTGGCGACTGGTATAGCTGTAGGATGCGCAGAGCACCCTGACTCCATAGTAGAGTTGATGACTCCACCAGCATCCATCCCAGTGCCAAAATCGAACACTCGACTTTCTTTGGTGACCGGTCGCAACCAACCAAGCTGAGGCATCGAATTGTGGATGTTGAGAGGAGTCATCACCATGCCGCTCTATTAATTGTTGCTCGTATGACTCCTAAGCAAGAAAAAAAAAATCAAATGTTAGAATGCATAGAGTTAAAAGGTTATGTTGATAAGTACCATAAGAAGAAGTATATACCCCACTTCTTTTGCCCTCTGTGAGACAAATTCTCCTGATTCCTACGTTTATGTGTACGACGGAATAGCTCTGTGTAGGCTACAGGGCCACCTGTCTCCTCCTCCTACAATTGCAAATTATGAAAGAAAATTATGTTATATAAATCTTATAAATTTTAAATTATAAAATTAATGATTACCATTCTTTTCTTGTGGCATCCAAAGGTGATGGAGCCACTGGTATGCAAACTAGCCTCGGGCATTTTAGCCGATTTTGTGTAGCAATGGCCGAACGTGCTTGGTACTTTGTGTTGCCCACTGGTCGCACTAGCATCCCAATAGTCTTTCCTGATCGCAGGAGGGCCGTGGGCTTCCATTGGAGTGGATCAGCCACCCCACCCATTGCCCTCTTTGCCAACTCCTTCTTCTTGTAAGGTAATCAGAAAAACGTCTCCCTGCAACCTTTTCCCAGGCTATCCGCGCATCTCCTCTGCTTCGCAGTCGCGAAGCGATAAGTGCACTGTATAAATTGATGCTATCTTTAGTAACAAATTACTTTAAATTAAACTCAGTTAAGGCCCCCAAATAGGTTTATCCAACATATCACGGAATGCTAAGGGAATCAACCGTTGCATGAAGATATGGCAATCGTGACTCTCAGTCCATATAATTTTCCCCCATCTATTCACAGACCGAGCAATGTTTGACACATATCCGTCTAGAAATCGTAACTGTTGCAACCACTGACACACCTCCTTTACTTGTCCTGGTCCAAGCACTAAGTTGCTTTTGCTTAAAATAGTTGTTGTTTAACCTCTTGCAACTCTAACTCAGGTCTTCTACATTATTTTGTAGGTCCATACGAGACTTTACAGTATCTTTTGTTTTCCCCTTCACATCATCACAGTGTTAAACACATTATCAAACAATTTTTCTCCACAGCATCACGTCCAAGTTATGCCGTATCAACAAAGTTGACCAATATGGTAGTTCCCAGAATATGATTTTTTGTCCAATTGTGATCTTTCCCAAAACCAGGGAATGGTTGCTCATCCCTACTGTCTGTCGGTGTATGTGGAAAGTATCTCAAACGTCTCTGTATTTCTCTGCCAGACAGCCGTGTAGATGGTCCTTCTAGTTCAATGGTGCCCTTTCGAAAGTGTTCCTTTGTCGTCGAAATGGATGATCATCTGGTAGAAATCGACGGTGACAGTCAAACCAGCATGGCTTTCTCCATTAATCAATTTGAATGACTTTGTATCCTCCATACAATATGGACAAGCAGACGCCCATGTGGCTCCAACCTGACACATGCCATATGCAGGAAAGTCACTAATTATCCAGAGTATAGCAGCCCTCATGTTGAAATTTTCTTCCGGTGGGCATCGTAAGTGACAACACCATAGTCCATAATAACTTCAGCTCATCAATGAGCGGGCCTCAAATATACATCAAATTTGACTTGGAGATTTTGGCCCAGGGATGAGTAGCGATAAGAATAGATATGGACGCTTCATACACAAGTTTGGTGGAAGGTTGTATGGGGTAACAAATACCGGCCAACAAGAGTAAGGGGCTGCTCTACTACCAAATGGATTGAATCCATCTGTACACAATCCGAGCCTCACATTCCTCACCTCCATTGCAAAGGTCGAATGAGTGCGGTCAAAATGTATCCAAGCTTAGCATCAGCAGGGTGTGTCATCTTCTCTTCTCTATGTCGAACTCTGTCTGCATGCCATCTCATGTGTCTAGTGTCTTTGATGACATATACAATCGTTGTAATCTAGGGGTGAGAGGGAAGTAACGAAGTGACTTGTATGGTACATCTCTCCCCTCGTACTGCCATTGCCACCTCTCTTTGGCTTGAACCGGGGATGCCCACAAAGAGAACATGATTGGGTATTTTCGTGCCATTTGTAATACAACATACAATGGTTCGGGCAAGAATCTATTTTCACATATCCCAATCCAAGCTCATTAACATCCTCTTTGAACGGTAGTAATTTTCTGGCAACTTCTCACTTTTTGGCAACATGCTTTCACCATTGAACAGAAAGAGTCAAAACAAACCTCGCTCAAAGTGTGCTCTGATTTTAGATTCAACAGCTGAAGAACTGCGGACAAAATGGTGTGCTCTCACAACCATCCCACAATGGCTCATCAGCATCCCTCAATAATTTATAAAACCGGTTCGCATCATCATTAGGTGCTTCATTGACAGTATAATGCAGTTCAGGTCCCGCGGCGTCAAACACCAAATTGACATACTGGTATCCTGAGCAACCTCAGTCCTTACTTCTGTATGTCCCAGAAATCCTCACCATGTGCCGTCCAATCATATACCCACAAACAAAACCTTCTTGTAGAGGGTTGTGCAACATCAAATGGTTGAAGGAATCGATTGTTCTTACAGACTGCACAAGGACATCTAATCGACCTTCAGGATCCACATGTACTAACATTGCTCACCGCAAAGTCAATGAACCCATCAACACCCTCTAAAAATTCAGATGACAACTCGTTGCCTACAATCTTACGGTACATCCAATCACGATGTGCAACATTTTTCTGTACAAATATACACAATAAAAGCTAAACATTGCTTTGTAGTTAGCGAACATGTACACTAATATACCCATCCTAAACCAATTACAATTTAGATACTAAGTGTATAAAGGACCTAGCCCATCTACAAATATCAGAACTTGGGAGTAATGTACATTTATGTGTGTTGCAATTTGCTCAAATTTTGACAGCCTTCCGGCGCACTTCCAATATACCGCAATAAAATACTAAGTCTAAGTAATGCTCCATTTGAACATCACTTAGATTAGTATGGTATATTGGAGAAGAGTCCGGAGATGCTACCAAAATTTTGAGAAAATGCAACACACATAAATGTACATACTCCTAAGTTCGGATATCTGTAGACAGTCCGACAATGGTCGGACTATTCAAGATTTTAAATGTATATATGCATCCCTACTATAGAATAAGCCATGCATATATACTAATTAAAATCTTGTAACACTGGTAAGACATCCCCAACCCTCTATATATATAATGAAATAAAAAATTATAAACAAAGAGTCAAAACATGCAGTAAACATTATCAACATTATTAAGAGTGTCAAATAAAAACAAATATAAACATGCAGAAAAAAATTTTATAAACACTATTAAAACACTAAAGGAGTTCACATACGATCAGCTAGAATTTTAGAAACACTATACATTGACACTATGCCCCCATCTTCCTTTTTTCTCATTCTCCTGATGACCAGTATATGTAATGCTCATCTCCCTATAGAGGAGTCATCATCTCTCCACTTCTTGATAATATATCAATCTTTTAGTACAAGTTGAAGTTGGTGTTAAACATGTTACCACAACACATTTTCTAAGACACAACATCAAAATCGATAGAACAGAATCAAACACCTTAATAGTGTACTGATTACTAGGCATATCAAAAACTGGGACTGGTATAGGGTTTGGTCAGTTAACTACTATTTAGATTTTGGAAATCTCCATTTCCTACCTAATAGCACCCCCCCCATTCTCCACAGAAAACTAAGAAAACCTCTCCGCACACTTGTTTCACTTCCATGGCTGGATTCGTTGTGTTCCTGAAGTAAAACTGTCTTCACCATGCCACCGAAGGCAAAAGTCCTGGCTAGTTCTTCCACTGTTTCACAACTACATGTTGTTTCTCTTCTACAAACGACATTGATCAACTACGGTCTCTAGTTCAATTCTTCAAGATGTGTCTCACCAATTAGGTGTCATTAACTGAAGAATTCTTTCAATCAATTCTTGAATAAGCAGAGTAGAGGACTGTGATTTAAAGGAAAGAAATTTCCTAGTAATGAGAACAACAATGAGCTGGAGTCGGTATCTCCATGAACCATGAATCTTCCCTTAGCTTCATCTGCACCCGGGTGTACCTGCTGGTTTGGTCTCTAAAATAATTCCTCGGCCCCATCAAGAACAGACCCATCAGGAGATAGATTCCCAGAAGCTAGAACAACTTTTCAGAACGCAAGCTGAACAACGTCAGCTCTTCCTTTCGTTGTACCCACTGTGGTTCGTAGACAGACGATAGGGGACAAAAAGGGCAAAGAGAAGAATCTTACCATCTTCCTTCAATCGCTGAAAACATCATTCATGAAGTGCTGGATCCCTGTGAGGATAAGGCCACATTCACCATGCGTATCTGGGAGAACAGCAGCAGCTGGGCGTGCACAGCTCTCCCTATCAGAATTTTAGCGTCGCTGTCATGGTCCCTCCAGAACCAGACTCCTTGCGATAGCCGGCAGCGGACGGGGGCGGTGGGCAAGGTAGCTTAATTTGACCGAAGGGACCTTGTCGGCGGACCCCCCTACCCCCACCCCCTCTCTAGCTGCGCCTCCACAGAACAGGAACAGCCGACTAAGCAACTAGGAAAAATAAAAAAAACCTCCCTGTCCATCTCCTGTTGTAACTTCTTCCATTAAAAAAGCCTCCACCCCGTCCCCTCAGTTTCTTGTGGCCCCTCAATCCCTACTGCCTGGTGAGCATTTCTTAAGCTTTCGGACCCATTTGCAAAATCTTAGAGATTCTGACAGGACACAGATGAACTAATCACCTGCATATATCATGGTGTTGCTGAGAGAGAGGGGGGGGGGGGGGGGGGGCGCGGTTGCAGGGTGTAGAGGGGGGGGGCACAGGCGGCGGAGGGGAGGAGGGCGACTATGTGAGGGGAGGGGATGCTAGCGCGTGCGAGAGGAGAGGGGGCGTGGTTGCAGAGTGTAGAGGGAGGGGGGCACAGACCGGCGGAGGGGAGGACGACGACTGGGGAGGGGGTGGTGAGAGAGAGAGAGAGAGAGAGATTTACCGTGGATGGCGATGGCGATGGCGACAACGGTCGGCGACTGGCGAGCGACGATGGCCGGCCACTGGCGATCGACGATGGTCGGCGACTGGCGAGCGACAGGGGCAGGCGTGGGAGCTCTGGAAGGGTTTGGACAGTTCTGACGGAAGAAAAGAAGGGGGAAATGGGGGGGGGTTTCGACGAAAAGGGCGGGGGGAAGGGGAAGTAGGTTGGGCGGGATAAAAATAAATCAGCGACGGATTAGCGACAACTAAATTGGCCGTCGCTATATAGCGAAAGTTCCAGCGACGAACCCTTCCGAGCGCTAATCCGCCGCCAAAGTCGAAGTTAGGGACGGAACATAACTCGTCGCTAAGCCGTTGCTAATTAGAGACAGATTAGCGATGACAAATTATCCGTCGCTAAATACCGTCGCTAAACCCGAATTTTCTTGTAGTGTCCATAACTGTGTTGAATACATTATCAAAGATATTTTCTCGATATGCATCACGTCTAGATTGTGCCGCACAAGAAGAGTCGACCAATAAGGTAGCTCCCAGAAAATGCTTTTCTTCACCCAGTTGTACTCCTTCCCAAAATCTGAAAAGGTGTCGAGTACTGCCCATCTGTTGTGTGATATCTGGCAAATTTTCAACATGTGCTGCCATATGATGACTGGACAACCTCTCGAATATAACTTCATTCGTTCCTTTCTGTTCTTTAGGAATGCATCTTTGTCTTCTAAAAGGGTGATCAGCTGGTAAAAAATGACGATGGCAATCAAACCAGCAGGACTTCCCACCATGTTTAAGTACAAACGATTTGGTATTATCCATACAATACGGACATGCTAGCCTCCATGTGTGCTCCAACCAGATAGCATTCCATATGCAGGAAAATCACTTATAGTCCACATCAATGCCGCCCTCATGGTGAAATTTTGCTTTCTAGATGCATCATAAGTATTGACCCCCTCAGTCCATAAATTTCAATTCATCAATCAACGGTCTTAGATAGATGTCTATATTTTTGTAGGACTTTTCAGACCAGGAATCAATAAGGACATGAACAAATTCTCTCGCTTCATGCATATGCTCGGAGGAAGGTTGTATGGTGTCACGAACACTGGCCAGCTGGAGTAGGAAGCCACTGAACCTCCAAATGGATTAAATCCGTCAGTGCATAAACCAAGCCTCACATTACGTGACTCCCTTGAGAAGATAGGATAAACTGGTTGAAATGAATCCAAGCTTCGCCATCTGCAGGATGAGTCATAATATCCATGTCCCGACGTACTCTTTGCATGCCACCTCATATGTCCAGCTGTCTTTGAAGACATATACATCCGCTGCAGCCTGGGTGTAAGGGGGAAATATCGCAATGACGCATAAGGTATATCCTTCCCCTAGAATTGACCCCTCTTTTAGGTTTATACCTATCATGACGGCAAACTGAATAGGATACCATCTCTGCATTCTCTTTGTCATACAATATACATGATTAGGACATGCATCTATTTTCACATATCTAAGTCCTAAATCATTCACCATCTTCTTGGCATGATAAAAATTTGGAGGCAGCTTTTCATCTGGAGGTAACATGCTCTTGATGATGAGGAGGAGACGATCAAAGTAATTCTCAGATATGAAATTCAGATTTCAAGTTCAACAACTGTGACACCGCTGACAACCGAGTGTGCTTTTGACAACCATCCACACAAGGCTCATCAGCATCCTTAAGTAACTGATAGAATCTTTCGGCTCCCTTATTCGGCACGTCTTCAGCGTATACAGGATCCACATGTACACTAAATGCCGGACCAGCAGCATCACAACCATATCCACGTACGTACTTGTGCCTTCCACATTACTAGGCTCGTGCGACCAGAAGTCCTCACCATGACATGTCCAATTCATATAACCTTCAATAACCCTTTTCTGTATAAATGGCGTTGAATTCCATGGGGAATTCCACTTCAAATTTTTACAAATCATACAAGGACATCGGATGCCACCTTGCCTGTCTACTTCTGCATTTGGATTCCCTAATGCAAACTGAACGAAATTCTCAACTCCGACCCTAAACTCCTGGGACACCACATGATCAACTATTCTGCGATACATCCATGAACGGTCTGAAGCCATTGCTGTCCTACGCCCAAACAATATCAATAGACAAATAACTTTAAAATTCTAAATCACACATCCTTCGACGCAACCGAAATGAATAGGAAGGATTTATATTTAGATTATCACTTTTACCCATCTGTGAATATTTGATCGCACTCAGATGACCATTTACTATGTGATTGTATTATTTGCTGAAAATTTCGGTAGCATCTCCCACACCTCTCCGATATACCAAAAATATTTATTGATTAAGATATGTTCTTAAACACTTACTAATAAGTGGTTAAGAAAATATTTTAAATCAATAAAGGTATATCAGAGAGGAGTGAGTAGATACACTCGAAATTTTCAACAAATAATACAAGCACATAGTAAATGACCACTTAACTGCGATCAAACATTCACAGACTGTCCAAATGGGACAATTCAGGACTTTGAGTTAGATATACACGTTCTCATCTTGAAAATACGACTCGTGCACATCAATCCCAAAGTCTTGAACGGGAGGTTCATTGACACGGTCTTAAACGCTCTCGTGAAGTGTGTGCAGTGTTAAAAGAAAATAAAAACTAAAGCATGCATATAAACAATGCAATAATAACCCACATAAATATGAAAAGAAAATAAAAACAATATCATACATATAAACAAGTGCAATAATAAACTAAATTCACACACACATGTAAATAAATTGCATTAAAGTAAGAAGTACAATACAGATAAACAAGTGCAATAGGAAACTAAATTCACACATACATGTAAATGAATTAAAGAAAGGAGTCATGTTTGAGTGCCATGTTTTTTTGTTTTTTACCCTAGTATTCCTTCATCTATACGAGTGTTGTAAGGAAGAGCTGCATATATATGATCCAAAAGTCCCTCCTCTGCCCTTCAGAGAATTATTCTATCTAAATTGGGGCTGTCTGACTAGTTTTAAAGTGAATATATGTATTTGTGAGATATTTAAATAGATTGATAATATTATGTAGATGTTTATTGTTGGGATCGGACTCCTACACAGTTTCTAGCCTTCGTTTTGTTCAGCCAAAAAGGATCAACTCCTTTCATATCTAGGATCTAAACGATCTGTAACATTCATCCAACTCTATCGACTCCAGCCATTTCAAAATAAATGAATTAAGAAGTAAAAAAAAAACAATATCAGATATGAATCAAGTCAATCATAGTGTAAACTTATTTAAAACTATATGACATAATATATATGAAGTATAATTTAGTAAAAATTTCGGCAGCATCTACCTATACTAGAAGAAAATCACATTTTCACAAAAGTCTATATTCATACATTCCTGCAAAGAAAAGGGGGTACCTACATGAAATCTTGCACATCTATGGATATTGATCATCTGATGTTCTTTATTATATGTGTTTTGAGATTATCCTAAAATTTCGGCAGCATCTCCCACACTTCTCCAATATACCACCATTATTTACTAATTTTAACTATGCTCAAAAAATCACTTGCATAAAATACAAGTGATAAAAAGAGCAGTTAAAATTAGCAGGTATATTGGAGAAGAGCGAGAAGATGCTGTCGAAATTTTAGGATAATCTCAAAACACATATAATAAAGAACATCAAATGATCAAATATCCACAGACTGTCCAACTTGGACAATTCAAGACTACATGCTCGATATATGTCATTACTATCAAAAGACAGTAAAAACATATATCATAACAAAAGTCTTGAACGGGCAAAAAAAAAAAAAAAAAGGTCCACTCTTCTTACATCCATATGTTTCATCCAATGCTTGCATCCTGCATTAAAATACATTTACCATCCTGCAAAAATGATATTCACGCATCCACACATAATAAAAAAGTTGAGCCACCACCCAGGCTCGCTGGATAAGTAAAGATGAGCCACCACCTAGGCTCGCTGGATTAAATGAAGATGAGCCACCACCCAGGCTCGCTGGATTAAGTAAAGATGAGCTACCACCAGGCTCGCTGGATTAAATGAAGATGAGCCACCACCAGGCTCGCTGGATTACCTGAACAAAGAGCCTCAAAAATATGAAAGCAACTAGCTCGATCTCCGCAGCTATTCCAAAGAAAACCTGTCGTCATATTTTACAAAAAATATATTAATAAAAAGATGAGTAAGCCAACACAATTTATTAAATACATAACACAATGGATCAGAATGTCAGAAATCAAAAAACCCCTTAAGCATATTGCCTTTTCTGAGAGTTAACAAATCCGGAACTAATAACAACATAACAAATATAAAAAAAGACAAAGAGAAGAAACAACTTTATATAAATTAAATCAAAGAAACAAATTTCTGACAGTTATAGATTTACAGAAACATGATCTATATCATGTATACAATCATAATACGTGAGTATATCACTCATATTCTTATCATAATGATGTACCTTCAAGAACATGTTAAAATATTTACAGAAAGATAAAAATGCATACTCCAGCGTGAATGTTAGGAGTAAAATAGTTGTTTTCGGGAAGAACTAACTATAGTGGATGTAAAGGTGGCCATATTATATTTAATATACACATGTGTAACTAGTAATATCAGATCAAGTAGAAATCTAAAGGGTTCATTCCTCTTCAATAATTTTTAGGATCATACATGTCCCAAAATCTAAAGGGTTCATTCCATCTAGGTTACCAATTGGTTAAGCTAAGACCAGCCATATAGTGTTTTAGCCACATCAAATCTAAGTGTATTGAGATAATGACATACACCAAGATCACTACTATGTATTGGCATATATTTTTATGCAGGAGACCTAGCATCTGGCCTCTGTCAACAAATGCCACCAGACCACTTTGTTATTCCCAACAAGGCCATGTGAGATTCTCTCATTTCAGTATGTGACAAAAAGAAAAAAATAAAGGTCATGTAGGATTCTCTCATATGAGTCCAACAGCATTAGTCCCCTAGCCTTGCAATATTCTTTTTTTTACTTTAATTATTCCGCAAGAATTAGGAATAATTTAGTTTAATTTCTTTCTTGTAAAGAGAGGTATACTCTGAAACGGAATTTGCAAAAAAAAACTGTGTCACTTAGAGGGGTCCTTGCAAATAGGACTTTGTGTTTGGTGCAAGTTAACTCTCTTATTAGTGAGATAATTTAAGGACTATATGTATTGTGTGAAGGTGATAGAAGAAGAGATGGCACACATAGAGACATAAATGACTTGTTCTGTACAAAAACGATTACCATGTTAAATTTTCGGTCAGAAAAAAAAACCACATCTGTTAATTATTAAGTTTTCATCCTTGGCAGCAATCCCATTGAGGGCTGCATTACTTAGCAAATTAATATATCGATATGTAACATCTTTTTTTTTCGCGTGCACGAGATAAGGCCCACAGAAAACCTGCAGGCCAGGCGTAGTCCTTGGTGGTGGTTCTTCCTCGGACAGACATGGACGGACCCATATACTTGCTGAGGAAGCTTCAATGGTGTTTCCATGTCCCAAACCCCCATCTCCCTTTCACATACAAAGAACAAGATGCCACATTATCCATGTTTGCCTTCCTGGCGATGTTCACCTAATGTTTGAACAGCTTTTCTTTTGTCTTCCTTGCCCATGATTAAGTGTGGCGTTTGAATATATATATGTAGCTTCTGCTCATTGTAAAGTCAGGCATTTAATTTATGGCCCCTCATTAATTATCCAATTCCATTTGTTGTTCTTTTTGTTATTCTTTTAGTTCTTGGGTAGTGTGTTCATGTGGGGATACAAGAATGGAGGTATATTAATTGGATAAGAGTGCATATAAACAAAGCAACGAGAGGTAATTAAAGATATATATATATATATATATATATATATATATATATATATTTCTTTGTTGAACCATACCTTTTGTGTGGAGACTTTAGAACTTGTTTGACAACACTTTAATACATAAATTGGATGAATAAATATCTGCATGAATAATCTTCTTTGAAAATCCTCTCAAATTTAAGTATAGGTGGGAGGCCACTGTGTATTTTGGACAAATTCCTCTTAATACATTATGACAGTCAAATACCAATTAATCATCTATCCAACATATTCTTCATTACCATGTCTTATTTTATTCTAATACTTTTCTAGTTTTAGATCTATATGTTAGATAGAATATATGTATTCCTATATCATCAAATGCCACACGGATGTGCCAAAAGGCCTTTTATATAAATCCTTTTCTAGCTTTAAGGCTTCTTTCACAGTTTAAAAACATCAGTGAGCTTTATTGCACATGCAATCCATCTTGGACATGTACATAAAGAAGATAAAAATATGGCACCACACCTTCTGGCATCCTTTTTGCATAATCAATTAAAAGCCTCCTTTAAAATAACCCTGTGAACTTGAGGCCCTGGTTATCCTGATATCCAATTATCTTTGACATTGTTTACATTGGTTGTGGGATGTATGCTCATACCTAAACCATCACTTCCAGAAATGAGCCAACATATGATAATGAACATAACTTTTTATAAAAACATGTTTTATCCCATATTTTGCCATCTGTATATAGATCAATCATATAAAAATATACTTGCCACTTCTTCACATATTCTACACCAATCATCACTTATTGTACATATAAATGCATAACAAATATTATACATATCCTAATCACTTGCAACTACGATGATGCCCATTCACTTGGTGTGCTTATCTTTTGCAAGCTTTCAATGTAGTAGGGATGTCGATTTGCAGAGTCCTAGAAATGTGAAGAATGTTGCTAGGATTAGTTGGAGACCCTGATAGAAAGGCGTGGTCAAAGTGGGAGTATAGATATTATGAGAAAAGGGTAATGGGAAAGGGTGCTAATGAATGAAAAAAAGTACAACATGGACCTGACATGGAATCATATGAAAAATCAACATGAGTACCTTAGAAGAATGTAAGTTGAGTGAAAGTGTGAAACAACATGATTAACAAATGACAAACATAATTGTACAGATGCCATGTACTTGGCACCATCTGTACTCTTACGAAAGAGCACAAAGAGCTACAAAATCAACAGCGAAGTTTTTTGCCTGTGAACAGATATTTCAAAATATTTACAAGCACGAAACAGACAAAGAAAAGCCAATATATAATATCATCCGCTTTCCATCGAAAACACACATGGCATGTTGTCTAACTATCTTATTTACCTCAACTACTGTGAACATATGACTTGTGATCATATAGAACCTGTGAGAGACAAGTGATTTGGAAGGTTCACGACAGGGCAGTAAAATAGGCTAGGATCGTCGTCTAGGTGCGGTGTTTCGTCCCCTTCATAATGGCGAATCCAAACTTCTCTGGACTGTCTGGGAAGAACCTGTGGGGTTAAGCTGTTGGACGGGAGGGGAGGACACCACGGGGATCCAAAAGCGAGGGTGAGGTCACCGGCAACATCCACCACTACCGGCACCCTACTGGCCTGTGCTCTCACAGGCGTCGCCACGGTAGTTTTTGTGCCCGGCCCTAGCTACACCGTCAAAAACATATGAGCATGGGTTGCCTGCCTGCCCCCAAAAATCCCATGCTTCGTTGTCTTGATGCCCCCTGCTTCCCTTCCGACGCCCCCCCCCCCTGCTTCCCCCACCGTGCCCCCCCTCCCCCACCCCACGGGCCACCCCACTCCCTTCCGGCGCACAAGAGATGCAGAGAGGGTGAGAAAGAGGAAGAGGGAGAGTCGGATCGAAAGAGGTAGACAAAGAGAGAGGGGGAGGATGATTACCCGGTACGGTGAGCGATGACGAAGGAGGGCGGTGTCCCCGGTGGACGGCGGCGGTGGTGGTCTCCAGCAGGGGTGAGGGCGGCAGACGGCAGCGGCGGCGGCGGCGTCTCCAGCAGGCCAAGGCAGAGAGAGACGAGGGTGTGGGCGCGGCGAAATGGGGCGGGGGAGGGGGGAGGGGGGGAGGTAGGGCAATAAAAAACATTTGACGGGTTTAAGCCGTCTACAAAAAACCGTCTATGTATAAACGATACCTAGACCCTACATACTCGTCGTATATACCCGTCGTTGTAGACAGCTTTAAAGCCGTCTATGTAACAATATAGACGACTTACAAAAGCCGTCTACATATCCCATATGTAGCCGTCTATAAATGTTGTTTTTATAGACGACCGCGATTTGCAGCCGTCTACATATCCTTCATTCCTGTAGTGTTAACGTAGGTTTTTTTATATTTTCATTAATTTTTAATAATCAGAAATCGGTTTCGAAAATAAGTGGTCCAAATCCGATACTGATATAGTATCAAAAAACCCGATATCCATTCCAATAAGAAATCGGTATCATCTTTTAATTCCGAACCCATAATTTTTATTGGTATCAAGTCGAAAAATCAGAATTTCGGGTTCCATTTACAGCCCTAATTTCGATAGATAACAACAGACGATTAAAGTGTGAGTTCGTTGTGTGTGTAGACCTGAGAATTCCAATAAGAAATCGGTATCATCTTTTAATTCTGAACCCATTAATTTTTATCAGTATCAGGTCGAAAAATCAGAATTTGGGTTCCATTTACAGCCCTAATTTCTCGATAGATAACAACACAGACGATTAAAGTGTGAGTTCATTGTGTCTGTAGACCTGAGAATTCAGATTAATTATTAAAATTTGAGAAAGGTCCATATTGTTCTCTATATTCTGGAAGAAAAAAAGAGCTTTTTATTTGACCTAGAATATGGGTGTGTCGACTAATTAAGTCATTGGAGACATGAGTTATAAGTTGATTGAAAATTAACAGAGTGTGTCAACCTGAATAGAAGAGAGTGTTGACACTCTGAAGGAAAGTGTCAACTCTCTACAAGTATTGGTCGATACTATGAATGGATAGGTCGACGCTATAAGGGATAAATCGGTCAACACTACTGGATAGATAATGTGACAGTAATACTGGATAGATAGTGTTGACACATGAGTACGGATAGGTCAACCTAGTACTGCATAGATAGTGTTGACACTACTGGATAGATAGTGTTAACTGACACTACTAGATAGATAGGTCAACACTACTGGATAGATGTGTTGACATACTAGTACTATTCCAAAACACAGTTAGAAGAAAAGAAGAAGAATAAGAATTTCAATTCACAAGAACACTTGCCTAGCTAAGACTGAGTATTAGATAAAACACGTAAGTATACCTAATAATCTTTTTGACATTATTTATCTTTTCTTTTATTAACACACACACACAAACACACATATAAATATATATATATATATATATATATATATACTAATAAATATATACACTTTTACACATACCTACCACTACTTACACATGTTCACATTTAGATGCAGGTTAAATCTTACGTAAACAAGTTTATGATAATTTTTATTTAAAATTTTCCTGAAAAATATTTATCAAGTATAAATTGTCCTAAAAGTAGATAAATCATATTTACCTCATTAACCGTGCATCAAAAATTCTCAATATCCACATTTTTTGTATAAACATATTTTTCTGATAATTATGGTAATTTCGAACTAAATTTTATTACCAAAATCCAGTGACACCTTGTCAGTATACATATGTGCAGAAATGGAGCCGACATGAAACAATATAAATCTTTAAATGATTTTCTGCTGCAAATATGCTAGGGGCTATACCTGGTATTAATTTGAGACGTCACAAAATCGGTCACAAATCATTCTCACGTTATTGAGAATTTGTGACTAAAATAAAATCAGTCATCATTCTGTTTGTAAAATAGAGACTGATTTACTATTCGATCACTATTTAGGGATCAAATTGTGACTGAATTTAATCAATCTCAAAATATGGAGGCCGAAAAATTCAGTCCCTATTTAGGGACCGAAATAATTCAGTCCCATAGGGACCGAAATGAATCGGTCTCAAATATAGAGACCGAATTATTGCAGTCTCAATTCGGTCCCTATTTAGGGACCGAAAATGTTCGGTCCCAAATATAGAGACTGAATCATTTCGGTCCCTATTTAGACCGAATAGGGACCGAAAATTTTCGGTCCCAAATATAGAGGCCGAATCATTTCAGTCTCAATTCGGTCCCTATTTAGGGACCGAATAGGGACCGAAAATGTTCGGTCCCAAATATAGAGACCGAATTATTGCAGTCTCAATTCGGTACCTATTTAGGGACCGAATAGGGACCGAAATAATTCGGTCTCTATATTTGGGACCGAACATTTTCAGTCCCTATTCGGTCTCTATATTTCGGACCGAACATTTTCGGTCCCTATTCGGTCCCTAAATAGGGACCGAATTGAGACTGCAATAATTCGGTCTCTATATTTGAGACTGAAATTTTGAGTCTCTATTCGGTCCCTATTTTGGGACCGAATAGGGACTGAAAATTTCGGTCTCTAAATCGGTCTCTATATGCATTTTTTCTTGTAGTGGAAGAGTCCTTTGCTGAGAGTTTCTGGGTTAGAGTCCATTCTTGTAAAACTCTCAACTTTGTTCTTTCTTTTCTAAGAAAAATTTATGACCTGCTGTAGGACTGTATATAGTGTAGAACCTAGCTAGGGATTTAAGTCTAGCAGAACCGCACCGGGGTTTGTACCAGGAGTTGGCTTCTTGACCAGTAGAGAAGTGGGCTGCCTCTTGCCCGAGAAAGAGAAGAAGACCAGCTGGGGTGCTGGGTGTTGTATTGTCTTTGAGGGAGACTGTACCCTAAGTTAGTAAAATACCAAGAGATTGCTTGGGAACTGGACGTAAGAATTCCATGTGGGAAGGGCCGAACCAGGATAAATTCCTTGTGTGATTGTTTATTTACTTTCGCACTGCTACTCTCTATCACACTCAACTAACCAAACTTTCAAGTGATTATTTTCTGTGTTAAGTTTCTGTTTCAGATTTTAGAAAATCGATTCACCACCCCTCTAGGTTAGCTTGCTGCCGTACCATAAGGGCCAACAGACTTTTCCATACAATGTTACTCATGATAGGTGCTGATGCGGCCCTTCAGACCTACCATGCAACAATCTCCCCCCAATGACACTCTTGGATATTGAACCTGCAACTTCGCTCTAATGCCACTTGTTGTCAGAATCAGGCTACCACTATGTCAAAATTATAGTGTATGTAGGGATCACCATCTTTCCCTTTAACTTGGCTATCAACCACGTTGCAGATTAGACTTGTTATACCTCGTGACTTGACCGTCTAGACCTCCGCCACGCAATGTTACTTACGACAGATGTTGTCTCGGCTCTCTAGACCTATTATATATCAACATGTTCAAATTCTCGATATTGACAACTAAGTACATCTTCATATAAGCAAGTAACTCTAGCTGGTAGGTGTTCTTGATGATCTTTCATAGGATTTTGAAGGGGACATATTAGATGGGATTTTCTTGACTATACCCTTCAGTTGCTCTTTTCCAAGATGCAACCAAACAATAACACTAACTTGGAGATTATATTTAATCTATACTGGCGATCATGTCGCTCCTTATACTTCTGTTGGGTTCTTTAGTGTTGCTCCACCTCACTATACACCCACTGAATGCCTTTAAGGAATCATTGAGGCTTAGCTAAGTCACCTTCCTCCCTGATAGTTCAAGGTGTTGAATTCTACCGTGAACTCTAGATCAAAAAGACTTTATGGAAGATAGCCTAAGTACACATCAAAGGGTGACTTATTTGTCAAATTTGTTCACTACTCGATGGAAGGCAAACAACAAGAGAAACAGATCTCTTCCCAAGTCATGAGATGTTGAGCATTGTAATCTCTTAGAAGATGTATCATGGTTCAATTGACCACCCCATTGTTCAGCCATTTTGGTGATGGAAAACTGTGTTTCTTTGCAACTGTGTCCATCATAGACCATAATGATATCTAGAAATTGCTTAGAAATGGGTACTACATTCAAACACAATCAAACTTGGTAATCCAAAATGTGTTGGAAGAATAGCCATGCCGCCTCCTCTTAAGTGATCATCTTCTTGTATGGCATGAACAATTACCATCTTCAAAAATTTATCAACCACCACAAATAGATAGTCGTCACCATGTCGTGTCTTGGAAAGGCCTCCTAGAAATGCCAAAGAGATGTTCTCCCAAGAATGTGTTGGAATTGCTATGAGTGTGCACAACCCCAATTTCCGATTAGTAGGTTTAAATGTGCTGTATAATACATGAACCAAACCACATATGGCCAATAGATATAGGGTTACATGTTTTGTAATATTTTGTTCACCTCAAAATGTTCAACTACCTTCGATGTGTATGCTTCCTTCATCCATGACTCGATTTCTAACTTTTGGTACACATTGAGTAAGGTGAACTTAGTGGTGGTTCTCATTTTAATATCTACCAACGATCCTTGAAAATCAAGGTCTTCAATATACAAGTTGGTTTACTCCTTATGGAAACTTGACTTAACCTACATAACAGATTATAGGATGTGATAACAAGTCCACCAATTTATTTTGGATGTCTCTCTTGTATTTAATCACTAGGTTGAACTGTTGCAAGTATGTCATCTATTTCACATAGTGAGACTATTGGAGCTTTGATTGGGACTGTAGATCTTGAAGTGGTCAATGGTAAGAATGCATGAGGTACCGTCTCCTTACCAAATAGGTACACATGCTAGTGTTTCACCACCTAGTGTAGGGCCAATAATTCTTTGTCATATGTTGGATAATTGGCCTTATTTGAACCCTTATTGGGCCTCTAGTGGGCCCTGGTCTTGACGGTAGGGCGTGATCGATTGCTGTCAAGTTAGTGTTGACAACAAGGTTTTATGTTGTTTACTTGGTGTTAGCGGAAATCTCTATCGCCGTTAAATTCAGATGGTTCCAAGGTTTTGTTAGTTTTGGGTTGACGACAAGCTGTATTGACGTCAAGTTAAGATGAGAGAACTTGGCGACAACTTATGTTGACGTCAACTTGGTATATGGGACCGAACCCCCTACTTCCTTCCTCACCATCACGCTCTCCACTCCCCTTCACCTCCTACTTATCCTACTACCTTTGGTGACCGACAGAGGTTTGTAGGTAGAGTATTGGCGATCGTGACGGTGGCAATTGGTGAAGAACGAGGAGGAGTTGCCCACGGGGTGCATCACTGTTTCCATGTTGTTGCATGTAACATATATGGTGTGAAAATCATAGTTTTGGGAGACTATCCTTGCTGTGGCTTTGGTTGTTGCACAACACAGACAGAGGGAAACTATCTGGACAAGGACACTAGTCACGGAGAACAGCTACCATTAGTCAACTGGTCAGGAGCACCACACGCCTTACCCTCGACCACTAGTCCAAGTCTGCCACCTCTCGTCGGAGTGAGACTGTAGAACTAAAAGTAACCACACAACTACCGTAGTCTAGTCGGACTACGATCCCACGTCTGGACCCTCTAGATGGTACCAGAGCCACGTAGAGTAAGGCATTGAGAAGGACTAGTTGATCTATGCTGGCGTCTTAGTCCAACCAAGAGAGCTCTGTAAACGACTCTATGTCACCGTCCACCACTGTTTTCCCCTCAGCTACCAGAGTCGGTGACTCGAGCACGCATGCCACCTGAAGAACTCCCTCAACCGATGCGTGAGGACAGGGGTCCTAGGTAATGATAACAACCTCTAACGGGACAAGCCCTCTAGTGCCAAGCACCGAGAGAACGACTAATATAGAACCATGCTAGGAGCAGCACAGGTTCCTAGAAAACAGAGACAGTGGAACGGGCTCCGAACAGAACGCATGTCACTCTCTCTCTGAGAAGGCGGCAGGGTCACTGTTACTTTCTCAAAGGAGGAGACGCAGTGGTGGTCGTAACCAAAATGCGACACCCTGTCTGATGGAACCTAGGTCAGAAGGCGATGTATCCCCTATTGCAACCAGAACGCGATAGAGAGTGTGTCACTACCAGATTAGAAGGCGATGAGGGTAGCGTCGCATTCTGAGTCGCGATAAGGACCTTGTCCCGACCATAGGCAGAGGCCCAGGTTCTACCCGAGACCTCTAAAAATACCTCAAAACGGAAAATCCAATGTGCACATAGGGAGGGGAGCATGGAGAACAACCAATACACATGCTAGAAGTACAAACCCCCTCATCCACACCCATGCATGCCAATATGAAGGATCTATGCTTATGAAACCTCACATGTACAACATAAGATCATTCAAACGTCCAACCCCATTCAATCTTAAGACCCCCAACATGCAATCACACACCTAGCATGGATTTTACAAGGTTCGGAGAAGGGGGAAGGAGATCCTAGCATGCTAGAACTAGGGGAAAGTTGGGTAATCCCTAACTTAAAATGAAGAGCCAACTCGTTGGCGTCTTCTCGTGTATATGGCCATCTCCTCCTCGCTCCAAGCTCTATGCTCACATCGTCCACGAGCAACATCCAGCCTCCTACACACCGGAGAAGAGGTCACACGTCAAAGAGGAAGCTACCATGCCAAAGGGAGCACCACGCCGGAGGAACCACGGCTAGAGAAGCCACACCCACCACTAATAACACTCTTAAGAGCTCCCCCACGGGAGGTTTCACACAAAGGGGTCGGAAGAAGGAGGGAAGAAGGAGGAAAGGGGAAGGGGAAGAAGAAGGTTGTTATGATGGCCCATCTTATATAAAGCTCGGGTTTCAGAATGCGATGACTAGGCTGTCACAACCTACCTGAAGGTGGCAGGCATGCTGTCGTGACCTCAAAGGCCTAGTTAAACCTGATAGTTGGACCAGCCATGTGTCGCCCTCGCAGACCTGCCACAAGAACTCGATGATTGGCATGTCGCCTTCAGGTTACATGTGCCCCGACACGTGTCCCAACTGTCCCGATAGCAAGACGACAAAATATGCATACAACAGTCAGCACTGTCAGAAGGTGAACACGACGATATGGAGCTGTCGCATTCTTAACCAAAACGCGACAGCCATGCCGTCGCCTTCAGAATGCGATGGCCGGACTCGTCGCTACCTTCAACAGAGGGTGGTCGGCCAGAGGAAAGGGATGTTACAGAGATCGATGGGTATTTGTCGACAGATACGATCTGTCTATCGATAGACGCTAGTCTTCTTTTTGGGCGGGGTTAAAATCGGCTAGAATGACACTTTCCAAGTGTTTCTACTTTCTATGGAAGATCACCAATGGTTTTTGGGTCTTGAGCATCTTTCTCTATACAACTTTTCATGACCAACATGATGAAAAAAAACAACTTTAGTAGGACGAAATGAGGAGACCTTCACAGTACAGGTACAGATGATATGGAAGGAATATGAAAGAGAGAGAAAATATACATAAGTCCTTCCTACGACTCTTTCTGAAAATTGGAAGAAACCTCACAATAAGTGTACAAGAACAACAGTTAAAGATATGAACAGAGTGGAAAGAAAGATATGAAATAATACACCTAAAAAGCTTATTGAACACAAGTCAAAGGTAATAACAACGGTGGAGGCTTAATCTCAAAAGACTTTAATTGAAGAAGGAAAAGAGAGAAAGGAAAATCCTACTTGACGAAAAGAGAAACACAAATTGTCCTCTACTCCAAGTAAGAGGATCCAACAACAAGAGTTGCAATGGCAGCATCAGCAGCAACCATAGTAGCAACAACAACAGTAGCACAGAAGATGTACAAGTGAGCAAGCACTCTTAAGAGTGAGCAAGGGAATGTATAAATAGATTTCCAGGTGTTGTGCATGTACGACACGTAACACACACGTGGTTGTTTGTAAAACCATTTCTTACTGTTTGGCCACATTAACCATGTGTAACTAAGTTTTTAACACATACTTCAGTACGTGTAACCCACTTGCATAGATGGTATGCCTCTTACGTAGCCAAAATATTCATAAAATTGATTTCACAATTAAGATTTAATTCATTCAGACTCTTTGGCCATGTATTTTTGTATCCAATAATCTCCAATCAAGTTAACATTTTAAACAGAAGTTAATTGAAAGGTTTTACAAATTATGGAGACTTTAGTTTAATTTTTTGAAATAATTTTTTATCCAATAAAAATTACTTAAAAAATTATTGGGTCAACTTAATCTCGATATCTGTATATCAACAATTCATGATATTTATGTCTTTTGAATCAGTACATTTTTCTGAGAATTATGATGTTATCGAATTTCAATTATGTTAATTATCAAATTATGGTGGCATCCTAGCGGAGTACGTACATCTGAAGATAGTATTAGAATTATATTAATAATATAAAAAGATTCCTAATTAAGGATAAATATGTTTTTAAAAAAATTATATCTTTTTTTAATTTTTAATATATTATTTTGAGTAGAGACGGACGACTAGCGCATTGGCGCGGTCAGTGATTTGGGATATAACTTTTTACTTACACCTAATAAATCATAACATAAATAATTGTGAGTATACAAACTTTATTCTTATAGATTTATTTTCTTAACGTAAAAATCGTAAGTACATATTGAACTATTCTTACAGATAACAAACCTCCGTATCAATTGTAGATATATATACATGATTTTTTTTTTTACCTATATAGCATCTATGGGTACAGAAACCTTACCGTAACATAAAATCGTAAGTATACAACTACCTATTAACGAATTGACATAATTATATCCCAACTTTCTTATAGCGAGACTTGGAATTTTGGAAGGATACAACCAGTCCATTGATCGAGCTGAAGGGGAACCAACATAAAGAAAAAAGAAATTAAAGAAGATACACTGTTAAGCCACCTCCCCCCTCCCCCCTTTCACGGAAAGGGGAAATAAGAAATGTCAGGGACTTCGATCGAACACATGCATGCATGCATCTTTTGTTTTCCATGAAGTCTTTCTTCGTCCATATATATAGCAGCATAAGTCTTTTAGAAGAACTTCCTCTGACTTCCCAGGCGCACCTGGTTATTTTAGGAAGCAAATATTCTACTTCTTGGTAAGCCTTTGCCTTCAACTTGCGATTTATATATAGGAAAAATTAATTAAAGGTTCTTGTTAGACGATGTTACTTTTTTCCTACTCCTTCCAGAATATTAGAAGTCGTAGAATCCTTATTTTTTCACTTGGTTTAATTTTGGAGTCCCTACTTTGAGTCGTCAGTATTTACGATCCGTGATTCACGAGTTCCGTCTCTTTTGCATCCGTCTCTTTTTCCTATTCCCATCTTACTCTTCTGTCCTTTTGAAGGCCCATGAACTAACATGTCTGCCTGCCTATCTACCTCTGCCATCGATCGAAGTTGCAATTATATAACGTGTGTAACGCACTTACATAATGTGTGTAGCACATGACTTACAGGAACCATTGACATCACTTAACACATTGTAGCTAAAGAATTAAAAAGAGAGCTTGAGATATAGAAGATTTTTATTCATTTAGGATTGTGGGGTGGGTTGCTACAAGTTCTTCTATTGTGACATATTTATTTGCACCTTGAACAAATATACACATGCTCTACTTCTCCTCTTGAATGTATTATCCTCTTTCTCGGTCTTTCTGGAAACCTTTTTGTTAACGGTGGCTTGATCAAAACATCGAATGGTTGAGGTAGATCTGACATGTCAAATGTTGGGATCAGTTGAATGTTAGTTTCGTATGCAATCATGTACACTTCTGTGCTGTAAAATACTAAAACATATTGAGAGATGGCCTCCTTGTTACTGCCAATTGCTGCAGATGCATACTTGCAAGGAATCTTGTAAGTTGCCAGTGTCCACAGAAGCATGTTTATTGATGGAGGTCTACGACGTATGTTTTCATATTTTGAATAACCTCAAATTTGATTCCGTCTGAATGACTGATTGATAAGCTTCTTCTTTCATGAAGGTTTCGTTCGATGATTTTTTGTACTTTAGGATAGTATGAAGTGTCCCACAAGGCTGCGTCAATTTTTCTTTTTGCAGCTATTTCCATCATTTGAACTCTAATTTTGTCAATCATTTGTCGTATTGGTAGACTTCGCGCATCATGTATCCAATTGTTGAATGACTCTACCAAATTAGAGTATAACTCGCCAAACTTGGGAGACAATCGAAAGGAAATTAGTGTAACATCATATATCTCTAAAACATCTTCGCTATTTTCTATAACCACACGTGCTGTAACATCATATATCTCTAACTATAAGACAATGCTTACTGTAACAACTCATATCTGTTACTATAAGACCTGCCAATGCCTAAGTATAAGAACATAAATGGCGGACTATAATAGAACATATCACTTCAGCGTAATTGAACAGACGAACCTTTGTCTCGAGAATCGAGCATGGGACCAGTGTTCGACATTATTTCAGAGCACCCATTCTTTGGCATCAGTAGAATTAAGCTCTATTGCGATCATTGCATCTTGGTACTCTTGTTCAGTGATAACATAGGCTATGCGCTGGAGGATTTTTCTAAGTAATTTCTTGAAAGAGACAGCATATTTCCCTGCACATTTTTCGTTGAAGTTTTGCATGATGTGCTAGAAACAATAGCCATAATGATCATTTGGAAATATGTCAGAAATTGCTTCCTTCAGACCTTTCCCCCTATCTGATAGGAAGGGAATCCTTCTACCCGAAAGTAATGCCCTTTTCAAATTTTGTAGAAACCAGACCCAGTTGTCATATGTTTCCAAGTATGCGATGGAGTATGCTATAGTGAATAGCTCATTGTTACCGTTTAAAGCACTTACTGCAAGTATAACCCTTTGTACTCTATGTTGTTTGATATGAGTTCCGTTCAAAAAAAGCATAAGTCGGCGACCAACTTCTAACCCATATGCAGATGCCTGGAAGCATATGAAGTAGCGTTTGAAATGTTGTCTTCGGGTCCACTTCAAGAGACAAAACAGATCCCGGGTTTGACTCTAATGCACGTTCGATGTACCAGTGCAACATATGATAGCTTGTTTTGAAATCTCCGTATAGAGAACTGACATCAACTTCTTTACCCCACCACGCCTATTGATATGATGATACATGGTATGTTAGATGAGTTGATACAGTGCTATTTACAGATTGTTACAATACTAGCCCTTATATCTTATAGATTATAGTTATAATGATATAGTGCCTTGCATAGAATCATACAATATAACTTGTAATGAGTTACAGTACAGGTCCTTATAGTATACGATTACAGTTGTTACAATACAAGCGCCAGAAGCTTACAATTGTCCTTGTATGCATTACAGAACAAGTCGTGATGCATTGGAATTGAAAACTTGTATGTTAGATGTTTAAAATTATGTCATACCGATGATAAGGGATGGAGATACCGTAATCCCGACATATGTCCCTGATCATTTCACTTGATCTATAAGTGGGTTTATCAAGAAGTTTCTCCTTCACAACATTTGCAACCACTTCTTTGACGTCCTAGGATGTCCTTCGCTCATAATGTCACATCCACAACTGTGTATGTTGTTCACAGTTTTGATTACAAATTCTGGACCTTGATGAATGATAGACGCATGAAGGCGCCATAGGCAAGCATCTTGATTGCATTATACAGTTAAACGGACAAAGTCGTTCATCAAATACTTCCAATTAAATCCTCGTGTGATCGCGTAATTTGTCAATTCTAGCTGCAAATGCTCTTTGCTTAGGAAGACTTGTTCTATTGAATGTATTCTACCTAGACAATATTACGTCGAGACTAGTACTAGACCTTTCACTCCATTTGTTCGGTCATCATACAATTCCAAACCGCTTCTAGGCAATTGGGACAGTTCTGTGGTTTCCAAAGAAATGCCATACGTCTGTGAAGTACTTCTATAAAAATTGTACTTAAGTACATGATGCCTGGGATAAGATGAAGGCAGTTCAAGAGCATGCAGTAGTTGTACATTTGCTATTGCTTCCCATCACAAGTTGTGGCGGATCACCTGACTGATGACTAGCAGGGATACTGAGGCAAAGAGCATCTTTCGCTTGAATTTGTAGATCTATGAATGATGTGCCTTGACACTTGTGAAGATCAAACATTGCTTGGACATCCCCATCGTCATGCAGCACCTGTTCAACATGGCCATCAATGGGAAGAAGATACTTCAACAAGTTTTCCTGCATGCTTATACCCAACCTTTCGGAAACTCTAGCATGTATAGATGCCAATTCTATGTCCTTTCCTATGAAAAGGATGAAACTTTGACCTCCAAATGCACATTTTGCAGGGAGTTGTTCCATCGCAACGCAGAGGAAGGCGAAGGAAAGACTTCTTTTCATCGAAATGTGGTGCATAGTGTCTATAAATAGCATGTGTGAGGGTCACTTTAGCGAGAGTGCGTATCATGGAAGCAGAGTTGGTGGGAAAGTGCCAGACGAACGGACGTGATTTTCTGGACGTCCCATCGCCAGGAAGACTACCTAGGTTCTGGTTGTCCTTTTGGTGTTGTTCTTGGATCGCGACTGATCGAGGTGTCGCGTTCTGAACGTGACGAGTTTCATGTCGCCTTCTGGTTGAGAAGGTGATGACCTCTGTGTCACGTTCCTGTGATTTGTTTGTGGCTAGTGTGTCACGTGTCCGCACTCATGTATGTGAAGGCGACGTTCTAGTTGTTGCGTTCACTTGAAGCACGTGCAGGCATGTCACGTGGTCTGGAGGTTGTCTACCTATCAGAAGGCTTGTCGGAACTTTTTAGAAGGTGACAAGGTAACTGTCACGTTCTGGTCAGAACGCGATGCCATTCTTGTCGCGACTTCAGTCCTGAGGCCTTAAGGCATACAGTCACCTCTTTCTTCTTCTTTCTTCCTCTTCCTCCTTCCTTCTTCCCCTCTCCACGGTAGAGGAGCTTCCCTTCTCCCTTCTCAGGTGTTTTGGGCATGGTGGAGGTGCCGGTGTGCTCGAGACGGAGCGTTGGAGCGGTGTGATGCTAGGAGGAGACGACCATTCCGATGTGAAGGGTCCCAACGGGTCTGACTCTTCAAGTTCAAGTAGGGATCTCTTGCTCTCTTACTGTCTTGAGAAGGTGGAGCTTGGTTTTGAGTGATCCTCCCCATGCTCATGGGTTTTCTTGAGGTTTTGCATAGGTGGATGCTTGCTAGTGGTGCTCCCTTTTGTGCATGTGGCTTAGTTTTCTTATGGTTGAGGGTGAGGAGAGGTGGCGTTGGTGCCCCTCGAACCTTTTTACCGTTGTGTAATGGCGTGTGCCTCTTCCTCCCCTTTCTTCTATGGATTTTATGGCTTGGGGAGACTATGGGATGGCCCCATCCCAGGTCTTGATCTTCTGACTGAGATAGCTGTTGCAATATCAGTCAGAAGGCAACAGACTTCCTATTGCTTTCAGGTTGCGACAGGATAGCCGTTGTGTTCTCTGTGCCCATTCTATTTCCTTGTTTTTGGGCCTTGTGAGGGTGGTTTGTGCCTAAGTTGGTTAGAGGATGTTTCCTCCCCAACGTAGGCACATGATTGGTCTTCCGTAGTTGTCACCCTTGCCGGTTTAGGGGTGTGAGCCTTGGGGAAGCCTTTCCACAAAGGCTCTGCCTTTAGATGAGGAATGCGACGGGTCGATACGTTGCGTTCATCATCTGAAGGTGACACCCTGGCTGTCGCGTTCTGGTCGCAATAGGTGTTGTGTTGCATTTTGTTTTGGGTTGTGATGGTCGTTTTGTCGCCTTCTGGCTCTAGTTGTGGCTAAATGTTGGGTTGTCTCGGGTTCGGCCTTCTGATGCTGAATGCGATGGATCGATATGTCGCATTCAGATCAGAAGGACCAGAGGTGTCGCGACCTAGTCGCGAGGGGTTGGTTGTCGCCTTCTATTTTTGAAGGTGACGCCCCTATGGACGCATTTTTCTTGCCGAGTTTCTGGCTGTGGTTGTGCGCCTGCGTTGGCCGACGACCATCTTGGGGGTCTCCGAGAGGAGTGCCGTGCGTGCCCTTGTCCTGCTGGGCTAGTGTTGGTAATGAGCCAGTAGTACCGCTTGTTTGTGGTTGGTTGCCTCGCATGTTCTTTGTCGCCCAATGCTAGGCACTTGAGGACTTGTTCCATTCAGAGATTGTTACCATTACTTGTGTGACGGAATGCCTTACTTATGTCCGTTAAATCGATAACAAGCTTAATAAGGATCCGCCTCCCGCGAACAGATTGAAGCCTCGCAAGGGATACCAAACCACAGTCCGTGTAAACACAAAGGAACACACCATTTTATATATATATTTCACAAATTTACATAGCCAAATTTCCAAAAAAAAAACTGAAAAGAAGTACAAGCGCCTGGGGCATACCCCGAGGTACAACTGAAGAAAATAAACAACTAACTGCACTACACTACTGGAGCTGCTACTACACAGCTGGAGGTACCGACCCTGCACCGCTACGGCGCGGTTCTGAACTGGACGACGGTCGTGAAACGTCCTCCTCGCCCTCACCTGTGGGGGTAGGGGTGAGCCTCGCTAGTCATTGGCTCAGTAGGAAACTCCCCCAACACCGAGCAAACCAAAAACCACAGGTACGAAGCAGTAAACAATACCAACAATTTATAGAACAGCTAAGCATGACATAAAAGCTGTAAAAGTACTCACCGTCTGCCGACTACGAGAAACAACTGTAATAATTAAACGGCAAACCAGTACAGGTGTACAAGCTAAAGTAGAGACAGCCAAACACGAGTCACGTGAACTGGTTCGTGACACCAGAAACTGACTCGGACAAGCTAACACAGGTCTACCTCTCAGTCTCGCAGCCACGGACGAAAGGTCCAGCTGCCGCTCCACGTGAAAAGGTCAAGCAATTGTGGAGACCAACTAACACCACCACCTACGGACCACACGGTCACAGGCCCATAGCTGGCACCTCTAGAGATCCTGGCCCGGAACTCTCTAGAGTGAGGCACTGGAAAAGGACTAGCTGGGGTCCAGTACGTCTACTGGTGTCCGTACCCCCAACTACGAGCGCGCTACAAGTGACTAAAGACAAACACAATTGTCACTGTCCCACTGTCGTCTTTCCCTCAGCCGGACGTGCAACTCAAACACAAGAGTGAGGGTGTCTAGGTCAGATGACACAGACCTCGACGGTACAACACAAGTACCGGGACAAGCCCCGAGCTAACAGCTTGGCTCACAAAGAACCTGGGGCACCCAACTGGAGAGGTAACCACGGTAGGCGTCATACTACTCGCCACGTACACAAAACCACGTGCACGTCACACACAAACCACGTGAAACATCACGTAAACCTCAGGTAACAACGGTCCACTACACGTGAACCCAACTGGACTCGCGTGAATCAACACGCAGCCTCGAAAGTGAGTAGCTAACTGCGTACCCCGTACGCTAAACACAGAAACCATGTGCACTCAGTGCACCACAGGTGTCAATGCACCATTCATTAACGATAAACCATAAACAGTCGTTTCTGCTTATACACAAGTTAGCGGCCACATCGACTGCCGCTTACAGGAAGTAGACGGCAATGGATCTGGCTGTCTATATCCCGGCTGATGAACTTGGCGACAACCGATGTTGACGCCAAGATCTTCAGCCTCTGTTCCTGCAGAACCCTAGACCGATTCTACAGGTTTTACAATCATTAAAATAATGAAAAAACATATAGAAGTAGTTCCTCTAACATTCATGCACTATAATTAAACTATAACAGCATGTTTTATCACTCAAATTCATCAAACCACCCATTATTCCCACATGGTGCAACTTAACCTGATAATACATTAAACATGCTGATTCACGTGGTTAAGTCGTGTTTTAATGATCCTAATGAGTTAACAGGGTTCGTTCCCTACCTCAGAACACGCTTAAACCTTCCAAATTCTCCCGGTTCACACCGAACCCTCCGCAAGCTCTCACAGTAATTGCACCACGCCACGATGTTTCCTCGTCCGATTCGGCAATGCCACACGTCCCATGATCCTCCAACCACTCTCCTGTACCTGTTGGAAGCTTTAGAGACACGGGGGCGTAAAGCTAGGGCAAGAGGAAGAGAGAACAGGGTGAAAAACCTGCCCTCGGGTGACCCTATAACCTGCAGATTTTACAGGTTGGCGTCAACCCCTCTGCCGCCTAGAACAACCGCCACTATAACGTCCACATCTTTTTCGGCCAAATTCATGCAGTCAAGGCAACTTACCTAGACGCCAACAAGTCAACGGCCACACCTGGCCGCCAACTCCATCTCAACTGCAGCAGGCCCTATTTCATTTCAGGACCAAACCTGCACACTCCACAAACCTGCTCCACACTGGCCTTACAACGGCCATCACATCCATTACCCACATGATCTGCATGGATCCGAAAAGCACGCGACGTTACATTACTATCATCTAAAAAGAAAATTTCGACCTCGAAATTCATAATACAACTCAAAGTTAAACAACTTAAACATATACACCTTTACAAGCACTATCATCTAAAAAGAAATACAAAGGCTTATTCAAACAGATAGGATACCCTTTAGCCATTTCCTCGGCTAACTCCCAGGTATCCTCACCACCCAACCTATTTTCCCATCTTACTTTAACCAACTCATTTCTTTATTTCTTAGCTTCTTTATCTTTCGATCTGTGATCTGTATCGGATACTCTGGCATGGTCATATCCGGTCTCAAGTCACCACCTTGATATCTGATTATTTGAGCTGGATCTTCAATGCACTTTCTCAACATAGAAACATGAATATATCATGAACATCCGCAAAATTTGCTGGCAAATCCAGCTTATAAGCTGTTTCCCCAATTCTCTCAATCACCTGGAAAGGTCCCACATACCTTGGACTTAACTTTCCAGTCTTGCCAAACCTCATGATACCTTTACTCGAAGAAACTCTCAAGAAAACAAAATCTCCCACTTCAAATTGAAGTGGCCGTCTCCTCCGGATATCTGCATAACTCTTTTACTTGCTTTGAGCTGCCTGCAATTTTTCTTTAATAAGCTTCACTATTTCTGTGGTTTGCTAAATCAATTCAGGGCCCACTAATTGCATTTCTCCCACTTCATGCCAGTTCAATGGGGTTCTACATGGCCTTCCATATAAAGCTACATACGGTGCCATCCCAAGACTGGTATGATAACTATTATTATAGGCAAACTCAACCATTCCCAAATAATGCTCCCAGCTACCTCCCCAAACTAAACAACAAGCCCGCAACATATCTTCAATTGTCTGGATAGTCCTCTCTGTCTGACCATCTGTCTGGGGATGATAAGTGGAGCTATACCTTAGCTCAGTACCAATTACTCTTTGCAGACTTCTCCAAAAACCAGAAGTAAATCTTAGATCTCTATCAGACACAATAGTCTTCGGATACCATGCAATGGAACAATTCTTTCAACATAAACTTTTGCTAATTTATCCACTATCCAAGACATACTTACGACCACTATCTGCACCCTTGGTTAATCTGTCAACAAATACCCATATTCCATTATGCCGGAACTCAATCTTGGTAAACCTGCCACAAAGTCCATAGCAATATCATCCCATTTCCACTGTGGGATGGGCAACAGTTGCAACAAACCTCCAGGCTTTTGATGTTCTGCCTTAATCTGCTGATAGATAGCACACTTTGTAACAACTCTGCTATTTCCTTTTTCATATGAGGCCACCAGAAATGCTTTCTCAAATCATGGTACATTTTAGTACTACCGGATGGATAGTGTACCTAGATTTATGAGCCTCTTCCAACACTCGCTGCTTTACCTCTCTTTTAGCTGGAACAAACAGTCTGCCTCTGAGCCTAACCACACAATTATCATCAATGGTAACTCCTTCCATTTTCACAATTTCAGCTAAACTTACATCTGCTCTCTGAGCCTCAATAATCTGACAATACAAGGACGGCTCCATAGCACTAGCAGCTAGTTTGCCCGTCGCTGATTATTGGGCACATACAGGAGTTCTCCACTATCTCTTCATATAACTTCCATTCTTTAATCATCATCAACTTACATATCTTTTACTCAAGGCATCTGCTACAACATTGGCCTTACCCGATGGTAAGCCAAACTGAAATCATAATCCTTTAAATATTCAATCCATCTGCGTTGGCGAGGTTCAAATCTTTCTGCGAGAAGATATACTTCAAGCTTTTATGATCTGTAAAGATCTCAAATCTCTCGCCATACAGATAATGCCTCCATAATTTCAAGGCAAAAACAACTGCTGTCAATTCCAAATCATGAGTGGGGTACTCTCCTCTGCCAGCTTCAATTGCCTGGACGCATAAGCTATTACTTTGCCATGCTGCATAAGTACTGCTCCAAGTCCTCTTCTTGAAGCATTAGCATAAATCCAAAAAACCACCACTTCCTGCCGGTAATGCCAATATAGGTGCTGATGTAAGCCTTTTCTTCAATTCCATAAAACTTTTCTTACATTCACCGGACCACACAAAAGGCACACCTTTTCTAGTCAACTTAGTCAGGTGCTGCAATCTTAGAAAAATCTTGAATAAAGCACCTATAAACCTGCTAATCCCAGTAAACTTCTAATCTCGGTAATTATCTTAGGCACTTCCCATCTCATCACTGCTTCCACTTTACTTGGGTCCAGTGCTACTCCTTTAGCTGAGATAACATGACCCAAAAACTGAATTTCTTTCAACAAAATTCACACTTATTGAATTTAGCAAACAACTGGTTATCTGTTAACAATTGCAAGGTAAACCTAAATGAGCTACATGCTCCTCTTCAGATGCTGAATAATTAGAATATCATCAATAAAGACCATAATGAATTGGTCTAAAGATGGATGAAAAATTCTATTCATCAGATCCATAAAACCGGCAGGAGCATTAGTCAACCCAAATGGCATAACTACAAACTCTTAGTGACTATATCTGGTTCTAAAAGCTATTTTATCTATATCCTCCTCTTTAATCCTTAACTGATGGTACCCGACCTCAAATCAATTTTAGAGATTACTTTTGCCGATTGTAACTGATCAAACAGTCATCTATCCTCGCAACGGGTATTTATTCTTAATGGTCACATCATTCACTTTCTATAATCAATACACATCCGAAACTTCCATCTTTCTTTTTCACAAACATACCGGCGCTCCCCACGGGGAATGACTCAGTCTATAAACCCTTTCTGCAACAGCTCTTCTAATTGCTTTTTCAATTCTTTAAGTTCTGCTGGTGCCATCCGATAGGGAGCTTTAGAAATCGGCATGGTATCTGGTAGCAACTCAATGGTAAAGTCCACCTCTCTATGTGGAGCTAAACCAGGCAAATCTTTAGGAAAAATATCAGCAAATTCCCTAACCACGGGACTACTTCAATTGACTGACTAGCTCCTATGAGACTTACCGAGGCTAAATAAGCCACACATCCAGCATTTATCAACTTTCTAACTTTAATTGCAGAAATTAGAAACTTAGAGGTATAAAAAGGCATACCTTGATATTCAAATACTGCACCATTAGGATGACAAAATCTAATCCTTTTCTTTCTGTAATCTAACATTGCTCCATAATCTCAAGCCAATCCATACCCAGAATAATATCGTAATCTGACAACTGCAGGGCATACAACCGACCCGGCATCCGGTTCCCTTCAATCATAACAGGAGCTTCATCTATATAGCTCGAAGTGAGCAGGAACTCACCCGAAGGAACCTCCACTACTAACTCACAAGACTTTTCCTCTAAAGGATGAGCTATACAATCCAAAAATTCTTCGAAAATGAAAGAATGAGAGGCACCCGAATCAAATAAGATTCTTGCTGAATAATCATAAAGAGACAAAGTACCTTCTATCATATTCGATGCCTCCGCCTGGGCTCGGGTATAGCCATAACCCGGCTTCTTTCTTGCTGCTGCGGTGCTCCTCTGCCACGACCTGCTTGTGGCTGCTGAAACTGCTGAGGCTGCTGCTGCTGCACCCCTCTTCCATACCCATACTCTCTCGGATAGGGACAATTGCGGATCAAATGCCCCGACTGATTGCAATTATAGCATCTATATCCTGGTGGAGTAATGGCTGCCTGGCAGTACTCTGCTGCGACTCCTCCACCTCAGGCCTACCTCGACCCTGCTGGAATTGCTGACGACCTCCCCATCCTCTTCCTTTTCCCTTAAACGCTTGCTTTAATTTCTGGCCCCATTTACCAAAGCCTAATGAAGGAGGTCCTGCTGTGCTTTACCCTTACTTGCACCTACTGATTTGCGGTTAGCCGAAAACTACTTGAGCCTGATTCACCCACCTGACGACGGCGAATAGACCTTTCCAATAGCTGCTCTCTTGGCTGCTTCTTCCACTATCTTACACTGAGAGGTACTATTGCATCCTGCAACTCCACTCTCACCTCAAACCTCTAATAAAATACCAACCATCATATATTATCTGATACTACATAAGGCCATAACGGCTAAGTGCCATAAACCTCATATGGTATTCTAAAACTGAAAAGTTACCTTGCTGGAGCGTCCGAAACTGCTCTCTTTTCACTTGCTGCACTTGAATCGGAAAGAATGTATCGTTAAATACATCAAGAAATTCTGACCAAGTAATAGCCTCTTCTGTCCTGCCTGCAAAGGTGGTCTGCATCTTCAGTCGCCACCATTCTAATGCAAAACCTCTCAACTGATAAGCAGCTAACACAACTTTATCTGCTGCCGGACACCTCATAGTTGCAAAAACTCTTTCGATCTCATGAACCCAGTGCTCCACTGCATCTGGATTCGGTCCTCCTGAATAAGTAGGCGGCTGCAATCTCAGAAATTTCTCCACCTGCATCACTGGTTCCTCTGCTAATAACACTGGTGGTGGTGGTGGCACAGGTGCTACAAAGGCACCTCTACTCTTGGCGGAACTGGAGCAATAGGTACAGTCTCTCCATCCCCAGGTGGCACTGCAATCGGTGGTACCGGCGCCTGCTGACCATCCTCTCGCCCGAATATCCGTGAGGCTTTCCAAGATCCTTTCTATCATACGTTGAGTACTTTCCTCCGGATCATCTCCTCCACCACCCCAATATCTTCTATCAGCCATTCCAGAATTTCTACATAAACAAAACACCAAGCAAAAATCAAAACAACAGATTATCAGAAACCAGGGTCCCTACCAGCAGTGTACAAAGACCGAAATAAGGCTATGTATCTTTCTAATTCCCTTATATTAACACGGACCTTGCTCTGATACCAATTGTGATGGAATGCCTTACTTATGCCCGTTAAATCGATAACAAGCTTAATAGATCTGCCTCCCGCGAATAAACCGAAGCCTCGCAAGAGATACCAAACCACAGTCCGTGTAAACACAAAGGAACACACCATTATATATATATATTTCACAAATTTACATAGCCAAATTTCCAAAAAAAACTGAAAGAAGTACAAGCGCCTGGGGCATACCCCGAGGTACAACTGAAGAAAATAAACAACTAACTGCACTACACTGCTGGAGCTGCTACTACACAGCTGGAGGTACCGACCCTGCACCGCTACGGCGCGGTTCTGAACTGGACGACGGTCGTGAAACGTCCTCCTCGCTCTCATTTGTGGGGGTAGGGGTGAGCCTCGCTAGTCATTGGCTCAGTAGGGAACTCCCCCAACACCGAGCAAACAAAAATCACAGGTACGAAGTAGTAAACAATACCAACAATTTATAGAACAACTAAGCATGACATAAAAGCTGTAAAGTACTCATCGTCTGCCGACTACGAGAAACAACTGTAATAATTAAACGGCAAACCAGTACAGTGTACAAGCTAAAGTAAGAGACAGCCAAACACGAGTCATGTGAACTGGTTCGCGACACTAGAAATGACTCACAAACTGACTACTAACACAGGTCTACCTCTCAGTCTCGCAGCCACGGACGAAAGGTCTAGCTGCCGCTCCACGTGAAAAGGTCAAGCAACTGTGGAGACCAACTAAACACCACCACCTGCGGACCACACGGTCCAGGCCCATGCCTGGCACCTCTAGAGATCCTGGCCCGGAACTCTCTAGAGTGAGGCGCTGGAAAAGGACAAGCTAGGGTCCATTACGTCTACTGGTGTCCGTACCCCCAACTACGAGCGCGCTACAAGTGACTAAAGACAACACAGTGTCACTGTCCCACTGTCGTCTTTTCCTCAGCCGGACGTGCAACTCAAACACAAGAGTGAGGGCGTCCAGGTCAACGACACAAACCTCGATGGTACAAACAAGTACCGGGACAAAGCCCCGAGCTAACAGCCTGGCTCACAAAGAACCTGGGGCACCCAACTGGAGAGGTAACCACGTAGGCGTCATACTACTCGCCACGTACACAAACCACCCGCACGTCACACACACCACGTGAAACATCACTAACCTCAGGTAACAACGGTCCACTATACGTGAACCCACTAGACTCGCGTGAATCAACACGCAGCCTCGAAAGTGAGTACTAACTACGTACCCCGTACGCTAAACACAGAAACCATGTGCACTCAGTGCACCACAGGTGTCAACGCACCATTCATTAACGATAAACCATAAACATTCATTTCTGCTTATACACAAGTTAGCGGCCACATCGACTGCCTCTTATAGGAAGTAGACAGCAATGGATCTGGCCGTCTATATCCGGCTGTGAACTTGGCGACAACCGATGTTGACGCCAAGATCTTCAGCCTCTATTCCTGCAGAAACCCTAGACAATTCTACAGGTTTTACAATCATTAAAACAACGGAAAAATATACAGAAAGTTCCTCTAATATTCATGCACTATAATTAAACTATAACAGCATGTTTTATCACTCAATTCATCAAACCACCCATTATTCCCACATGGTGCAACTTAACCCGATAATACATTAAACATGCTGATTCACGTGGTTAAGTCGTGTTTTAATGATCCTAATGAGTTAACAGGTTCGTTCCCTACCTCAGAACACGCTTAAACCTTCCAAATTCTCCCGATTCACACCGAACCCTCCGCGAGCTCTCACAACAATTGCACCACGCCACGGCATTTCCTCGTCCGATTCGGCAATGCCACACGTCCCACGATCCTCCAACCACTCTCCTGTACCTGTTGGAAGCTTTAGAGACACGGGGCGTGAAGCTGGGGCAAGAGGAAGAGAACAGGGTGAAAAACCTGCCCTCGGGTGACTCTATAACCTGCAGATTTCACAGGTTGGCGTCAACCCCTCTGCCGCCTAGAACAACTGCCACTATAAACGTCCACATCTTATGCCGCCAAATTCATGCAGTCAATGGCAACTTACCTGACGCCAACAAGTCAACGGCCACACCTGGCCGCCAACTCCATCTCAACTGCAGCAGGCCCTATTTCATTTCAGGACCAACCTGCACACTCCACAACCTGCTCCATCACATCCATTACCCACATGATCCGCATGGATCCGAAAAGCACGCGACGTTACAACTTGGGACCCCCAATCCCCGTGTCGGTTGAGGGAGTTCTTCTGGTGGCAAGAGTGCTCCAGTGTCAGACTCTAGAGCTAAGCGAAACTGTAATGTCGCGCATTTTTCGATCCTCGTAGATCAGTCTTCGTCTACATGGCTGCCGCGTGTCATGCGCTGGGCAGTTAGCTGACGTCAGCCATGGGAAGGCGACGACCTCCTATGTCGTGTTCAGGTCGCGACATAGGGCTACGTCGCGTTCCCACCCGATGTGCATTTTTAAAGAGGTTTTGGCCGAATAAAACTGTGGCAAGCTCTGCTCGCCAGGGGAAGCTGTTGCAGTGGTTTTCCGGCTAATTCGAAAGATTGATGGTGTTTTTGGCGCGCTCTCGCCGCGAGGACGTCGTGTGGAGTGGGGGAGATGCCGTACCATGCGTGGTTTGCGTGTTCTTCGTGAAGGTAGGGAGTTCTACCTCGATTTGTTATGTGATTGCCTGTTAGCTTGTTTATCGCTTTATAAATAGTAGATACCATGTATAGGCGATGAAATGAGCATGAAAACCGGGTTGGTTTATCGTTTACGGTGGTTTGCACGGTAAATCTGGAGAGAGGTTCCAGATTAAGGTTTTCGCCTATGAAGGCGACAAACCCTTCTGTCGCGACCAGGTCACAACAGGCCGACCCGTCACATTCTGGTTTTGAACGCGACACATCGGGGTGTCGCGTTCTGAAGGCGATGTAACCCCACGTCGCGACCTCAGCCGAGAGGTCTTGTGTGCACGGTTTAAATGGTGTGATTATCTGAGTATCGGTGTTTCACGTGCATGGCTAGCATGAGTGGTGCATTGGCACCTATAACGCTCTTTAAGCTCGCTTGTTGGCATGCTATTTGTGTCATGAACGTGTGGTTACGTGGTTCTTGTACAGTGCGCATGTTTGTATGGTTTGAATAGTGTTATAAAGGTTGGTTTGTGGTAGCTGGGCGGTGAGGTTTCAATGTGAACCTAGCCCTGGTTTCCTAATGACTGCTATAGGTTAAGTAAGATGGTTAATTAGTAAAGTATAAGTATGGTTATCAAGTGGTTACCGTGTATTGAGTTTGATGTGGTAATGGATGTCACCTCGTGACCAATGACAAGCCGAGTTATTATTAGCTGGTGTGATTTATGTAAGTGCATGTGTAGGTTAGCTTGTAGGTCATAGAGTGACCAGGTCAAGCTATTCCTCACACTTGTACCATGGTTTGTAATAAAGATTATATTAAATACCGTGGTTTGTGCGTTGCCGAGTTTGGTGGTCTGGCGCCTGTTCCGGAATGCCTCTTCAGTTGGGTACCCCAGGTTCTGTGTGAGCCAGGCACATGTTTTTGTTGTGCCGGGGTTTGTCCCGGTACTGTGTGTACCGTTGAGGTCTGTGTCATCTGTCCTGGACACCCTCACTCTTGTGCTTGAGTTGTACGTCCGGCTGAGGGAAATACGACAAAGGGCAGTGACTTGTGAGAGTTTGTGTTTAGTCACTTGTAGCGCGCTCGTAGTTGGGGGTACGGACACTAGTAGTCGACGCTGGTCCCCAGCTAGTCCTATTTTCCAGTGCCTCACTTTAGGGAGCTTAGGCCAGAGTCCCTAAAGGTGCCAGGCATGGGTCTGCAGTTGTGTGTGGTCTGCAGGTGTGGTGTTGGTTGGTCTCCACTGTTCTTTGGCTTGTGCTTGTGGAGCGACAGCTGGACCTTTCGTCCGTGACTATGAGACTGAGAAGTAGTTTTTGTGTTGTGTTGTCTGGGTTGAATATTGGCGTCATGAACCAGTAGTCCGTTCCCGTGTGGTAGCATCATTCCTTTTCGACTCGTGCTTTGCTACTGGATGTAGTGTGTGTGTAGTGGCTTGTTGGTTGTGGTTTTACCCATTGAGGTGTGCCCTAGTGTTGGCATGGTTGTAGTTATGGTTGGTGAGCGGAGACTCCTGGTTGTGGTTTGCCTCATGTGGTGCCCCGTCGTTGGCATAGTTGTGTCAAGGTTTTGCCCGTGGTGGAGTGCCTTGTGGTGGCACTGGTGTGGTTGTGGTTCTGTGGTGATACCTCGTGGTAGTAGATACCTGTACCCTGTGTGGGTAGTGCTTTGTGGTGGTACGTTGTGTACCAGTCTTTTCAGGTGTTGAGGTGGTGGCCGTGTGGTGTGACCTTCCACTTGTTGTTTTTACCCTTCCTTGGGTAAACTTCCGTATAAGGTTATAATGTGTGATGGATTGGCCCGCTGTAGCCAGTCCTGCTACCTTATATGTGGCTTTCGACATATCGTGGTTTGGGGTAGAATGGACTAGCTCTTGGTCAGCGGTCCTGTACCCATGTGTTTGAGGTTCGCCTGTGAAACTTGTAGCCTAGACAGTGGTTTGCCTGTGTGGCTTATAGCTTGGGCGACCGGTTGTTGTAATAGTTTTTTGCTTGTGGGCATATTAGTTGTTGAGCGGACTAGCGTGTTGTGCTAGTCCTGTTGTCTCTTCTCCTTTCTGGGATTTGTATTAGTTGATGTAATTATGTTTAGTGGTTGTTAATTATGCTTTGTTGTGAGTATGAAATGGTTTGACTATTTGTGTTACCAATGAGACCTCTAGGGTTGAGGTTCTTCAGTGTTGTATGTTGTTTTTAGGTGGTCCCCTACTGAGCCTGTGACTTGTTGAGGCTCACTCCCCTACAGTTCTTTTCAGGACTTACCGTTGGTATGGCTTACGAAGGCGTTGTGACAGACTTGGACCACCAGTAGTAGTGTTAGTAGTGTTGTGTGAGCTTGTGCTCCCTCAGGGTATGGCCCAAGTAGTTGTACTTTTAAATTGGTCATGTAATAATGTATTGAGACAGTTGTAAATTGTTATATACAGATATGAGCACATGTACTTTCTTGTATTTTATACTGTTTAGTTGTCTTTTATATTCTTACTGGACACGTGTACGAGCTATCCCTTGCGAGATTTCGGTCCGTTGCGGAAGGTGGATCTGGATATGGAGCCTTATTGGGCATAAGTATCCAAGGCTGTCACAAAAATGGTAGAGGATGGCGTCGTATAGTCATTTGGAAAGCTCTCTTGCTAGGACGGAATGCCGAGGTGGTTGCGGATTGTTCTTCCAGCACGGTCCAGTCAGTCCTATTTCTCATTGCCTTACTCTACGTTGGTTCCGGAGTAGAGTAGAGGGGTCAGGCATGGGGCCGCAGCTTGGCCGGGATTGCGGTTGGTCTAGTGTGGTTATGTGCTCTTGTTGTGACTCACTGGCCTCACTCTTTCGAGGAGGTTGTAGGCAGGAGTCAGCTGGTGAGTAGAGAGAGTGGCCTGTGTGTCATCCTCTTTGTTGCCAGTGGCGGTGGCTTGGTTGCTATTGTGGTGACGACGTTTCTTCACGGTGTTTCCAAGTGTGACTCATTGCCCAAACCTGCACGGTGGTTATAGCCTGGCCGTGCCTAGTTCCGTGGGCATTGTTGGTCGGGCCTTGTTGGCCTGTACTTCTGGTGGTTTTCTGCATTGCGTGTTCTGTCAGTGTGCCTAATTATGTAGGCCTCGACAGTTGTTCTATAGTCTGTTCCTTGGTGCCCATCCATGGTGGCATCAGAGTGTGTGGTTTCCTGACCTTGTGGTGTCCGGGGTCCGGAGTGGTTCTACTTGTGGGGTCTCGACCTTGTGGAGGTCTGAGATGGTCGTACTTGTGGTGAGATGTCCTTCTCACGTGATTGCTCGGTGTCATTCATGGTAACACCTATTTGTGTACCTTTCCTGACCTCTTGGAGGTCTGGGATAGCTATGCTTATGTGGTGAGACTCTGGTCTCACGTGGTTGCTCCGATGTTTCGTGAGCTCTTTGTCTCGACGTGTGTGTGCCGAGGGTTGCTTCCGCATCGTGTCTGACTCTAGTGGTTCTGTGGGAGTCCTGTGTGGCCCGACCCTGGTTGTAGGTCATGGCGTTACTCTGTTTCCACTGTTTTGTAGTAGCTAGCTTAGTAGTTTTCTTTAGTTACTGCTTTCTAGTGTAGTTTACTTCCGTGTTCTTTGGAGTTCCTGCTGCTCTGGCTGGTAAGGACTGGTTATCTTTACTGGGCTTTGTTCGTAAGGCTCACCCCCCTACTTTCTTCAGGCAAGGGCTCGCTGTCGCAGGAGTTCGGTGCCAGACGGTTGAGTTGGCAGTTTGTTATGCCGTGTGTTGCCAGTAGTGTGAGAGTGTGAGCGTGAGAGCTCTTGTATTGTGTGAGTTGAGAGTAGCCTTTTTTGTAAGTCCTCTAGGTGTGCCCCTTAAGGATTGCACATTTCTTTCTATACCTGTACTTTTATTTGGGACATGTTGTTCTTATTTTTGTATTAATGTACGAACTTTCATGTTATAGTTATTTAAATTCATTGTTTATCTCACTGGACTAAATTCTAACCCTTCTGGGTCTTTGGATTTGTGGGTGGCGACGCGACCTTCGGGGTCCCTAGGGGGTCCGGGAGGTCAGGTCGTTATAAAGATGAACTTTCTTAGCTGCAAGATGTTCATCATTGCAGTGGACCGCCATTCCGTCGAACGATTGAGATTCGCGGATCCACTGAACCCATCCCCGCATTTATCAAGAAAAAGGCATTCCAGAATTTGATACACCTGCACTGCACCGCCATTCCGACACCAGCCCTCTGCTCTGTTATAGTTCTCCGTTCTTTGAGATACATCTGCAGCTAAAGTGAAATCTCCGTTCCCTCCAAGGATAGCAAGCCATGGGTCTCAAACGAGCTCGGAAATTGTTCACATTACAGCGGATGCGGAGCAACAAGCGTTACTGACAACGGAAGTGGAAGAAACTGCCCTCCAAGTCGTCCGAAGTAGTAATCTGTTTTTTTTTTACCCTGTGTCCAGTCTTTGATGATTGAGTGCTGCTTTTAAAAAAGTTTCCATCTTCTCTAGGCAAGGATCATGATCAATTTAATACACGATGTTCACTTTCATGGTACTGTAGCATTATGCAAGACTTGCAGTTTAGGAGCACACATCTCAAATTAATAAGAAATTCACCATTCCACGCGTATGTCAAATGCTAATCGGTGACCTACCCTATGTCACTGATAGTCGACTTGGTAACACGATTCGAAGGAGAAGATCATTTTAAGATTGGCCCCTGCAGACTGCCTTTTCGTCCTTTAGTCATGGCAACGGTATGGGTATACCCAATCATGGTACACCTATCAATCTAAGGCGGATGACACTACAAGAAAACATAGTTGTACCTACGACCAAAAACATCAGTAATGCGGCAAATATCGTAGGTATATGTGTTACCTACGACATTTCCTACGGCTTCAGTCATCAAGTAGTTAAGTAGGTGTAAACTATCTACGTACATAGAGTTAGTAAAGTAAATGTAATACTATTACCTCGACAAGTCATAGGTAAAGTAAATGTACTTTACCTACAACTTTTAATGTTGTAGGTTTGTTAACCTATAGAATGAATGTCGTAGGTTATTTACCTATAACGTTAAATGTCGTAGGATTTTGTACTTGAATTAAAATGCCACCTTTTTTTCTTCCCCATATTCTTACATATACATTCATTCACCTGTCTTTCCTCGATCCCCCATATTCTTACATATACATTCATAACAACCACTTGTTCATCATCCATACATTCACATTCACATCATCTCATTCATTCATACACTTCATCAACATAGCCACATTCATTCATACACTTTATCAGCATAGCCACATTCATTCATAAAACACATATTGTGGTCATTCACACACTTTTCATATTAATGTCAAATATACATCCACAACATCTAGTAGTTGGATTGACAATAAACCCATCTCCAACAAGGCCAACTCTAACACCAGCAGTCATTTGCGAGTTTGGAACCTCTGAGAGAGCACTATAATAAACAATTAAAGTCAAGGCGATAGATAATATAATTCTAGTCCACGAACTCAACATGAATAAGTGAAAGACCCATTGATGAATATAGAATTATGTAAAGATATAAGATAACAGTGACATGAAAGAAGCAGTCTAAATATGTAATTGTGGTGTTTCTTACACAGCTATGCCTGCTGCTGTGAGAGCTAAATAATCAGGAGAGTGAATTCCATCGTAACTGAAAATCTACATTTAGGTTGGGGGGGGGGGGGGAGATGTAGTCAAAATTTCAGATTAACCCTCTACAAATGCAACTCATGAACAGATACCCCATGCATGAGCTCATTCCTGGCTACATGAGATAGGCCAAGATTGCTAAAAACATATTAGATATGGTCAAACATATTTATTATAGAATTTATACAAGTCACAGTCATCATGACAGAGGTCAGAAGAAAACAAGAAAAACAACTATACACCAAACATTATTTTTGTACATTAGGCTTTTCAGAATGGAAAATGTTGTCAAAGATAAGAATTACCTTAGTTCATGTCTCTAGACCTGACTGATTTTTTCTTTTTTTGCAGTTTCTTGGGAAAATAACATAAGCTTTGGGGAAACCGGGCTGGTGAAGGATACATGGATCATAGAAGTTGAGCATATTAGATTGACTATAGGGAATATAACACTAATACAGGGGATGGGCATCCAGCCTCATCTAATAAGCAGCAATATTAGAAGAAAACGGAAGAGGAGAATAATATTTTTCTTATAATCTTTCATATTATCTTATATACCTCTCGAAAGCAAAAATCATTTATATCTTATACCTGCAGCAGAATATTCTGTTTTAACTCCAACAGTGTAGAGAGATAAATGTAATTTATCGCTTTAGTAAATGTTCTCCGGGACTTGGTTTGCCCTGTTTTCCAGATTCATCATATTCATAGTGCTAGCTCCAAGGTACCATGCTTTCTACCACAACACATTCGATCGCCAAATCATTAGAAAACCATCGGTTCACTTATCAATAGTTCTCCCTTTTTTAAAAGCATCATTTGCCCAGAAATTAAAATAATGAAATAAAGTAGATCTAGATGTGCCATGTGAGTTCAAAAGACTGGGATCCACAAACTCGTCAGGAGCAATCTACAGAGAAGGTGGATTAGATGTCAAGGGGTCCATGGGACATAACCTGGAGGGGGTCACCATCTGATACCTAATCCAGCCTTATCTAATGCCCATTATTCTGGGGATGCCCATTGTTTCTCCAAGATACCCATTATTCTGGGGATCAGAAGCAGGAGGGGAGGAGGACGATGAAGAAGAGGAAAGAGATCATCTCACCGTGCCGGGGATGTCACCGCCGCGTACGACATCACCGCCGTAAGCCACGCGCAGTCGCCGTCCACAAGACAAGCCCTGTCGCCGGCAAGCCAAGGCAGCTTCGGAGTGAGAACTAACGAAACCCTTTCTCGCGGTGCACAATAGGAGGAAGTCGTTTCCCCGCCACCTTCGCCGCCGTGCTCGGGGATCGAGCTGAGCAGCCTGGCAGCGTCGGGAGTTCCGGTGTCAAGCTCCCAGGCCACCACCTGCAAGGGAGGGGGCTCGATCGTCTCCGCTTTCTCTTGCTGCTCTCCCTCCATTGCCTCCCCAAACCCCTCGTTCTCCCCTCTGTTTGCAATGAAATAGGAATGGGGTATAGGGTTACGAGTTGGGTGAGGTAAAAAATATATTTATTAATATAATATTTATCAAATATCGTAGGTATAGAAGTTTATATACTTACCAGATATTAACGTGTAGATTTGTCCCATAAGGTTTGGCGCCACTAGAAATTTTTAGGGCGGGAGAAGAAAATTTGGGGAATCGATGACCTATACCTACTATTAATATTTAATGTTAGTAAATTATGTTTATAGCATAGGTAAATCATTATTATACCTATAATTAGTCTACGCGTAGGTAAGTGCCGTAGGTAAAACCCATTTTTCTAGTAGTGTCTATTTGTCCAAAATTATACCAAAGTGTTTACAAAATGATATATGTGCTAAACAAAGTTGATCTGTTCTGGTCAAGCTGGAGAAACTGGGCAGCATGAATCCATTTGCCGTTATACTCACAACAAGTGAAGAAAAGATATCCAGAAGTAAAAATACCATCCTGAAAAATATTTCCAATAGCTTGTGAGAAAAAAAACACAAATCAGTAGCATGTGTATAAGTACAATCGGAAAAATATTTGCAGTACTTCAATTACTATAATATAGCAGAACAGAATAAAATCAAGTTGTCACAGGTACATCCACAAGAGAACAAAGTCTACTCATTCTTTCCATATCTAAGTTGCTCTCTGGCTGTTGATTCAAGAACTCAAATAGCTTGTCTACAAAACCAATTGAGTTTTGAGTTAACATTTAGCAGCCAATCTGGATATATATGCCACAAAAGATATGTACAATGACAAAATATATTAAAAACTAAGCATGGCATAATTATGAGAGGTATTATGTTTTAGCATTTTGTTCTTTGTTCAGACTTCTGTAAAGAGCTGAAAACTGAATAGAGACAAAGACCATCAACTCAACTGGCACCATGCAGATCTAAAATTAAAAAGGAACCTCAAACATGAATAGAATAACCCAAACAGGAACAAATATAAAAGATCAGTTGTGCACCTTTCTAACTGCATAAGCTGCCAAACCTTTGCAATGAAAACAGAGAGGAGTGGAGTCACAAGATAAAGACACCTAGCTTTTCCTGTTACATAAGCGTACAAAAGAGAGAGAAAAGATGTTATGGGGTGAGACGGTAGCTAATAATGCTTCTAGTGGGCTTCATCAAATGCAGATCTGTTTTTACTTCAAAAGAAAACACCCCCTGAGAACCAGTTTAGGAAAAAGAATACTTACTAATAAAGGAAAATGCTATGAGAGCAAAAGATTATACCCCTCCTAGAACCAACTGCTTGCCTCCACTGCCTATGCACATAAGGAACCAACTGCTTAACTTAAAGTAATTAACAAGAAATAATCTTCAAGTATTAAAAGGACCAGAAAGTATGCAAAAACAATGGGTGCCTACTACAAGGGCAGATCTCATTGAAGGCAGAAAAAAACGGATGACAATTAGTTGGTAATATATTTATGCATAACTGTCAATTTTGATTCAACAATAATGAACCAAGTTGGGAAGAGTAGTTTTTGGTTTGACTTTACCCATTTCCACACCTAAACACAATTTACTATTTTGTATAAAGCTATAATAAGATAATTTCCTAGACTTGAAAAAAAATGTTTAACCAACCTTGATATAGAACATGTATTTAGAAGTGTCACCATCCTGGAAGCAAGTATTGTGTAACTGTTAGTCAATTTTGTGGTTCCCTCCTTGCATGTCCAACAATGTAGTCAATCATCCAAAAGCATATTAAAACTAAATCTCAAGGACCACATTGATGTTGTCTTCAAAGCAGAGGCACAGAGAAGATACTGGAAGAAGTTGACATTGTAAGTGATTGCCTAAATTTGATTAAGTACAAAGGGCTACCTTGCAACTTTTTCTATGTAAATGCATAAAAGCATAATTTGTAAAGCCAAAAAGTGCCTGAAAGCACATAACTCCCCAAATTTTGTCAGGGATACAGTAGAAGTTGTAAGTTTTAGAAGTTGACAGTAGAAGCAAGGAGGCGAGCTCAAAGACTGTGTCACAGAGCTTCTTGGATATGGACTTCACCTCCTCACGCTGGACGGAGGCGAGGAGGGACTTGAGGTCGGACTGGGTGGAAGTGGAAAGCCAGGGCCAGAGATCACCGCCGGGCGTGAGCTGCTTGAGGAGGAGGACGGCGGACATGGCACGGATCTCCTGATGGGCGGAGGAGTGGAGGAGTTGCCAGGATCCCCAGAACCAGGTAGAAGAACATACCACTGATGAGGGTGCCCCTAGCAGCCCTCATTCATTCCCTTGCACTAACTCTGATCAACTGATATCTAGAAGGAAAAAATATAATCATAATGTGGTGGCTGTTTTGCCACCTAAGCCCATCGCGATCCATCAGGGCCCATCAGCGCCTTTTTCTATCGACGTGGCCTCCTCGTATGGCCCCACACCTCCGCAAGGGTCATTTAAAAGGGCCCCACAGGATTGTTACCCCGAACGAAGCATCACCGAGCTCTTTAGCGGCATGCTTCCGGACAGGAGCATTATTCTACTGCGCGGAACAACTATGGACATTACCGAACAGCAGGTTCGACCCCTTTCATGGGTCACCTGCTCGGTGACCTCCTCCAGAGACTTTTGAGCAGGTCTCCGTGTCCTCACGGCGGTTCCCAAACCGCCGCGAACCACACGCCGCACTATTAAGAGGCGCATAAATGCCCGGCATCCCAACGGACTCTGAGTGCATAACTCCTCCCGTTATGCGCGCCCGTCAAGAGCCTTTCCAGGCACGACCTTTCGACGTTACGCATGCCGGCCGTAGCACCTATGCCTATAAAGAGTACAGGTATGGACCATGCACTGGTACGTTCTCTCTCACGCGAACACCCTTACACTCAAAAACCCCCTGCCTTGCAAGCCTGGGACTGACTTAGGCATCGGAGGGTTTTCCCCGATCTACAACCGGGCCCCATGATCCTCTCTGGTGATTGCAGGATCCTTCGTCCGCTACCGGTGACCGTCATCTCCCTTACACAAGTGTTAGGCCTGATCCGCTCCGGCCCAAGCAAGGAAAAAGCCTCCACACTTTTGGCGCCGTCTGTGGGAACGACGTAGCCATGGCTCGCGGACGAACCTCTTACCAGAACGTGGGAAGTAGGGCGACGAGATCCCGTCAGTCACGAGCGGACTCTCGCCGGCGATCCCTCCCGTTGTCGTCGACATCACCCCTGGCTGGCGCTAACAACGACGTCCCTACGCCAGTGGCCACCGCGCGGCAACTGCCCTAGAAGTAGCCAAACTTCGGGGGCAGATGCAGCAGCTACGGGTGTCTGCCTTGCCCTGCAGGCTCAGCTGGTTGGACCATCAGCCCCGGTGGTTCCCCTGCCACGAGAGCGGCAGGCGGAGTCGTCGCATCGGCGTTCTCGCGTCCTCCCGGCGCCTCAGGAGCAGCAGGCAGACTCACCGCGCCAGTCGCATCGAGCCCCATCCGAGGAACGGGTGCCAGAGCGCCGCGGGCGTTCGCCCCGTCGCTTTGTTGTCTCCCCCCGTCCGCCGCGATCGGTTGTGGGTGCCAACTCCCACGAGTCCGGACGAGGGGGCCCCGCCAATTCCGAACAGGAGCTCGCCAGGCGCCTGCGACGAGTGGTTACCTCGAGCGCCGCGTGGACGCGATGGTTCAGCGTGCGGAAGGAAAAGCTCCGGCAGATGATGACCTAGACTTCCGCTCCCCTTTCAGTAGGGAGATCCTGGAAGCTCGGGTCTCTCCCATGCTCCCTCTGCCCACCATCGCACCCTACGACGGCACCACCAATCCGGCGGACCACATCCATGGCTTTGAGTCGCACATGGTGTTCCACGGAGCATCAGATGCGGCCAAGTGCAGAGCCTTCCCTGCAACCCTCAAGGAGACTGCCAGAGCCTGGTTCGAGACCCTTCCGGCGGGCTCCATCTCCTCCTTCCGCCACCGAAGAAGTCCTTTAGGGACAACTTCCTTGGCGGAAGGTCACAACCCGCGAACGACGGCTTCCCTCCTGGCTGTACGCCAGAAGAAGGGCGAAGTGCTCTGGGACTTTGTCAAAGGTTTCGAACAGAGGCGCTTCGCATCTCGCGTATGGACGTCCCTCTGGCAACCAGTGCCCTCATCCAGGGCACTTGCAACGGCTTCTTGTAGAGGACCCTTGGCATCCAGTAGCCCGCCACCCTTGCCGAGCTACTTTCTATCGCACAACGCCATGCTGCCTGCGAGGAGAGCCTAGCAGCGGGTAGAGTGGAGCAGGGGGAGCAGTCGGACAAGAAGAGGCCTTCCGACAACGGTTCCGATCGTGATCGGAGAAAGGACGGCGCAGCAGTGACTCTCGCGGCCGTCCGCGCCCCTTCACCAATACACCCCCCTTACTGTGGCACTCCCCGAACAGTCCTGGCGGAGATCAGGGAAGCATATGTTCGGTGGCCACAGAGGATGCGCTCCGACCCCCCAGAGGCGCGACCAAAACAAGTACTGTCGCTTTCATCGCGGCCACGGCCACGATCTCCGAGTGCCGCCAGCTTAAGGACGAAATTGAAGACCATATCAAGCGCGGCTACCTTGGACGGTTTCGTGCGCTGGAATGAAGAACGCCCCAGACGCCGAGAGCGGACTCCCGAGCAGCCGATCAACAATGAGCCCAATGGGCAGGAGATCAACGTGATCGCGGGAGGCTTCGGCGCAGGCGGGAGAAAGCACTCGAAGCCGACGCGATTACGCAAGGCGAGTGCACGGTGGTGATAGGCCTTAGGCACCTCGGTCGACTCCATATCCCAACAGTCCAGCACGCACACCGTCCGAGGAGGCCATAACCTTCTCGGCGAAGACCTTGTAGGGGTTACGACCCCACATGCTGATGCGTTGGTCATTTCGACCACCATCAATCATTGTAATGTGCGCCGAATTTTGGTGGATAATGGAAGTGCCCCTGATGTCTTGGCTTACGATTGTTTTGTCCGCAGGGCCTGAAAATCGATCAACTCGCCGCCGTAAACTCGCCTCTGTTTGGCTTTTCGAGAGTTTTCAGTGCAGCCCATGGAAGAAGAGTTCGCCTCCCGATCACTTTAGGGACGGCCGAGGATCGTGACCAAGGTTGTTGACTTCTTGGTCATCAACAATATGCCTGGATACAACGACATCCTCGGCAAAGGTCTGATCGGGCGCGTCAAAGCGGTACCTTCGTCACTCCATCAGAAGATGAAGTTCCCGACCCCGAGGCGGAGTCGGCGAAGTGCTCGGGTGTCAGCGCGAGTCTCGCCGTTGCTATGTCCTCTCTTTAAGGGACAAGCAACCACTCGCAGATCCGGCCCCTCCAACGACCGATTAGCCCTCCACTAGCCGAGGAACACCCGCTGAAAACTTAATTCCCGTCCAGGTAGATGACGACCCCGAACACGTCTTATACATTGGCGCCTTGTTGGCAGAGGCCGAGCAGCAACGCTACACAGCCTTTCTGCTGGCCAATTGGACGTGTTCGCCTGGTCTGATGACGAGCTTCGGGTATTCGCCGGAAGTAATGGTGCATCGCCTCCGTCTGGATCCCCGGATTCCACCAGTTCAACAGGGAGCGACCTGTGAACCGACGCGAGAACGGAAGGACCGTGATTCAGGATCACGTTGTCAAAAGCCGAACTGTTGGGCTCTCTCCGAGAAGCCCAATACCCAAGATGGATCTCCAATGTGGTCCTCGTACGCAAAGCCAATGGTAAATGGCGCGTGTGCGTTGACTACAAGGATCTCAATAAAGCAACGCCAAGGATAACTTCCCCCTGCCGCGCATTGATCAGCTGGTGGATGCTACTTCGGTCACGAGCTTCTCAGCTTTCTGGACACCTACTCTGGTTATCACCAGATCAGTATGCATCCTCAGGACCAAGACGCCACGACGTTCGTCACAGACCTGGGCTTATACTGTTTTACCATAATGCCTTTCGGCTAAAGAACGCTGGCGCAACTTACCAGTGGCTGGTCAACAAATGTTCGAGCAGCAGATCGGGCGCAACATGGAGGCTACGTCGACGACATGTGGTCAAGACGTTCCTAGCATTGATCACATCTCCGACCTCCAGGGACTTTCACAATTTGCGAAAGTACAATATGAAACTCAACCCTGCCAAGTGCGTTTGGTGTTCGTTCGAGGTAAGTTCTCGGTTTCTTCGTGTCAAATTGAGGAATAGAGCAAACCCGGAGAAAATCCAAGCCGTGCTTGAGATGAGCAGCCGAAAACAGTGCGCGACATCCAACGTCTGATGGGGCGTCTTGCAGCACTGAACCGGTTCATGTCCCGAGCAGTAGAAGAAGTTAACTTCTTCAAGTTGCTCCGAGGCCCTAAAAGCACCTCGAAGCAAGGGGGCAAGTACGGTGGACTGAGAAGTGCGAGGCCGCCTTCACCGAGCTGAAGGCGTATCTGGCAGCCCCTCCTGTTCTCTCAAAGCCTGTGCTCGGGGAACCTTTGTTCGTGTATCTTTCGGTTACCGAACACTCCATCAGCGCAGTCTTGATCAGAGAAGAAGGAGCGGCGCAACATCCAGTGTATTCCATCAGCAGGGTCCTCCAGAAGATGAAAGGAGGTACCCTCGAGCAGAAAAACCCGCCCTCGCTCTTGTCACGGCTGCCCGGAAGCTTAGGCCCTATTTTTTAGGCCCACTCCGTTACGGTTCTAACCGTCAGCCGCTGAAATCCATCCTTCAGGGCGGAGGCTTCTGGCAGGCTTATCAAATGGGCAATAGAGCTTGGTGAGTTCGACATCAGCTTTCGCCCTAGGACAGCAGCAAAGCGCAAGCATTGGCAGACTTCGTTGCGGAATGTACTCTCCCTACGAGCAGGACTACCGTTGACAGATGAACCCCATGGGAACTCTACGTCGACGGATCTTCTTGCGTTACAGGGAGTGGAGCTGGCCTGGTCCTCACCTCCCCGGAGGGATTAGAGTTCCAATACGCCCTCCGATTCTGCTTTCCGGCCTCCAACAACGGGCTGAGTACGAAGCTTTGCTGCCGGTATCCGTATGGCTAGCACCTTGGAGCCCTTCGGCTTAGGGTCTTCAGTGACTCCCAATTGGTTGCCAGCCAAGTGGGGGGCCGTTTGGAGCAAGGGAACCCCGCATGGCTCAATACCTTAAACAGGTCAAGAGTCAAGCAGAGGGCCTCCTATACTTCGAAGTCATACATGTCCACGGGAGCAGGAATGCGCGAGCAGATGCACTGGCCAAGCTGGCATCCTCAGGTGACATTGCCCCTTCCGCTCCGTGTTTATTGATGAGCTCGCCTCGCCGAGCATTGAAGTAGACATCGCAGCAATAGAGACGGGCCCACCAACTCCGAGCTGGATGGACCCTCTCTTGGCATACTTACTCCGGGGTGAGCTTCTACCTGAATAGAGCGAAGCTCGGAAAATCAGGATGCGTTCTCAGCATTTCGCCCTCGTAGAAGGTAAGCTGTACCGACGGTCCCTTTCAAGACCTCTTCTACGGTGCCTAAACCCTGTGGAGGCCCTAGCGGCCACCGAAGAAGTCCATGAGGGGCTGTGCGGAAGCCACCTGGGGGGCAGAACGCTAGCACGCAGCATTATCCGAGCAGGGTTCTGGTGGCCTTCTCTTCAGAAGGATGCATGTCCTTCGTCAGGAAATCCCCGTAATGCCAAAAGTTCGGACAGCTTATCAAGCAACCTGCCGAACAGCTTCATAACCTGTTCGAACCGCGCCCTTTCGCCAGATGGGGCATTGACATCTTGGGTCCCTTCCCAGAGGCCCAAAGTCGGAAGAAGTTTCTATTCGTGACCATCGACTACTTCACCAAGTGGACTCGAAGCTAAACCTGTTGCCGCAAGCACCGAACAAGCCGCGTGGAAGTTCGTCTGGGAAGAACCTCCTCTGCAGGTTTGACGTCCCAAGAGTGATCACCTCGACAATGGGAAGCAATTAGACAGCACCTTCTTCAAACAGAAATGTGCCGAGCTCGGAATCTATAAACCACTTCACCTCGTGGCGCATCCCCAGGCCAACGGCTTGGTAGAAGCCAACCGAACACTGCTGCACGGGATCCGCACAGGGTGGAGGCTGCAGGAGGGTCATGGATTGACGGCTCCCTAACGTTCTTTGGTCCATTGAAAACGGCCCAGTACCACGGGAAGAAAACCCTTCCATTTGGCTTACGGCTCAGAAGCTGTTGTGCCTCTGGAAGTAGCTCTTCCCACCATTCGAACAACCCACTTCGATGAAGCCACCAACAACCGTGCTCTTCGGGAAAACTTGGATATGCTGGCGAACGACAGAATACGCCAGCATTCGCCTTGTTTCTTATCAGCAACGGCTTGCACAATACTATAATGCGCGAGTTCGGGAAGGCGGTTCAACAGGGAGATTTGGTTCTGCCACCGCTGTTGGGCTTCGAATCTCCGAAGAGCAGTCGGCAAATTGCCATCAAATGGAAGGACCTTATCAGGTCACCCATGTCCTCGGGAAAGGTTCATATAAGCTAGCTAACCCTAGTGGAGAAGCCATACCCAGAGGACTTGGCATGTTCTCACCTCAAGGCTTATCATTTATAAAAGCCTTTGTTCAGCATCCTACTTCTCTTCTCCCTGTTCCTATTGTTTCACAAGCGTTTAGCATACACCCCTGGTCGGAACCCCTTTTCGGTTCCCAATGATCTGCGCTGTATATGCAACGCTTATAAAACTAGCGGATTTCCATCCGAGCAGGAACATGACAAAAGGAAGAAGATGGAAAAAGTGAAGCTACAGACAAACCCCTAAAGCGGAATTTTCATTTATAAAATTTTTCGCTTACATGTAGGCCTCTTCGGCCAGGTTACAAAGACGACAAAAGGGCCGAAGGCGCCAGAGTACAATCAAGAGCTTGTTTGGAGGGGCGGCGCTACCATCGGCAGGAGGCATCCGTCCTGACTGGAAGTGGGCGAATTGCACCCCGTCTAAGCGGCGTCGTTCGTACGGCGCCGGCATTCCCTTACGGCAGCCTCAAAAGCTTCCCGAGCCCGCTCGGTGGTTGCCTGACTTCGGCCGAAGTCCTCCCCGCCTCAAGGCCGATCTTGTAGCAGCGCGCCCCATATTGCTCCAAATCAGCTTTGAAGTCTTCTCCGGCCTTGTACTCGGCAACACCCTGGCTTTGGCGTCAGCAAGCACTTTGGCAAGGGCCTCCTTCTCTGCTCGAGCTACAGCCAAATCGAGCTCGGAGGTCGAAGAGCATCTTGAGGTTTTCCACCTCATTCTGCAGCTCGTCTCCTAGACTTTGTGCTGCTCCATCAGCTCCTGGCAGAAGGCGTCTTGTGCTTCCCAAAGCGACGGTGATGTTGAGCCCGACAGCAAGCCTTCGCAGCACCTCCAGAGACTTGTTCACTCCATTCATGAGCGCCATCAAATCCCCTCCTCGTCGCCATCAGATCGGGCCTCGGAATGGTAGCTCCCACTGGAGATCTCTGGGGCCGATCGCGACCACTTGCTGACCCGCGCCAGCATCTCAGCTGTGAGGCGCTGGGCAGGGAGGTAGCTCCCTTGGCGTGGCACCTTCTAGAGCTCCAAGGCAGCCTCCAATGCTTCCTTCGAGGGCAGCTCGGGCAAAACCCTTCTTCAATACCTCCGTTAGGGGCCTGCGGTCGTCCCCAGAGCTTTCGCCTCCAGTAGCACAGTGGAAGACGGGACTCCTTCGGCAATGGGCGACAGCAACAGCACTCGGCGAGACCATCGACCGATCTACTTCGGTGGCCCCTTGCCCCGCTACTGGTCGTTCCTCCCCACCGGCTTCATTGTCAGATGCTGCAGAGGCCATCGCGCGGCCCTCCTCGGCTTGCCAAGCGCCTGAGTGCCTCCCTCCCGGAGTGGACTGCACCCTCGCCGACTACATTTCCTCAGCGATCACTTTGGTGCACTCTCCGCCGACTACACAGCCTACAGTGATCACCGAGGGGGGGGCATGGGGGCAGGATTTCTCCACTTCCTGCGGAACATCCCCCCTCGGAAGAACTGCCTCGCCAGCACCGAACTCCGCTGCCGTCACAGGAGTGAGAGTATTGACTTCTCCCACTCCTCTCCCCGAGTCCGCGGCGACCGCCCCGTCCTCGGCACTGAACTTTCGCCCTCGTGTGACGCGCCACCCTGCTCGACGCTTCCTTGATCAACGCCTTCACCGGGAAGGACTCCTTGGTCTCGTGCATCGGCACCTTCGCCCCTCCAGGCGGTCTGATTTGTCGCTGACATGACAGACCCAGCTCGGTGGAACATCTTCGTGACCGCCTCCGATGGTCCACAATCGAAGCTACGGACGCCCTTCGCTCGGGCGTCCTCACGACTTGGCGAGGTCTCCGCGCCAGAGAGGCTCAAGATCCTCCTCCTTCCTCCTCTGCTCCCTCGGCGTCCTCTATGACGCGCGGCACTGCCCTGGCGCCTTCCTCTTCTTACAGCTCGGTGCTCGTCGGACACCTTGTAACGTCGCGTGCTTTTCGATCTATGTGGATCATGTGTGTTGTGGTTGAGATGGCCGTGGTGAGGCCAATGTGAGTTGGTTGTGGAATGTGTGGTTGTTCAGGTAAGGTGCAGGTTTGGTCCTGGAATGGAATAGGACCTGCTGCAGTTGAGTGAGAGTTGGCGTCCAGATAGGTTGTCGCTTATTGCATGAACTTAAACGGCACAAGATGTGGACGTTGAGGATGGCGGTTGCTATTGGGGCAGAGGGGTTGACGCCAACCTGAGAATTCTGCAGTTATAGGGTCACCCGAGAGCAGGTTTTCTACCTGGTTCTCTTTCCTCTTGCCCTAACTTTGTGCCCCCGTGTCCCTAAAGCTTCCAACAGGTATTGAAGGGTGCTTGGAGTATCGTGGGACGTGTGGCGTTGCCGAATTTGCGTGAGGAAACGCCGTGGCGTGGTGCAATTCTCGTAGGAGCTCGCGGAGGGTTCGGTGTGAACCGGGAGATTTTGGGAGGTTTAAGCGTGTTCTGAGGTAGGGAATGACCCCTATAATCCCTATAAGTCGTAATAATAAGTCAGATAACATGAATCTGCATGAAAATAGTGATTACGGGTCGTGGTATCCATGCGGGGATAATGGGTGGTTGATGGATTTGAGTAATAAGCATGCTGTTATAGTTTTAACTATTGTGTATGGATATTAGAGGAGTTATTTCTACATGTTTTTCTGGTGATTTAACGGTTGTAAACTTGTAGAATCGGTTTAGGGTTTCTGTAGGAGTAGAAGCTGAAGAGCTTGGCGTCAACACGTTTGTCGCCAGGTTCATCAGCTGGGAGATAAACGGCCATATCCCTTGCCGTTTATGTAACGCCCCAAATTTAAAATTTAGAAAATAGAAATAATTGGTTAAATACCTTAGGGTTGTTATTTAATTGTGATAATTAGATGATAGACTAAATAGTGGAATGAACGTTATCCAGTATCGTACCTCGAAGTGCGTGCCTCCACAGGGCGATACCGAAAATGACAACGAAAATAAAAATCCGAGAACATCATCATTTCCAGAAAATGTGAGAAATTAAATAGTAATTATCTGAAATTTTTTGACTTACGGATTTTGAGATTTAAGTCGACGCGACCATTTTCCGGGTGATTTTTCATCTACTGTAAATAAATTCCAAAAATTAAATTAAAATCACCATAATTGTAAAACCATCATATTAGTCTATGATTAAAATTTTAGGACAAACGACGTCGTTTGAACATATTTACTTAAAGAATTCGGACTGGCAGAATTATGGCCCAATTACGGAAACCATTTCTGGGGATTTGTCTTGCTGACGTATCCTGGGCTACGCAAGCCCGTCATGATAGGTTAAGGTTTCTTACACGTTGAAGGCCGATGTGTGGGTGTGTGATTGCGTGCATGATTAGGTGTCAGTGGTTGTTAAATGGGGTTTTACCCCAACACCTGGAAAACCGACGTGCCGTTGTGCATGGCAAGACCAGATGGCTATAAATACACCCCCCCTTCTTCGTTCCTATCTTTCTGAATCCTTCCCTGTTATGCTGTGCTGTGATTCATGAGACTTTTAGAGTGAGTGTGTAGCTGGAGTGTTAGTTTACACTATGTGCATCTCTTGGTCCTGTTCGAGTTGCTGCTGGAGGTAGCTGGATGTAGTCGGAAGCCAGTGAAGCAAACTTTAGTAGTTGCTACTGCTTCAACTGCCTCCTTCTTTGCTTTTGGACATCTCCCCATCTACTATTCGTGGTGAATTGTGGATTTCTATATCAAAGGAAGAATTCAAAATCAGGTAGGATTCATCTCCTTTTCTTTAATCCTATTCTCTACACATGATAAATAACTCGTGTTGAGTAGCCAAGTTGATATAACTGTAAGCCTACTAGTTTTCCGTCTAGTTTGATAATATTCTTACGTAGGGAGGAAGAGATACTTGCTTTACCTCCAGATCATCTCTTCTTCTTCTTCCACCCTTGATCCTTGTATTGTATAGAAGTTGTGATAAAAGTCACAATACCATAGAACTTGTGACTAACTTCTGTTCAGATATTTGGTACTTCATACCTTGATTTAAATCTATGAAACACTTTGAGTTTTAGTATTTATCTTGTAGGAATCTTCCAATAAACCATTACTATCAAGACACACTTATTCCAACACTATGCTATGTCTAGTTCTAGCTAGACAAGCTTGAATTGCAAACTTCTTGTTTCACCTCGTTTGTTCGGTTTATAAACCACTGTGAGAACTCCAATTAGACTCTTCCATTTGATACCAATCATGTCTTGAATTATAAGATCTATGATTAGGGTGCTTAGAATGGATTAAGCAGATTTATGGAAGTTTGTAGCTACCTGTCGACAGCAGGCCCAAAGTGTCGACAGGCGCATGCTAACCAGAACCTAGATAACTGGGACTGTGTTAGCTGTCGACATGCCCCTGGTTGCTGTCGACAGATACACACAGTCCAGCAAACCTGAGTTCTATCTGTATCCATCTGTCGACAGCCCCCTTTCTTACCTGTCGACAGCTATGACCCTGATTCGAATTTCAGCACTTTTTCATGTGCAAACATTACTAAACTTCACCCTATTAGCCTACCAAGTTACCCTCATATTTACTTTGATACTTACTATCATTCTACTATAAAGATCACCCACTTTGGATACCTTACTCATCATTGAATTATCCTTGAAACTGTCAACTCCGAATGGTACTCCGTTGAGTCCATTCTCCTATATTCGGCAACTAAGTTCATATTACTTGATGACTTGAGAGTTCAAAGGCTTGAACACCTTGTGAGATATGATAAATTTATGATGATGACATTTATTGGGTCCTTGGACCCCACTTGACTGATATGCCTGTGCAAATAGGGCTGGTCCAGTCCTGGGAGGAGCACCCGAATTCATTACGGGCCGTACGGGAGTGATAAGGATACCGGATGTTTGACGTTGCATCACTATTCCTGATTATGGTCATCATACTTCCTGTATTGTGTGAACTGATATATGAACCAATTCTTGAGCTATATACTTGAGCATGACCTGAGTTTTACTATCACTGTATCAAGCTACTATTCTGAGATCTGGTATTGCCTCTTTGATGTCCATTCTATCCTGTCTTAGAGAAATAAGGACACTAAGATGTTTGACATTGCATCACTATCTCCTGATTATGATCATCCTATTACCTGTCCTGTGAATATTTATATGATTCCAAACCTGAGCCTTAATATGATTTCTGAGTATGCCTATGTTTTCATACTACTGTTATACATTCACTGACATGTTATCTTGGTTATCTGACCCTGTTCTTGATACCATTCATGTTCTTACCTAAATTATCATGTGTTCCTGATCCTTTGATTAAGGATTTGAATTCTATGGGCTAGTTAGCTCACCCATCTTCCCTTTCAGATAATCAAGATGAGGGAGAAGTATAAAATGGGCTGTGTGCAGAGTGGACACCGATGACGAGTCAACCTACCATTTACTGCTTTAGTTGCGTACTTGTAAAAGTTATGAGTAGTAGCTACTCATCCTTACTCTCACTTAGTGTGTAATGAGAGCTTTATGTAATAAGACTTCCGCAGACTGCGTTATAATGAATAAACGTTAATGTTATTACTTTGTGCCTGTTTTCTATCATTTCCCAATAAATAGCCTTTTATAGGACGTGACAGTTTACTCCCATAAGCGGCAATCGATGTTGCCGCCAGCATGTGTATAAACCGAACTAGCTGGTTATGGTATTATCGATAATGAGTGGGCGTTGGCACCTTGGTGCACTGGGTGCACATAGTTTCTGTGTTTAGCATACAAGCTATGCAGTTAGCTGCTTACTTTCATGACTGCGTGTTGTTCAGCGAGTCTAGTGGGGTTCACGTGTGGTGGACCATTGTTACTTGAGGTTACGTGAGTTTTCACGTGGTTTGTGTGTGACGTGAACATGGTTTTGTATACGTGGCAAGTAGTACGACGCCTACCGTGGTTACCTCTCCAGTTGGGTGCCCCAGGTTCTTTGTGAGCCAGGCTGTTAGCTCGGGGCTTGTCTCGGTACTGGTTGTACCGTCGAGGTCTGTGTCGTCTGACCTGGACACCCTCACTTTGTGTTAGAGTTGTACGTCCGGCTGAGGGAAAGACGACAGTGGGACAGTGACACTTGTGTTGTCTTTAGTCACTTGTAGCGCGCTCGTAGTGGGGGTACGGACACCAGTAGACGTACTGGACCCCAGCTAGTCATTTTCCAGTGCCTCACTCTAGAGAGTTCCGGGCTAGGATCTCCAGAGGTGCCAGGCATGGGCCTGTGACCGTGTGGTCTACAGGTGGTGGTGTTAGTTAGTCTCCACAGTGCTTGACTTTTCACGTGGAGCGGCAGCTGGACCTTTCGTCCGTGGGCTGCGAGACTGAGAGGTTTACCTGTGTTAGCTTGTCCGAGTCAGTGTCTGGTGTTGCGAACCAGTTCACGTGACTCGTGTTTGGCTGTCTCTACTTTAGATTGTACACCTGTACTGGTTGCCGTTTAATTATTAAAGTTGTTCTCGTAGTCGGCAGACGGTGAGTACTTTTACAGCTTTAATATTCTGCTTAGCTGTTCTATAAATTGTTAGTAGGTTTACTGCTTTCGTACCTGTGATTTTGGTTTGCTCGGTGTTGGGGAGTTCCCTACTGAGCCAGTGACTAGCGAGACTCACCCCTACCCCCCCACAGGTGAGAGCGAGGAGGACGTTCTCGACCGTCTCGTCCAGTTCGAGGCCGCGCCGTAGCGGTGCAGGGTCGGTACCTCCAGCTGTGTAGTAGCAGCTCTAGCAGTGTAGGGTAGATAGTTGTTTATTTCTTCAGTTGTACCTCGGGTATGCCCCAGGCTCTTGTACTTACTTCAGTCCTCTTTTTTGGAAATTTGGCTAGGTAATCTTGTGATATATATATATGAAATGGTGTGTTCCTTTGTGTTTACACGGACTGTGGTTGGTATCCCTGGTGAGGCTTCGTCCTGTTCGGGAGGCGGATCCTTATCAAGCTTGTACCGATTTACGGGTAAGTAAGGCTTCGTCACACACCTCGTCCTCGAGGTGTGATCTTCTAGCCTGCGACTCCATCTGGGGCCTTGCGCTTCTCCTCCTCTTCGGTGGTGGGGGAGAGAAGCTGATTCTGCGATCACCGCCTTCTCGGATGCCTTTTCATGGCACCTCCTCCTACCGGGTCTTTGCCTTCTTGGTGGGCCCCATACGAGGCGGCCTCACCTCTGAAGGACACCGCCCCGGACTCCTTCACGGGGGCATCCTCGTCCAGCCTTATCAATGAAGGCTAACATGGATCGATTCGGCGTAGTTTGCCATCTCCTTTTGGCCCCGACCAGCAGTACCTCTCCGGCATCTGGAAGAAACAAAAGAAGAGTCAGAACCCATGTATGTGGGAAAATGAGACAAGCAGCAGAAGGCTTACCCCAAGCGCGGCTAAGCTTATACTTCACAAGCTTGTATTCAGTCAGGTACCCCTCAGCGTGGTTAACCCCGACCGTGTTCAGCGACTGGGAGGCAGCAGCTGCCCCCTGAATCAAAAAGGGGGCCATGTCTATCCTCTTCAGTGGCTCCTCCACCCTACGGGGAAGTCCCACTCGGGGCGTCACCCCCTTTCTGCCCACGAAGAAGAGACGTCCGGTCCACCCCTTGTTGTTGGACAGACGGGGTGAGAAGTTGATCCGCATCCCGTTTGTACGGTGCTTTACGTACATGATGCCCATCCCAAATTGCAGAGAGCAGGCCAAACTGAAGTGGCTTCTGAAGATCTCGCAGTCGCTTCGATGCCCCTCTCTTGATATGATGCAAAGACGAAGATGGACCTCCAGGAGTTCGGCGTCAGTTTGAATAGGCACCACCTTCCAGCTCCGGAGAAGCTCCTTCGCGATCTCTGGCATCGGTAGTCGGAGACCACTTCCAGCAGGTCCAGCGAAAGAACGAAGCACCCAGGCCCGTGGTCAAGTACGACTCATCTTCGCGCATCAAGACGATGTCGTACTCTTCACCAATCCGGAAGCGCTCTCGAAGACCTTCGAAACTCCGGAGCTTCACCACTTTCGTTTCACCGGCGGCGTCCCGCTGGCTTCAAACGATCACCTTCCCTTCTGGGCCATCGCTGGAAGGTGGAGTGCACGGCGGACGGTGAGGAAGAAAAGCAAAGGAGAGGAGAAGCACGAAGAATGAGACTGGCTGGTGGCTCTAGAGGCAATAAACTCTAAAGATTTTTGAAGACGAAGGTCCTGCTTCACCTCCTCCCCTTCCTTATAAGGAAGGTAGGGCGCGAAATTCGAAAGCGGGACCGGAGTCAGCGTTTCCCTCCGCTCCACGTCTCTTCTCGAATGACCCGCGGGTGACCGTTCAGGGATGGCATATGACGTTCCGGGTTTGACACGACCCACGTTGTCATCATGAAGGCTTCATGTTCGAGGGGAACCCCCCTGTAACGGCGTCGCTGAAGGTCTGTCAGATCTCCGAGGACGCCCGCATTTATGGTAGAGGACGCCGAGCAGGTCGCCGCCCCCAAGCGCTCCGGTTTCTAAGCCACTTGAAGGCGTGGGGGGCAGTGTGGTGGCTGTTTTCTGCACCTAAGCCCATCGTGATGCATCAGGGCCCATCAACGCCTTTTTCTATCGATGTGGCCTCCTCGTATGGCCCCACACCTCCGCAAGGGTCATTTAAAAGGGCCCACAGGATTGTTACCCCGAACAAAGCATCACCGAGCTCCTTAGCGGCATGCTTCCGGACAGGAGCATTATTTTGCTGCGCGGAACAACTATGGACATTACCGAACAGCAGGGTTCGACCCCTTTCATGGGTCACCTGCTCGTGACCTCCTCCAGAGACTTCCGAGCAGGTCTCCGCGTCCTCACGGCAGTTCCCAAACCGCCGCGAACAACACGCCCCACTATTAAGAGGAAGCATAACTACCCGGCATCCCAACGGACATCTGAGTGCATAACTCCTCCCGTTATGCACGCCCGCAAGGCGCCTTTCTAGGCACGACCTTTCGACATTACGCATGTCGGCTGTAGCACCTATGCCTATAAGAGTACAGGTACAGGACCATGCACTGGTACGTTCTCTCTCACGCGAACACACCCTTACACTCAAAAACCCCCTGCCTTGCAAGCCTGGGACTGACTTAGGCATCGGAGGGTTTTCCCCGGTCTTCACCGGCCCCCCCCTGATCCTCTCTGGTGATTGTAGGATCCTTCGTCCGCTACCGGCGACCATCATCTCCCTTACACAAGTGTTAGGCCTGATCCGCTCCGGCCCAAGCAAGGAAAAGGCCTCCACACATAACAAAAGGTGATCACAACCTTTCAGAGGAAGCAGTAAATATTGAAAAAAAAGCAGAGAGTTATCCTAAAATTCACCACCTCAAAACCTTCATCCAAGAAATAAAGCCAAAACATTTGATAAGCATCAACAAGGTGAAATGTATGTGCCATGTGTGCAAAACAACTAAACATGAAAGTAGAAGGAATATATGGCAATCTGAAATTGATGCAAGAGATCTGAATGATGATCCCGACTAAATAGCACAGTAGGATTATCAAGGATTCATATCCATGTTGACAACGAAAAAGCAAAAGAGGCTACCTGTCTTCCTTATCATGTTTCCACAAAATTTTCATGTTTTATTCTTCCCTCTATCTCATATTCCCCGTTTTTAATGCAACACTGAGATTGAATTTTTGAAGAAAATGAGCTTACCTAGAAGAGAGACAGCAGCTCCAGCCTCCCTACTTTACCTGGCAACACAAAATAGAAACATGACTTCTCCTCCTCTCTTTTTTTCTGTTGAGGGATACAGGTGTTTAAGAAGAGAAGGGGAAAATTAGGGGAAAACGAAGAAATATAAAAAAGAAACTATAACAGAAAGCTACAGAGTGGAAGGAAGATCCTAAAGCATAAGGCAACCAACTTTTTGATCGTCCTATGAATTGATTACATTGGCTTCCTGTGTAAAATTATTCTTGATGGCTAGTGAGAGAAATAAGAGACAAATATAAGTGCAAACACAAGCAACTCACATAAGCAGGTATTTTCAATGTGAAAATACTATCTCTTCATGAGCAATTGACTAAAAGCAAAGGAGTGAAAAATTTAGACCAAATTCCTTCAGAAGCATAGGGACCTTGTGAACTGTAGAATCTTTAAGCCTCTCCCTTTCTTTATCCCTCTCCCTATCATGGTCTCTGTCTTTCTCCCTCTCAATTTCCTGATCTCTTTCCTTTTCTTTGTTTTCTACCTTCACTTCCCGATCTCTTTAATGCAGATGCTACATACTTTTACTAAAAACTCCAGCCAAAAATCCATCTGCAGAAAAAGAACCATCTTAGCAGATAACTATCACGAACAGAATTAATACTGGTGTTGTTGCACTGCAGAAAGAAATAGCTTGATAAACTTACCTATGTTTTCGCAATGGGCCAAAAATTTATTAAACCCATCCATAAGATCAGCCAAGAATATCACCTACCTGAAAGGAACACAAGTAGACAGTGAACAAGTATTATGCAAGTAAAATATTCTCGATCAGAAGAAAATAACACCTACAGCTTCATACCTGTGAAGAACAATTGCAAGACATGCAAAATTATCCAGAAAGGATAACCATAGCATGAGTTTAAAAAAATAACACACAAGAATACAACACTCAACCTGCTGCACTAACAGACTAAATTCAATGGGAAAGTGAACACCATTTCAGGGTTAAATAAAAGAATTACTTAAACATTCATACATGTTGTTGTTGGTTTCTTCTTTGCTGTGTGCAAGAAGCTGGCTGAGTTGGGTTACAAGAGAAGCGCACCAGGGAAGGCTGCGCCGGCTGCCAGGATGACAAGAGCTACAAGTTCCATGGCCTTCTGGGAGAGAGTCCATCGCCAAACCTGAGTGTGTCTGTTGGGTAGGCATTCCATCGAACAGCTGCTGATCAATATTTGGGGCAACTCTGTTGCTGATGTTTGTCCACGCTGAGTGCCATTGATTACAGGATCACCACATTTGGAGAACTGGCCGCCCTTGCACATACATAGCTTCTTTCAGTAGAACCTGGAGGAAATCATCCTTGTGCATGAATCTAAAGAGGAGGTGGCGGTTCTCCAAAGCGCTGATGACAAATCCCTGCAGGAAGGTGAAACATTGGGCAAGTGCGATCTGATCTCCTGGAATGGGGGTCGACCCAGGGGAGTACGAGCTATGATAGCATACTCCAAGGAAGAGCAGGAAATGTTGATTTCATCGTTGGTGAAGAAGACTGCAGGCGCCCCCCGGTCAGTTCGTGGAGGGGGGGTGGATGGACAGGGGAAGCACTTCCGGCTTGAGGGCTCCCAGTATAGCTTCTGCAAACGATTTGGGTACCACGGTAGGAGGGGGGGTTGCAGCTCCATTCGGAGGCCCACTAGATGCGGGGTTGCTCCCTTGAGCAGGAACGATCTGGGGGAGAACGCCAGCAGCTGCAGATCCGGTCCTTTGAGCAGGAAGGGCGCCTAGGGTTGTTGGAGCCAGAACGCCAGCAACTGCATGCCCGATCGGTGGAGCTGGCCCTCTTGAGGGGGATTCACGTCCTGGGGCAGGGAGAGGACCAGTTGAGGGAACTAGGGCAAACCACGGTTCAGCAGCTACAGGAGCTCCCGGGGCGGGGATCTGCTCATGCGTGATTACGTGAGCAGAGACACGGGGATCGCACCGGCGGAGGAGGGAGACCTGGTATGTGGAGAGAGAGAGAGAGAGAGAGAGAGAGAGAGAGAGAGAGAGAGAGAGAGAGAGAGAGAGAGAGAGAGAGAGAGAGAGAGAGAGAGAGAGAGAGAGAGAGAGAGAGAGAGAGAGAGAGAGAGAGGAGGGAGGTGAGCCAGCGAGATTTTTGTTTGGTTATGGCACCTTCTGGGCATCGGACGAGTAATAATAAGGGCAGCGGGTGAGGGCGACGTCGGGCAAGACAGACAAAGCTGCGACGGTAAACGGCACCACACACAGACTCTTCGCTCCCTCTTCCTCGGCGATGATGAGCCAACGATGACGGATTAGGGCAGAGGAGGGAGAAAGGAAAATGGAAAAGGTGAAAGCGGGGATTTCGAGACAGAAAGGGGGGAAAAGGGAAAAGGGGAAAAGGGTTTCGGGAGGGAAAAGAATAAAAAAATAAAAAATAAAGTTTATACCTACTATAGCATATATTGTGTAGGTATATTTTTTATCTGGCGTAGGTATATCCTTGTAGTACCTACAACTATCAAACGCATAGGTTATATAGTGTAGGTACAAGTCAGTTTTCTAGTAGTGTGAGGTGAAAGCTAGTTTGCACCGCATCCTTGGATCCAGCAAACGATGGACATGCACAATGTCTTGTGGAAGCTTATGGAGTACGTCCAAAACAAGGTGAGGTAGCTATTGAAACTTCAGTCAAGCTTTGATCTGCGCTTCTCTTTTCTTGTTTCTTCTTCCCACAAGTGGGAGGGCAGAGTTGTTGTCCATTCTGCCATATCTGGACAACCTCTATGAGATGAGGAGCGTCAATTGGGCTGCTATCATCCACGAGTACCTATTGTTGGCACTGCAGCAATGCCACGAGCAGGTGAAGGCAGCAGTTAGAGGAGCCCCGTCTGCCAAAACCATCTTCCTAAATGGTTACGTTCTCGCTCTCGGTGTAAGTTTTATCCGCTCTGTTACAGTACACGAAGTAGTTTATTACATACAATATTCTGTCTGTTACAGTACGCAAAGTAGTCTGTTACATACGATACACCTGGCTGTTACAGTACACGAAGTAGTCTGCTACGTACGACCAACCTGTCTGTTACATCCGATACACCTATTTGTTACATTACACGAAGTAGTCTGTTACATACGATACACCTGTCTGTTACAGTACACGAAGTAGTCTGTTATGTACTATCTACCTGTCTGTTACATTATACGATACACCTATCTGTTACTATACATGAAGTAGTTTGTTACTCACGACCTACCTGTCTATTACAGTAGACGAATTAATCTGTTACATATGATACACCTGTTTGTTATAGTACACGAAGTAGTATGTTACATACGATGCACTAGTCTGTCACATACGATACACCTGTCTGTTACAGTATTTTGAGGTCCTCATTGTAGTCCATGTCTACATGTTTTACAGTAAAGGTAGTATGTTACGTACGATATACTAGTCTGTTACAGTACATGAAGTAGTCTGTTACGTACGAGATACCTATCTATTACAGTACACGAAGTAGTCTGTTACTTACGACCTACCTGTCTATTACATATGATACACCGATCTGTTACAGTACAGAAGTAGTCTGTTAGATACGATACACTCGTCTATCACATATGATACACCTATCTGTTACAGTATTTTGAGGTCTTCATTGCAATCCATGTCTACAGGTTTTACAGTTCAGGAAGTAGTCTATTACATACGATACACCTGTTTGTTACAATGCAAGTTTTACAGTTTTGTTACTCGTGTTAATGGTATAGGCATGGTTTTTGACGCACCAGTTAAAATTGCAACCAGAGCATCCCAAAAGATATCCCCCATTTTTCGTTGGAATTGCCAAGGTAAGGGACAATCTTTATCCGACCTACTGTGGGGATTGCGATGATCTGATGTAAGTGTGACTTTCAATATTAATATCAGACAGCCAACCCTCCCTACCTCTCATAGTTTTTAACAACATATCATATATTCAGTTACAGGAAGGAGAACCCCCTTGACAAGGTCGCGACAAACGATGTCAGATTGGCAGATGTCGGAGCTAGAGGAAGAGAGAAAATGGGCGAGGAGAAGAAGAGGAGGCGGAAGGAGGAGGCCAATGAGAAGAAGAGGAAGGAGGTGGAGAAGGAGGAGGAGGAGGAGGTGGAGAATAAGAGGAAAGAGGCGGGAAGAAGAAGAGGGAGGAAGAAGAGAAGAAGAGAAAGGAGGAGGTGGAGAAGAAGAGGAAGGAGACAGAGGAGGAAGAGAAGAAGTGAAAGGAGGAGGAGGAGAAGAAGAAGAGGAAGGAGACGGAGGAGGAAGACAAGAAGAGAAATGAGGAGGAGGAGAAGAAGAGAAAGGAGGCAGAGGAGGCGAAGAAGAGAAAGGATGAGGAGGAGAAGAAGAGGAAGGAGGCCGAGGAGGAGAAGAAGAGGAAGAGGCATCTTGTTTCTCCATCCTCCATGTCTAGACGAGTGTCAGTTGGGACGAGAAAAAAGCAGCAACCGCAGATATATACAGTACAGTAACGTTAACAAAAGATACATAACCTTAACATTATGTTATAGTAACCTTAACGTTATGTTGCAGTAACATTAAAGTCTCCTTATAAAACATTCCTTTCTTTCTTATTCCGTCGTAGCCAGAGGATTATTGGTACTACAAAGCTCCGAAAGTTAATGTGCTCACTTCCAAACCGATCTTCGTTGGCTCCCAGTAGAGTACAGACACACTTCCAACATCTAAGAAAGAGGGGAGATGAGATTACGTCGCTCGGGAAGTATTACGAGAGAACGAAAAGACTTGGATTGAAAGATTTCTAACTGAGTGCATCATTACTCAATAGGTGTTATAGTATATGTATTTCCTTTTTACAGTTCGGAGTTTTTCTGTTACATTATAATTGTTTATCTATTACTGTATGACATCTCCATTCGTACAGAAGATGTACACCTTTCTTACATGTAGTGATTGGATGTTCGGCAGCACTCTCCAAGGATATGATAATTTCTCACATTTACCGACATCCGAAACCTATGTTCGAGGAGCAAAGCGAATCGGTCATATTGACTGCTATGTCAACACTTACTTGCTTCTTCTCTGACAAGAGAACCTAAGCATTTTAATACTTTTGTTATTTGGGAACAACTTAAAGGTTACGTTAATTATGCAGAGATGATAAGAGCAAACAACAACATCTCGATTACGTTTTCCAAAGACTGGACCGCGCCCCAACTAAATTAGACCTCCTCTCACCCCATGCACGTTGGGACGAACCATTGGGCTCTTTTGGTCATCAATGTTAAAGAAAAAAGAGTTCTAGTGTACGATTCATTAGGAAACAAAAATTGTCCTACATTTTAGAATACGTAAGTGTCAACCAAATTGTATACTCAATTACAGTGTTATGGTAGGAGAAACATGTGTTACAAAAATGGCTTAATTTGTTATAGAGCATGGCACAATATGTACATCTGTTACAGTAAATGTACGTTAACTAATTAGAATTCTTTGCTACCTTTTTCATGCAGGTGGACATACTGAGAAACATACATGAAATGCAAGGACCTCAATACAGCAAATTGATCGGTACGCTACCCCAACCCATGCCCACAACAAGGATCGGGAGACGACTGCGCCATATTTACTCGAAAATACATGGAGTGTCTGGCACGTAGGGACATCAAGGTTTCCCTTCACTCAGGTACTCCATGCCATCAATCAACCTCACATACAACAATCAACCATCTTCTCTAAACGACAAACCCTTCTTTCAGGCTGACATGCCAAGCGTGTGGAGCTAGCTTCGCCATCCACTCATCAAAGCGTACTTCAATGCACAAGAACGTTCTTTCAAGCATATATAATTCGAGGGAAGAACATAGTTGCCGCACATACAATTCCTACTTCACATGTCATTATATTGTACATTTACTTGAGGAAAAATTATTAATTGATTACAATGAGGACACTGTAGACACCGCCTTTCGCTTTTCCGAGGTTCCTTTAGAACTATGAAGAAGGAAGAAAGAGGCCCACAAAGACGAGGGATGATAACAGGGGAAAAGAAATTGTGATCGCCAGGTACGCGAGGGTACCGAATGGAGAATGCACGCTCGAAGGTTTTACGAATGGAAGGGTTGATCACGTGGAATACCTGTGGAGCGTGGGAGGTTGCGCGGGGATGTGGGTCCTTTATTTTTCTACGAGCAAACCGGCCGTGGTAGAGGCGCTTTCCGTGCTGATTACCTGGAAAAGAAAAAGACAAGAAAAGAAAAGGGGATTAGCCGCGTGTAGCATACAAATCCTCAAAAGAATGAAATAAGATAATGAAAAGGGGAAGAACACACCTTTGGGGGGTGGCTTTTAAAACCCTTAAGAGATAGGTGTGTGTGTGTAAAATGCATGCATGTGTGTGTGTGTGTAAAAGGAGTAAAATAACGAAGGGAGCCTCGTGGGGCCCAGAGGAAGTAAATAAACAAAGAAAGGGGAGGGGTGCTTCCCAAATGTTGAATGGCGTGAAGGCGCTACTGGATGGACGGAGGAAGACGGGGAAGAAAGCTCCCGCCTTGCCCCGATGTACGTGGGTGACGGAGGGGACGCCGGCTCCAGACTCCAGGGGATCGAATGAATGGCTCGACGTAGAAGGTCCCCTTGGCTCGGAAGTCGAGGAGGGAATTTGGCAAGGCTTCGCCGTGTCTGAGGCCCCCTCCTGGTCTGGAGTCGAGGTGGGAATCCAGAAGAGCTTCGCCGCTTTTTTTCGAACCCCCCGAAAAACTGACCCTCGGGTCTATATTATAGGCAACACAGACTCAAATCGGGTTGGCTATAGTGGACACATCTCTGATTGGAGACGCGTCTGCCATGGCCGCCGCGATTAAGAAGCACCACATTTCCCACTTGATTTGACAATAGCATGATGATTATAGCCTGCGGCCACCTTTGGAATTGCAGAGACAGCGCGTCGCGATTTTTGAAATGCGTCGACCTACCCTGACGCGACTTCTTTTGACACGTAGGCTCATAAATGCAGCGACTTTCTGGGGTCTAGGGCTCAGGTCTAGGCTCTAATCACGGCGGCTTAGGCGGACCTGATTAGAGATTCCCCAAGATTCGAGGTACGGGTGCTTGAGTGCGACGACTTTTGGGGCCTAGGGCCTAATCGCGTCGGCACGGTCCGACGCGTCGTCTCTTATTTGAAACGCGTTGGCATGACACGACGGGATAAGTATTTCCATATTTTATTTATAAAACCTGCCAAAAGTAGAATCATAATCGTGTCGCCCATAGCGGACGTTTCATAAACTGGCAATTTGGGCATATTTTGTAAATAAAATAAGTAAATTCCTTATTGCGTCGTGGAAGGTTGTCGCGATAAGGACCATGTGGCCTGGCTGCGTCCCACATGCCTGGCACATTACTGGGAATCTGAAGAATCGCGTCCACAATGCCAGACGCGTTTCAGAATGCGTCGCCCAGACCCGTCGCGACTTGAAAATGCGCCCACCAGACCCATCGCGACTTGAAAACGTTGTATATATCAGCCGACGAGCCTTGGAAATGGAGGGGAAGCACGGAGAAGAACGGGTGAGATCCGGATATATTGGAAACTACTCTTGCAAGACATATAAGGGCCATTTGTGGCATTATGACGCAATATGAAATTTGTCCCCGGTGGAGGATCTCGTGTCTACAGACACTATCCTCTTTTAGTAGATCTACTAATGTTTTCTATTATAGTACACATAAAAATCTAATACAGTATACATAATAATCAGTTCCATTAGAACTTACAGTTTGAGCACTACACGCTTACAGTTCAACATGTAGTACGATCACTACACTCTTCTAGTTCTACTTGCAGTACGAGCACTACACTATTACAGTATACATAATAACATGTTATAGTATTTACTTATTTTGATTATAGTAAACATAATAACATGTTAGAGTATGTACTTATTGCTAACATGTTGAGTTTGCATGATAGAGAGCACATACAATGGATTATATAGCTGCCATAGAAGACTACATAAAATGAAAATATATTACCAAAGTATGATCACAACAATAAGTCCCAATACTCCTTAAGCCGATGACTCGGGGGAGGAGGGAGGGGAGGAGGAACAGAGATGGGAGGGAGAACGGAGGGTGCAGATGGGTTCCGCCTTAGGGCGGATGTTGGGGCAGATGTCGGTGAGGCCCTTGTTTCCGTACAGTCAAAAGGCTTTCTGTAAAGCCATCCTCCAACCACTGTAAAATCCCCTCCAAAAATAGGGGGTGAAGCCTTCTTCTCAACAACAAGCGCCGGTGGCGCCAGTTCCTTCCTATATATGTGGGGAGCACCGTCAGATGAAGACATCTACAAATAAATTAAGAGAAGAAGATGAACAAGAAAGATAGGAAGAAGAAGACTCAAAGAAGATTGGGAAGGATAAGTATGAGGACTTGAGTTCCTCTTATAGTTGTGAAGAATGATTCTTGTGGAAGAAGATAAGGGTTAAATGAATGCATGTCATATCACAATGTGCAAGTGATGTCAATGGTTCCTATAAGTGGGCTGCAAATAATGTAATGTAAGTGTGCTACACGTTATGTAATTACAACTTTCATCGATGACAGAGGCAGATAAGCATGCGAATATGTCAGTTCACGGGCCTTCGAAAGGATGAAAGGATAAGACGAGAATGGAAAAAAAAAGACGGATGCAAAAAAGATGAAACTCGTAAATCGAAGGTCGTAAATAATGACATCTCAAAAATAAGGACTTCAAGTTAATCAAGTGAAAAAATAAGAACTCTACGACTTCTAATATTCTAACAGGAATTAAGAAAAAGTAACAATCTTTGACAATGACTCTCATTAATTTTTCCTTATATATATTCCAGTGCTGGTGTTTCTAATTAGATGTGGTGGGCCGTGGTCTCTCCGGCGACCTCGCCTCTTTGTGCAAGTGCATCTCATCGTGAGGCAGTCACCTGGCCTCTCACAAAGAAGTACATAAAGAAATTAACGCAGTAATTGGGCGCTGCAGCTGGCTGGTGGACGTCGTATCAGGAAATCAATATGGAGGTCTATATCAAACAGTTTGTTGAAAAGGAAATCCAGATAAAGAATATGGTTAGTGTTTGGCCTAATTCGTTTTCGGAAAAGCATGGTGCATGCATGGCACACCGATCAATCGATAGTGGATGTTACTAGTCCTTCCTTCATTTCACATCTTTCCTCCATTGCCGACCCAATATATGCCGACCGAATATATTCTTATAATATAACCCCGCAATCACCACTCCAGAAATTAAGGAACAAAGCAAACTCCTTGATCAGGTAATTAATTTTTGCGACTTTGATATTTTTAAATGGTACTTTAATTAAATTTAACAATTTTTGGCAATATGAAGTAGTTCGACAACATGTAGATCAATATTAATTAGTTGATGCACATGTATCTTCTGATATTTGAAGAATAGCAATCGAATACATGGGAAGCAAAGTTGATAGATCACAGGAGAGATCTAGAGGCGCTGGTAATTAAAATCAGCCATATATAGACATACCGGGATATGTAATCCTCTGAACAAGATGCGTCAAAATTTTATTATCGATCAGAAGAACGGGCATCAAACTGTACCATTGTGGACTTTTATATATGGTCATATATCTTTTGTTATTTATTTCAACCAAAACAAATATTTGCCCCATCGTGGTGATAATGGGAGTTTACATCAGAAGGCCAAAGCCACACCACCAAATTAATGGCCACATAAAGAGAACAAATTAAAATGCATCTGCTGGACCCATATCTACGTACCCTAGGGTTTATGCAACTAATTAAGACATTATAAGTGCTTGCCACTAAATATTGTCTGATAATGGTGGAGACCACATGCGTAGCCGAACTTTTCACTAGATTTCTTCTATAAAACCCACTCCGTTAGCTGAACCGGTATAACAGCAGTACTACTCCGTATCTTTCTAGATTTGTCTGTCTTCCTCATGTCTCTTTAGTGGTGATACTGTCTCAAACATATCAATCAAAACCCACAACTTCTCCCGGCCCTTTTTAATTCGATCTCTCTAGTAATTAACCTTTCTGTGTCTATCTGCCTGTCTGCGTTGCTCAAACCTTCCCTTCTGAATCCCTCCCCCTCCCTTCCATCAGAATCTAAACCCAGCACCTTCGTCCCGACCAATAGAAAACCGAAATGAAATCGTGGGCACTTCTTTTTCTTATTCTTGTTCTTGCTGCGATGATGGAGAACACTTGTTCGGCCGTCCATAGGAAAATAGGGATTGGTGGGAACCATGGCCACCCAGCACGGGGTGAGATGGTGACCGCACAGGCTGGAGAGAAGGCGGACGCGGAGGCCTCGTTGTACTCGGGGAGCAACCTCGACAACCACCACAGCATACCCAGGCAACAGTTCGGCGGTCGCGGCGGCGGCAGTGGCCAGCAAAGCCCAGGGGGTGATGATCAGGATAACGGTGGATCTGGGGGTGGCAACGGCGACACTAACTAGGGTTTGATCGATACCTTCTGAGGAGGAATCCCATATATATATATATGAGTGAGAAGTATATATAGGAGTTCCATCATACAGTATTCGAGAATTAATGTTGCGTGTTGTGCTTATATATATGGTGATCTCACTGAAGAAGTGCTGGAGAAATTTTGTGTTATGTTCTGTGTTTCTCTAGCTATATTTGATAGCTGTGACCTTCTGAAATGTCGTAGGACGTGCTCTCTTGTCTTCGGTGGTTTGAAGCTAGCAGATATCGGACTGCGATCCGGTAGCATATGATTAGAAAACCGTCCAAGACTGTTCTTCCTTTGTGCTATCACGTTCAAGTGATATTTATTGTCGTTATTTTCTTTCACAAATTAATAAATGTAGAGTTTTTCATATTTATATATGTGTGTGTATATATATAAACTACCATAGACCTTAAAAATGCTCTTGATATACCTAACAGTTGCACTTATGGTATTTACTATTTTTATATCTTTAAAATATGTTAAGAACACCTAAAAATGCTCAAAATTACCTATAATATATTCAAGTGATCCATATGAAACCTAACTTGAGGGAATGTTCGTGATTTCCATATGACAATAATTCCTATGTGTGAGGCCGGGGAACATATATGATCAATTAATTCAAGTGTTTTGAGGGCTATTCGGCGACCATAAATATATAGTTTCTGAAACTTTGGTTCAAGTTTGTAACGACCCAAGAATCCGATACCCGGAACTCTCCAAGAACCCAACCCTTGGACCGCCACCCACGGATCCAAAGACCCGGAAGGGTTAGAAATATGTCCAGTGAGATATACAATAGATTACAATAGCTAAACAATATAAAGAAATACAACAGCGGAAGAAAGAATACACACAATGTCTCAGATAATAATTCAAGTGCAAATAAAGAAAGTACTAACCACAACTAACGCTGCTGACCACAAGCGGCACGACGCAGACCGTCCGAACACGAGCACCGGCTCCCTCGAGCTCAAACCTGGAAGGAAGTAAGGGGGGAATGAGCTTCGCGAACGAAGCCCAGCAGGGAACCCAACCCCTCACCGGTTCGACAGCGGAAACAAGAACAACACAACTAAACTAGGCAGGAAGAACAGTGCTACTAAAGGAAACAAGCTAACTACACCCAGCAGAAGGGCGGCAGTAACTCAAGCAACAAGATTACTAACTAAGCAGGAGATATAATAAAATAATAACACAACTGAGCAAGTACTGAAATAAATAAACGGAAAGTACATAGGTCCACAAGTATCGCCACACGGCACAACAGCACACCATCTCAACCTCGGTAAACGTGCCCCGGGCACGCCACACAACTGCACAAACAGATGGTACGCACTAGCCACAACCCAGCACAAGCAGACGGCAAAACCCTCGTCTGGACAAAGCCACAACCCAGCACAAGCAGACGGTAAAACCCTCGTCTGGACAACACACACTAGCCACAACCCAGCCTCTACTAGTCAGTGGTCAGCTGCGCCCACCGGCGTCTTACCACTCGACCATGAGTCCAGGTCTCCCCTCCCGTTGGAGTGAGACGCGTGGAAAAACACAACCACAAGCCGTAGTCTGGCCGGACTACGGTCCCACGCCTGTCCTCCCGACACGGCTCTGGAACCGTGTAAGGCGAGGCAGTGAGAATGGACTAGCTGGCCCGTACCGCGACACCCCAAACTCCGCGGGACCCGGACCAACTAAGTGAGCTCAACAAACGACTCAATGCCGCTGTCCAACACCGTTTTCCCCTTCGTCCGGAGAAACGCTCGATAGACGCACTCGTGGCTCGGAAACCACCCTCAACGGGCCCACGAGGATGGGGGTCCCGGGGAACGGTCACAACCCAAACGCGCACCGTGCGCTGGGACAAGCCCTCTAGTGTCGCAACACCGGGCGAAGACTAGTAAGGTGCAGTGCTAGGGAGTCAGCATAAGCGTCATGAGTACAGAACGGAAACTCGATGCGGAAACAGATCTGAAAAAGTACCTGATTGACGGTCAACCACAAAAATCTAATAATACCACCCGGACAGTCGGTCGGCCCTCGGAACTCACCCCACAGGTGCCGGAAACCCCAACACGACTGTTCGGGTCAAATGGTCAAATGGCCCTCAACGGCCTGGTTGGAGCCGACCTAGGTAGGCCCGGAAACCGAGGAACGCGGTATGACGACTCAAATATATATATATATATATATATATATATATATAATATATATATATATATATATATATATATATTACTACCCGAGACAGTCGGTCAACCCTCAGAACACCCCCGACGGGTGCCGAAACATTGCACGACTGTCCTCGATTGACCGGTCAACAGGCACTACCTGCCCGGTCGGAGCCGACCTGGGTGGGCCCGACTACCACGTGGTTCGAGAAATGGCCACCAACCCCGAGCAGGCCCACCAGCACAGCCGAAGCAACAACACACGAAAAATGGCTCGAAAACGGCCCAAAACGGAGCCAAAAAGGGCCCAAGAGGATCTGCCGGCACAATGTGCCGCAGGGGGCCCCCAAGCCAACGCCCCGGCGCAATGCGCCAGGGTGGCTGGGCGCAACGCGCCGCCCAGATCCCAAGCAGATCTGGGCGCGTTGCGCCCACCTCCTTCTTCCTCCCGATCTCCCCTGCGGAGGTGAGGAGGAGAAGGAGAAGGGGGGCGGGGGGGCCGACCGGCCGGCCACTGTCGGCGCCGGCGCCGGCGGAGGGGGGTCTTCAGACGGCGCGGCGGCCGCCGGCGGCGCTCCCCTCGCTGGAAACACCTCCGGCCCGGAGGCCATACACAGAAGAGAGAGAAAGGGAGAGAGAGGAAACGGGAGCAGGAAGAGAGAGAGGCGGGGGTCACGACGGCGCACAGGGGGGGGGGAGTCGGATTGACGCCGGAGAGGGAGGAGGGTCCCTACCTCGGCGGTAGGATCCGCCGGCGGCACGAACGTCGTCGGAGCTCTCTCCCACGGACGATGGCGGCGCTCGACGGCACCGCGCACGGCGTCCTCCGTGCGCGGGCTCCGGGCAGCGGACGACGCGGCGACGCGACGAGGGGGCGGGGGTCTCCTCCAGCGAGATAGCAGGCAAGAGAGAGAGAGAGAGAGGGAGAGAGAGAGAGAACCGCGAGAGAGAGGGAGAGCAGAAACGCGAGAGAGAGGGGGAGGAGAAGATGGCGGCGAGAGGGAGGGGAGGCAGATGAGAGGGTTGGGAGAGGGAGAGGGGAAGGCGGGAGGGGGGGGGGTTCTCCCCTTACCCGAAATGGCCCGGCGCCTCTCTCCGGGGCTCCCAACACGTCGGTGTGCATGGGGAAAGGGGGGGACCACTCCCCTCCCCTCCTAATCCTCACAAAGTTCTTGTCCTTCATATCAATCAAAATGTATTCACTGAACAATGAAGAGCTCCTTCAAATTAATACAGCTGAATATGAAGATTGATGACCAACGAGTCTTAGGTACTGCTGTTTGGAAACATCAACCAAAAAAGTGAAATCGGCAAAAGTCGATATCCCTGCGGAAGCACGTACAGACACGCTTCAACATCTCGTCGCCCCAACAATGTGAAAATGAGTTGAAAAAAAATGATACTTCTGCGCAGACAAAACTTTGTAATTTTTTTGAAAGCGAGAAACAACTTTGTAATTTTTTTGAAAAGAGAAACAATTTTGTAACACCATTTGGTAACACTATTTGGTAACATCACCATTAAAATTATGCCACATCAGCAATTGAAATAAAAAAGTTAAAAAACACCTCATAAATGATGAGGTTGTGGTGCACTTTGATTGATGTGTTATTTTAATGTATTACCAAATGGTGTTACGAAACCATTTTCCTTTTGAAAAAGCGGAGAGTAGGACGGAGTTGTGTCCGCCTCTCTCCTCCGCCGAGAATCGCCTCAATGGAAACATCGAGGACAATAGGTCTTGTTTGGGAAACAAAGTGATGTGTCAGAGATTTCAAATTCTAAATTTTTTTCTTCTTCACTTCCAAACGGCACTTTTTTAGAGAAATTAAATTAATTAATGGTGATGTAACATTGGCAAGCAAAAAATTAGGAAACCATAAATCCTTACACAATATCAAAATTTCCATTTGGTTAGAGATGAACATTTTAATTGGATATTAATATTTTAAGTACCTAACAAAATAAAAAAAAATAATCTTTAATCGTTGTAGATGAAGCATGAGAGGGTGACAGATCAGCAAGAAGGTTAAGATTAGAGACCAGAGGAAAGAAAAAGAAGGAGTATTGGGATATTCAAACCTCTGCTATAATATGTTAATTATCAACAGGTGCACGGAGTTACTTGTCACAACACCCCCATAAGAAACAAACAAAAGCAACCATTTTTTGGACGTACTTGTCACAATATTTAGGGTCTCTTTCGTTGGTTGGAAAATATATTCATAGGAAAAAAATTTCTCGAAAAAGAGCATTTATAGAAAAATAGAAAACATAATTACTCATTTAGTACTCACGTAAATGATTTCTCTGAAAATATTTTTTTGATATTTATTTTTAATAAAATAAATTTCAAAAATAAAATTTAAAAAATTTCGATCACAACAGTTGTAGACTTAGGTGGCATTTGATAAATATTAATTGATGATTACTGTCTTGAGGCCGACGCAACTCGCTAGCTTCGATCGTTGAGTGTCGGTCATCAGTTGCTAGTGCTGTCGTCTGGCATTGAGCATCAGTCGCCATTGACCACTGACGCTACTACAGATCACAGGCTACTAGTGCTACCGCTGGGTGTCGAATGTCACCACTTGCGATTGGTCATCGATCGTTAGGCATCCGATGGTAATCGCCAGATGACAACCATCTGTGATTGGCCATTAGACACCGGGTGCCAAGTACTGATCACCAGTCATGGCCAGTAGCTGTGCCGTCGCTTACTGCTAGGTTTTGGGTGCCTAGCATCGATTGTTGGGCGTCGCCAATCGACAGTGATCGGTAGCGACGGCCGTAAAGGCCGCTGGTTGCAGTCAGTCACCGATCATTGTCGGTAGTCGCCGTCTGTTGGGCTCTTGAATTCGATTGCCAGGCATTGGGTGTCGAGTGCCAACTATCTTCGAGTGCTAGGAGCTGAGCTCCGGCTGTTAGGTGACGAGCACCAGTCATCGAACACTAGAATTGAGAGGAGAGATAATAGTCTCGCTCATAAAAATTCTAAATGAAAAAGAAATTGAGGAAAATGACTTACGAGATCTTATCAAGGATGTCAAAATTTATAAATTTTAGGTAAAAAAAATCATGAATTAACTTTTTAAGAGTACCAAATAAATCATTATACGAAGTTTTTACCAAAAAAGAATTCTTATATGAAATTTTACCCAACCCCAGCCTAATTATTTGCTTGAGATCATAAATTATAGAAGCCTATATATATTCATTGAGCTTCATAATTAAGTACGAAGTTTCAAATACATATGAACAAATCAGGCAGGCCAATCTAGTAGTGCCGTTGCCGCGCGCCGCTTGGTTAGATTAATTAAGCAAGCGGTTTTCACCTGCGATCCGTACCGTAGGAAAATTGACTCAAATATGTATTGTGGTTAAGCACTGGCAAGATTCATCATACATACTCTTCTACTTGTGATGTAGGGTAAAATTCATACAGACCAAATCACAAACACTTGCCAGACATGCGCGTTTCCGATGGCCACACTCGTTGGCATTGCTAAAGTGCGGTTTCAAGGTTGCTGTAGAAGGTAAGTGGCTGTGCTGATTCTGGATGCCGGTGCTTAATTTGGGCTAGCTATTTGCAGGCGGGACAAATAAGGAGGAAGAAAGAAGAAGAATAAAGAATGGTTAAGTGGTATCTCGGTCGGGATGAGGAAAAGAGAAAACAAACGAAGGCAGAAGACAAAACAGTGCTTGTGCAGAAGAAATATAGGGAAGGGGAAGAAGAAGAAGAAGAGAGCGAGGAAGAGGAGGTTCGGCTTCCGGCCGGGAAGAAGCCCATCTGGGCAAGAGGACTGATCGCCATCGAGGCGGCTAGGTTGTAGGTTTTTTGTTTTCCTCAAATCAATCTTACAGTTAGATCATTAGGGTTTTTATTCATATTTCATAAAGAGTTTTACAAATAAACCCAACAAATTAAAAGACTCAAAAGTAATTCTATCCATAAAATAAATAAAAATGTATAATAATTAGGAGAACTAAACTCTTAAAATTTGTAAAACATCACTAACAGAACTCTGAAACCTCAACCATAATTTGGCCAAGACTCGATTATATTAAACTAAAATCATCAAAATATTAACTACTAAAGATATAAATTATCTTCCAAACGGACATCTTCCCGACTCCAGGTAAATAGGAACTATCCATCTTAAACAACTTAATTAGCTCTGCATCAACTTGTCCATAGCAACATAAAGAATAATAAAGAAGAAAACTAAGGGAACGCGGCCAATATAATACCATGCACCGTATTAGCACAAAACATGCATGGAAACATCATTCCAGGATTCGGTAGCAACGGTGCATGCCGACAGCCATGGGCATGTAGTGTACGCAAGAAGTTGGTAGCTAGTACCAAATCCAGTGAGCTCCGGTTGCAGCACCTGTAACTACAAAACTACGCTTTCCACCTAAACTTTGGAGAGTGCCGTCTCGTCGCTTTCCAGCGATGGTATTCGCCCACCAATGAAGAAAGGATTAATATGGAGTGATGTAGTCCAAAAGCTAGCACTAGTTAAGCTTTATTAATGTTGTTTTCTATTTTTCCGAAACTTCTCGATGTTCTCCCCGTTCTCCTTCACGCAATATGTAGCTTTAGCTTTTCTCAGGAGCCGCCTCACTGTTTATTCCCACAGGGGAGGAATATATAACGTTAGGTTAATTGCCCCACAAGGTGGAAACTATCCTGTGCACTTGGTAATGGTCGGCAATATTTAGGTAAAGACCAGTGCGGGGGCGCCAGGATCCCCCCTGCACTCTCACCTTGCCGAGTTATTAAAATGCCAGTGGCGAAGTTGATCACTGATGATACGCTACCCACCATCGTGTATGATAGCGTTGATTTGACCTCGGTGGAAACCCCACAATCCAGTTTTAATTTCTATGTATCCACCCACCCACCCTTAATTCTTCTCCCTCCCACCGGATCGATTTCCCAACCTTATAAGTATGAAAGCGTCTTTTCCGTCTCGCTCTGCGTCCATAGCTAGCTAGCTTTCACAGTGAAATTGTTTTAATTACATTCGTACTGTGTCCTCTTTTACCTTTAATTCTTAATTTCCTCCTTTACTGTATCCCATTTCTTTGTTTTACCTCTTCATGAGTTGTCCACTGTTGGGCTTGCAAGTAAACTTCCTGTGCAGATTATAATAGCGGGAACCAGATCATACTCCATACTTCTTTCTCTTTTCTTTCTCTACTTCACCATATAGATACTCAAGACCAGCCATGAGGATGTTACCTCTGCTCTTAGTGATGCTCCTCTCGCATGGTGTCCTGGCGACTGGCCGGAAGAAGTTGCTGGGGCCGGGGTTGAACAGCCAGACAAAGCCAGAATCTGAGCTCCAGGGCCAAGATGATCAGCCGGCGGAAGGAAGAAAGAGCTCAGATGATGACCAACCAGACATCAACAATCACCACAGCATGCCACGGCAGGCGTCCAGTGACTGGGAAAACAAGCAGCCCGGCGCCGGGGAAAAGGGTGTCCAGCTCGACCACGGAGGCAGTGGAGGCACTGGCAATTAAGAAACCATATACGCGCGATATATGCATGCATAATCTTCATCTGTCCACATGCATGTATCTAAAGTATACACGTAGCTACTATATACTACTATATATATAGTCTGCTAGATATGTCACTATGTCAGACATATGGACCAGAAGGACATGTTTCTCTGTGTAAATTAATGGTCTGTTGATCTGGGTGTTGCGTATATCTGGAACATATATAGCAGTCCACTGGAGAAGAACGGACGACCCTAGATAGTGTTTGAACCGCAGACGATCGGCGGGAGAAGTTATATCGCTTTGCGTGTGGCTTGGTCTTTTCTGTACGGTTCCCGTACCTATTCCTTGTACATGATCCAACGACGCCTGCGAAGTAAAGTTGAATGTTTATTGTGTTACATATGTACACACGGATGTCCCTATTGTCGAATAACGTTAATTACTTATTGGGAAGTAACGTTACTTATTAGTAATAAGAGCGTAATTAGCCCCACCTTGCTGCCCCCAAAAAAGAGTAACGTTACTTATTGGCAGATAAATGTAATCAAACTATGTATGTTTTAATTACCAATTAGAGTTTAAGAGTGTTCCTTATAAGGTCTGATTTTTACATTGCCCCATAACCTTAGAGCGCAAGAGAGAGCAGAAGTAAACAAAACAAACACCACCAGAACATTTGGATTCCAAACCAAAGCTCTTGCAAACAAGTTACCCAAGTTTTGATTAAGAGAAATTTTATTAGTTGAAATTCTGACAAAATTTTTCTCTCTCTCTATTTTTCAATCAATAGAATTATTTAAATGCCAATTTATATCATCTCTATTGTCTTCATTAGAGGGTACTTCTCTTAATTTTTTTTAATGGCGTACGCCAAGAAGAGAAATAAAATCAGGCATAATATATATATATATATATATATATATATATTCTCTTAATTTAATTAATGGCGTACGCCAAGAAGAGTAACAGAACTGGGGATGTGCGTTATTAAGCCACTCTCATCAGTGCTAAAAACAGCAGAGACATGGCATTCGTCCTCAAATTAATATATATTATAATCTAAAATCGAAGGTCAAACTTTTTCAGGAAGCTACAGCAAAAATGGCAACATTCTATCATAAGAGGAACACAATGGCTACATCGAGCACATGTAGCATCACATAATATATATGATAATTTAGATAACCTTCAACTTCACATTCCGAAGTCTATGATATTCCACCCTTTTTGATTGAGGATTTAATGCTTAAAAAGTTATTTCCTAAAAATGGAATAACTAATCGAATTAATAATCTCGAGTTATGCAAATTTTAATACGATTAACCCAGAAGTTTTTGTTAATGATTTTTCTTTTGGGTGGAATTGAAGATGCCACACAAACTACGAACTACTGTATTAGAACAGTCAAGTTATTACTACAAACTGCTACGAGAAACTGCAAACAGTGTCTAATCCAGGGATACTGTTACTTTATCTTCGAACCTTTCAGGAAAAGTGCATTAAATCTTTAGGAGGCATTTCTGGTAACTCACATGAACAATGCACTTATATCTCATGTTTATGCCAAAGTATATCATCATCATCATCATAATCATCATTAGAGTTTTATCCTATCATTTAGAGACGGCTACATGAATCATGTTCCATTAAAGATTTCTATTAAATGTAATATTCTTATTTAAGCCAAAGAAGTTAATGTCTTTTCTATTAACATCACATCATCTCATTTTAGATCTACTCTGAGTTCTTTTACAAATATCTACTAAGATTTGATCACATTATTTAACTGGTGTCTAATTAAGGCGATAGTGTATGTGTCTAAACTATCTGAATATATATATTTTTTCTCATTTTATTATCAATTAGAGCTATCCTCAAGTCCTCACAGAAGCACTCATTCACAATTTTATCTTTCTTAACTTTACCAAACATCCATCTTAGTATCCCCATCTTTGTTACATATATTTTATTAATGTGTTCCTTTTATACTATCTAATACTTGATACCATATAACAAAGTAGAAGCCATACCTGTTATATAAAACTTTTCTTTTTCACTGGTATATGATGATCACAAAGAACTCTTTATGCATTTATCCATTTTAACTAGTTTGTTGTAAACTTATGTGTAATATCGTCATAAATCTCCTCATTCTTTTGAATAATAGACTCTAAGTACTGAAAACTACTACTCTTAATTAGGAATGATTTGTCCATGAATTAGAATCATATTTTTTGTGTAACATACTCTCATTATTATAATTATAATGCATAAATTCTGAATTGCTAGCTCCCTACTAATTTTAAAACCTTTAGACTCCAAAATATACCTCCAACTTTCTAACTTAACATTTAAACCATCATAACTTTCATCAATTAAGATAATATCATTTGCAAATAACATACACTAAGGGATATCATCATGCAATTATTTTGTTATCTCATCCATAACTAGAGCAAAGAGATACGGACTTGGTATAGAACCTTGATGTAAATCTATAGTGACTGACAATTCACAAATTCCTCCATCAATAGTTCTCACATTAGTAGTACGTAGCACATTCGTACATATTCTAATAATTGATAATTTTCAGAAATGATAGAGTTTCAATATTAAAGAAATAAAACCCTTCAATTGTATTAATCAAGTAGTGCAACGAAATATACGACATTATTTACACGTCACCAACTGAGGGTTTAGGGTTAATATTTACCACACTCTATATTGATAAAATCTAAAGAATAGCTCTTGTTGCTAATTTGTAAAAGTTGCTCAGCACACAATCCCTTTAGCTTGCCCCATCTTGAGTTCCTGAAAGAAAAATAGGAATGCATGAGCAGTTGTGTCCAGTAGATTTTACCTTCATTACACAAGAAAAGTAGGGAGCGAACAGTAGTGAGGAAAGTGAAAATGATAAGCATACCACATAATAGGTGAATATAAATGGGTATACAGCATTTTACATAGTAATACTAATGCAAGAAGATGGTGTTGAAAAAGAGTTGTCATGTATCAATCAATAAGCAAGCAAGTATAATTCAATTCATGGAAATGTAAATCAAAATATAGAATGTAGTGGTGTCATGTCAAAACACCCAATTGATCTATTATCATTTTGTACGGCCAGTAAACGAATTCAGGTGCTTCTCCTAGGACTGAACTGGCCCTATTTACATAGACAATAATTCAAGAGAAAGTTCGAAGACCCAAAAATATATGTCATTCCATTTCCATTTGTTCAGTATACTAGGGTGGCCTTTGGGTACTTATAAGAAGTATCAACACAACAAAAGTAACAAGTTAAGGGTGGAAAGATAGCTTCAAAGATTTGTAGTGGCTACAAATGAGATTTCAAAAGGTGGTTCAATTTAATAGCTAGATCATTCTACATGAACGTCTAACTATGAGGTATAGATATTCAGGTTCGAGTACAAGATAAATCAGATATTTATGAAAATAGGTTGACAAATAGACTGGGTACTTTTATTTGTTGACTGAATAGAGGTATCGGTCGACCGTTCAGTGATTTTTGGTCGATCGACCCTCCCAGTAGCTTGATCCTAGCTTTAAGGTGTAATCGGTCGACCGAAAGAACAAATTCGGTTGACCGTTCAAGGTATGTATCATTGGTTGATCGGATACTAATTTTTGGTCGATCGATTCCAAAAATGTCAGAATCTGACAAGCCAAAATCGCACAGACTTTTCTAACATGGGAATGGAAATAAACAATCAAGAATAAAAGAGGAGAACCTACTCTATAGTTTTACACCTTTGTTAGACCTATTTGAACTCTTCAAGCCTTTCATCTCTCCTCTTTTCTCTCTCAGGTAGTCAAACCAAAGGGGGGATCAGTCGACCGATAAGAATTGTTGATTGACCAATTCTAGCATTTCATTTATACTAGTTTCCTTTCTTATCTATGGTGATTGATTGGTACTTACATTCACTAAACACATCAAATCTAAGACTATCCATCTAATGGAAGAAGTAAGTGAGTGAGACTACTAGAATTGAGTGAAAGTAGTCAAGAGAGAGAGAGAAGGTAACATCCTATACCTAGCCGATGCAAACTTCACTTCCTCTAGCTTCTTCACATAGAGACCTTCTTCTTCTTCTTCCTTAGACCTCGATGGCAGCATAACTATCCAGAAACCAAAATATGGCCAGATGAAAGTTTTATAGAGGTCTAGTTATGTCATGCCCCACCAATTTAGTAGCGGAATAAATCGGGGAGGCATGAACAACAAGTATCGTAATGTAAATTGCGCATGCATTCACATATATCAGAGCATCTAATGAACAATAATTACAATAAAATATTCATTTTTATTGATAATTCATCTAAACTATTACAACCACTGACTCAGAGCCAAAATATAGGGCTCAATGACTTCATTACATTTGGAAATGATAACTAAGCAACTATCTAAACTAACTCTAGGGTACTGGGGACAATCCATCGCTATGACTCCAGGACGCTCATCACTCCAGTCCAATCCCGTTGTTGTGAGTAAGGTCATCATTCGACTTACCTGAAAACACAATAACAAATAACGAAGGGTGAGCGATAACGCTCAGTAGGACTTAATATCTCGTGTAAACAAGTATGCTTTAAGTGATTAATATCTTGTAATGCAGGTTAACTAGAGAGAACAATCATGTATAGTCAAGAGAGTAATAGTACAAGATAACAAGTGAACGATAATACATTTCTCAAGAGTATTGCAAAATTAGGATGACTGCATAACGAGATAGCATGTAACAAGATAGTGTATAACAAGATAGCGTGTATCAAAATGACATGTAATAGGATAGCTTGTATCAAGGTGGCGTGTAACGAGATAGCTTGTATATCAAGATAGCGTGTAACGAGATTGCATGTAAAGAGATAGCGTGTAAAGAGATAACATGTAATGAGATAACGTGTATGGTTGCACCACGGTGCACTAGTCGAGTACGGTAATAGTCACTTTGGGACAGTAGCCATTTCATGATAGTACAGTATGTTTGAACTCCTCAGACTACTGTATAACAGTTAGATGTCTAGCCAATGTAGAGACAGTCAGAACCGGTGCAATACAGAACACTGTCAATAGCCCTGCAGGTATTTTCGGGTGGCTCTCTGCCCTCACGACTAGATTGGAGCCCCTCAGACACTCTTCGTGCCCTGCACTTTATGCATTCGAGTCAGTAGAGTCACCGGACCCATATTATGGCGCTAGACAGTCATGTATAGTACAAGCAATGGGAACCACAACAGCTCAAGAGTCTCAAGAGAGTACTAGATGAATAGACAAGATAGTAGAGTGAATGTGACTAGATGAGAGTACAAGGATAGTAGATGAGATAAAGGTATAATCGTAAAACAACGATAAACCACGATAGTAACAGTTGCACAGTACCAGGTCGGGTACCGGCAGTCTGGTAGAAGTCACATCTACCCCACTAGCCGTGCTACAAACACAGGCTAGATGGTCCGACGTGATCAAAAGATAAGAGAGAATCCACTAAGGCCATTTTGGAACATATTGATCCCTAAAAGTGTAGAGGGATTTAAAGGTACAACCAGCTCGTCGGCTAAGGATGTGCGCCAAAGCCAAGAAGACTTACGGAGGCCTTGACAAGGAGTTCCTGGTCCAGTCGAGAGTATTCCCGATGGAGAGGTGGTCCAAGTCAAGAGAAAGTGTGTAACGAAACGTTGTCCCTCTTGCCCCAAGTGCTCGAAGGCAGAGGGACGCGATAACGGTGTACAAATCACGCGAATAAAATGAGGACATGTGTCATTTAAATAATAGAGAAATTAGATAATTAGTTTCACCTAATTACCAGATACATTATTGAGTAATTTACTAAGATTTAATGGCAATATGATGGTTAAGTGTGTGCAAGTGTATGAAATCAAAAGAGCATGATGGATTTTGCACAAAGCTTTTAAGTTAATTAGATTCATGCAATTTATTGCACATTAATATTTATTAAGATCAAATTATGAATAACAATGTTTAATTAAGGCTAAACAATGGCTAATTAGCAAGTAGAGCAAGGGTATATAAGCAATTTTGGGTTCTGGCTATTTTTCTGTTAACGCGACGGGGGTACCCGTCGTGACTCCAGGTCGCGACAAGGCGGCTAGGTGCGACAAGCGAACCGGCCGGTCTGGCCCGGTTCAAGGTGGGTATCGCGGCGGCTTTGTCCGCCGCGTTCTCAACGCGACGTGACAGCGGGGCGCTACCCGGATGATATCGCGGCGGGTCGCGCCGTCTCGATATCAGAAGGGTCCGGCCCTGTTTTCTATTTTTCTAGGGTGGATCTTGTTTGATATAGGGTACTTGTAAATTCAATATAAAATCGCAGGATGATCCAAAAATCATGAAATTAGTTTTAAATGAAAATAGACACATAGATCTATCAACCTGTACAGTTAATTTGAAAATAGACAAGGTTTATGTATGCTTTGATCGGGTGACATTTCTATGACCCAAACATGCATAGTTAATGTTCAATGAATTAATTAATAATGGATACATAATGAAAAATTTCAAAACTAGGGGCGTTCGAAAGCTAACATGATTTAGTATTTAAGATAATTTTCTTATGGTATGAAGCTAAGTATGCATGAGGTTCACAAGCAAACATGAAGGGTCGGGTGCATAGATCTAAAAGAGATTCAATGAATTAATTCTCCCTCATGGGAGATCAAAATAGAGTGAAACTAGAGGCGTTTGAAAGTTAATACGATCTAGTATATATGAGAATTTTATCATGGTAGGAGAGCAAGTATACACGAGGTTTGAAAGTAATCATGAAGGGTCGGGAACATAGATCTGATAGAACTTCAAGGAATTAATTCTCCCTCATGGAAGATCCAAATGGAGCGAAACTAAAGGGCTTTTGCTTGGGATCATGAATCTTCCTAGGTAAATTTTACACGAATTTGGTTTGAGAGATTGCCTACCTTTCATGCATTTAAGAAATCCTAGGGCTTGAAGACGAGGTAGAAGATGAAATCCTCTTGCTCCAAGCTCCTTCCTTCTTGCTCCTCTCGTCCTCAACTCCTCTCTTCATCCCCTAGAGCTTCAGAAATGATCGATGGTGTTAGGGTCGAATTGGGGTGTGTATGGCTTGGTTTAAGAGTCCTACTTTCTTAAAACTCATCTTTCCCTTCAAACTCTTAATTTTTCTTTATTTATCCCCTTATTTCTTGCATTATCCCACCTAATAGGATAGGGAAGAGGTCCAATTTCATGGGTAATGGTTTAGGATATGATTAGGACTCTTTTTAGGACATTTATAACCCTTTTTAGTATTTATCTTACCCTTATTTAATTTATTTATTAATTAACTCCGAATTTTAATATTTATCTCCCCTATTCTAGCATTTATCCACTAATTGGCTTATTGAGAGATCTAATTTCGTGGGCAATAGATTAGGGTAAGTCTAGGACTCTTTTTAGGGATATATATATGTCATTTATTATTTATCTCAACCCTTTTTCTAATTATTACTATATTTAATACGAATTTCACTTAATTAACTCTCATCTTATGATGAGCTCTTCATATTTGGGCCCAACAATCCATGTTAGGTCCATTAACCAAACCCATTACTAATTTGACTAAATGTGTATAGATGTAATTCCAATTATTCACCCTTTATCCTTATGTAAATCTATTTATCACAATTATTTAATTACTTTTGTATATTTTTATTCACTTCAACATTATTTATGCCAATATTTCTAATCTTCATCATTTGGCTCTTACTCTTGGCCCAATAACTCATGTGAGCCTAATTGTACAACCCATGTACTTACTTTTCTTAATAGATTTTTAATTATCTTTTTATTAGAGAATTTATTCATGAGCCAAGATTTGTCCATTGGTCCAAATATCATAATGGGTTATCAACCTATATTATTTAAAGTCTACCCACATGTTTAATTTCATTTATAATTCGCTTGGCTCATAAAATAATGGGTTCTTTGACTTATTCCTTAATTACGCTAATAAGTCGCATAATTTCTTAAACTTGATCTAAATGATTTTTCTGTGCCCAAATTTCATGATGGGTCATTAGAGAATATTATTTAAAGTATAATTATTATTTTTACGAAATTTTCATATGGGTTTATACGCATGTGATAATAATACGTACATTTTAACTAGTTGAATTTATTAATTAATAAAATTTCAATTTATCCATAATTTTTAATTAATGAAATTTTCGGGGTACTACAAGTTAAATGCGTGAGAATTTACATATACACTTGGACGACGGTGATCTTCTCGATTTCCTCCGCTCACTGATTTTATCCACGTCACAGAGGATTTTACTATATGTCAACACGTACAACGTTACGTCTTGAGGCGGTTGGGTTAAAATTTAGGCTTACACCATTTTCCTATGTAATAAACTAAGTTTATATGTTTTGCATATATATATATATATTATACAAATAAATGTAATTATTCTATCCTTTTGTTTAATATTCAAGTGATAACTATTTCAGACAAAATTCTACATATAAGTTAATTTGAATGTGCTACAAATTATGGTGAATATAATTGAATTTTCTTTTAATTCAAGATTTTATTGGGTGAAGATTACCCATTAATCAATAAATCAAGTTAATTCCTCTATTTGGATACCAGTAACCTCAAACATCTATATCTTTGGAACCAGCACATTTCTCAACTATTTATGGTGTGTTCAATTTTATTTCTACTTTCAGGATCTTGTTGTCAACCTAACGAAATACATTGGTCTAAACATAATATATAATGGTCACATATCTTAAATTTATTATCTAATTTTATAATATGAAATTGAGGTGTTACACTTCCTTCTTTCTTAATATCCATCAAATTAATTCTCTCGGCATTCGATCATACATCTCCAAATCAAGAAAAAATGTATATAAATCTTTTTTCATTTCTTTATACTTCTTCTTTAATTGTCGTAATAACAAAATAACTTCTGTAGTGGATCTACTCGACATAAAATCAAACTAATTAAGCTAATTAACCTAGATATTCATTCAACTCGTCATTAGTTATCAAATCAAGAAAATTCATATTTATTCTAGAATTTTTTCTTCCTGTGATGGATTAGGCCAACCTCAATATATGCTTGCCCAATCAAAGAGACAACTAAGGTCCCCTTCGGTATTGGATAAAAAAAAATAAGGATGGTGGTAAATTAATCTAAGGATACATTATCTCCATCCTTAATCCTCCTGTTATTTGATTTTTTCAGGGATAAAATTTTGAAGATAACCTTATACATCGTTTGGTAGAAATTGTGTTAGTGTGGTCATAGAACCTTTATTTTTTACCATTATGCCCTCATTATACTCTTTTTATATGGTAGAAATGGTGTCATGTGGGCATATTTTTCTCATCATCTTATCTCCATCTAGAGCAACTTTTTTAAGATAAGATGAAAACTGTACACAATCTCTTTATATTCTTATAGCGATTTTTGAGATTTTATAATGTATTTTACATTTTAGTAACCTCATTGAATTTTCTAAAGTGTAAACCATCATTGTTAACCTTTTGTTTCACAAGAATATCAAGTAAAATATGATCAACATCATCATCTCAGTTGGCCACCATACTTTTACCGTCTTTCATGGTGGTCATTATGGGTGGTGCCTAAATATATAATTAGAATTAATTAAGAAGACATGTGGAAGTGGATTTTTAAACATCCAACAAAAATTAATTTAAAATTTAATAGTCTCATTTATCATGTTTCTCATGGATGCACATTGCTAATCCAAGTCTCGTCGGGCGCTACTCGAGCGATGGCGACGTGAGATGAATCGGCAACCTGCATAGCGCGAGCGTGCCAGTCACCGAAGTGACAACCAATTGTTCTGCCTCCAAGAGTCGAAGGGCTTTAGGTCCATTATGCACGCCGTTTGACTTCATCAAACGATTGTGAAGATCGGGTCGGGACCAAGATCCCACCGTTGCCTAAGCGCAACGACGTTAATTACATCTCTCGGAGAGAGAAAACCCTTGATTAATCGCCAGATTAGAAAGTCTCATGGCCTTAAAGCGGAAACATCCGATAAAGGTGCAAAGTGCATGCTAAAATAAGGCTGGGATATGCTTATTGGAAAGTATTTGGCTCTTTGTGATCATTATCATCTTCTCATACAATTTTAGAGGATTTTGTCTATTTATTCATTAGATATTTGTCAATTAAAGCCAATTGTGTTTCTCTTTATTTCATTTAAAACACAATAATCGCAGTTGTGCTGGTGAGTTGGCAGGCTACTGAGTCGACCAGGCTCCTGAGTTGGCCAGGTGACTGGGTTGGGCAGATGGATGAGTTGGGCAGGTAGCTAGGTTGGGCAGATAGATTGAGTTGGGCAACTGGCTGAGTTGGGCAGATAGATTGAGTTGGGCAGCTGGCTGAGTTGGGCAGGTAGCTGAGTTGGGCAGCTGACTGAGTTGGGCAGATGGATGAGTTGGGCAGCTGACTGGGTTGGGCAGATAGACTGAGTTGGGCAGCTGACTGAGTTGGGCAGGTATCTGAGTTGGGCAGCTGACTGAGTTGGGTAGATGGATGAGTTGGGCAGCTGATTGAGTTGGGTAGATGGATGAGTTGGGCAGACCACTGCAACACTGCCGAATCACCTGGCCAACATAGCTTTCGGGGTCTTTTAATTACACAAAGTCTTTTGGCGTCATAAAGATGCACGAGAAAAATTCGGCAGCACCTCCCCCTTGGTATTGACGCAAGAGGAGGGCGCGATACTCGTCCACCATGATGGAGACAGTACCAAAACAAGGTGTTAGCCGCGCGCGGCGCCACCCAAACGGCACACGGTACCAATTCTCGAAGCATGGCCACGGAAGAATTAATGGGTACCGGGGCCGAAAACAAACAATCTCATAAACCAAAACCCGTCGGCTTGCCGGCTCACCTGCCAAAAACATAAAACGGTTTAGACTTCATGGGAAAAAAAATTGGCAGCACCTCCCCCGGACTCATGAGATGTGGGGGAGGTCGCGGTATCAATCCACCATAATGGAGATGGTACTAAAACGGGGTACTGGTCGTGTAGGGCGCTACCCAGATGGCACACGATGCCGGTTCTCGAGGCATGGCCATGGAGGAACCGATGAGTACCGAGACCGAAAACAGTCCGATGGAGAACCGATAATGTACGAGTCTAGAAACTCGGGCATAGATATCATGTTATCTAACCCGAGGTCTCATAGAGCCTCATTTTTTATGTGAGATGGCAGCCCCCGTTTGCAACAGAATGGTATTCAAATCACGATGGAACGGCGTGAAACTTTTATGGGATGGGCCAAGGCGTGTCTCGGTCGATTCCAAACTCTTACACGAGCAAAATCTCATGCCGATCGGCCTCAAATCGCGGAAAACACGGGTGCTGCCCGGGTGAGTTGGGCCAACAGGCCAGGTGAGTTGGGAGCCAGCCAGTGGGTCGGAAGCCCTCAGGTGAGTCGGTAGCCAAATGGAATTGGCCATTTTTGATAAAATCACCACCCAAATGGCATCAGAATGAAGCAAAATTTTATGGGAGGGGGCTGACATATATATTGGTCAATTTTTATCAATTAAACGAGAAAAAAGTCGTGTCAACCACCCTAAAAATGCCAAAAACCTGCCCTCAGCCTCAGTGAGTCGGCAGCCGGCCTGTGGACTGGTGGCCGACTCAGGTGGGTCGGCCAGGACTTGCGCCATCTTTTCTCCATGAAACCAGCCCCAAATCATATCGAAATGGCACCAAATGTTTTTTGAGGAGGGACCCAGGCATGCCTAGGTCGATTCCAGTTCTTCCCATGGGCGAAATACCCCAGCAATCAATCCCAAAGGTGCCAAAACTCACTGCTCAGGTGAGTTGGCAGCGGACCTTCAACTGAAGCCCCCCCCCCTTTTTTGGTAATCTTTAAACCTCATAGAGCAGGACGAATGCAATGTGGATATGCCTGAATATGTCTTGTTCAGATCCTAAGCGGGGCATGAGTTTCGGATTACCCAACCCCTTCGTGCTTGGACCCGGAAAGCTGAACCACCGGAGCATGCACTCAGCGTTCTGGAGTTATTCAGGTTCAGCAAACGACGTAAACTCAACTCAGATCGGCATGAACGACGGTAGGTAAACACTCGACGACGATTAAACCATTTTAATGCCAGAACGTTAGGCATAGACCTTATATTGTCGGACCTAAAAGAAAGCTGGGATGTTGCTTGCAAAAATAAAAGTGCTGCGCTAAAAAAACTGTGGGGGAATATGCTAGACCATCCAGCGGCATCATCCGGAGGCGGCCTGGGCATATGGCTCCCCGATGGGGTTTCCCCATACTAAATCACAAAAGGGATGCACGAAAGAGGAACCAATATCAGTGAACACGTCACTGCAGACAGGGAGACGAGGAATGTATAGAAAGGATGTACATGAATAGAAAATAAGACTTATAAAAGAAAGAATAATATTAGCATCAGGGGGATGGGATCTGGTCTTCGGAGAAGACAAAGAGAAAAGAATGTACACGATGTAGATCAAACTCTCTCTCCCCTCTCTCTCTCTAGCCCATCTCCCGTTACATCTCCTTCACCTACATTTCTCCTTCTGCCTTTCGCTCACACTCCAAAGCCACCAGATCGTTGCGATTCTTTTCTTTCTTCTCTTCTGCAACCCCCTTCTTTGTGGACCGAGCGAGAGCACCTCAGCCTCCGAAGCCCGAGAGGAGAGCCCACCCGAACTCTTCTTTTCCCCCCTTGCTTCTTTCTCACGTCGCCAGCCCCTCTCCCCCTTCCAAGAAAAGGTTGCAACGCCCGCCCTGCAAGTTGCTTTTGCATGGGCTTTTATAGTGGGGGGGGGGGTTTGATTAAAGTGACCCCTTGCATGGGGGTATTTGGGCCATCAGGCAATGGGCCAATAGGTGGGCTCATATCTTGTTTATCTCATCATTTTGATGTCCACAAGACAAGAAAGATATAATGATAGTATTAATAACATCAACGTACAAAGTATATAATCAAAGTGAAATCAGAAGAAATAGATAGAAAATAATAAATATATTGTTGCACTAAAATAGTTCTAGAAAACATAAAATAAAAATAAGAAACAAAGTTGACTCCCCCCCCCTTTTCAAGTTCTAAAAAATATAAAATAAAAATATAAAATAGAGGAGAAAAATAGGGATAGCACTACAAGAAAGTTGACTTGTACCTACACTATATACCTACGCGTTTGATAGTTGTAGGTATGAGAAGGATATACCTACGCCAGATAAAAAGTATACCTACACAATATATGTTATAGTAGGTATAAACCTTCTTTTTCATTTTTTATTCTTTTCCCTCCCGAAGCGCTTTTCCCCCTTTCCCTTTTCCCCCCTTTCTGTCTCGAAGTCCCCTGCGCGCCTTCGTTCCCTGCTCTCGCTTTCTCCCCCCTTTCTGCCCTACTCCGCCAACAGCTGTGCCTCACCATTACCATCACCGGTCTTCTGTGGAGGCCCGCAGGGCCCTTCTTTCCTCTTCGAGAACACCAAGATTCCCTTCGTGGCGGGGACCTGGCCACCGGCGGTTCGGCGTAGCGTGTGCAGCGTGCCCTACTCGCGGCGGCGTATTAGGTTGTTCGACTCCGACTTCGACCCCTTCGTCGCCTTCTCTTTCCCTTGCCTAACCCTCCTCATGAACGAGTGTAGGGGGTCACTGGCACTTGTGCGATCCGCAGCGGTCGCACGTTGCTGAGGGCGATTGCACCTGTGGAGCTTTGGCGGTTTCCCTTGGTGAAAGTGCGACCCTAGTGGAGGCGTCGGAGACGGTGGCGCACCCTTGACCGGAGAAGCGACTGCGACACTGCTGTAGTGGCTGCTGCAGAGGGTGTGACTGGGGTGCTTTTGGTGATCGATTTGAGCATTTAGGGTAGTTTCCCCCTTCTCTTTTTCTTTAAATTTGTGTAATGGTTTGGTATTCCCCTGGACAGAAGGCCGCTATTTCAGCCTGCAGGCTTCATAGATTTCCCTTTTTGTAGTTTGAGGTTTGGTATGCACGGGGAATGTTGTTGCATGTAGGGGGTTTAACAAATTTATATGCCAGTATGGGGCATGAGTTGGTGAGCCCTTGATCCGATGAGGCATCATTCTCCCATTTATCTGGGGTCCGGGGGTTGTTCTAACCGACTCCACATGAGTGTGTCGGGGGGGTGAGGTGGTAGCCACCGTGAGTTGGGAGCGCCTTGGGTCGGCCAGCGATGTGTGCGGCGCCCAGACTTCTACAGCAGTGCTCTGCAGAGGTCTCCTGCTACTGACCCGGTGGACCTTATATGGGCCAACTCAATGGCACTTCTTATATGTTGCTTCGGTGATGCCCAGCAGTTGGTTTCAAGAGGGAGGCCGATCAGGCAGATTATCTATATACATGTATATATATATGTATATACATATACATATATGAATGAATACATATATCATGCACATAAATATCTGATCTCATGTGACTGCCCTTCGGGCTTGGTCAGGCACTGGGTCATCCTCCCTTTGTAGGCTAGGCCTCGGGATTAGGATGTTTCCCGGAGAGCCACCCGATGTGCTTCGCACGGTTCCTTTTTGGGGCCATCTCGCCTTGGCGCGTGGATGAGTACCCGTGGCACCCCCATAGTCGAGCAGACAAGGGGAGATGCTGCTGAAATTTTCTTTGAGCCTTCTCATTTGATTGCTTCAATCTCATACTAACATACATTTGTCTATTTTTTAGAGATCATGGCTAGCCGGCCTTCTTCATCTTCGCCTTCGGCTTCAGCAAGCAGCAAGGGAAAGCGCCCTGCCATTCGAGCGCCATTGGTCTCCTG